>QXEO01000122.1:1200000-1800000 GCA_007115705.1 Dactylis glomerata | reverse complement strand
CCGAGGTATGCAGGAGATGCACGCCCGTTTGTGCGGACTGCATGTGGAGGAGATCCAGGGGGAGTGCTTTAGGAACTTTGCTCGGCGTGATGCGGATGGGCGTCCCGCAAACATGCCAGGGCAAAATGAGCCGAGTACCTATGTCGATCACATGGACTTCTTGCTGTACTCCACTCAGCAGGAGGCAGATCGTGCCCGTACCAAGGCCACCCTTGAGCACTTCGCACTTGTGGAGGCGAGAAGCACCATCAGGATTCTTGCTAGGGATCGCAAGAGTCTTCGCCGCCAGTGCGATGAGAGAGATCAGACCATTGAGGAGTTGAAGGCCAATGTGGCTGAGCTGACAGAGTACATTGAGAGTCTAGAGAGCCACCTTGGTGAGGAGGAAGGCATTGATCTCCGCAAGGAGGATAATGCCCTCATTAGTGACGAGGATGATTTCATGGAGGACCTTGATGATCAGGAGGATGATGAGGATAATGGATTCATTGTGGATGATGAGGAGGAAGACCCCGAGGAGCCCGGTGTTTAGATTGGAGATCCCCGTGTTATCTAGTTATGAGTTACTTTAAGTCACTTCGTGTAGGTGTGAGTTGTATCCCCCTCTCTAGTAGACGAGTCGCAATGGTTTGATGTAAACCATTTGTAATGTGTGAACTCGTATGTGTGGTATGTTTGATGTTTGTTGAATGAAATATGAATCTGGCCCTTAAGGCCTTAGCATGACAAAATTGCATCATCTATGTTACATTAAATCTTAGCAATTAGCTTTTCCCTCTTGTCTTACACCCATTATATTCAGATGCCGCGAGCACCCCCACCTCCGAACCCGGAAATGGCAGAACTGCTAAGGTTGATCATGGAAGATCGAGAAGCAGCCCGAGCTGAGCGCCAAGCTAACTTGGCCACTCTTCAGCAGCTAACCCAGATGGCAAATGAACCACAACAATGGCAATGGAAATGGCCATGGTGAAGGAGAGAACAATGGCAATGATGATCACCGATCCAAGCTAAAGAGTTTCCAAAACACCAACCCACCTATGTTCACTAAGTCTGAAGAACCATTAGATGCTGATGACTGGCTTCGCACCATGGAGAACAATTTGGCAGTCGCCGGAGTCGGCGAAAATGAGAAGGTCTTGTACACCACCCACTATCTTGCTGGAGCCGCAAGAGCTTGGTGGGATAGCACTCGTGCGATGCAAGCCCAAGGGTATGTGATGCCTTGGGAGGAGTTCAAGAGCATGTTCAGCAAGGCCCACGTTCCTTTGGGATTGATTAAAAGGATGAGAGATGAGTTCAGAAATTTGAAGCAAGGTTCCCTATCTATGGTTGACTACCGTGACAAGTTTCTTACCTTGTCTAGGTATGCCCCAGATGACACTAACACCAATGAGAAGAAGCAAGAAAGGTTTCTGAATGGACTTCATGATGAGATGCAATGTGTCTTGGTCAGCATTCCCTTTGCAGACCTGGAGTCATTGGTTGACTCTGCCATTCAGATGGAAGGCAAACTCAAGCAAGCTGTGGAGAACTGCAAGCGCCGTATGATGTATCAAGGCAACTCAAGCAACTCGCAGAGGCCAAGGGGAAATCCACCTATGGGTTTCGCTCCTAGACCTATGAGGCCATCTGCACCTGCTCCACGTCCCAACTATCCCAACCGTCCGACCAGCAACAACTTCAACCGTGCACCTCCAAGACCTAATGGCAGCAACTTCAACCCCAATACCCCTAGGCCAAATGGCGCCCCTGTGCTGCCCAAGCCTGGTGACAAGTCGGGTGTTACGTGTTATGAGTGCGGAATCAAGGGGCATTACTCCAATGAGTGCCCGAAGAAGCTGAATGATGCATCCAAGACCACTGCTCCTGCTCAGCAGCAGCGCCGTGTGGGAAATGGCAGGAATTATCCACCAAGGAACCAGCCTCACCCTCGAGGCCGTCTGAATCACATGAATGTGGAAGAAGCTCAGGAAGCAACCGACGTTGTGCTTGGTATGTTCCCTGTTAATTCAGTTCCTGCAAGAGTTCTGTTTGATTCTGGAGCTTCACACTCGTTTGTTACTCAGTTATTCGTTGATAAAAGTGGACTTCAACCAACACCCCTGAAAAATACCATGTCTGTGCAAATACCTGGGTCAATAACAAAGGCTAGTTGGACCTGCTTGGCAGTGCCCATAGAAATCCATGGGATATCATTCTTAGCCAGTTTGATTGTGTTAGGAACCAAGGGATTGGAAGTAGTCTTAGGTATGGATTGGATGTCTCAACATCAAGGAATTATAGATTGTGCCAAAAGACCATCACTATGAGGAGTAGCAATGGAATTGTAGTAAAGCATGTGTCAGTTAAGCCACCCCAAACCACCAGATGTCATAAGAGTATCTCAGGGCCAACTATAGAGCAAGTTCCCATCGTCTGTGAATACCCGGATGTTTTTCCCGATGAGCTACCCGGAATGCCACCGGATCGGGATATTGAGTTTATCATTGAGCTTATCCCCGGAACTGGATCTATAGCCCAACGACCCTATCGTATGAACCCAGCCGAACTAGTGGAGTTAAAGAAGCAATTGGATGACCTTTTGAGTAAGGGATTGATTCAGCCAAGTTCATCTGCTTGGAGATCACCCGTTCTGTTTGTGGATAAAAGTGACGGTTCCAGCCGACTGTGCACTGATTACCGCAAGCTAAATGATGTTACCATCAAGAATAAGTATCCTCTCCCAAAGATTGATGATCTGTTTGACCAATTGACTGGAGCTCGAGTCTTCTCAAAGATAGACCTTAGAACTGGATACCATCAACTGAAGATCCGTGCAACTGATATACCCAAAACAGCATTCACTACCCGGTACGGATTGTATGAGTACACCGTAATGTTCTTCGGATTGACCAATGCCCCTGCCTATTTCATGAACCTCATGAATAAGGTTTTCATGGAGTTTTTGGATAAGTTTGTTGTTGTCTTCATTGATGACATTCTTATCTACTCCAAGTCCGAAGAAGAGCATGCAACCCATTTGAGATTAATCTTAGAGACTCTTAGAGAGCATCAGCTATACGCCAAGTTCAGTAAATGTGAGTTCTGGTTGAAGGAAGTTGGATTCCTAGGCCATGTATTATCAGCTGGAGGAATATCAGTAGACCCAAAGAAGATCAAATCCGTCATGGAATGGGAAGCCCCTATCACTCAAACTGAAGTTAGAGGTTTTCTCGGATTAGCAGGATATTACCGTAAATTTGTTGAAGGGTTTTCAAGCATTGCCCGGCCAATGACCCAACTGTTGAAGAAGGACAAGAAGTTTGAATGGACCCCTAAGTGTGAAGAGAGTTTTCAAGAGCTCAAGAAGCGATTAGTAACCGCACCCGTCCTAACCATGCCTGATATCACCAAGAACTTTGATGTCTATTGCGACGCCTCCAAACTTGGACTTGGTTGTGTGTTAATGCAAGAAGGCAAGGTCATAGCTTACCTCTCCCAGCAGCTTCGACCTCATGAAGAAAACTATCCAACCCATGATCTGGAGTTAGCAGCCGTAGTTCTAGCTTTGAAGACATGAAGGCACTATCTTATGGGTAACCATTGCGAAATCTACACTGATCACAAGAGTTTGAAGTATATTTTTACCCAGAAGGAGTTGAACATGAGGCAAAGAAGATGGATAGAGTTAATCAAGGATTATGATCTGGAAATTCATTATCACCCTGGTAAGGCCAATGTAGTGGCCGATGCGTTGAGTAGGAAGCCATGCTCGTTGAATATGATGATCAAAGAGGAGCAACCCATGTTGCACCAAGAGTTTGAAAGGTTTGGATTGGAACTAGTCAGTCGAGGATTCCTAGCCAACCTTGAGTTTCAACCCACCTTGATGAGCCAAATCAAAGGCGCCCAGAAGGCAAATGAGAGTATTGACGGAATTAAGCGCAGAATTAGTTCCGGCAAGGTGCCAGGATTTGAAGAAGATGATCAAGGAGTTCTTTGGTATAAAGGACGTATTTATGTGCCGGCTGACTCAGAATTGAAGGAAGTTATTATGAAGGAAGCCCATGAGACACCTTACTCCATTCATCCTGGAGGAACTAAGATGTACCAAGATTTAAAGGAACAATTTTGGTGGCATGGAATGAAGCGTGAGATTGCATCGTTCATATCCAAGTGTGACATTTGTCAAAGAGTCAAGGCTGAACATCAACGTCCTGCGGGATTGCTGCAACCTTTGCAAGTTCCGGAATGGAAGTAGGAATCTGTTGGAATGGATTTCATCACTGGATTTCCAAGGTCTAGCCGTGGAAATGACTCTATCTGGGTCATTGTGGATAGACTGACCAAAGTTGCCCACTTTGTTCCTGTCAAGACCACTTATACCTCAGGACAGCTGGCATATCTTTATCTATCCAGAATTGTGAGTTTGCATGGAGTCCCTAAAACCATAGTTTCCGATCGAGGAACCCAATTCACCTCAAGATTTTGGAGAAGTTTGCATCAAGCCTTGGGAACCAAATTAGCCTTTAGCACAGCTTACCACCCTCAGACTGATGGACAGACTGAAAGAGTAAATCAAATACTTGAAGATATGTTGAGAGCCTGTGTTCTAGCCTATGGAGCTAAGTGGGAAGATTGTCTGCCTTTCGCAGAGTTTTCCTACAACAACAGTTATCAAGCCAGTTTGCAAATGGCCCCATTTGAAGCTTTATATGGAAGAAAGTGTCGTACCCCTTTGAATTGGTCTGAAACAGGAGACAGTCAGATATTTGGACCTGACATTCTGCAAGAAGCTGAGGAGAAGGTTCGCATGATTCGTGATTACCTCAAGGCAGCCCAGTCGAGACAAAAGAGTTATGCCGACAAGAGACGTAGAGAACTGACCTTCAAGATTGGAGATTTTGTTTATCTTAGAGTATCACCTCTCAAGGGAATGCAGAGATTCCAAGTAAAAGGAAAGCTTGCACCAAGGTATATTGGACCCTTCCAGATACTAGGCCGCAGAGGAGAAGTGTCATATCAGTTAGAAATGCCCCCTGAATTGTCTGAAGTGCACGATGTTTTTCACGTGTCTTTACTTCGGAAATGTCTTGAAGTGCCGGAGAAGCCAGAAATCTTCAAGAATATTGATCACCGTTCTGTGGACATCAACAAGGATTTGACCTATCGTGAAGTGCCTATCCGTATCCTCGAAGAAGCATATCGAACCCGAAGCATCAAGTTTCTGAAAGTTCAGTGGAGTAATCACGCAGAAGATGAGGCTACTTGGGAACGAGAAGATTACCTCCAGAAAGAATTTCCCAATCTTTTCAGTTCTTAGTTAGTGAATCTCGGGGACGAGATTCTTTTTAAGGGGGGAAGATTGTAACAACCCAAATATTTGTAATCCATTTCCTATGAATTAAAGTACCAAATTTTGGACCAACAAAAACTTTTTCATTCATATTGCATGTATGCATATATTTTCTATTATATGTCTTTTATGATTTCATGTGTGTTATATTTTGTTGTGCAATAGTTAGTGAATTCTAACTTAACCAACAGAAACATTAGAGAAGAATTATAAGAGCCAAAGAAACCAGAAACAAAAGAAAGAAAGAAAAAGAGAAGAAAAAGTTGATCTAGAAAATATAATTGACTACCCTACTTTGGACACTTAGAATAAGAAATCTGTAACTCAAGTAAGGGTGTGGTCAGTTGGTTGAGCTTGACCATGCTGCTTACTAACTTAACCAAAAAGTTTCAAACCAAAATTCAAATCAGAACTTAACTCAAACATCAGCCAAAGTTGGAATCTGAACCAGTGACCAAACTTCAAATTTGAAATAACAAATCTGCAAAACCTCATTTTTCTTTGTAACAAAAATACCCCTGGAACCCTTGTCCAATATCTTGACAAACCACAGTGGCCGTTTTCAAAAATTCGAATTCAAATTTCTTGCGGGCATTTGATCGAACACCTGGCGGGCAAAAATCGGGAAAAATCGACTTCACTGTGAGCATCACTGTTCTCCTTCGCTCGAACCCTGTAGCCATGCTCGTGGAGACCCCCGCGGTCGAGCCCAGCCCCCTCTGCCCCGACCCAAGCCGTGAGAGATGGGAGGAGAAGGAAGAACCTGCCCGGACCCCCCTTCTCTGTCCCTCTTCCTCTCTGCAAGCTGCCGACCAGCGTGGCCTCGCCAGCGCCGACCCACAGTACTCCGCCGCCGAGACAACACCCCTCTAGCACGCCCCCGAGGCCGCCGTGCCCGGCGTGGCCTTTGCACATCGCCAGGGCCCCCGCACCGGCCACCCTCGCCCTCGGCCTCCTGGCCTATAAAAACCCCCGCCGAGCACACGAATGGACGCACACCATCCCCAGCAAGCCCCCAGACAACCTCTCTTCTCCCCGCTCGCTCTCGTTCGACGTCACCAGCTCCGCCGGTGAGCTACTGGATGCAGGCAGCGCCGCCGCGTTCGGCCTCCGTTGGACACGCTGTCGGTGCCAGGCGGAGGAGTCGAGCAGCCGCCGCCGTTCTGCGTCATCGCCGTCAAGCCCTGCTTCCTCTCTGTCGAGCCCCCGCTGTCGAACACTCGTCTCTGCACGCCGGTGAGCTTCCAGCACTAGCCGAGGTAGACGACGCCTGTGCGCCGTTGGATTCTAATCCTGCGGCCGCGTACCGGTTCGATGCGATTAAGTGGCCTGACGCGTAGGCCCCGCCTGTCAATTCGAATTCGAACGAATCCCGCCCGGCGCGAAGCGATACTGGGCCGGCCCGTTCGGGATTATTCAGAATTGGGCCCGGTTCAGTTAGTTTGGGTCCGAATCGTTTTTATTTATTTTCCCGCTCGTTTTGAATTATTTCAAATAGGTTTCAGATATGATTTTCAAACTTTGATTCCAAGAGATGTAGAAATCCATTTTTAGCAAATAAATATGCGTTGGAAAGCTTAGAAAATTCTCTAGCCTCTGAAACTAGTTAGAAACCAAATTGAGTTAGGGATTTAATTCAATCAGAATACTTTGACCATAGCTTTATTAATCTTAGGTAAATTCTAGAAAATTGTTTAAGCCTCCTAAAATTATGAAACTTGGTTTGTGAACTCACTAATTAACTCCCCTACTGTTTAGTCCAACCTTAATCAACTCAAACCTTGTTAGTGGTATCAATTAGACCCTAATCCAATCCTAGTTTGTCACATAAAATGATAGATCTCTATTTTACACTTAGAATTAGTTTTGCCCTCAATACCAATTTACTTAATTAGTCAATCTCCACTTGAACTAGCCCTAATACCCTTAGTTTAATACCAAGGCTTAGAAGGTAAACAACATATGGCACATGGTAGAAAAATCTAACTTGCACACTTAATGAAAACTTGGAAGAAAACTTGCAACCCAATTCAAATAAAATCCAACATGAATGCTATTGTTGAAAACAAGTATGTGTGCTTGGTGTGTTGTTAGCATTGTGTAGTGATTGTGTGCTTTGTGTTTATTCGTTATTAGACGCTAGTGTTGCTGAGGAGGATATTGAGGGGGAATTTTATCAAGAAGAAGAAGAATACCCCGGACACTTTGCCAACCAAGGCAAGCCATCTTTTGAATCATACTCCAAAGTCCTAGTTTTACTATTGCATTCTACTTGTTTTAAGTAAATTGCATGATTGAATTGCTAGAGTAGAATGATAGTGGTGTAGTGATACCTTGTTTAACAAGAGCATCAAGCTGAGTTTATCCAAGATTCCCATTAGTTTTAAACATCACTCAATGTAGTTGCTTAGTCGCTAATAAAATTGAGGCCATCTATAAGTGGAACCCTATTTGAAGTTGGGGACATGAACTTGAAAACTTGAATTGAAGATTTCTCCTACATGATGGTTTTATGAAGGAAAAATAATCTTGACTAAGGACTATGGAACATATTTGCTAAATGATAATAAGTGATGTACCATGTGAGCCAACCATTACCGTACGACCACACTACCCCTAAATGGGAAGGGGCTTAGTCCGTAGCTTGTTCACCCTAGTATGGGAGGCCTTGTATCATCCTTTATAGAAGTGCACCGTGCGCGGGTACTTCCGAACCGGGTGGAATTTCCATTCATCCAGCATCCTGGAGCGGGCAAAACTAGAGACGCCGGAACGGAGATGTCCGTGTCTCGGGTTCTAGGAAAGGATCCTATACTAGAGTGAGCAAGTAAAAGAGTTTGTTTGATTATCTGAACCTCGCATACTTTGTGTATGACGATCCGTGGATTTCTCCCGGCAGATGTATCGAATCTTGTGGGTAAAGTGTACCCCTCTGCAGAGGTTTCAAAACTATTCGAATAGCCGCGTCCGCGGTTATGGACAGTTGGCAAACTGTACTTGACTTTTGTCAAGAATATAAACAACTTATGGTGAACTTGGTGAATGACTTGACTTGACATTGATATTGACACACTTGAAGTTCCTCTTTAGATTGAACTTAGAGAATTAAAAGCTTCTTCTCTACTAATGAACATTCTTGGGAAATAAAACTGGCTCTTGCAAATAAACTTAGTGCTTAGTCCACCATATCAAACTTGCATATCTACTTCATCTTTTCCTTTATAAGATGGTTTGCGAGTGCATCCAATGTACTCATGGCTGTGTCCCTGGCTATCAACTTGGCCAGACTATGGGGAAGAGTATCCGGAGGAAGGTTATGAAGAAGAGTATCAGAACTAAGATCGTCTCCTGAGTCGCCATTGCCTGTAGGGTGAAGGCATGGACCCGAAGATGTTATTTCCGCTGCTATATTGTGTTGTAATATGAACTTGGTCACTATGACCATTGTATTTGAACCATCGTATTGTAATGTCTATGGAACTGGTTACCAACTACGTTATGTGTATCACAACAATGATTCTGGGATTGTGGTGGAATACATAACGGGCACTTCGAATTTGTGATAAATTCGGGGTTGTCACATATACTCAGTCTTCTTCTTGAAGTTGGTAGTCTGCGAGGCCTTGTTCTTGCTGTCAAACTTTCCCTTGCCCTCAAACTTGTTCTTATTCTTGGACTTGTGGGATTGGAAGTTATTTTTCTGCACCACATGTGCACTAGAACTTCCATCAAAACCTCGAACACGTGTATCCTTTGCTCTCGCCTTTTCCTCAACATGAAGAGAACCAATGAGATCCGAAACGGAAAACTCATGTCTCTTATGTTTCAGAGAAGTAGCAAAGTTCCTCCACGAAGGAGGAAGCTTGGCAATAATGCCACCGGCCACGAACTTGTCTGGTAAGGTACACTTGAACTGCTCGAGTTCTTTGGCAAGAGAATGTATCTCATGAGCCTACTCCACAATGGGATGGTCATCAGTCATCTTATAATCATAGAATTGCTCCATGATATACAGCTCAGTGCCAGCGTCAGAAACACCAAACTTGGCTTCCAGCGCATCCCACGCATCCTTGCCATTATCAAATGACATATAGGTGTCAACAATGTTGTCACCAAGAATGTTGAACAAAGCCCCCATAAACATGGTGTCAACTTTCTGAAAAGCTTCCTCCTGAGCAGGAGAAAGATCTCCCTCAGGTCTTCCAAGAGTGGCGCTTGATACGTCTCAAACGTATCTATAATTTTTGATGCTCCATGCTTATTTTTACACCATTAGCTTAGTGCTTCGTTACACTTCCTAGCATTTTTATGCATTTTCCGGAACTAACCTATTAACAAGATGCCACAGTGCCAGTTCCCTGTTTTCTGCTGTTTTTGCGTTTCAGAAAAGTTACACAGGAAATATTCTCGGAATTGGACGAAACAAAAGCCTAACATCCAGAAATTTACCGAAGCTTCCAGAGAACCGAAGAGGAGATGGAACGGAGCCAGGAGGTGGTCTCACCACCAGGGGGCGCGGCCCAGGGCCTGGCCACGCCGCCCTATGGTGAGCCTGGTCCACTTCTGACGCTGCCCCTTCGCCTATAAAGACCCCCCGATGGGAAAAACCTAAACACCCGATCAATTTTCCAGAAACACATCGCGATCCACCGCCGTCGTTGACCCGAGATCGGGAGGGTCCAGAAGCTCTTCCCAGCACCCTGCCGGAGAGGGGAATCGCCACCGGAGGTCTTCTTCATCGCCATGCTTGCCTCCGGCGCGATGAGTGAGTAGTCTACGTTGGACTATGGGTCCATAGCATTAGCTAGATGGTTGTCTTCTCCACCATGTGCTTCATGTTTAGATCTCGTGAGCTGCCTTACATGATCGAGATTACCGTTATGTAATTCTACATGTTGTGTTTGTTGGGATCCGATGAATATTGGTGTTATGATTGAGTTGATGTGCTGAATATTACCTTATGTTATCTCTATGTTGTTTATGATCTTGCATGCTCTCTGTTGTTAGTAGCTATCTTGGCCGAGTAGATACTAGTGACTCCAAGAGGGGGTATTTATGCTCGATAGTTGGGTTCATGCCTCTATTTAATCTGGGGGAGTGACAGAAACCTCTAAGGTTGTAGATGTGCTGTTGCCACTAGGGAGAAAACAACATTTTTATGTCCAAGGGCATATGCTTTGTTTACATTACACACTTTGCTTAATGCAGTTATCTGTTGTTCGCAACTTAATACTTTTGGGGTTCTCAGATTGATTCCCCGCAAGTAGATTATTAGTCATAGATGCAGTTGGATGGCGGTCTATGTATCTTGTTGTAATGTCCAGAGTAAATCTCATAGTGATCCTCTTAACATATGCACGTTATCTTTATTCTATCAATTGCCCAACTGTAATTTGTTTACCCAGCATGTGTTAATTTATCTTATGGAGAGACACCACTAGTGAACTGTGGACCCCGGTCCTATTTCCATTATATTGCTATCACCTGTTTACTTTACTCACACTGTTTACTTTACTCGCATATTACTATTGCTTTCCACTCGATACGCTCATTCCTTTGTTTACAGCAAACCGGTGAGATTGACAACCTCATCGTAAGTTGGGAGCAAAGTATTTGGTTGTGTTGTGTGCAGGTTCCACGTTGCTACTAGTTGAAGACGCACTAACAAGAATCGTAAACGGTGCCCTTGTTGGAAGTCACTAGGCTAGCAAGCATCACCTTCTGGAGTTTGGCTTTTTCCTACTGGACGATTAAACCTTGGTTTCTTACTGAGGGAAAAGCTTGCTGATGTGCTCATCATACCTTCCTCTTGGGGTTCCCAACTGGACGGTGATCTACATCAACACACCGTGCCGCATCAGCGCTATAGCAGCCTAGGTTTTTCAACCATAGAACTGCTATCGTGCACCATCTCTTATAATGGACACCATCAAAGGGAGGCGGCCTGGTAGCCGCGGCCAAGCCAGTTGGACTCAGTTGCCTATTATCAGGTTTTTGGATTGTTGAAAATATAAGCAATTTACTATAAGATTTAATCTGAAATAAACAGTAATATAGCATGATTATAATTGCAGGAATTAACCTAATCATGCATACTAGCAGAATAGACGAACAGATCATATCTAACAGAGATAAACAGATCACATCTACCCCAAACGCTAGTACAAGAAACTATAACAGAAACTGAAATAGGTAGGAGCAGATTGCATACGGTGCTGCAGGAGGATTCGCGTTCGCGTCGGCACCAGCGTCGTCGGCCATGTCGTCGATGTAGAGGGCGCTGATGTCCGGGAAGAAGTCCTCGTCGGGGAAGGAATCGTCGGTCGTCGTGATGCCATCAGTAGTCGCGCAGAAGCGCTCCCCAAAAACCTGATCGCCCCTCACCCGTACAGGTTCACAAGAGGCGGGGTTCCGGAGGCCTACTGTCCCGTTGTCCGGTGCACGCCGGAAGAGGGGATGAAGAAGGTGTAGCGGCGGCGCAAGGCTCTGGAGGCGAGAGACGGGATGTGATACGGCGTAGTTAGAGTTTGCGCCTAAGCCTGCTTATATAGCGCCGGTCGGGTAAGACGTGGGGCGCAGCCCACGTCCGAGTTAGTAACAGCCCACGATCCGGAAACACCAGAAACGGCTGATAGAGAAATAACTCGCGCAGTAATTTTTCCGAATAGCAAAAAGGTAAGTAAGCTCGGCACCGAGGCATAATTCCGCAAACCGCCGCGCGCGCGTCGTGATGAGACGAGGCAGGCGGCGGGGGAGGAGGAGCGCACGTCTAAGCCACTCATCTTCTCTCACTTTAGAATGTAGTGGAACACTCCACTATATATGTTGGTGCAACTTCCTCCAAACTAGCAAGGTGGGACTAAACTTTGGTGACATCCGCTGCTAGGTATGAATGGGTCAAGAGAATTTTAGAATTTATATTGAGCTATGTGCTAAATCCTACAACCAAATTCCAACAAGCTAGTCCTGCCATGGCGACCGTACGGCGAGGTATGGCGCCCTGAGCTGTACGCCAGCACGGTGATAGAACCATTCAATTGAGCGGGGTTAAATGGTAAAGTGTCGGAGAGGAACGGGCGCGTGGAAGTAATTGAGCTACAACTCACTAACCACGCAGATCACCACGACAGCCTTGTAGTCGTAGTCATAGAAGAATTCCCCGGCCTGTTCTTGTTGTGCGATGAACGGGATGTATCCTCCATGTCTGCGCACTCCTCTGAATTCTCGGAATCAGGCCGGCATGCTCCGGTTTGTTCGATTGCATGTGGCGGTGATACAACCATGGACTAGAGCTTGCAGAATTGTACTGCTCGGTGCACGTGCGCATGCGGCCGGTTGACACGATCGAGCTCAGGCCGTTTGAACCGCCTAAATGCATGCTCGGCTGAATCGCCTGGACGCCACATAAACCACGCGCACATCCGGCAGGTCCCCATGGCAGGTCCTCAGCACGACGGCAAGGACAACGCGAGTAGAACGACAGGAGGCGGTCCGCACCGTCGTCGTCGCTACTTGTTGGGTGGTGTCAGGAGGTGGCGCAAGAGTTGAAGAGGCAAGGGAGAGGGAGATTGAGATTGGAGGAGAAGCGTGGTGCGCGCCATTGTGATATAGCCGGCGGCGGTAGGGGAGTGAGCATTTTTTTTTCCTTATGGGAGGGAACAGAACAAGAATCTTGCATTCATTCTCGTGTTGTTATGCCAGTGTTTGCTTCTGGATTTGTATGCTTGAACAGCTTTATCAGCTAATGATAGTTGAATTCTCATTAATCAGAGAGGCACAATGTTATCAGATGGAGCGTCTAACCAAAAATGATGCTAGAAAGTTGAATATTTTAGCTATTAGGGACCCGTTCGGAGTCCCGCCAGCTCCAGTTCCGCGTGGAGCGCATGGAGCTTGGGTTTCTCGGCTCCGCGGAAATGAACAGGAACCCGCTCTTCTCCGCTCTCAAGACGCCTTGGAGTTTATCCATTTGGAGCCGATCCGATCCGTCCGCTCCTGGAGCGCAGATGAGGAGCGGAGGCCTCCCGAACAGTCCCTAAGTTGTGACCACCCTTGGCTTCATTTCTTCAGCCACAATATATCCTGCATTTCTGCAAACAGCTTATCTGTTGCATGACTGGAGCAAAAAGGAGAGGACACGTCCCTAGCAAAGAAGATCCAGAAACACATTCTCATAGTTGACCACAGAACAGAACCTTGCAACTATGCTATCCTTTCCTAGTGTATCCCATTCCTACTTCAGAGTGACTGCTAAAAGTGTTGGTCACTTTGTGAGCAATAGCAAGGGAACAAAATATGACAATGGGTGCAATCATGGTGCTGCCCTAGAAAAGTCCTCATGTTATATACTGAGTAGTTGATGCAAGTAGGCCTACTTATAACTTTTTGCTATGTCTCAGTTGAACCTAATTATCAGTTGTAGAAGAATTAAGGTAGATTTCATTATACTCCATGGTCGCCAGATTTGTATGGCGATTCATGCATCCAATAAGTTGTAGGTGGGTTGTAACTGAGAATATTTCAACTTAAAAATAGAGTTACAACTAGGATTTTTATTTTATTTTTGCAAGTAGGTTGTAACTATAATTTTTTACAAGTGGATTGCAGTTGAGAAAAATAATTTACGTAGTAACAAAAATATTCACACCATAAAGAAAATTGCTGACCTAGTACAAAACCATGAGGATAGCATCACTTGAATGATAATTGAACTAATTCTTAGTCAATAAGAATTAGTGACACCCTATTTATTAGGCCTAATATCACCCCTTCAGTTAATTTTATTTTGCTTTCCAAATATGCTAAAATCTTTATGACTTGATAGTGTCACTTACCTACCATCAGAACATCCCATCATGCGGATCATTACGTCCATTCTTGGTGAGGTCACAAGTGTAGTCAGAAAATTGTTAAAAAGACATGGTGTCACCCATATGATGTGATTGCATGGATCTTCATAAAATTACTAGTGGCCTTCCTGGCCGTTCCCTTGCAATTAGGGTCAAGATTGCAGGTAAAGTGATGATCTGGCGTGACAAGAACATCACCATGGCTGGGAGAGAGCCAAAGAGATCATGCTGAATGTGATTCTTGTCTATCACCTCAAGACTCTTAAAATTTCGGTGGTGGTAAATAAAGAGATTAGAAAAAAAATGTAGGCCTTATTTCGGTTGGAGGTGGCAGGAAGGCACAAATCTTTATTTCGTCGTGGCTTTGGAGCATGATGCCCATGAACATCATGCCTAAGATTTGTGTGGTATTCAAAACGAGGAAAGGCAATCAAGGAGCTACTGGGGCATGCAATAAAGTTGTCTCTTATACAAATGACTTTGTTGTTAGATTTTATCACATTCATGTCTTTGTCTCTTTTTGGAAAAAATGTGTCGTGTACAACTTTAAGATAAGATAACTGACTTCATCATCTTGGCTTCAAGCTACAATCTGTAATTTGTCGGCCTCACTAGACCAGCAATGAAACCATCCATTTGGTAAAATAGTGTCCTCCGAAGTGAAATTTCCTAGCTTGGTTGTCCATTTTTGATCATGTATAGACAACGTATATCTCATGCATCATTTTTTTGACAATATAGTCTCACTCATCATGATTGGCCTAGCTGTGTCCATTGTCACATCTACAAACAAGAGAACTAGTCAACGTTCCACTCTTCTTCAAATAGATAAACCATTAGAATTTGGAAGGTGATGTTGAGTTGGGTAGGTCTTTTTTTGGAAGGTGATGTTGAGTTGGCATAATCATTTATGCTAAAATTATACTCAATCTAAAAGTCATACTTGTTCATTTGTTCATTGAAATGTGAATATGATGTGAAATCCATGTTAAAATTTGGCTAAATATTACCTGAGAGTACACCGGAATTTTTTTACTCCCTCCGACCCATATTACTTGTCACTGATTTAGTACAAAGTTTTGCTAAATTAGAGACAAGTAATACGGGTTGGAGGGAGTACATATATTTGACATATTTATTTTTCAGTGTATTGCTTGGCACAAACAAATTCTACCTAGAAGTTCCAAAACTATGCTAGATGGTTTAAAATCAAAAATACATTGGAACAAACTTACTGAGAAACAATGTTTTGTAGTAGTGTACTAAAGCTACTCGAGTTTGAAACAGCTACTCGAGTTTGAGTAGTTTCATCAAGTGCAAAGATCCTTCGCAGCCTCCATGAACTATGTCGTTGACCACAAGGAGGCAACCCACGACAAGACCGGAACAAGTGCATCGTAGTCCCAAAACTTCACATTGAGATACATTCTCATTGTTGACCAAGAAGTATGTCCTTTCTACTACCTTGTCGTTTCCTGGTGCAACCCAATCCAATCCTACATCGTATCCGTAGCAGATCACAGATATGTCATATATTTGTTTGATGTCAGCTCTGCTTCTTGATTAGACCGGGCATACTAAACTAGTGATCGATAAAATTATTGGTTACAATGCTAGCATAGAGTGAGGAAAATGGATGGAGCGGTGGTGGTGCCCTGGAGAAGTGCTCGCCTTTTATAATTGGTATAGTTAGTGCACATAAGGTGTATGCATTTATTGTTTCACTATCCAATTATGCTAGCAAGATTTTTCATGCTGATATTTCTGCTTCATTGCCTTAACCTGACGTTTTATTTTCTAGTTTCCATAGTCTAACCAGAGTAATATCGAAATATTTGTACTACAGTGCTAGTATGTGGCAGAACACAGCTCACAGCTGTTACGAAGATGCAACGGTCGCTGCCGTATACACTCCCTCCTTCCGAAATTAGGATGCATATTAGTTTTGGTCAAAATCAAACTTTATAAACTTTGACCAAATTTATAGAGAATAATAAAAACATCTACAAAATAAACTCAATGCTATTAGAACCATGAGAAAATATATTTTCGTGTCATATGTGTTTGGAATTATGAAAGTTAATATATTCTTATATATAGTTGGTCAAATTTTATAAAGTTTGACTTTGGCAAAATCTAATATACATCCTAAATTGAGAAGGAGGGAGTACTCTGCCAGTAGACGCCTGTTTTGCTATATGTAATACTCCCTCCATTCCCTAATATACACTAGTGGAAAACGGGCCTTTGGTCAGGCCCTTTTAGTCCCGGCCGTAATCTGGGCCGGGACTAAAGGCTTGGCCACGTCGCCCCAAATTCGCCCACCCGCACGCCAGCCTTTAGTCCCGGTTTGAGACACAAACCGGGACTAAAGGGCTTTGGGATGAGCGGCCCGCATGTGCCCTTTAGTCCCGGTTTGTGTCTCAAACCGGGACTAAACGCTTCTGTCTATATATATGGCCGCAGCCCCTCTCCCCTCTCCCTTGTATTTTTCTTGGATGGAGGAGTGTGGGTTTGTGCTAGTTCTCTATTTCATTCCTATGCACTAGAGGTGTTTGTTGAAATGTGTGTTAGAGCGATGCCACTTAAGTGCACCGAACACAACTACGATATGAGGTGCCCGAGCCACGCTTAAGCCTCTTCCTCTTTATTTCCACTTGTTCTAAAAGGTTAGCAACTATATTTCCTCGTTTAGACCGTGCGGTACTAATTTTAGGATTGTGATTGCGTTTAATATACTGTTGTATGACGCAGATGAGCCATCCATGGATGTACGGTGATCGACGCACAGCCGCTTACAGAGAAGGCGTGCATTCTTTTCGAGATGCGGACGAGGCGAACAAGCATGGTGGTGGCTTTATGTTTTGTCCATGTGTTGAATGTCGGAATGAGTAGGATCACACTTGCTCAAGAGTCATTCAGAGCTACCTGCTTCGGTCCGGTTTTATGTCTGGCTATAATGTTTGGACCAAGCACGGAGAAAAAGGGGTTATGATGGAAGACGACGATGAAGAAGAGAACGATGATGACAACTACCGATCTATGTTCCCTGAGTATGCTGATACCGCAATGGAAGACAATGAAGAAGAAGATCAGGGTGAAGAACGGGAACCAGATAAGCCCGCTGATGATCTTGGCCGGGTTATTTCTGATGCACGGCGAGGCTGCGACACAGAAAAGGAGAGGTTGCAGTTCGAGCAGATGTTACAGGACCACAACAAACTGTTGTACCCAACTTGTGAAGATGACCAGAAGAAGCAGGGTAGCACACGGAATTGCTAAAGTGGAAGCCAGAGACCGGTGTAACTAACTCGTCATTTGAAAAGTTGCTGGTACTGATGAAGAAGATGCTTCCAAGAAAGAACGAATTGCCCACCAGCACGTACGAAGCAAAGAAGCTTGTATGCCCTCTAGGATTAGACGTGCAGAAGATACATGCATGCCCTAATGACTGCATCCTCTACCGCGGTGAGAAGTACGAGAATATGGATAAATGCCCGGTATGCACTGCATTGCGGTATAAGATCAGAAAAGATGACCCTGGTGATATTGAGGGCGAGCCACCCAGGAAGAGGGTTCCTGCCAAGGTGATGTGGTATGCTCCTATAATACCATGGTTGAAACGTCTCTTCAGAAATAAAGATCATGCGAAGTTGTTGCGATGGCACATGGAAGATCGCATGAAAGACGACAAGTTGAGGCACCCCGCTGATGGTCGGCAATGGAGAAAAATTGAGAGAGAGTTCCCGAGATTTGCAGGTGACGCAAGGAACTTATGGTTTGGTCTAAGTACAAATGGCATGAATCCTTTTGGGGAGCAGAGTACAGCACCTGGCCCGTTACTCTATGTATCTACAACCTTCCTCCTTGCTTGTGCATGAAGCGGAAGTTCATTATGATGCCAGTGCTTATCCAAGGTCCAAAGCAACCCGTCAACGACATTGATGTGTACCTAAGGCCATTAGTTGATGAACTTTTACAGCTGTGGGCCAAACCAGGTGTACGTGTGTGGGACGAGCACAAACAAGAGGAATTTGACCTTCGAGCGTTGCTTTTCATAACCATCAATGATTGGCCTGCTCTTAGTAATATTTCAGGACAGTCAAACAAGGGATACAATGCATGCACGCACTGTTTGGATCAGACAGAAAGTATATATCTGGACAAATATAGGAAGAATGTGTACCCGTACAATCATCGTTTTCTTCCGCCCAAGCATCCCTTAAAGAAAAAAGGCAAGCATTTCAATGGCAAGGCAGAACCCCGGGGGAAGCCTGTCACCCGTAGTGGTGCTGAAGTATTTGATATGGTCAAAGATTTAAAAGTAATCTTTGGAAAGGGTCCTGGCAGCCAACCTGTTCCTAACGGCCCTGATAAGCGCGCACCCATGTGGAAGAAGAAATCTATATTTTGGGAGCTACCCTATTGGGAAGTCCATGAGGTCCGCTCCGCAATCGACATGATGCACCTGACGAACAATCTCTGCGTGAATATTCTAGGATTCCGGAAGATACACCGGAAGTACGGAAGGACTAGGAACGTCATAAAGGACGAGATGGCATGCATCCAGGGCAGTTTCAAGGGCGTGCCAGCTATGCTCTTACCAAAGAAGAGAAGGAAATCTTCTTTGAAGTCCTTTTCAGTATCAAGGTCCTGACTGGCTTCTCGTCGAATATAAAGGGAATTGTAAATATGAAAGACAAAAAAAATTCAAAACCTAAAGTCTCATGACTGCCACGTGCTTATGACGCAATTGCTTCCGGTTGCATTGAGGGGAATTCTACCGGAAAATATTCGCCTGGCAATTGTGAAGGTATGTGCATTCCTCAATGCAATTTCTCAGAAGATAAATGATTGAGAAAGTCTATCAGGGTTACAGATTGATGTGGTCCAATGTCTGGTCAACTTCGAGTTATTTTTCCCGCCATCCTTCTTCAATATAATGACACACCTCCTAGTTCACCTAGTCGAAGAGATTAGAATTCTCGGTCCTGTGTTTCTACACAATATGTTCACCTTTGAGAGGTTCATGGGAGTCTTAAAGAAATATGTTTGTAACCGTGCTAGGCCAGAAGGAAGCATCTCCAAGGGCTATGGAACAGAGGAGGTCATTGATTTTTGTGTAGACTTTCTTCCTGACCTTAAGCCGATTGGTGTTCCTGAATCTCGATATGAGGGGAGGCTGACAGGAAAAGGCACAATAGGAAGGAAAGCAACACTATGTATGGACAGGCATTCATTCACTCAAGCACACTACACAGTTCTACACAATTCCACCGTGGTGGCTCCGTATATCGTGAGACACAAGAATATTCTACGCTCCAAAACCCGGGGAAGGCTGACTCTTGGATTAAAGGGGAACACGAGAAGACTTTCAGCAGTTGGTTGCAGACACATCTCATGAATGACAACACCGTTGGAGATCAGCTGAACTGTTTGGCCAGGCCACCATCTTCGACTATATGTACTTTCAAAGGGTACGAGATAAATGGGAATATATTTTACACGGTTGCCCAAGATAAAAAGAGCACCAACCAAAACAGTGGTGTCCGCTTTGATGCAACAGACGATAATGGGCAGAAGGAAACATATTACGGGTACATAGAGGAGATATGGGAACTTGACTATGGACCTACTTTTAAGATCCCTTTGTTTTGGTGCAAATGGGTGAAGCTGACAGGAGGCGGGGTAGTTGTAGACCAAAAGTACGGCATGACAATAGTGGATCTCAACAATCTTGCGTACATGGACGAACCATTCGTCCTAGCCAACGATGTCGCTCAGGTTTTCTATGTGAAGGACATGTCTACAAAAATGAGAAAAAAAAATTATTAAAAGAAGACATCGTCCACCGAGCCAAAGCGCCATATAGTTCTTCCAGGGAAAAGAAACATCGTGGGAGTAGATGACAAGACAGACATGTCAGTAGATTATAATAAGTTTCATGAAATTCCGCCCTTCAAAGTGAAAACTGACCCAAGCATCCTACTGAATGATGAAGATTCTCCATGGCTACGACCCAGAAGAAATCAGAAATAATAGATAGGAATGTTGGTGCAATAATGTAATAATGTATTAAAACTTTTATGTAATGCATGTATGGAATGTACTAAACCTTTATTTAAGGAGCATGTGTGTTAATAATGAACTAATATTAGTTAATCTATTATTTAATTGAAAATAGCAATTTTGTTAATAGTTTGATAAGTTAGAATAAGTTAACAAAACTGTCGGTGGGATAAGGACATGTGGGTAACCTTTAGTCCCGGCTGGTGGGTGCAACCGAGACTAAAGCTGTCGGCAGGATAAGGACGCATGGGTGGATGCACTGCTCGATGAGATAAAGCATGTAGCGCACGACGCCCCTGTCGGAGGAACAAGACAATGTAGAAGCGGCGTCGTACCTATAAAAGGAGCATCGATACGCCATGGCAAGCAGCTCAACAAGCCAACCTAGAAGGCAGGGAGAGTTTCATCCCCATGGATGGAGGAAAGGGTTGGAAAATCTCCCGTGACGGAGCTTCTCAAAGATGTCGTTGGTGCTCACGCCCTACGACATCTTTGGAAGCTCCGCCTCGGAAAAATTTCCCTGCAAGCCCATGAAAGGCTCCATCTCCTCTAACTGTGTTGGTGAAAGGGTTGGAAAATCTCCCGTGGCGGAGCTTCTCGAAGATGTCGTTGGTGCTCACGCCCTACGGCATCTTCGGAAGCTCTGCCTCGGAAAAATTTCCCTGCAAGCCCGTGAAAGACTCCATCTCCTCTAACTGTGTTGGGGAAAGGGTTGAGAAATCTCCCGTGGCGGAGCTTCTCGAAGATGTCGTTGGTGCTCACGCCCTACGGCATCTTCGGAAGCTCCGCCTCGGAAAAATTTCCCTGCAAGCCCGTGAAAGACTCCATCTCCTCTAACTGTGTTGGGGAAAGGGTTGGGAAATCTCCCATGGCGGAGCTTCTCGAAGATGTCGTTGGTGCTCATGCCCTACGGCATCTTCAGAAACTCTTCCTCGGAAAAATTTCTCTGCAAGCCCGTGAAAGACTCCATCTCCTCTAACTGTTTTGGGGAAAGGGTTGGGAAATCTCTCGTGGCAGAGCTTCTCGAAGATGTCGTTGGTGCTCACGCCCTACGGCATCTTCGGAAGCTCCGCCTCGGAAAAATTTCCCTGCAAGCCCGTGAAAGCTACTTAACTAGTAAAACAAGCCCACCATCTCCATTGTTAATATCTTACATACAGTAACATCATTACACAAAAATAAATGGGAAAGTGATTTCCATATTGAGATACACAAGTTATGATCCCTATCTAGTCTTCTGAGTTTTCTTCGTGTGTTTCCCTTTTCATCTTCGTGAGTTAATAGTTTGAATAGTTAAAATAATTGGTTTTGAAAATAGAAAATGGTTTTGAATTAGTTATTCAATTTCAAACACTTTTCATATTCAAAGTTTTATCAAATTCTAAAATATGCAAAAAGAGTATTAATCAATATAGTTTTAACTGAAAATGGCAAAATAGTTAATAGTTTGAATAGTTAAAATAATTGATTTTGAAAATAGAAAATGGTTTTGAATTAGTTAATCAATTTCAAACACTTTTCATATTCAAAGTTTTATCAGATTCTAAAATATGCAAAAAGAATATTAATCAATATAGTTTTAATTGAAAATGGCAAAATAGTTAATAGTTTGAATACCTAAAATAATTGATTTTGAAAATAGAAAATGGTTTTGAATTAGTTAATCAATTTCAAACACTTTTCATATTCAAAGTTTTATCAGATTCTAAAATATGCAAAAAGAATATTAATCAATATAGTTTTAATTGAAAATGGCAAAATATTTAATAGTTTGAATAGTTAAAATAATTGATTTTGAAAATAGAATATGGTTTTGAATTAGTTATTCAATTTCAAACACTTTTCATATTCATAGTTTTGTCAAATTCTAAAATATGCAAAAAGAATATTAATCAATATAGTTTTAATTGAAAATGGCAAAATAGTTAATAGTTTGAATAGTTAAATTAATTGATTTTGAAAATAGAAAATGGTTTTGAATTAGTTAATCAATTTCAAACACTTTTCATATTCAAAGTTTTGTCAGATTCTAAAATATGCAGAAGTTATTCAATTTAAAATTCAAAATTCATATTTCAAATGAAATCTGAAAAACATTTAGCCTTGGCGCGCATTTATTGCCCGTTTAGTCCCGGTTGAAGCCACCAACCGGGACTAAAGGGGGGGGGGGGCTCGAGCGTGAACCGCCGACCCCCCTTTAGTCCCGGTTGGTGGCTTCAACCGGGACTAAAGGCCCCCCTTTAGTCCCGATTGAAGCCACCAGCCGGGACTAAAGGGGGGGTATAAAAGCCCACGCCCCCTTCCTCTTCTTCCCCACTTCAAACTTAGCGAAAAACCGACGACCCCAGACCATTTGACCCGCCGCCACCGCTCCGCCACCGCCCCGGCCACCGCTCCACCACCGCACCGCTCCGCCACCGAAATAGAAATAGTTAGAAAATTAGAAATAGAAATAGTGAATTGTTAGGGTTAGTAATAGAAATAGAAATAGTTAGAAAATAGAAATAGTGAATTGTTAGGGGTTTTTAGTAGTTAGAATTGTTAGGGTTTTTTTAGTAGTTAGAATTGTTAGAAATTGTTAGTGTATAGTAGTTAGAATTAGTAGTTAGAATTGTTAGGGTTAGAAATAGTAATAGAAATAGAAATAGTGAATTGTTAGGGTTAGTAGTTAATTGTTAGGGTTAGTAGTTAGAAAATTGTTAGGGTTTGTAGTTATTTTGTTTTGTTATTGGTTAGGGTTAGTAGTTAGAAAATAAGTTACATTATTTTGTTAGGTTAATTGTTTGTTAGTTAGGTTAATCAATTGTCGGTATTGTTCCATAATTAAAATATAAATGTCGGTATTTTGCAGAAACTATGGATCCACATAGCAGGAACCTAGAAGAGGAAGAACTTCTCGAAGATATAATCAAAGACGCCCCCGACGTTGAACCAGCTGAATCTCCGTCGTCATATCTGAACCCCTCCGGAGATGGAATGGAGGTCGACCGACATGAAGATGAAGCCGACGGGGAAGGCGATAGCTCCGATGATGGAGAAGGCGATAGCTCTGCTGATGGAGAAGCCGGTGGACAAATAACGAAGTCTGGCGAGGTATATATATGAAGTTTGGCAATCACTTGTAATATGTGAAAAATATTGGAGATAGCTGTATATTATATACATATACATTGACGAATGTTTCTCCTCTTAGGCCTCCACATCGAGCAAAGCTACGAAACGAGGCCCGACCAAAAAGTTGGATGCACGAACGCATTACACCTTTGAGGTCATATTGCCTACGGGCGAACCCAAGCTTCCTAAGAAGGTTGCCAACACATTCAAGAAGCAATGCAGAGTTCTGGTTAGGGATCACATCCCGATCAGCGTTCGGGAGTGGAACAAGCGCAAAGGGGCAGACGATAGTGACTATGTCGCCGAAAGGTACAAAGAGAATCTTTGGAATGATCTCATGGCACATTTCAACCTGCCAGAATGTGAGAATGAAGACGCCGCAAGACAACTGAGGGCCAAAGTCAAGCAGTGGACTCTAAAGAAGATGGCCGAACTGTTCTGGGGGTGGAAGAAGAAATTATGGAAAAACTATCTGAAGACAAAAAAAGTGCCAGTGTTCGAAGGGTATCTAGCGAAGCAGGCGAATCACTGGAAGGCATTTCAGGAGTACAAGGAGTCAGAAGATGCCAAGGCATTATCAGAAAAGAACAAGAAAAATGCCGACAAGAAGAAATATCACCACAAGCTGGAGCCAGGGGGCTACGAGACTGCCATCCCAAAGTGGGATAAGAAAGAGCAAGAGATGATTGCTAAAGGGATCACACCTGAACCCATCCGTGATGAGTGGGAAATTAGAGCAAGAAATTGGTTCCTTGCGCATGGTGGTTCGTACGACGAACTAACAGGGGACCTTATCTGCAGTGACGATCTTAGGATACCCAGGGAAAATTGGAAAAAAATAGTGAAAGAAATTAAAGAGGGAAAAAGACAGTTCACTCCAGATAGAGAGAAAGACATGCTCACACTGGTCCTCGGGAATGACAAACACGGAGGACGAACGTGAGGCTTTGGTCCTTCTTACCCGTGGTGGCTTGGGTTTGCCAAAGACCAAGAGACTTACAGAAGCCGAGCGAGAGCAAAGAAGCGACAGCATGATGAGGAAAATGACAAGTTCAACCAGTTGCTTGCCAGACTTAATGAGCAACAGCAACAGATTGACAAACTTAGAGGAGTAGTGCGCCAGCAAGATCCTGCACTCGATATTACCGCCAGCCCATCTAAGCGGAAAAGCAGTGTGGCTGAATCTGAGGCCCCGACTGACGATGCAAGACGAATGATAGAGGGCGGTCCCGGCTACCCCGTGGATGGAATCAAGGAGTCAACATCATGTGAACTCCATCAGAGAATGACGAACATATCCATGAAGGTGGCCGTCGGACAAGCTTTACCTTCTGGCCCTGATGTACGCTGGCATGGCCGTGAGATTCCAGCTGGCTATGCTAAAGTCGGGGTGGATGAAATCATGCCAGGGTTTCATGATATGGAGCTTGACATCGCTAGACCCGAAGATGAGAGGACACTCGGAGAAGTACTGGGTGGAGTCATTCTATGGGACAAGAACTACATCAAGCTTCCAGGCTCGGCCACAAGGACAACACCGCCTCCGAGTCGTCGCAGGTCACCTACACCTCCATCACCTCCAAGCCCTCCACATGACTACGGCCACTGCTGGCGTGTAGCAGACGGTCCTTGTGCGTGGTGAATAACCAGCCCGTTGGGAACCCCAAGAGGAAGGTGTGATGAGTATAGCAGCTAGTTTTCCCTCAGTTAAGAAACCGAGGTTTATCGTTCTTGGAGAGGAGAGACAAACGACTGAAGGTGATGCTTGCTAGCTTGCGACAGCTCCGGACAATTTATATATGGCGCCTCGTCCAAGCTTTGCTTGCTAACTGCAACGCGGAACCTGCACACAACACAACCAAGTACTTCGTTCCCAACTTGCGATGAGGTTGTCAATCTCACCGGTTTGCTTGAAACAAAGGTTATGAGCGTATCGAGTGGAAAACAATAGAGTATGCGAGTAAAGTAAACAGTGCGAGTAAAGTAAACAGGTGATAGCAATATGATGGAAATAGGACCGGGATCCACAGTTCACTAGTGGTGTCTCTCCATAAAATAAATAACACATGCTGGGTAAACAAATTACAGTTGGGCAATTGATAGAATAAAGATAAACGTGATATGTCAAGAAGATCACTATGAGATTTACTCTGGGCATTACAACAAAATACATAGACCGCCATCCAACTGCATCTATGACTAATAATCCACTTGTGGCGAATCAATCCGAGAACTCCACAAGTATTAAGTTGCGAACAACAGATAATTGCATTAAGCAAAGTGTGTAATATAAACAGAGCATATGCCCTTGAGCATATGAATGTTGTTTTCTCCCTAGTAGCAACAGCACATCTACAACCTTAGAGGTTTCTGTCACTCCCCCAGGTTAAATAGAGGCATGAACCCACTATCGAGCATAAATACCCCCTCTTGGAGTCACTAGCAACTTCTCGGCCAAGATAGCTACTAACAACGGAGAGCATGCAAGATCATAAACAACATAGAGATAACAAAAGATAATATTCAGCATAGCAACTTAATCATAAACACCAATATTCATCGGATCCCAACAAACCAAACATGTAGAATTACATAACGGTGATCTCAATCATGTAGGGCAGCTCATGAGATCTAAACATGAAGCACATGGTGGAGGAGACAACCATCTAGCTACTGCTATGGACCCCTGGTCCAAGGTAGACTACTCACTCATCGCTCCGGAGGCAAGCATGTCAATGAAGAAGACCTCCGGTGGCGATTCCCCTCTCCGACAGGGTGCCGGGAAGAGCATCTGGACCCTCCCGATCTTCGGGTCGACGGCGGCGGTGGATCGCGATGTGTTCTGGAGAATTGATCGGGTACTTAGGTTTTTTCCGATGGGGGGTCTTTATAGGCGAAGGGGCGATGTCAGAGGAGGGCCCAGGTGGCCTCACACCATGGTGGCGCGGGCCAGGGGCTGGCCGCGCCACCTATGCGTGTGGGCCCCTGGTGGCCCCTCTCCTTCTCTCCTTCGGATATCTGGAAGCTTCCGGGTAAAATAAGACTTCAGGAACTTGTTTCGTCCAATTCCGAGAATATTTCCTGTGTATCACTTCTGAAACACAAAAACAGCAGAAAACAGGGAACTGGCACTGTGGCAACTTGTTAATAGGTTAGTTCCAGAAAATGCATAAAAGTGCCACGAAGTGTAACGAAACAATAGGCAAATGGTGTAAAAACAAGCATGGAGCATCAAAAATTATAGATACGTTGGAGACGTATCAAGCATCCCCAAGCTTAACTCCTGCTCGTCCTCGAGTAGGTAAGTGATAACAAAAGAATAATTTTTCAGGTGACATGCACCTACACAATCTTGATCATATATGTAAGCATTTGTGAGCTGGGATCATAAGAACTTAAAACATGGGCATGAAAGATATAATCATGACAATAAGAACTTAGCAACCATGTTGTAAACATGCAAATGAACACAAATAAAAGATCATGAAAATGAAACAATGAAAGTCAAACGTGTGTTCAAATCATAAGGAAAAACATACAAATGGTTTTCAGCTTGTCCTTCAAAGAGAGCAAAACATAAATGCATAGGACACCTTCAAGTTTAAGAGGGCGACTAGATACAAATAATTTGAGAACAAGTGAGACCAACAATATGAATCAATCAATGAACTTTGGGACAATGCATATCACACTAAGAATGACAACTATGCTCTCTTAATGGTGCATAAAGATAGAAGGTGGTGACTCAACATAAAAGTAAAAGAAAGGCCCTTCGCAGAGGGAAGCAGTGATTGCAAGTTTTATAACCTTTAAAAATTATGGTACTTACTGGCTTTGAGTAAAAGAAAGGCCCTTCGCAGAGGACAATGCATATCATAAGCATCTTGAATGGTTAAAGTTAATGCGAGAACAATTATGATGCATATGCTTGACAAATCATAAGTTGAAAACCTCGTGCCCCGTGAATACGAGTACCCAAACCTCATGCTACTTTACTTAGAGTCCCAAGCAAGGCTCTTGTCATTGTAAGTATATGCATATCATTAAGAACCGCCAATGGGGTACCTCCGTGCCCGATGACATGGAACAAGCCCACACCAAAATGACAGGACAAGCAGACAATGAACACCTCGACATCTCTTTTATTTGCCTTTTGTTTTGCTTTTTATTGTGAGATGCGTCGTCGAATGTTCACCATGGGTATGCTACAAATTTCCACCATGAATTATGCATGGCTTAGATTAGCGGCCTGGCGTTTCCCTAACACATATACAAACTCCATGATCCCCACAAGATTCCCAATTCATTTCACACCGCGGGCATCCATAAACAAAAGATCACGATATCAACTCAAATAAGAAGTGCAATGTTGAAAGCTTGCCCCATGACAGCATGGCTGGGCTAGAATCCAACTTACAACTTGCAAGCATAACAACTCAACATAAGAGACCACAATGTCAAATTTTTAAGAACAGGAAAAAGTAAAGTGTGCCTTCCGGTTCGTGAGAGCTTTACTGACCGAATTTCGCATAACACTGGTAAGAGTTTAATTTGAAGAGAAAATAAAAGCAAGTCAAATTTACTTGGAATAGCAAATTGCTAATAGGTATGTATGGTGGACACTTTGGAAAACTTTGGCTTTTAGGAGTTGGATGCACGAGTAGAGCTCATACTCAGTACAAGGCGAGGGCTAGCAAAAGACTGGGAGCGACCAACTAAGAGAACAATAATGGCCATAATCATGCAAAGCGACAAAGCGACATTAAAAGAAGCATAAGATGGCATCAAAAGTCAAAAACTAAATGATCATGAAGGCTATTGGCGACTTTGTAGGAGTCTAACATGTGTGAGCATGCGCCAAGTCAACCCAAATAAAGCATCAAGGAGAAAACCAAAATAATGCTTCCATACAATAAAAACAACGCATGATTTTTTCAAAGGCTCATTAAGCAATCTCAGTTATTTGAGACAAGTCATGCTACAGAAAAACCACTAAGCATACTATCAAAAAGACATCAAGCATGACATGAAAAAGCCTAAGCCGCAGTCTACACAAGCTCCTTCTTGTACCACTATTTTGCACAAAGCTTTTTCACTTTTCCAACACCATTTGAAATTTTTATAAACACCTCTTTTGGTATAAACCAATAAAGATAAGAGGCAAAAATACACCTTGATGAAAAGATATGGCAAGGTCTGAACGCAAATCAAGGCGAAAACGAAAACCAAAAGCAGTAGCGGAAAAAGAAGAACACCCGGTGAAATTGTAAGAATGAAAAACGGAGTGTTCTTGGCAAATGAAAACAAGGCAACTTCTCCAAAGGAAATTTGTTGGGGTCCAACCATTTATTGCAGCAAAAAAACTAAACTAACTAAGAAAACTAAAACAACTGACGCTCCAAGAAAAACACATAGTGCACGAAGCAATAAAAATATAGCGTCTTGAAAGGTGACCTGATTTTTGCCGATGAAGAAGGGGTGCCTCGGGGGCATCCCCAAGCTTTGACGCTTGTACTTCTTGGATATTTCTTGGGGTGCTGGGCATCCCCAAGCTTGAGCTTTTGTCCATTCTTCAACTCATCTCATCATTCTCCAATCCCTACACTTGAAAACTTCCTTCATACAAAACTAAACACAAATCTATTAGCAACATTAGTGCAAGCATAACATATAATCAACCTCTTTTTGCTTCAGGTTTCAACTCAAAACCACCACATATATAGCAAATACTACTGTAGCAACTTCTCCAAAAGTTCCGTGATCAAAAGAACTCAAAAGGAAGCGATAAAAGTGGCAAACACAAATATTGGCAGAAATCTATCAAAACTGAACAGCTGACAAAGGACGAATTTTTGAGGGGTTTTTTGTTGCTCAAATCAAAAAGTGTTCAACTAATAAAAGTTTGGATATAACCTGGGGCATATGCATAAGAAATTGCAGGTCCAAAAGATATACAGATAATTTATACAAATTTTTACGGTGCAACACCGAAAACAGTTTCAGGACAGCAACATCCCCAAATCCTTACCTCACTCAAATTAGAGGCTTCTCTTGGCACAAAAATGAAATAAACAAGATAAGGAGCGGTCATTACAGTAGTAATGACTTCCAAGACTCAAATAAAAGAAAAAGTACTGAATATAAAAACATTGGGTTATCTCCCAAGAGTGCTTTTCTTTAACGCCTTTGAGCTAGGCGCAGAAAATTGCGAATCAAGTATTTTCAGAAGATGAAGTACTAGGATTAGCGCATGCCTTACGTCTTCCTTTCTTACCTTTGTTCTTGACTCTAGGAAAGACATGGTTATTGCAAGGTGGAGAGATAAATCTTATATTGCCTTTTCCCACATCAATGACGGCGCCCAGGAGCTTCAAGAGGGATCTTCCAAGTGTGATTTGTCCTTTCCCTACACATTCAATAACAAGATAATCAGTAGATATCATTCTTCCTAGGACTTTTGTAAAAACTCCTTCAGCTATTCCAATGGGAAATATAGTGGCATTGTTAGTAAGAGGAATTCCTTCTCCCCCCTCAGAAAGCTTCCAAAGGCTCAAAGATTCATAAACATCCTTTGGCATGAGACAAAATTCAGACATAATATCACAACGAGCATGAAAAGTTTCACCACTAATGGTGATTTTTATCGTAGGATACCAACTCGAAGGTTCAGAATTTGTTGGCACATAATCAAAATGCTGGCGCAAAGTATTGTAGCAAGAATTCAAGCTAGCAGTGCGAGTCTCAAGAGTATCAAGTCTATTAAAAATGCACACAAGAGAGGAATCAAAATAGGTTGGCATGCTATAAATTGTAATCAACTTTTTTATAATGTTGAAGGCTTGATCTCCATCGCAATGAAGGAAATCTCCTTCTGCAGTAGCATTCCAAAGCATATCTATAACGAAGAGCAAGCCCAAAGTAAAAGCTACTAAGAAGCAAACTCAAGGCCATTTTAGGTTCAGTTTTTCCATGCCAATCATAAATTCTAGACCAAGCTTCTTTAAAACTTTCCTCATCCTTCTGCTTAAAAGTAAAAATCATGTCCTCAGGCGACATAGTAGTAGCAACTGAACTAGACATAATAACTAAAGTAAGAAATAGCAACTACCAAGGATTCTAATTTTTTTGGGTTTTTTGATATAAAATGATGCAGGTAAAATAAATAAAGTAAAGGAAAACAATAACAAAGTAAAGGATGTGCGTGCGAAAACTCCCCTCGCAGAAGTCTTCTACTTCCTCCCCGGCAACGGCGCCAGAACAGAGGCTGCTGGCGTGTAGTAGACGGTCCTTGTGCGTGGTGAATAACCAGCCCGTTGGGAACCCCAAGAGGAAGGTGTGATGAGTATAGCAGCTAGTTTTCCCTCAGTTAAAAAACCAAGGTTTATCGTTCTTGGAGAGGAGAGATAAACGACTGAAGGTGATGCTTGCTAGCTTGCGACAGCTCCGGACAATTTATATATGGCGCCTCGTCCAAGCTTTGCTTGCTAACTGCAACGCGGAACCTGCACACAACACAACCAAGTACTTCGTTCCCAACTTGCGATGAGGTTGTCAATCTCACCGGTTTGCTTGAAACAAAGGTTATGAGCGTATCGAGTGGAAAACAATAGAGTATGCGAGTAAAGTAAACAGTGCGAGTAAAGTAAACATGTGATAGCAATATGATGGAAATAGGACCGGGATCCACAGTTCAGTAGTGGTGTCTCTCCATAAAATAAATAACACATGCTGGGTAAACAAATTACAGTTGGGCAATTGATAGAATAAAGATAAACGTGATATGTCAAGAAGATCACTATGAGATTTACTCTGGGCATTACAACAAAATACATAGACCGCCATCCAACTGCATCTATGACTAATAATCCACTTGTGGCGAATCAATCCGAGAACTCCACAAGTATTAAGTTGCGAATAACAGATAATTGCATTAAGCAAAGTGTGTAATATAAACAGAGCATATGCCCTTGAGCATATGAATGTTGTTTTCTCCCTAGTAGCAACAACACATCTACAACCTTAGAGGTTTCTGTCACTCTCCCAGGTTAAATAGAGGCATGAACCCACTATCGAGCATAAATACCCTCTCTTGGAGTCACTAGCAACTACTCGGCCAAGATAGCTACTAACAACGGAGAGCATACAAGATCATAAACAACATAGAGATAACAAAAGATAATATTCAGTACAGCAACTTAATCATAAACACCAATATTCATCGGATCCCAACAAACCAAACATGTAGAATTACATAACGGTGATCTCAATCATGTAGGGCAGCTCATGAGATCTAAACATGAAGCACATGGTGGAGGAGACAACCATCTAGCTACTACTATGGACCCATGGTCCAAGGTAGACTACTCACTCATCACTTCGGAGGCAAGCATGGCGATGAAGAAGACCTCCGGTGGTGATTCCCCTCTCCGGCAGGGTGCCGGGAAGAGCTTCTGGACCCTCCCGATCTTCGGGTCGACGGCGGCGGCGGATCGCGATGTGTTCTAGAAAATTGATCGGGTACTTAGGTTTTTTCCGTCGGGAGGTCTTTATAGGCGAAGGGGCGATGTCAGAGGAGGGCCCAGGTGGCCTCACACCATGGTGGCGCGGGCCAGGGGCTGGCCGCGCCACCTATGCGTGTGGGCCCCTGGTGGCCCCTCTCCTTCTCTCCTTCGAATCTCTGGAAGCTTCCGGGTAAAATAAGACTTCTGGAACTTGTTTCGTCCAATTCCGAGAATATTTCCTGTGTATCACTTCTGAAACACAAAAACAGCAGAAAACAGGGAACTGGCACTGTGGCAACTTGTTAATAGGTTAGTTCCGGAAAATGCATAAAAGTGCCACGAAGTGTAATGAAACAATAGGCAAATGGTGTAAAAACAAGCATGGAGCATCAAAAATTATAGATACGTTGGAGACGTATCAGCCACCACAACACGAGTCCATCTCGATCACCACCGCCGGACTTGGGTCGGCCGTCTCCGCCGCCGGCCGCTAAGGATACTAAGCGGAAGCGTGCCAGCAAGAACGCTCCGTCGATGAGTTCTAAGCGACGGAGCCGCCCAAAGCGCAAACTGTCGCCCCTCCCAAAGGTACCTCATGCTAATCTTCCCATCAGACCTTATGATCGTACCCCCGAGGAAAACGCCAGGATCGCAAAGGAACATTATGATGCGCAGATGGAAAATTAGGAACCCGAGCCCCGCCTGGAATACACCAAGAAGCAAAAAGAATATGCAAAATACTTACTGATCCTTTCATCACAGTATGACTTCCACCAGGTCGGGCAGAGCTGACCTTTAGAGCGGCTCAGGTAAGTAGTACAAGATACTTCTATTTTCAATACATTTATGATACTAGATTATTATTTTGATTATATTCTATTCTCGTAAAATGCGACCAGCAGCCATAGGGGACGCATCTATGTGGATACTACGTTTGCGAGTTCATTCGCACGTTTACCTCTGATCACAAGGATTACAGATACGACGTAAGCAATAAACATTCACACCTCTATTTTTACCCTTCATTCTTTGTTATCATGATTGACATTCATATTGATCTCCTTTTCTTATATAGTTTACGACCATGCGGGAGAAGTACCTACCAGAGCAACGCGCGATCGCTGTTGCAGAGGAGCTAACGACCTTTTTGAGGATAGAAGTTGTAGATGATAAAGGAAGATTTAGTGCAGCTAGGAGACATTACTAATGTTGGTCCATGTAATCGAATAGACGGGCTCTAGTCCCGGTAATTGTGATCTCCATATAATTGTATATATATACTCGATCGTAAGATAAGTTATCTTACATATATATGCACTAACATGTATGTGTAGAATTATATGAAAAGTGTTTTTAAAATGAAGAAAGAAATAAAATAGAATACAACAAAAATAATTCCCCCGAACACCTAAACCCTAAAACCCTAAAACGGAAACAAAATCTGTAGAGGCCCTTTAGTCCCGGTCCGTGTTATAAACCGGGACTAAAGGGCCTGTCCCTGAAAGCGCTCCGAGGCGCCCACGTGGAGGCCCTCTAATCCCGGCTGGTAACCGGGCCGAGACTAAATGTTTGCAAACCGGGACTAAATGCCTTTACGGGCCGGAACTGGAGGCCCTGTCCCCATTAGTAATAAGACGTTTTAGCAAGCTATAAAACATCTTATATTAGGATACAGGGAAGTACATCGTGAATTTCCCAAGAACTCCAAAACTAAAACTTACACATGGTAGTTGGAAGCTAGGATAACTGCAGAGATGAGCCCCAAAATTTTCTTTCAAAATTGAAGGATGCTATGACACATATACCTCGCCAAATATCCTGTTATAGGAAGAAAATACCCGGTGTGTAGTGCTATTTCTTGAAACGAGTCTCTAGGGTGGCATTTCATGAATAAAATCAGTTTCAAATTCAGAAGATTCAGTTTGATTCTAGTGTATAGCTAGAAGTTGGGAGCGTTTTTGTGTGCTTCGACTCTGGGCAAGTGATGCTTAAGCGTAGGAAGAATTTCGAAATTTGAGATTAGGGGGTACATTCCTACCTGACACATTTGAGTTGGCAGCTGTACGTTTCAACAAATAGGATGTTTGCTTGATAGCCAAACTGCGCTGCAATTTTTCTTTCTGAAAAGTAACAAACCATAGGAAGTGCAATGAAAAATAGTCAACATAACTTTTGACAGCTCTGCCAAAACTATGAATTCATGGCAAATGGAACAAAGCATAGACACACATCGTGATAGTGAAACCGACACAAGGCACGCTGTACCTACGATGAAGTTGAGCAAATTATTATGGCCATAAACAACAGCATAGCTTAACCAGTGTTCTTGCATTGCTAGATTACGAGTTGACGAACAGTGAATAGACTAACCACAGAATTATAGGGTCTCATACTCGATGTTACAGTGTATTAGTGAGTTAAACAGTGATTAAACTAGCCACTGAAAGAAGAGAGAACGACCCGGAGTGCCAGAGATCGAGTCCGTGGCTAATGAAGCCCCTCATCTGTGGCAGGGATGAGGTACGGAGGAGTCATGCGGGCTACGTGCAAAAAAGCATGGAGATATGTTTGGAACACAAGACAAATAAATTAAACCGTTTTCAAACCAAGAAAAAACGTGGGAATGCTTAGCATTTGGCGTGTTTGCTCTCTTTTGAGTGCTCACGTAGATGCCACTCTCAAGTCTCAACAAGGATTTTTCTGTAACTGGATCCTACTCCCTCCATTCCCATTTAATCGACACAACCTTGCACCTCCGTATCCCAGCTCACTTAGACACAATGCGTCGATTAAAACAGAATAGAGGTAGCACCTACGTTCCACGAAATTCTAACTTTCAAACTATAATTTGCACTCCATTTTCATTGCATGTACCAAACTTCTGAAACAAACCGAGTTATCAGTTATGACATACTACCTCGGTTCCGATTTAATCAACGCATAGATTAACTAGCGCACGGTACGTACCAGTACTCCCATGCATCGATTAAAGGGGAATGGAGGGAGTACCTCAAAAGCATTCTACATCGTCAACAATCGAGACCGCGTGGGCGCATCAAGAGACCCCCACACAATCTTAGTTTACTTAGAGCAACTCTAGTAGACCCTCCATCCACGCGCGGCCCGCAAAATAACCGCCGGTATGGAGGTTCACGAAGAAAAGAGGGCCCGAACACACCCTCCATCTGTGACCGACCCGCAATTTTTTTTGCAGGCGCTGCCATTTTCCGCATCCCGGCCTGAACTAGTAGGGGTCCACGGGCGAAACCCAGCCCAACCCCCATCGTGTGCGAGGCGTTGGCGGGAGGGAACTTTCAGCCCGCGCCCTCCCAATTCAGCGCCGCCGTTGCAAATCCCCAACCGCTCCGCCGCACGTCGCTGCAGATGTCGGCCACTCCGCTGCTTCCCCTTCTGATTCCGACCGCAACGTCGCTACCCCCTTCGCCCCTCCCCCTTCCCCACCCCCCTTCCCCGCGTCTGTTCCCCGCCTTTGGAGGCCCTCGGCCGCCGCATCGACGTGTCCCCCACCGCCATCAGAGCCACCTAAAATTGGCCGCACCGACGCCTCTCCGCCGCTCCCCCACAATGTATGCTGCCCTTCCGTGCTCACCGCCACGCTGATTGCGCTGTTCGCGGATGTCGTTAAGCAAATATGTCCTCTTCTTGATGGAGGATTCGTTGTCTTCCGACAATCTAATTTGGAGGACATCCTCTTCGACGATGACGAGTATTTGATGATTATGATTACCGTGAAGGAGCTGCAACACAAAAACAAGAAGAAATGGCCATGATCAAAGATCGGCCGGCTTTGCATCCCTCGGAACCGCGCGCTTGGGCATAGCATGCTCATGCAAGATTACTTCTCCGAGGTACCAACCTATCATGCCTATGTCTTCCATCATTGATATTGAATGTGGCGGTCGCTCTTTGTGAAGATTCTAGAAACTTGTGTGGCGAAAACGCGGTATTTCAAGCGCCGGAGGAATGCCGTGGGATTGCTTGGTTTCAGTGGGTATCAAAAAATATCTGCGACAATGAGAGTGCTAGCTTATGGAATTCCAGCCGACTATGCCGATGAGTACCTTCGCATCGGTAAAGATACAACCATCGAGTCTGTGCGTAGGTTTTGCAAAGTGATGATTCATTTCTTTAGGCATACATATCTTCGAGCTCTGAATGATCAAGACACAATATGATTATTGAGGATGAGAAGGACTTGAACATGGAGTTCTTCTTTGATAATGTGGGTACCCATGTGAAGCCAATAAGAAATCTGGATAAAATCCAAGCATTCCATGAAACATACCAGAACATTGAGAATGCCGGCACCCACAAGAAGCTCAAGGCAGATCTCATTCAGCACCATTGGTAGCGGCATGGTGGTCGATAGTGTCACACTTTTATTATTTCATTGCATATTCATTCATGTGTGATTTGAACATTTATTTGTATTATAACCATTCGTTATTTGTTTAATTACTTGGATTTAAACTATTCTTGTAATTTTTAATATTGTTGTATAATGTGATATTTAAAACAATCAATTATTAGTTTGCATTCCTATTATTTTTGCAATGCCTATTAATATTGATGCATTGGTATATATTAAAATCTTGCGAATGCGGTTTGCAGTTTGCGGGCCAAAAATGTGCGGCGCGGAACAGACCCCGAATATGATGTTTTGCGGGCCGTGGATGCGGGATCTGTTCCGTGCCACACGTTTTCGGTCCGTAAACATTCAATACGGACCGGCTTAAACTCGCATTTACCGATTTGTGGATTGGGGTCCTCTAGAGTTGCTCTTATGCAACCATGAACCAATGGCAAATACAGGCAGAAGTGCATTCACAGTCCCGTCTTATCTGCGACAACTCCGTGTTCACCCTTTTTAGGACGAATGCAAATGCCACTATTGTCTCCTCGGTGATCAACACCGTCCATTTTAATGTTTGTTTATTCCATACTTGTATGATAAGGATCTTATTTTGATAGCACTGCATAAAAAAATAGCACCCTTGTAATGCCTTTTTTTTCTTACTTAACGACCACGTTCACAGCTGTAAGAAAATAAGGCGGCACACGTGGGTTCACGGCTTTCCTTTGTCTTCTCCCAAGGACTACGCAATTGAATGTAATTGACTAATAATTGCAGTTTGCACCTCTTGTACTCTTTTCTCTTTGAGTTGGAGTTCTCACATCTAAGAAAATGTTGTACAATTATTGTAGACATTTAATCCAATGCAATATCATTGCCAAATATCGAATTGGGGCGTGCATGTGCCATCATGTAGTGGCAGATGAAAATCACGGTACTTTTTTGTGGAAACATATCTCAAATTACATAATCGATTAATATAATGGAGTGTTCCAAATGCTTCTCAACTGACTGAGTAACATCATTGCAGATGATTGAGAAACCGACTAAGATACTATTTCATGTATTTCATGTAGTTTTCCTTTCCTGAAGTGGTCGGTGGCTAAACCCCACAAAACCAGCTGAGAAAGGATATCTCCACTAGTAGAAAAAACGGCTTCCATTCGCCCTCATTAGTCTCCAACGTAGTCGGTCCACGGCTAAAGGGGCCATCAGTCCCGGTTCATTTGAAAATGTGGGCCAGGGGGCATTAGTCCCAGTTCAAATGGGCCCTTCGGTCTCGGTTTGCGCTACCAACCGGGACTAATGCCTTTGGGCCTTTAGTCCCGGCTCGTGGCTCAAACCGGGACTAAAGGGCACCCTTTAGTCCCGGTTCGTGCCACGAGCCGGGACCAAAGGCCCGTTCAAACGAACCGCCATCTTCCCGTGCCAGTTACGACGACGCTTCGGATCGATCGATCGCATTAACGAGCGTCGTTTTGTATCGTCGCGCTCGGGAACCGCCGGCGGCGCTTTGGAACTCGATCGTCTTCACACCGCTGGTGTCTTCTCATCTCCCTCTCTCTACTATATATAGCACCCATATGATCATCTTAAGCACATACCACATTCTCTCATCCTAATCTTCTTCACCACTCACGAGGTCCCTCAGCGTGACGCCGTCCTTCAACTCTCGGTGGCGTTCGAGATATTGATCTTCCAGATATGTAAGGCCAAATGTGTGTCGCAACTGCTCAAGGAATTCTTGAAGGACACCACCATCAAATTTTGTGGTGCGGCTATCGCCAATGATCTGCGCATGATGAGGACATACGGAATTGTTATTCCGTCTGCGTACGATCTTCAAAAGATTGTCCCAAACCCCACCAACAAACTAACGCCGAGTCTCTATGATTTGGCCAATGCTACTATTGGGACACATCTTGAGAACAAGAAGAGGGACAGGAAGAAGGACAAGAAGAAGTACCAGAAGAAGGGAGAAGAAGAAGAAGAAGAAGAAGAAGAAGAAGATGATGATGATGAAGATGAACTAATATTTGGTTGGGAAAAAGTTCCATTGAGCTTCAACCAATTGTTATATGCCGCTTTAGACGCTCGCCTAGGCTTTGAGATTGCTAGGAGCTACTGGAAACTAAAAGGGCTACAATAGCCATGTTGATCGTCTTAACCTTAATGTTTATTAGGTGGATGATCGTAGATATGGTTGTGTGAGTCTTATTGTTATTTTATTGGATGAGTATAATATTTGGAAAAATATACTCCCTTTGTTTCGGTTAACAAAGTCTATTAATTTTCGAATTTGTGATTTTTCAAGTATTTTGGCTTTTTTGAATATTTTAGTTATTAATAATTAATAATTAAATTATGCATAAAGATTATTTGAAATTCATTGGTGCTTATTATACTTAATCATTGTTGCTTATTTTGTGAATTTATTTGGAATTTTAAAAAGTAATATTATATATTACCAAAGTGTATAGGTTAATAGAATTGGTAGCATACCATTATCAAAAAGTCGCGAGCACGGTCTTAGAAGCTAGTAGGGAAGGAATAGAGAAGTTAAGCGTGCTAAGGGTGGAGCAGTGTGAGGATGGGTGACCGACCGGGAATACTTGTAATTTTATATAAGATATGGAGTAAGAGTCATAAGTATCTAATTTGATATGAGAATAAAGATGATTAGATAATAGAGAAATAAAGAAAATACAGAAATTTCGAAACAGAAAATACAAATTTTATTTCGAATGGACATTTAGTCTCGGTCCGTGTTACGAACCGGGACTAAAGGTCCTCCAACCGCAGCACATGCCCCGGTCCACGTGAAGGCCCATTGGTCCCGGGTCGTAATCAACCGGGACTAAAGGCTGAAGCCTTTTAGTCCCGCTTTGTTAGTCCTAATTGCTACAACTAGAATTAATGGGCTTTACAAATCGGAATTGAAGTCCTTTTTTCCACCGGTGCTCGTACTGTAGTACTAAACTACAAAATCGATCTATGTCGCTTGACTAGCTACGTCCACGGTCCACGTGCAACTGCAAGATCTCCCTGGTGTGCACGAATAGATGCACGAAGAGCATTCGGTCTACCGGTCTATAGGACGAGCAGGAAGGTTAAGGTGGGCAGCGGCAAGTTCACCTCATTTTGGCAACAACTGCCTCGACGGCGGGGTGCTCTGCTTCAGGTTTGAATCGCTTTTTTCTCACACTAAACCAAGGAAAACACCACTGTCTCGGTGATCAACACGGGCCTCTCCCTTCGCCAACCTCTGAGCCCGGCCGCTGCGGCTGAGCTGATGACCCTACAGGGCATTCTGGACTCCGTCGTTCTCTTTGCCGAGTACCAGCTCTTCCTGGTTGACCATGACATGTGTCAATGGTACTTACATTTTGTTTTCTGGTGTATCCCACTCCTACATCGCAACACATCATGTACATATCGAACATCTACATGAAGTCGACGCTGATTTTTTATCAGCTCTCTCCAAATTGCTAACTATTTATCATAAAATATCGGTCACACAATGTGCATCTACGATGATAAGGTGTGAAAATGGAGGCTTCAATGTTGGCTCCCCAGACAAGTGATCATTTTATATAGTGGGACTATATGTGATATGCAATTTTGCATAATAGGTGAACTGGCAGATGCATTAATTATCCCACGTGAATTTTGAACGCTTATTTCAACACATTATATTTTGTTCAGTTGCTCAGATCTTTCCGTTTCATAGTGTACCTTGGACTTTCATTTTACTTCGTATAATCAACTAGAGTACTACTGAAATGTTGGTACGTAGTAAAAACGGCTTACAGAAGCCATAAAGATGTTGTGACATACCTACCCAAAGATCTTCTGGCAAAGAATTAGATAAGTTTTAGGTACCTGGTACTCCATAAGTAGAGATAGGACAGGAGTACCAGTCAAATCTAGCGCTCCAAATAAAAGGGCAGTTTAGTCATATTCTCTTTGCCTTCGAAGTCATGGAAAAATGCCCCTGTTCTCGTTGTGTGATGAAACGCGATAACATATCTAGTGATACAAACCACTAAATAATACCATGATACCATATCTCAAATCGAAATTTTCAAGTTTCTAAAAAAAATCAAAATAATATGTTAATGTTTATAAGATGTGTGTTCACAACTACAAGAATTTTCAAGACCAAATTCAGAACACAGATGGAGAAACAAAAAAGATAAATTGATGTGTGAATAGTGTCATTTATTCTTTGTCTTTTTTAACACTATTCTTGTTAGATGTCTTTTTCATTTCTTTATGTGTGTTTCAAATTTTGTTATAAATTTTTTAAAAATTGTAAACCCAGATCTCATGAACACTAGCGTATTTTTTATTATTATTTTAGAAACTTGAAATTTTGCATTTTAATAAATGGTACCATGGTATTATTTAGTGGTTGGTATCATTAGATATTTTTCCTGATGAACGGGAAGAATAGTCAGTGGCGGGTTATATCCTCCATGCCTGTGTGCTCCTCTAGTTCTCAGAATTAGACCAGCCGTGCTCTGGTTGGTTCGATTGCTTGTGGCAGCTAGCGTTGGCAGAAGACAGCATAGCTTGTCTTGGAGTATCAGGCCACACAATACAACCAATGACTGAAGCAATACCTGTACTACAAACAAGCCTAGAACCATGGACTAGTGCTTGCAGATTTCTTTTTTCAAAAAGGGAGGATTACCCCCAGCCTCTGCATCGAAAAGATGCATACGGTCTTCTTTATTAGTTTATTCAACAAAATATGAACAAAGAGTATACATCAAAAAAACCTGAAGCCTCCACACAACACCTACACACCCGACAATGGGAGAGGATAATGTCAATAGAGCCTTATGCTCAGAAGACAATGAAAACCCTCCAGAACCAGGAACATATCGCATACCCCGAGACGCCCTCTAGGCGAAACGAGAGCGCTCATCTGGTTTAACAGACACTTAGGGAGTACCTCATGTACACGCTACAGAATTCACCGCCATCGAACCTCCAAGCAATCTTCAGGGTTAAGATCCGCGTAAACTTTGCCTATCCTGTCGATGACGCTACCATGGCGCCAGACAGCGCCTCCTCCATGTGCTCGCATCTCAGCCCATGTCCTCCGTCGAGGCTCCGCGGCACCAAACCTTTGAGACGCACCATTATCGATACGGAAAGCGACACACCACTCCACCTGAGAGCCACCTCTAGCCAAGGCCTGCTCCAAAAACGATGCCCCCAACAGGGAGAGCGGCGTCGTGCGTCGCCATCATCCAACCCGGGAAACCCAGATCTGGGGTTTTCCCCGGAGCAACACCATCTCCAGCCGACGTCTGCTCCAAAAATGATGCCCACATGGGTAACGACGTCGGGCGCCGCCATCATTCGATCTGGAAGCCCCGGATCTAGGGTTTTCCCCGGAGCAGTTCGAGTCGAACGACGATGACACCATAGACGATGCCTTCATGAAGGGAACGACATCCGAATACACCGTCATTGTCCGCCATGACCGACATCGAGGCTCAGTTTTCACCGGATGCAATGTCGCTCGAACCTGTCGTCGGTTAGATCATCCACCGTCGATCGGCCACCTCCGACGGAGGAGACGGCCACCACCACCATGTCCAGGACAGATGCCCTCGATTCCCTTGTGCAACGTGAAGGACCTAGGAGGACTGAGGACGTTGCCGGAGCCGAAGAAGGAGGCATAACAGGACGAAGTCCATCCAAGCCCATCGGGCCCAGATCGGACTCGCCTGCCCGCCACCGCCGCACAACACCAGCCACCATCACCTCCAGCAGATGCGACCGGGGCACACGCCGGCGCCGCCGACCAACGCCGGATGAGGGAGGCCGCCGCCGCGCCCCAGGCCTTTGCCCAGAGACGCCTCTGGCGGTGGCGGAGGAGGAGAGGAGAACGAGGGGGGACGAGGGAGGCGGGCGGGGCGGCGCCCTGGCGCGGCGCGGCGCCGCCGTGCTCGGGGCTGGGAGAGTTAGGTCGGGGGGAGTGCTTGCAGACTTGTATACTGGGCCATGAATTGAACTTGTACTGCTCGGTGCGTGTGTGCATGCGGCCGGTTGACACGAGCTCGGGACGTTTGAACCTCAATGGATGCAGCGGTCATAACCAGGCAAGACCACACATCGACTTCGGAATCACAGTGGCGAGGGAGAGGGAGATTGAGATTGGAGGAGAAGCGTGGTGTGCGCCATTGCTGTGATATAGCCGGCGGCGGCAGGGGAGTGAGCATGTTTTTTTGTCTGTATGGGAGGGAACAGAACGGGAATCTTGGATTCTTGCTCGTGTTGTTATGCCAGTGTTTTCTTCTAGATTTTGCAAGCTCGAACAGCTCTATCTTCTTATATTTACTAATTGGAGGCACCGTAGAAAGCTCCACGTTAATTCTAGAGAAACTACCTAGATCAACCGTCTGATGAAAATCTGACAGCATCCGCGCACGTCTCCTTGGTTACCCCTCCCGCTAGATTTAGGTAGCCCAAAAAAAGGCACCCGAAGCAGAAAAACGCATCTCCCATATAGACTCCTGTACTTTGACGCCATGTCCTACCAGCGCATCATCGAGCAATCACTGGCGCTGTTCTTCTTCATCCTCCATCTCTCCGTGTCTCCTCTCCGTGGCATACACGTTGCCGTCGATTTTTGAAAAGGTAATATCCTGTCCATCCTGAACTGGTCTTCCTAAATCCTAATTGCCTTCGTATCCAACCTAACTAGGTTTGAATCTCCCCAGCTTCCAGGCTTTTGCAATTTCGTCTCGACCTCACGGAGGCGATAATTAATCTGACCAATATGCTAATCCTGAGATTCTCCAAATTGATTTTGCAACACCGGTGCAAGATGCATGGGAAAAGGTGCTGCCGTCTTGGTGCAGTCCCATGCCTACGGACGCGACAGCCGGCAGCAGCGGCCAAGCACGATGGATCAATCTGCTAACAGTACTCCCGCTGATTTCAGGTACACTGCAATTTTTCTCTTAATCAGATTCATAAGCTGCTCACTTTGTTAACTGTCTCACGTAACAGCTGAATAGCTGATTCCAGCCATGTTGATCTCCCGCTGATTAATTTTGCACACCCTTGCATGTCTGCATGTTCATGCCTGGTGTTATCTCCACGGTGGCACGGTGGCGTATATTCTATACTAGCATTATGCGATTAAAAGTATAGTAAGAGTACCTCTCCATGGTTTAACCAGGTTAATTTATATAAGATTTCTATTTTCTTAACAGTGTTTTACTCTACAAATATTACATAAACTTTATCCACTCACGTCCTCTGTGTTGCATATCTCTGCATTCATTTTCCGAACATTATCAGCACGCATCTTGCAAGGACTGAATAAATGACCAATATATTCATGAGGATGGTCATTTTCCTGAAGATCTGGGAACTATGAAGAGACAAGAATAATGTAAAAGGTATCCAGAGGTAACCAACAATCTATTTGACACATCTTTGGTTGACATCAGGAAAAACGAAACAATGAGATCAAGCCTTAAACATATCTTCTTGAGCCCCCGCAAAAATAAATATCTTCTTGAGGATGATGAATTGATCGCAAGTAGCCGTCGTCGATGACATTTTGCACGAGCCAAATTAACTCCCTGATGTGGAAGAGGTGTCTAATAAGAACAATGTTATGCTCATGTTGAAAGGGAATCACCCGGACCCGCAAGAATATAGGATCACAGTGATGCTCTAGAGAGGTGGACTTGGAAGGGCCTGCACTTGGTGAGATTCAATCCATTTATTCTTTCATCGCTCAATATTTTTTAAAGGTACTCCTTTGGCGAGATTATTTTAAATAATTTTCTTAATATGATTCTGGTTTCCAGGTTTTAATAATTTTTTAAAGAAGGTGGTTGTTGGTGTATATGGTGATGGATTAGTGTGTCGAAAAGTATGTTGTGCTTTCGTTATTTACTTTCCTAGGCAAAGAAAACAACATACACCTTATCATCTATGATGGCAAAATAAAAATTACACTACACATTTTAGATACTTCTTGCTCATCTGATATACTTAACAAATTACTATTTGTCGCATTCTTATTGGTTTATGTGTTGAAACAATTTTTCATCATCAATTTCGTTTTTACAAGAACTTTGCATATTACCATGTGATAAGAAAATTAATAAATATGTGACACAATTCATTTATGAAATTTGCTAACAAATATATAACTTAAAATATGGTTGCCAATTCAAAGATTTTGTAGTATTTACGATATAATACCCTATTGGATAGTGCTATATATATTCATTGCAAGCGCCACTATGGTAACAAGCATGTATTAGGGTCTTGAAATTTAACATATACTCCTGAAGTTATGATACTCTTATGTAGAATCAACATCTATGACATGCATCATCGAGTTAGTGTCCCCATAAATTCTGATAAATTCATTCAAAGGAGTGCTTCTTTCTTCGGGTGTCTCCTGATTTCCACCAAAAACTCCCAAATTTATAATTGCATCCTTCAACACCTCTCTCTCTCCAATGTTAGACTTTCGGATAAATCAATCCTCCAATCATAAAATAAGTCCCGCTCTTCAGTTCTCATTATTCTGTACATTGTTGGTAGAAGCTTCAAAAGTTAAATTGTTAGTGTTGTAGAAAACAAGCTATAAATTTGACATCTTAACTACACCTAACGAACAACATCAAACCAAAAAATTAGACCGTGCAGATGCACGGGTTGATGACTAGTATCAGTTAATGGTAGTTGAATTCTCACTAATGAGCGAGGCACAATTTCTTCTGATGGAGCGTCTGACCAAACAAGATGCTAAAAAGTAGAATGTGTTAGCTATTAGGTTGTGGCCACCCTTGGCTTCATTTCTTCAGCCACAATATATCATGCATTCCTGCAAACAGCTTATCTGTTGTATGGATGGAGCAAAAAGGAGAGGACACGTCCCTAGTGAAGATGATCGAGAGACACATTCTCATAGTTGACCACAGAACAGAACCTTGCAACTATGCTATCCTTTCCTAGTGTATCCCATTCCTACTTCAGAGTGACTGCTAAAAGTGTTGGTAACTTTGTGAGCATAGTAAGGGAACAAAATATGACAATGGGTGCAGCCATGTTGCTGCCCTAGAAAAGTGGTCATGTTATATACTGAGTAGTTGATGTAATGTAAGTAGGCATATTTATAACATTTTGCTATGTCTCATTTGTACCTAATTATCAGTTCTAAAAGAATGAAGGTATATCTCATTATACTCCATGGTTGCCAGATTTGTATGGTGGTGTTTCATGCATCCAATAAGTTGTAGGTGGGTTGTGACTGAGAATATTTCACTTGAAAATAGAGTTACAACTAGGATTTTATTTTATTTTTGCAAGTATGTTGCAACTATAATTTTTACAAGTGAATTGCAGTTGAGAAAAATAATTTACGTAGTACAAAAAATATTCACACCATAAAGAAAATTGCTGACCTAGTACAAAACCATGAGGATAGCATCACTTGAATGATAACTGAACTAATTCTGAGTCAATAAGAATTAGTGACACCCTATTTATTAGGCCTAATATCACCCCTTCAGTTAATTTTATTTTGCTTTCCAAATATGCTAAAATCTTTATGACTTGATAGTGTCACTTACCTACCATCAGAACATCCCATCATGCGGATCATTACGTCCATTCTTGATGAGGTCACAAGTGTAGTAAATTGTTAAAAAGACATGGTGTCACCCATATGATGTGATTGCATGGATCTTCATAAAATTACTAGTGGCCTTCCTGGCCGTTCCCTTGAAATTAGGGTCAAGATTGCAGGCAAATTGACGATCTGGCGTGACAAGAACATCACTATGGTTGGGAGAGAGCCAGAGAGATCATGCTGAATGTGATTCTTGTCTACCACCTCAAGACTCTTGAAATTTCGGTGGTGGTAAATAAAGAGATTTGAAAAAAATGTAGGCCTTATTTCGGTTGAAGGTGGCAGGAAGGCACAAATCTTTATTTCGTCGTGGCTTATAAGAGACAACTTTATTGCATGCCCCAGTAGCTCCTTGATTGCCTTTCCTCGTTTCGAATACCACAAAAATCTTAGGCATGCCCATGAACATCATGTCTAAGATTTTTGTGGTATTCGAAACGAGGAAAGGCAATCAAGGAGCTACTGGGGCATGCAATAAAGTTGTCTCTTATACAAATTACTTTGTTGTTAGATTTTATCACATTCATGTCTTTGTCTCTTTTTGGAAAAAATGTGTCGTGTACAACTTTAAGATAAGACAACTGACTCTATCATCTTGGCTTCAAGCTACAATCTGTAATTTGTCGGCCTCACTAGACCAGGAATGAAACCATCCATTTGGTAAAATAGTGTCCTCCGAAGTGAAATTTCCTAGCTTGGTTGTCCATTTGTGATCATGCATGGACAACGTATAGTCTCATGCATCATTTTTTTTGACAATATAGTCTCACTCATCATGATTGGCCTAGTTGTGTCCATTGTCACATCTACAAACAAGAGAACTAGTCGACTTTCCACTCTTCTTCAAATAGATAAACCATTAGAATTTAGAAGGTGATGTTGAGTTGGGTAGGTCTTTTTTTACGGTGATTGATACGGAACCTAGGTTCCGTCAGGTTCCGTCGAGCCTAAATTTTTAAAACCGTCGATTAAAATAAAATATAACTTTTATTTATTGGTACTGTGCTTTGATGCATCGCCGCTCGCCTTCACAACGGACAACACGCACATACCTAAGGTAAAAACTGGGTGGCTTTTCTAATCTCGCCATTGCTGCCGCATTGGTCGAGAATGAACCTAAGGTTCTGCAATTCCCCACTCTGCTTCTTCTTCCTAATATACGTATTTCCTATGATTAGCCGCTTCATCCTGAGCGTTTTCCCCATCCACAGGAGCCTGGAGAGAGCAGACGAGGACGCCGGAGAACAGCCGGAGCCGAAGCTCGTCACGGTCACCATAGGAAGCAGGAACGGCGGGGAACCTAGGTGGTTGTCGGGGTGGAACCATGGAGCTGGCCGCCGGCGCTAGGCGAGGATGGAAGAGGGTCATCGGGGATCGGCGGAGGGGAACCTGGGTGGCTGCCGGCGCTAATGGAGGAAGAACAATTTAGTTTCGATGTTGTTTTGCAGTTTAATGTCTTCATAGAACCATGCCTCAAGCCGGTCGCCATGGGCATGCTGCGTCCCTCTCGCCGCGGGCCGGATGAGTGAGGGACGTGGCCTGCTGCGGCCCCCTCGCCGCGGACCTGGTGAGTGAGGGAACCGCGCCGGCGAGGGCGGGGATTGCTTCGGTCGTAGGTTCACGGCGGCGACGCCGATGTCGGGAATTGGAGCTCCATTACCAGAGTCGTTTTCTTCTCTCTTTTTTAACGGATTTTCCAGAGCAAGTCGACTGTGTTTAATTGCTCTTGGTGACTTTAAGATGCGTGTAATCCGTGGATGAACGCCGCTCAAAAGGACACTTGTTTTTTACAAATTCCATAAATAATATTAAAGGTTCTGGTCCTACATTTTCTGGTTCCGGTCCCACATTTTTGGTAGCGTTCGGTTCCGTCAGTTTGGTTCTGTCTATTTTACACCCGTTAGATCGAGATGGATAGACGGTTACTAAAAATGCCAATCACTGTAAAAATCATGTAATAATTTATGCTAAAATTATACTCAATCTAAAAGTCATACTTGTTCATTTGTTCATTGAAATGTGGATATGATGTGAAATCCATGTTAAAATTTGGCTAAATATTACCTGAGAGTACAACGGAATTTTTCTATTCCCTCCGACCCATATTACTTGTCACTGATTTAGTACAAAGTTTTGCTAAATCAGAGACAAGTAATACGGGTCGGAGGGAATACATATATTTGACATATTTATTTTTCAGTGTATTGCTTGGCACAAACAAATTATACCTAGAAGTTTCAAAACTATGCTAGATGATTTAAAATCAGAAATACATTGGAACAAACTTACTGAGAAACAATGTTCTGTAGTAGTGTACTAAAGCTACTCGAGTTTGAGTAGTTTCATCAAGTGCAAAGATCCTTCGCAGCCTCCATGAACTATGTCGTTGACCACAAGGAGGCAACCCACGACAAGACCGGAACAAGTGCATCGTAGTCCCAAAACTTCTAATTGAGATACATTCTCATTGTTGACCAAGAAGTATGTCCTTTCTACTACCTTGTCGTTTCCTGGTGCAACCCAATCCAATCCTACATCGTATCCGTAGTAGATCACAGATATAGATATGTCATATATTTGTTTGATGTCAGCTCTGCTTCTTGATTAGACCGGGCATACTAAACTAGTGATTGATAAAATTATTGGTTACAATGCTAGCATAGAGGGAGGAAAATGGATGCAGAGGTGGTGGTGCCCTGGAGAAGTGCTCGCTTTTTCTAATTGGTATAGTTAGTGCACATAAGGTGTATGCATTTATTGTTTCACTATCCAATTATGCTAGTAAGATTTTTCATGCTGATATTTCTGCTTCATTGCCTTAACCTGACGTTTTATTTTCTAGACTTCATAGTCTAACCAGAGTAATATCGAAATATTTGTACTACAGTGCTAGTATGTGGCAGAACACAGCTCACAACTGTTACGAAGATGCAACGGTCGCTGCCATATACACTCCCTCCTTCCCAAATTAGAATGCATATTAATTTGGGATTTCTATTTTCGTGCCCTCGGGTTCTTAGTTGTACTCAGTTTTCCCCAACTCCTTAGTTTTTCCTCAGTTTTGTCCAAGCCCTTGGCTGAAATCGTCATCAGTGCTGGAACGGCCGGTTGCCCGACGGTTCAACACCATTGACCGTTAACTGCTGACTAGTGGGACCACGTAGAGCCCGCAAAGACACGTCAGAGCATCCATCTTTGTTTGACCGTAAGCATCGCCGTATCCCTGACCAAAACGCGGATGAGTGGGGCTTCGGTATATCGAATGACAAGTGGGGCCATGACGTTGATAGAAGGGGCAATACACGGGTAGGATTAGATTTTTAAACGGAGCTCTACAGCGATGGCACGGAGGAGATGGCCTGCGGGGTGCCGAGATGAGCAGACCAGACGCATTAGATAGATATGAACTAGACGCGTTTAACCATGCAAAGAAGAGAAGAAATGGTCGAGGACATCGACGACGACCTCAACACTTTGACTGATGGTATCGAACACGAACGCGAGCAATGTAGAGAAAACTAGTGTCTCTCCTTTATGGCGTGTATAGATGGGTGCTAGGGGAGTGTGGTGGCGAAGGGAACGACCTCGCGGTGGTCTGTGGCGTCCAGCATAGCGGGGCGGCGTGGCCGTGCCCACAGCGGTGTGCATGTTCGGCATTGGCATCAGCATATACGTTCGTCATTGGCCTCGGCGATATCTCTGGTGTGTCAGTGATCGAATGAGGGGACGGGATTGAGGGTGCATCCCGACGATGACCTAGCAGTGGCGGCGAGCATGCATAACCGTTCTGACGATGCCGATATCGGCATCGGCATCGTTTGGAGGCTGTGGTGCTCGAATCATGGTGGAAATTGCGATTCCCTATTATTTTTACATGCATAATATATAGAAAATAACTAGATCTCTAAATCGATGCATATGAAGCTACATATATATTCTTGGTCATAATCCCCTTATCTAAAGCGGATGGATGCATGGCTTCACGTCGTCGTCGCTTTCATCGTCAGTATCTTCGTCGTCCGGGTAGTAGTACTTCCTGCACAATGTTACGTCGAACATCTTCACTGTGAGCACATCATCGCCTTCATATTTGAAGTGTAGGATGTAGCCGAAATCCACACCGTGCGCGATGGCGAAATTCTCCCAGCCCTTATCGAGGTACATCCGGCCTTGTCCGTCAAATAGGACCTCCACGGTCCAGAGACGAGGACCGCAGTCAGCTGCTCGCAGATACACCTTTGCGGGCTCCTGGCCGTCAAGATAGTCCGCAAACTTTTGTGGGAGTGCCTGCAAAGAGATCGAGCGCCGATCGTTTGAAATTAAAGGCTTTTTGGAACATGCACATAATTAATCACATGCATCATATATGTGGGAACGCGTACGTACCTTCTTGGCCAAAGGATCTTCATAGATGACGATTAAGAACTCCTCTATGATCAATGGCAGTGTTGACGGTGGTGGTGGCAATGATGATGATCCACCACCCAGGCCGCCCCTTCCCCTTCCCCTTCCCCTTCCCCTTCCCCTTCCCCTTCCCCTTCCCCTTCCCCTTCCGGTCAGCGTCCGAGACGTGGAAGCCATGGCAATGGATCAAGTGTATGTGAACGAAGAAGAGAGAGGCAGAAGCGAAGAAGAGAGAGACAGAACCTATTGACATGAGGGATGGCCATTGTGGGGGTTTATAAGGGCGAGATGACCGTTGTGGGGTTTACATAATAAATTAAGAAGGAGATGACCGTTGTGGGTGTTTATATCTCAACAAAAAAGTAATGCCTAAAAGAAATAGAAATTCGTGATAGTTTATTATTTTACCATGAAAAGTAATGCCTAAAGGAAATTCGTGATAGTTTATCATTTCACCGTGAAAAGTAATGCCTAAAGGAAATTCGTGAAAACTAATGCCTAAATGGAAATTTGTGATAGTTTATTATTTTACAGTGAAAAGTAATGCCTAAAGGAAATTCGTGATAGTTTATCATTTCACCGTGAAAAGTAATGCCTAAAGGAAATTCGTGATAGTTTATTATTTTACCGTGAAAAGTAATGCCTAAATGGAAATTTGTGATTACCAAACTTGTTGAATCCGATGGCCAACTCGTTATTTAGCATACATAGAGGGGTAGTAGTTTGCCACCGACAGATAGAGAGAGGGTGGCATGATCCTGCTCGTTAGATCATAGGATCGATGGTAGGTGGGCACGATCCGTGTGTCAACAGCTCGACCAATCAGGCCAAGTTTGGGCTTCTGTGAGAAGGGAGAGGGTAAAACTGAGTAGTATCAAGGATACAAGGGCAAGTAAATAGTAAATAGGCTAAGGAATTCAAATAAGAGATTTAGAAAAAGAAAAACACATGTTTTGTATAATGAAACCCATGTTGGCCTACCTCAAAGTATTAGCAATTCAAATATACATGAGTGTAAAAATTATGGCCTCATTAAGACAATCTATATTTTGGATATAGATGTTTTGAGAAGGGGTTTGAGTGGAAAGCCATGAACCTTCATAGCTACTAGTGATTTCAGAAGTGGCCATTTGTGTGAAAACTTGATTTATATATGATTGTTATGATTTCCTACGTGGCAGGTCGCGTAACAAGACTCCATGAGTAGGAGGCACTATGATTTTATTTTTTTGAATTTTTTTGCGCATAAAATGACTCAATTAGATGGCTTAATCCCATCTGTTGACTCTCTGTTGACCAGCCACTTGAGGGTAAAACTGAGTATATTGCACTAGCCAGTATTAGTACTCGAGGGGAAAACTGAGTACAGATATTTTTCCAGTGTAAGACTCGAGGGTAGAACTGAGTACACGTAACGGTGCTGACGTGCAGTCCCATGGACGCGTGTCGCGGTGAGCAGCGGTTAGCCGCGCGGTGCGCGTGTTGAGACCAAACGTCAACTGCTGAGACGAACCATCACTTTGCCAGTACAGAGCCCCTCTCTCTCTCCCTCTGCACACAGTCTCATTATAACTCACGCACGCAACCACGCCTCTCACGTCCCATCACCTTCTCCAAATTCAAAAAACCCCAACCGCCCTACGCGTGCTCCCCTGCCGGCGATGGAGAAGAAGAATGCGCTGGCGGTCGTCGCCTCCGAGCCCGTCGCATCCGAGCCCGTCGCCACCGAGCCCGTCGCATCCGAGGGCGGCGCATCCAAGCGCGGCGCCTCCATGAACTGGGCCTCTCTTAAGGGTGACGGACCACTTCACAAGATCGACGACTGCTTACTGGCGAACGAGGAGTACGTGGACACCTACGCTGCTTTGAGGCAAGTTTGTACAAATTGGCGCTCAGATCTACCTGAGCCCGACGTGCACCTGCACGAATGGATCGTGGTAGAACACGCCCTTCCACGTGCCGCTGAGTTCTCCTTCCTCAACCTCCGCACATCCCGCTACGTCACCATCGATCTAATGGAAGTTTATGCAAGGTTCAAATTCCTCCATATCTATAGAGTTAATCTATTTTTATTTTCAATCGTAAACATCTTAGTGCTGAATGTTATATTCATCAACTCCCTTTTAGATACTACTTCGTCGGCTTTTACCGTGGCGTCATCGTGCTTGCCCAGAGGAACCAGCCACACAAGATACGGCTTCTGAACCCACTCACAAAGACTTTGAACGCTACGTTTGAGGCGCAGATGCCATCTATGATTGTGCAGTCAGTCGCTGTAATGAAGTCTCCGACTATGGTCTTCATTTGCACAGGTTACCCCAATGAAATTGCTTGGGTCGATAAGAGCTCTCCAACTAAGAATATAGATGTACATGATTGGGGAGAAGGAAGATTTACGATCGAGGACCATTCTCTGCGTTGCATTACCCCGTTCAATGGTGAATTGTATGCAATAGCTGTGAATGAGTTCGGAAGAATAGTGTGCACCAACAATGTCCAGTTGGAGCAGCGCGCGAGCACTGTCAGCATGAAGACACTATTTTCATTTCCAGAACTTAGAAATGATTATGATTCCAAGTTCTACCTTGTGGAGTCGGATGGTGATCTGCTGCTTGTGTTGTTGGGCGGCAGCACTGACGACAACGGGCATTTGGAGAAAGGTCAACCATTGGTGTACCGTGTGGACACTGAGAGCCGCTCTCTCCATGCCGTCAGTAACATTGGTAGTCATGCCCTCTTCGCCAATTTTATCCGGTGTATCTCCGTCGACACCAGAGTGCACCCGACAGTTCGACCTGGCTGCATCTACTACGCGGATTTGGGTTATATCAGAGAGTATGATGATGATAGAAAGGCCTGGGATGAGTGGCCACGACGTGCGGATAGAATAGGATATGGTCTAAAAAATAAACAAAGGCTATACTGTTTGGAGGATGTTTTTGCTGCACACTGCAGACGGAGGGAGTTCAGTGAATATTTCTTTCATCTCATGAATTGTAGCGACGACAAAATATATGATACAGAATGAAGAACATTGTTATTGGCTGCTTTTGGCTGCTGTATACAGTTTATGTATTATACTTAGTTTTCTGGATTTATTATGCTGCTGTGAATTTATCCTATACTAGCTTCTAGATTTGTTACCATATTGGGCAAAAAACGAGGGCCAAAAGGCAACAATCATTGAAGAAAGACAGAAATAGAAGCTTCTCTAGATTTGATACTAATTTGGTGAAAAGAGAGTGAACTGTTACAGACTGAGGGGAAAAAGGCGCTCTGAAAAGGCGCTCTAAAAAGGCAATGCCAATTTGGCCCGAGAGAGACAGAACCGAGCTCTCACGTACAACCAAACGCGGTCTCGTCCTGTCCCACACGGTCCCTTTCTACCAGCCCCACGCGACGCGGCCTCACACGACGCGGCCCCACACGTCAGCACGGAAACGGTCAACTAAACGGGAATCCTCCCGTCCGACCTCCTTCTGGGGGTTTCAGACAACGCCTTGGGGAAAACTAAAGAAAAACTAACGAGCTGAAGAAAACTGAGTACAACTAACGACCTGAGGGCACAAAAATAGAAATCCCTATTAATTTTGGTTAAAGTCAAACTTTATAAACCTTAACCAAATTTATAGAGAATAATAAAAACATCTACAAAATAAACTCAATGCTATTAGAACCATTAGAAAATATATTTTCGTATCATATGTGTTTGGAATTATGAAAGTTAATATATTCTTATATATAGTTGGTCAAATTTTATAAAGTTAGACTTTGGCCAAGTCTAATATGCATCCTAAATTGGGAAGGAGGGAGTACTCTGCCAGTAGGCACCTGTTTTGCTATATGTAATACTCCCTCCATTCCCTAATATAAGACGTTTTAGCAAGCTATAAAACATCTTATATTAGGATACAAGGAATTACATCGTCAATTTCCCAAGAACTTCAAAACTAAATCTTACACATGGTAGTGGGAAGCTAGGATAACGGCAAGATGAGCCCCAAAATTTTCTTTCAAAGTTGAAGGATGCTATGACACATATACCTCGCCAAAGATCCTGTTATAGGAAGAAAATACCCGGTGTGTAGGGCTATTTCTTGAAACGTGTCTCTAGAGTGGCATTTCATGAATAAAATCAGTTTCAAATTCAGAAGATTCAGTTTGATTCTAGTGTATAGCTAGAAGTTGGGAGCGTTTTTGTGTGCTTCGACTCTGGGCGAGTGATGCTTAAGCGTAGGAAGAATTTCGAAATTTGAGATTAGGGGGTACATTCCTACCTGACACATTTTTTTTTCAAGAACATGCAAGGTTGCATGTCATGTCATTAAGAGGAAGGAGAAACATTCAGTTACAGGTTACAGCATACAGGAAGAAAAGGACCTGCCCGCTCCTGCTACAAAGCCTACTCCTCAATCTGTCCCGTTGGCTGCCTAGCAAGAACCCAGGACTGAAACTCCTCTCTGATCTGTATGATCAGGGTCTCCTCTGTTGCAGCTTGTCTGTCGAAATTCCTATTATTCCTTTCAAGCCAAAGTCTACGGCAGCATGCTACACTTAGCATGGCCAGCTCCATTGTTACAATAATCTTGCCTCTAATAAAAGTGAGTTAGTGTTTAAGTCTAATTAGGTTTTGTAATTAGGTAAGTTTGGAGTTAAGTCACGTTAAGAGTAGTACTAGCTAGTTGAGTCCAAGCCTGCATAGTTGTAGTCCTAGTACGAGTATGCTAGCTAAAATTGAGTCGGTTCATGACAAAAGTCCGGTTAGCTTTGTTTAGGAAAGTTTGGCGTGAGTTTAGTTCGGGTAGGTCTAGTCCTTGGTCTGCCCACGCGTGTATATATACACGGGGTTGGGTGCTATTGTAATCGAAGCTTGTACCATGAGTTGAGTAACACCGTAAGTTATAACCGAAAAAGAAGAAATAAAGAGAAAAGTTTAGAGCATGTGATACGCACGCTTAACAATAAAAGTAGTCTCCGTGTGTGTTCGTCTAGTCTCATGTGATTGATCCGTGGACAAATTTCAACAATTGGTATCAGAGCGAGGTCGAAGATCTGAAGCTGCGCTTGTCCCGGGGAGGCGACTGCTAGCGCCTCGGGGCGGGCGACTGTCGGTCGGCGGAGCGACCGGGTGGAGACGGAGAGCATGCCGTCGTCAGCGAGGCGGCGGGTGATCGCCGTTGGGCGAAGTGATGTGGATAGTGAACGGATCGTAAGGGCACCTAGAGGGGGGGGGTGAATAGGTGCTACTCAAATTTTAATTCTTTTTCAATTTAGGCTTGACACAAAAGGTAAATTCTCTAGATATGCAACTAGGGTGAATTTACCTATATGACAACTAGCAAGCTAAGCAAGACAAGATACATAAAGGCAATAAAGGATAGAGGTAACCAAGAGTGGAGCACGCGGAGACACGGATGTAATTCCCGTAGTTCCTTCCTTTTTAGGGGAAGTACGTCTACGTTGGAGAGGTGTGGTTGCCACAAAGGCCTAACCAACGCCACAAAGGCTCACCCTATTCTCCGGTGCAAACTTCCGCCACAAAGGCCTAGCTCACTTTCCACTAAGGATTCCTCAAGGTGGAACCGGCCTTTATAATCTTGGGGCACACATCCACAACTGAATTGGAGGCTCCCAATGACAACACAATGTTGTCAAACATCAAGTATCAAGATATCAATCACACAAATCAAGTTCAAGGGACACAAGGTAACCCAAGACACAAGGGCCCTCAAGCAAATGAGAGGGGAAAGTAAATCGCTTTGGTGAGGATGTAGATCAAGGCCTTCTCCTTCGATTCTCCAAAGATCAAAAGCTTTGGTGGGTTGAGGGAGGAGATCTTTGATGGGTTCGTAGCATAGAAAACAAAAAATTTCCTACGCATGAACACAAAACTAGCCAAGAAAACTCTACGAGATGGTAGCAACGATTAACTAACCCTCGAAGTCCAGAAGCGGGGATAACGTTCCCGCACAAACGTTGCCGATGGAGAGTCGAGGAAGACGCACGTAGTCGACGTAGTCATTCACTTGACGTAGTCGACGTAGTGGTTCACTTGACGATCACGAGATCGTGTACACGGCGCCACAAGTGGCAGCGCCCCCGTGCTCGGTCACACGTACAGCTCGTCGTCGACTCCTCCACGCCCTCGGTCCAGCGGGACAGCGGAAGAAGGGATCCGCCGGACACTCCAACACACACTTCTTCAAGTGTGTGAACCTCGAACTAACAATCCGCAGAGCTTCGCTAAGCTAAGACGGATTTGGGGCAGCAACTTTGCGGGAGCGGGGAAGCATCAAGTAGTGTGTGAAGAGGGAGAAGAGGGCTCCTTTTATAGGAGAGGAGGTGGCAGCCCCCTCTTCATGGTGGTAACTCCCACTTCATGGTGGTAACCCCCTCTTCATGGTGGTAACCCCCTCTTCATGGTGGTAACCCCCATTTTAATTTTGCATGACATTCATGCTAATTAAAATTCACACTTATTGATTTAATAAAACATTTTTATTTCTTTAATATTTGTTAATTCATTCAATTAACAAACATTAACAAATACACCCTTGAGTTATTTCGATATCCTGAAACAGTTTCGGTGCTTTTCTGAAACAACCCTCATGCTGTCCTGTAATTCGATCGGAGTATCGTATCCACTCAAAAACGACGGCGAACCTTAAGTGTGTCACCCTACGGTTCGTGAATAACATGGACATGATCGAGACTCCTCTCCGATCAATAATCATCAGCGGGATCTGGAAATCCATGATGACTCCCACTTACTCAACGATGAACTAGTGATCGTGTGAACCTTTAACGAACATAGTTAATTCCTTTTGTCTCGCGATATTATTACTTGTCCGAGATCCGATCATTTGGTATCAACCATACCTAGTTCGATCCCGTTTCTGACAAGTCTCTTTACTCGTTCCGTGATAATGTATTCCTGTGACCTAGTCACATGATTGCAAGCGATTCTAATGCAATATCACTGAGAAGGGCCCAGAGAATATCTTCCTGTCATCGGGTCGGACAAATTCCACTCTTGATCCATGAGCCTCAACTAATACTTTCAGAATACCCAAATCAACCTTTATAATCACCCTGTGATGGTGTGACGTTTGATATCATCAAAGCACTCTTCCGGTATCAGTGATTAACATGATCTCATGGTCTGAGGATTAGAACTATTTCGTATGAGTTTGATATAGCAATGAACTTGATGACTTGATCGTATTGCTATTCGTACTATGGGTGTGAGTGTTCATCACATCATTCTTCTAATTATATGACCCCGTTATTAACAACATCCAATGTTCATGATCAGGAAACCTTGATCATCAGTTAATCAACGAGCTAGTATAAAAGAGAGGCTTTACTAGGAACCTTTTTGGTTTATTAATCACACATGTATTAATGTTTCCGATTAATACAATTCTAGCATGAGAAATAAACATTTATCATAAACATGGAATATGATAATAACCACTTTATTATTGCCTCTCGGGCATATTCCCTTCAATCTTGTGATTTTTGTGGCTCCAAATGAGGTGTTCTTCTTGGACAGGACGAGCAGCTTGAGGTGGAAGAAGGGGAGGGGTATTTATAGCTCCTCCCAAAATGTAGCCGTTGCTGACTTGGAGGGGCAGATTATCCGGCCAAAGTATGGCCGGATTATCCAGCCAGCCAGAATATCTCGCCCGGAATGAAATATCCGGGCCAAATATCCGCCCCGGTTACTGAGTGACGCCGAGCTGGGTCCTTAGCCGAATTTCTGGAATCTCGAGGAAGGGCGGATAATCCGGCCCCCTGGCCGGATAATCCGGCCCCATATCTGGTTGACGCCGAGCTAAGTCCTTAGTCATTTTTCTGAAATCTCGAAGGGGGGCGGATAATCCGGCCCCCTGGCCGGATAATCCGGCCCCATATCTGGGTGACGCCGACCCAGGGACTTAGCCAAAATTCCTCGAACTGAAAAACCTGCACCACTTAACACACACTTAAATTCCTAATGTTGTTATCTAACACACAAAACACTAGGGATACAAAGTATGCACTTTCAATCTCCACCTTTTTGGTGTTAGATGACAACACTAGGATTTGCAAGAGAGATAATATATTTCAAATAACAAATTTTTGAGCAAGGAGCATAGCTCCCCCTAAATGTGAGCATCTCCACTTTTAAGTTCGAAGAAGTACCACTAAAGTTTGTAGGGAGCATACCACTTGATAGAAGATTCAATCAATATGGAATTCTGAAGATGATAATGACGACAAACCAAATTCCATAGCCATCTCACACATATACCATGAGCTCACAAAGGAACAAAGTAATACATAGTTGAACAACCATAATGTTCCACAAGGCACATAAAGAACATAGTCTCATACACACCATAGTAGCAACTAAACCACAAATATTGATCCAAACTTAAAGCAAATAAATAAGAAGAAACACAAGCGCCAAATGAATGATAAACGCGCAAAAGCTTGTGTTCCCACCCATGCAAATCCCGAGATAATCCTAATAGAACTACTTCTCCCCCTTTGGCATTAAGACACCAAAAAGGGAGAAGAGCGATGCTACACGCCCCGAGGAATCAATACTCCCAGTCATCGAGGTTGTCGGAGCCTTCAGCATAGTCTTCTCTGCCAAAATCATCATCATCCACGTCCTCCTCGGCCTCCTCAAACTCTGCATGAGCACCTCCTGTAGGAGCATCTGGAGGAGCAAAGAGATGCTTCTCCATATCACACCAGTTGTAGCGGTCAGTGTGCCAAGCTGCATAAGAAGTAGCTGCGGTAGGAGTGGTCTCGGCAGTCTGTGCACCACTGAGATGGTGTAGAATCATCTGCTAATTGTCCTGAATGGTCTTCCTCTCCATGTAGGCCTGATAGTTCTCACGATGGATCTCAACCTTCATGCAGAGAACATTCCTCTCAAACCAACTGAGCTTCTTCACTTCTCTAGACATAGCAGTAGCAGCAGCCCTCTGTTCACGAGTAGAAGCACTCGACCTCGCATCAGCCATGAAGGTACTAGGAAAAGCAGTGGAAGGAGCAGGAGTCTTCTTCCTCTTGACATACATCTTCTTGACTAGGTGCTCCACACAATCATCACTGAGATCATAATCCCCAAGGGCATGCTTGATGAGAAGCATGATGTAAGGGGCATATGGAAGTGTGTTCCTCTGAATGATAGCATCCTTAATCTCATAAAAGATAAAATCCATCACATCAAGAGTGAAGTCCTCATCCGGGTCGGTAGAAGTAGCACACTGATGAGCAAGGAAGAGGAGGTCAACTAGTGAGGTGCGGATGGCATTATTGTTACCACCACTTGGAGAAATGTTCTTTCTGAAAATGCGGACAAGCTGATCATAGAGAGGATGCAAGCCATTGATAAAACCGACAACACCTGTGAAGTCATAGAGGTCATAGAGCTTGTCCTTGTCGGGCTTTGTCCCCGGAGAGTGAACACGGTGACCCACTGGATTCTCCCCATCATAAGCATACCCCAAGAGAGAGGCAAACATAGAGAAATCCGCTGTACATTCATGCTCTCCAGACATCCACTTCATTGACTTCTGAGGATTAGGCAAGATCACAAGAGTGGCATAAAACTGCTTGATGAGGCCGGGGTTATAGTTGCACTGCAAGGTAGCAAGCTCAGTCAGTCCCATCTTCTCAAGCACAGAAACAGCCTCATCAATGTAGGTCTTGCTGCGAAGGTGATCGAGATCAATAGGATGCATGGGCCGGGTTGGATTCTTCAAGGGCTCATAAACATCACGGTAGATAGCCCACTGCTCCTCACACCAGAAACCATGGTCCTCAATGTCCTCATCTCGGGGTGTGGCGTACCAATTGTTGCGCCGCATGAGAATGTAGTCAGGCTCAGGCATGGACTTGTAGTTTGGTCTAGTGTCTTTCCCTTTGCGACGACGGGCTTGAGCCTTGGCAAGCTTTTCTTTCTGAGCATTCCTAGCAGCTTCTCTCTGACGTTGATGAATCACAACCTCATCAACTAGGACTCCTTCATTCCGAATGAACCGACGCTTGCGCTTCGGAACGCTCGAATCACCTGTGAGGGAGAGAGACATGGATAGCATGGGGATAAGCATATGCACACGAGTTACTGAAAGAAGATCAAGAATCATGTTGTATGAAAGGACAAACTTCACACAAGGAATCAAATTGATGGCAGCAACTTAGGAAAAAATTCGAGGAAAAATGCCAGGCCAGATTATCCGGCCAGGGGGGCGGATAATCCGCCCCCCTTGAAAATTTCCCAAAAGCTTGCTGTAACACACAAATTTGATAGATCGGGGAAGAAGTATCATACAACAAGATTCATGACGGCCAAGAACAACAAAGAGAGGGCCAAGCACCAAGAAAATGCATAGGTAAAATCACACCCTAGGGTTAGGAGATGAGAGAAATACCCGCATCCATTGCAAAAACGGCTTGGTGAAAGCCTTCCCGAGATGGAGGAGAGCCAACTCCGGCGAGGCCTGGCCGAGGAGATGGCCAGAGCTCCGGCAGCGGCGAAGGAGAGGCGGCGGCGGCTATAGGAAACCCTAGGGCAGGGGAAAAAGGGAACTGCCCGGAGGGCAGCCCGACCCCGCCCTTATATACCCAGCCGCCAAGCCGGCCGGATTATCCGGCCAAAGTTAGCCCGGATAATCCGGCCCCCCAGATATTCCGCCCATGGGGGCGGATATTCCGGCCTGGGAAGCCAGAAACTGATCAACTCCAAATTTTCAAAAACAGAAGTTCTTTTTGACAAAAAAAATTGAACTTGTGTGCATAGAGTAGATGTTTTGAGATAGGATGGCTTAGGTGAGAGAGCAAACAAGGAGTGGTTCTCGGCACTTGACATTGCCAGAAAAATCATCAAAAATCCAATGCAAGTGCTTTCCCATATCAAAGAAAGAAACAACACCGAGAAAGAATCAATAAGGCTTCAAATAAGATATGCAAGGAATCAACTCTTCGAAAAGAAGAGGTCGGTGGCGGAAGCCACCATGTATGAGTGTTATGGCATTGGACCGCGAAGATGTATCTTGGGTCCATAACCACTACTCGTCATTGAAGCTCATATATCACAAAAATGATATTAAGAGAATGATATGATTACTATCGGCATTATGGGGGGAGGGATAGCCCAATTAATTAGGACCGCACTCCCCCTATCTCTATGCCCACACCTAAACCAAACAAGTATTGAAATATAGGTGTATTTGCAAGATGCTCAAGCCACACTCCTTGAATCAATGATATTTAGCCCATTCCTCAAATATCCAAATCTTGCTTCATTAAGAGGCTTCGTGAATATATCGGCAAGTTGATCCTTGGTGCAAACATATGCAAGCTCAATATCACCAGGGGCAACATGATCTCTAATAAAATGATTCTGGATCTCAATATGCTTGGTTCTTGAATGTTGCACCAGATTATAGGCGATCTTGATAGCACTCTCATTGTCACATAAAAGAGGCACTTTGACACAATTGACACCATATTCCTTTAAAGTTTGCCTCATCCACAATAATTGAGTGCATCCACTTGCAGCGGCAATGTATTCGGCTTCGGCGGTGGAGAGAGATATACAATTTTGCTTCTTAGAAGACCAACACACCAAAGACCTACCAAGAAATTGGCAAGCTCCAGAGGTCGATTTCCTATCATCCTTGTCACTGGCCCAATCCGAATCCGTGAAACCACAAAGAGAGAAATCCGAGCCTTTGGGATACCAAAGCCCATAAGTTGGGGTATGAACCAAATATCGAAAGATTCTCTTAACCGCCATAAGGTGGCTTTCTTTAGGAGCGGCTTGATACCTTGCACACACACCTACACTCAACAAAATATCGGGTCTAGATGCACAAAAGTAAAGCAACGAACCGGTCATAGAACGGTATACCTTTTGATCCACGTTTTTACCATTGGGATCTAGATCAAGATGACACTTAGTGGGAATTGGTGTGGCAGCCCCATTTAGTTCCTTCATCTTGAACCTCTTGAGCATGTCTTGGACATATTTGGCTTGATTAATAAAAGTCCCTTCTTTCAATTGCTTGATTTCAAAACCAAGAAAGAACTTCATTTCTCCCATCATAGACATCTCGAACCTATCGGTCATAAGCTTCGAAAATTCATCATTAAAAGCTTTGTTAGTAGAGCCAAAGATAATATCATCAACATATAGTTGGCATACGAAAAGCTCCCCATTGACCCTCTTAGTAAAAAGAGTGGGATCGATTTGCCCAACTTCAAACCCACGGTCTAACAACAACTCCCTAAGGTGCTCATACCACGCACGTGGGGCTTGTTTAAGGCCATAGAGTGCCTTATGGAGTTTTTAGACATGGTTAGGGAAGTTGAGGTCCTCAAACCCCGGAGGTTTCTTAACATACACTTCCTCTTTCAATGGACCATTAAGAAAAGCACTCTTAACATCTATTTGTTGCAACTTAAAATTATGATGAGTGGCATATGTAAGAAGGATACGGATGGACTCAAGACGAGCCACGAGAGCATAAGTCTCTCCAAAGTCAATGCCTTCAACTTGAGAGAAACCTTGAGCAACCAATCTTGCCTTGTTCCTCACAACAATTCCATGCTCATCTTGCTTGTTCTTGAATATCCACTTTGTGCCAATCACATTGCGGCACTCCCTTGGCTTCTCTACTAACACCCATACATTATTGCGCTTGAAGTTATTGAGTTCTTCATGCATTGCATCCAACCAATCCAGATCTTCAAGTGCTTCAAAAACTTTCTTGGGTTCAACCATGGAGATATAGGCATGATGATTGCTAAATTTTGCCAATTGACTCCGGGTTGACACTTTGCCTCTTAAATCTCCAATAACCCTCTCAAGGGTATGACCTCCAATCTCCAAGTTCCTTTCAACTCTTCTCTTGCGACGGGCTTCGATCTCCTCATTTGAACTTTAAGGGATCACTTGATCATCTTGATCATTTTGGTCCCCGTCTTGACCATAAACTTGACCTTGATCATCATTATGCACATCATCACTCTCTTCATGAGTAGGTTGATCTTGGTCTTGTGAAGAGTTAGGGGCGGTTGAAATAACCGGAGAGGATGGTGGTGCCCCTTCTTCTTCATGAAGGTCCTTGTCTTGTTCTTCGGTTGATGCATTAGTTGCTTCTTCGGGAGAGGCTTGTTGAGCTTGCGTAGATGAGGGATCCACTTGAGTAGAGCATAGTCCTTCTCGGTCTGCCACAAGGTGTCCCTCAATGGGGCGAAAAAATCCCACACCCATTCTTCTTATGGCATCTTGAGGTATTTCATCATCTACATCACAAGCAACAACATCTCGCCCCCCTTGGGAGCTATTATTTTCTTTGAATACCACACTACAAGATTCTTCAACACGTCCGGTGGACTTGTTGAAGACTCTATAAGTGTGGGATTCGGCACCATAACCAATAAAAATACCTTCTACAGCTTTCAGATCAAATTTACCTAAACGAACTCCTTTTCTTTGAAAGAAATACTTACACCCGAAAACCCGGAAGTACTTGATATTGGGCTTGCTTCCGGTGAGTATCTCATATGGAGTCATGTTTAAGCCTTTGCGGAGGAAGAGCCGGTTCGATGAGTGACAAGTCGTAGAGATGGCTTTGGCCCAAAAGTTGTATGGAGACTTAAACTCCGCCAACATAGACCTAGCCATATCCATAAGAGTCCGGTTCTTCCTTTCGGCTACACCATTTTGTTGAGGGGTGTATGCAGCGGAATATTGATGTCATATCCCCTCATCACTGAGAAATCCATTTAAGGTGTAGTTCTTGAATTCTGAGCCATTGTCACTTCTTATTGCCAATATATTTTGCCCATGTTGACGTTCAACTTCTTTGGCAAAGTCGATGACGGTTTGTTGAGTCTCACTCTTGTGCTTGAAGAAATAGACCCAAGTATATCTTGAATAGTCATCAACAATCACCAAACAATATTTCTTCCCACCAAGACTTGCATGAGAGGGAGGACCAAAAAGATCCACATGAAGGAGCTCCAAAATCCTCTTGGAAGAAATGATAGTCTTGCTTGTATGGGGAGAGTCATGCATTTTTCCTAGAACGCAAGCCCTACAAACACGATCTTTGGCAAAAGAAACATTCTCTTTTAGTCCGAGAATGTGGCCACCCTTGTAAAGGCTTTGCAAAGTTCTCATATTGACATGGGCTAGTCGGCGATGCCAAAGCCAACCCACATCAGCCTTTCCGAATAAACACATTGCACTTGTAGTGGTTTTCCCGGAGAAGTCCACCACATACAAGTTGTTTTCAATGTGCCCAACAAAAGCAACCTTTAGAGACTTGCTCCACCAGAGTACCGCAATTTCATTATCAATGAAGACGGCAAAGCCCATCTTACCAAGTGCATGAACTGAAAGTAAATTGTAACCAATGGTCTCAACAAGCATGACGTCCACAAGGGAAATATCCAGTGCGACCACCACCTTGCCAAGACCCAATACCTCGGATTGTGACATGTCTCCATAAGTGACAGTTATATTGTTGACGTTAGGCCTCATCTCCGTCATGATCTTCTTGCTTCCGGTCATATGACTTGTGCATCCACTATCAAGCACCCATTTTGATCCACCGGAAGCATAGTCCTACAAGAGATCATTGCTTGGTTTTAGGTCCCCATTTCTCAATGGCCCTCTTTTGTTAGCAACAAGGGTCTTTGGAACCCAAATAGACCAAGCAACATAACCATCATTTGGATCAACATATTTTGCATACACATCACCATAATAATCACAAAATAAAACATAGTGAGGGTTAGCAATTCCCGCACGATCATCATGAGTGGCTTTGCCACCCACAATGGGATCCTTCTTTGCTTGTGCGGGCTTGGTCTTCTTTTTCTTATTGTTCTTCTTCTTCTTCTTTGAGACAAAGCCAATCCCTGTTTTATCATTAAATGCCTTTTGCTTACTCAAAAGGTCATTCAAGTTTTTCTCACCTATGGGAATGGTGGACTTGGCAAGCTCATCTTTCAACCTAGCATTTTCTTCAATAACATTTGCATGATCACAAGTAGAAGTAGAAGAACTAGGCACAACATTCTTAGTCAATTGAATTTGAAGTTGTTCATGTGACTTGGCAAGAATAGAGTGTTCACTTTTCAAGGCCTTGTGAGCCTTGTCAAGATCTTCTAAATCCTTCACAAGTTTATCATGACCAACACCAAATTCAATCTTTTCCTTTTTAAGCATTTTTACTTTGACATGAGCATGGTCTCGCTCTTTAATGAGTTTAGAGATAACTTCATTATTAGATTCCTCAATGGAATCGAGCCTCTCTTCAAGAGTTGCTCGTTCCTCTTCCTCTCCTTCAAGAGAGTCTTTTAGTGAGGCAATTTCTTGAGCATACTCTCTTTCAAGCCTCATTTGTTCATCTAATTTTTCAAGAGTCTTACCATATTGACTCAATAGGCTTTCAAAGTGTAACTTGTGTACACCATCTACACTAGACACATAATCATCAAAAGCAATGATTTCTTCCTTTACTCTAAGACTAGCAAGATCATTCAAAGGAGCATCATTTGTCTTAGAGAAGGAGGAAGAGGGTGTGCGTGATACCTCGGAAGACTTGGCCATAAGGCACTTGACGTTTTTGATGAGAGAGTCCTCATTGGGGGATTCAAAAAGTGAAGCGGAAGAAGTGGAGGTTGTTGCAATTGCGGCCATCTCACTAGTCGAGGTTTCTTCTTCATCACTCTCACTCCCGGAGTACTCTTCTTGAGTCAAGAATACAAACTTTGGTTGCTTCTTCTTGGGTCCACCCTTCTTCACAAATGGCTTCTTTGATGGTGACTTGGTCTTGCTCTTGAGAATGAGCTTCCCACCATGATCTTCTCTCTTCTCGTAAGGACACTCGGCAACAAAGTGGAATCTATCATTGCAATTGTAGCATGTCCTCACCATTTGACCATTGTTGTCACTCCTTTGAAAGCCACTTGACTTGCTTCTTCTTTGGTTATCTTCTTTAGCCCTGTGGGGATCAACCCAAAAGGTTTTTCCATAGAAAGCCATGTGCTCATGGTACTCATGCCTCATATCTTCGGGGCACATCTCTATTCTTGCCTCAATACTTGCTTGAAGAGGGACTTCTTTCTCAACCACACTTGCCTTTAATGCAAGGTTGGAGCTTCTTTGCATTCCCATAGCCCGAGCACGAGCATCTTCCGCATTTTGTGCGGCAACCTTGTAGGCTTGAATCTCTTGCATCACTTGATTGGAGGTCATCTCGTGAAAGTTGTGCTTCCCTTGAACACTCTTGACATCCGCGGGCTCATATGGGGTGAGAGCAAGAATATACTTCATCTTGATCCACTCATCATCAATATGGTGAGCACCTAGGTTCTTGAAGGTGGTAGCAATGGCCTTGAGTCTTCTATACATCTCTTGATGATCCTCACCATCCATCATGAAGAATCCCTCCGCTTGATTTGAGAAGGCCACATATCTTGTTTTCTTCATGCTCTCATTGCCAACAAATACATCGGAGAGCCCTTGCCAAGCTTCTTTGGCGGTGGACAAGTATTGGATGTGAGGCAAGTCCTTGGACCCAATGGCAATTTGAATCATGTGAAGAGCGGTTGCATTGAGTTGGCTATCGACCACCTCTCTTCTTGTCAAGTTGTTGGGGTCCACGGCCTTGAATCCTTCTTCAACAAAATCCTCCAAAGCTCGATGCAAGAACTGCGCATATGAGAGATCATTTGATATTGCCATTGACCAAAGTTTAATGCATCTAGCTTAGGTGGATCACCTCTATTGTCAATATGAGGATGAGGGATCGGCGGGTCGGGTGAATACCAATGAGGGAATTCACCTTTCCCATCGCCCTTAGTGCAAGACTTAGCATCGGTAGCCTTTTCGGCATCCTCTTCTTCCAACCCCACGTTCTCCACTTGTGGAGTAGCGGGTTTTTCCGGAGGAGGAGTAGCTATAGGAGTTTTAGCTTGCATGAGTTGCGCTATCATTTCACGCAACTCGCTTATTTGAGTTGTCATGGATGATTCCAAGGTTTTGAAATCATCCATGGAAACTTGACCCGAGCCCTCACTCTGTTGCATGCCCATACTCTTAGGTGGTTAAGCCCGAATAAATAGCCGAGGCTCTGATACCAATTGAACAGATCGTAAGGGCACCTAGAGGGGGGGTGAATAGGTGCTACTCAAATTTTAATTCTTTTTCAATTTAGGCTTGACACAAAAGGTAAATTCTCTAGATATGCAACTAGGGTGAATTTACCTATATGACAACTAGCAAGCTAAGCAAGACAAGATACATAAAGGCAATAAAGGATAGAGGTAACCAAGAGTGGAGCACACAGAGACACGGATGTAATTCCTGTAGTTTCTTTCTTTTTAGGGGAAGTACGTCTATGTTGGAGAGGTGTGGTTGCCACAAAGGCCTAACCAACGCCACAAAGGCTCACCCTATTTTCTGGTGCAAGCTTCCGCAAAAAAGGTCTAGCTCACATTCCACTAAGGGATTCCTCAAGGCGGAACCAACCTTTACAATCTTGGGGAACACATCCACAACTGAATTGGAGGCTCCCAAGGACAACACAATGCTGTCAAACAACAAGTATCAAGATATCAATCACACAAATGAAGATCAAGGGACACAAGGGAAACCAAGACACAAGGGCCCTCAAGCAAATGAGAGGGGAAAGTAAATCGCTTCGGTGAGGATGTAGATCAAGGCCTTCTCCTTCGATTCTCCAAAGATCAAGAGCTTTGGTGGGTTGAGGGAGGAGATCTTGTGATTTTTGTGGCTCCAAATGAGGTGTTCTTCTTGGGCAGGACGAGCAGCTTGAGGTGGAAGAAGGGGAGGGGTATTTATAGCCCCTCCCAAAATGTAGCCGTTGCTGACTTGGAGGGGCGGATTATCCGGCCAAAGTATGGCCGGATTATCCGGCCAGCCGGAATATCCGGCCCGGAATGAAATATCCGGGCCAAATATTCGCCCCGGTTACTGGGTGACGCCGAGCTGGGTCCTTAGCCGAATTTCTGGAATCTCGAGGAAGGGCGGATAATCCGGCCCCCTGGCCGGATAATCCGGCCCCATATCTGGTTGACGCTGAGCTAAGTCCTTAGTCATTTTTCTGAAATCTCGAAGGGGGGGCGGATAATCTGGCCCCCTGGCCGGATAATCCGGCCCCATATCTGGGTGACGCCGACCCAGGGACTTAGCCGAAATTCCTCGAACTGAAAAACCTGTACCACTTAACACACACTTAAATTCCTAATGTTGTTATCTAACACACAAAATACGAGGGATACAAAGTATGCACTTTCAGATAGGACGACAGGCAAGGCGGTGGACGAGGATGATTGTTGATGGGAGAGGTGGTGCCGAGGTGCGGTGCCGGTAGTCTTATCAAGATCATCATCCGGGAGAGTATGTGTCAAGGGGTCATGGGTGTGCAAGTTAGCATGTCATTGTCGGCGTCGAGTCCGTGTGTCATCGTTGTGTCCAAGTGCTTGTCCCTATGAAGAGAAGCTGCAGTTGAAGCGCGTCATAGTTGAGGTGTGCACGGTGTTCCGTGAGTTGTGTATGTCCATGTCCTCGTGGTGCGTCCTGGTTGCGGCCAACGTGGGTTTGGTGATCCGAAGACGGACGGTGGTAAGAACAGTTATGGTCGTAAGAACAGTTATGGTAGTAAGAACGGCTAATTAGCGAGCTACCATACGAGCTGCCATACGAGCTACCGTAAAGCGAGGAGGTGTGTGGCCAGTAGAAGAAGAAGCTACTGTATGCAAGTATAAGAGGAGTATGGTGCGAACCAAGTGTGAGGACCGCAATAGAGGTGGCACATATGTGTGAACCGAGTGCGGGAGGCCGAGCAATAGCGGTGACAAAATATAGCAGGGCAAAGAGGAGCACTGCATGTTTCCTGTGTGGTCATACTGATTGTACGGACATAACATAAAAACGATAAAGAGGTGACGCAAAGCTGCAAGAGTCAAAGATCGGGAGGAGCGCGAAGAGATGACAAGTCAAAATTAGGGGGAGATTGTTACAATAATCTTGCCTCTAATAAAAGTGAGTTAGTGTTTAAGTCTAATTAGGTTTTGTAATTAGGTAAGTTTGGAGTTAAGTCACGTTAAGAGTAGTACTAGCTAGTTGAGTCCAAGCCTGCATAGTTGTAGTCCTAATACGAGTATGCTAGCTAAAATTGAGTCGGTTCATGATAAAAGTCCGGTTAGCTTTGTTTAGGAAAGTTTGGCGTGAGTTTAGTTCGGGTAGGTCTAGTCCTTGGTCTGCCCACGCGTGTATATATACACGAGGTTGGATGCTATTGTAATCGAAGCTTGTACCATGAGTTGAGTAACACCGCAAGTTATAACCGAAAAAGAAGAAATAAAGAGAAAAGTTTAGAGCATGCGATACGCATGCTTGACAATAAAAGTAGTCTTCGTGTGTGTTCGTCTAGTCTTATGTGATTGATCCGTGGACGAATTTCAACACTCCACTCTCTTTTGCTTCGGTTGACAGCTATTTAGGCTACCCCACCAATCCATGAAATTACTATCAACCTACGGCTGAAACCTTTGCATCCCAATGTCTCTCAGTACATGGAACCAGATAAATTGTGAAGTGGGACATTGTACCATTAGATGATCTAGGGTCTCAGTTCTCTGATCACAAAGTAGGCACCTCGCAGGCCCGGCAAACGTCTTCTACTCAGCCTGTCACCTGTCCAGCAGCGGTTTCGAAGGGCTAACCAGGCAAAGATCTTCTCCTTCAATGGAGCCCCGCACATCCAGAGTAGGGAGGCATACCCCACCTGCACCGATCCAAGGAAGTAGGATTGGTAAGCTGAGCTCGCCGAGTAGACTCCGTTCGCAGTTCTGCTCCACCTAAATTCATCCGGTTCCTCGGTGAGCTGCGGCGCCGCTTGTATTGCTAGCCACAGATTTACAAACTGTACAATCGCCGCGACCCACAGGGATCCTGTCAGCCTAGCTATCCACGCATTATTTGATCGGGCCTGCGCGACGGTCATCAGTAAAGCACTCTTGGGCCTGACAAACTGAAGTAATTAGGTAAGGAGCGATCTCAATCGTTGTTGTTTTTAAGTTTAGAGGAGGAGGGGCGCACTGAAGCAAAAGTCTTCAACAAATAGGATGTTTGGTTTCAAAAAAAACCAAATAGGATGTTTGCTTTATAGCCAAACTACGCTGCAATTTTTCTTTTTGAAAAGTAACAAACCATAGGAAGTACAATGAAAAATAGTCAACATAACTTTTGACAGCTCTGCCAAAACTATGAATTCATGGCAAATGGAACAAAGCATAGACACACATCGTGATAGTGAAACCGACACAAGGCACGCTGTACCTACGATGAAGTTGAGCAAATTATTATGGCCATAAACAACAGCATAGCTTAACCAGTGTTCTTGCATTGCTAGATTACGTAGTTGACGAACAGTGAATAGACTAACCACAGAATTATAGGGTCTCATACTCGATGTTACAGTGTATTAGTGAGTTAAATAGTGATTAAACTAGCCACTGAAAGAAGAGAGAACGACCCGGAGTGCCAGAGATCGAGTCCGTGGCTAATGAAGCCCCTCATCTGTGGCAGGGATGAGGTACGGAGGAGTCATCCGGGCTACGTGCAAAAAAGCATGGAGATATGTTTGGAACACAAGACAAATAAATTAAACCGTTTTCAAACCAAGAAAAAACGTGGGAATGCTTAGCATTTGGCTTGTTTGCTCTCTTTTGAGTGCTCACGTATATGCCACTCTCAAGTCTCAACAAGGATTTTTCTGTAACTGGATCCTACTCCCTCCGTTCCCATTTAATCGACACATCCTTGCACCTCCGTATCCCAGCTCACTTAGACACAATGCGTCGATTAAAAGAGAATAGAGGTAGTACCTTCGTTCCACGAAATTCTAACTTTCAAACTATAATTTTTGCACTCCATTTTCATTGCATGTACCAAACTTCTGAAACAAACCGAGTTATCAGTTATGACATACTACCTCAGTTCTGATTTAATCAACACATAGATTAACTAGCGCACGGTACGTACCAGTACTCCCATGCATCGATTAAAGGGGAATGGAGGGAGTACCTCAAAAGCATTCTACAGCGTCAACAATCGGGGCCGCGTGGGCGCATCAAGAGACACCCACACAATCTTAGTTTACTTAGAGCAACTCTAGTAGACCCTCCATCCGCGTGCGGCCCGCAAAATAACCGCCGGTATGGAGGTTCACGAAGAAAAAAGGGCCCGAACACACCCTCCATCTGTGACCGACCCGCAAATTTTTTAGCAGGCGCTGCCATTTCCTGCATCCCGGCCTAAACTAGTAGGGGTCCATGGGCGAAACCTAGCCCAACCCCCATCGTGTGCGAGGCGTTGGCGGGAGGGAACTTTCAGCCTGCGCCCTCCCAATTCAGCGCCGCCGTTGCAAATCCCCAACCGCTCCGCCGCACGTCGCTGCAGATGCCGGCCACTCCGCCGCTTCCCCTTCCGATTCCGACCGCAATGGCGCTACCCTCTTCACCCCTCCCCCCTTCCCCACCCCCTCCCCCGCGTCCGTTCCCCGCCTTTGGAGGCCCTCGGCCACCGCATCGACATCCCCCAACCGCCATCAGAGCCACCTAAAATTGGCCGCACCGACGCCTCTCCGCTGCTCCCCCACAATGTATGCCGTCGTTCCACCCTTCTGTGCTCACCGCCGCGCTGATTGCGCTGTTCGCGGATGTCGTTAAGCAAATACGTCCTCTTCTTGATGGAGGATTCGTCATCTTCCGACAATCCAATTTGGAGGACATCCTCTTTGACGATGACGAGCAGTTGATGCTTATGATTACCGCGAAGGAGCTGCAAGACAAAAACAAGAAGAAACGGCCATGATCGAAGATCGGCCGGCTTTGCATCCCTCGGAACCGCGCGCTTGGGCATAGCATGCTCATGCAAGATTACTTCTCTGAGGTACCAACCTATCATGCCTATCTCTTCCATCATTGATATCGAATGCGGCGGTCGCTCTTTGTGAAGATTCTAGAAACTTGTGTGGCGAAAACGTGGTATTTCAAGCGCCGGAGGAATGCCGTGGGATTGCTTGGTTTTAGTGGGTATCAAAAAATATCCGCGACAATGAGAGTGTTAGCTTATGGAATTTCAGCCGACTATGCCGATGAGTACCTTCGCATCGGTAAAGATACAACCATCGAGTCGGTGCGTAGGTTTTGCAAAGTGATGATTCGTTTCTTTAGGCAAACATATCTTCGAGCTCTCAATGATCAAGACACAATATGATTATTGAGGATGAGAAGGACTTGAACTTGGAGTTCTTCTTTGATAATGTGGGTACCCATGTGAAGCCAATAAGAAATCTAGATAAAATCCAAGCATTCCATGAAACATACCAAAACATTGAGAATGCCGGCACCCACAGGAAGCTCAAGGCAGATCTCATTTAGCACCATTGGCAGCAGCATGGTGGTCGATAGTGTCACACTTTTATTATTTCATTTCATATTCATTAATGTGTGATTTGAACATTTATTTGTATTATAACCATTCGTTATTTGTTTAACTAGCAAGGTGGCCCTCACAAATACGAGGGCATCATCTTTTATTATTTGTAATTATGTATATTCACATAACGTCTCTAAGATATGATATGGTTTTATAACCCCAATGATATTATGCACGTAACATTCTAAATCATCTTTAGTTTGTATAAATTGATAGTTAGCTATTTAAAATTATCAAATTAATGATCACATGTCTTGTTTGTATCCTCATAAAATTAATGTTACAGCAAGGTAGCTATCCCTCTGTGTTTATTTAATATTATTTAATGAGCCACAATGAATGGAGAAATTCATATTTCCTATTTTTCATGGAAAAGGGGGAGGGGCAAGATCAAATAACCATAAGGCACCCTTACTTCACTATTTTATTTTGCATCTCTCATTAAAGACGAAGGAGAGACGTATAGGATATTTTTCATTACTCCCGATCGTTAAAGAAAGACACACATATGATAGAGAAAACTCGTATTTTTCTGGAATCCATACATATATTCTTCTATTCCCTTTTTATTTAAGACCTCTTTCCGCCATCTTAGTTCTAAATGTGAAGTAGCTTTTGTTTAATTAGGTGTATTCTATACAACAAAATCTAAGATGATAATCTTATTGATCAAACTTTCTATCTTATAGGTGAAATCTTTTGTCAACAATCAGGTTTTCTGTGATATTGATTTTTAATATTAATAGAATTGTTCTACCATGTGTGTAATTATTCTTATAACTCCATGAATCTCAATTTTTCTAGGTGTTTTATGAGTGTGTTGGTCTGATGGTAGTCGAATAAATTTATCATTTAAGTGTACTCAATTATACAAACAAATCAATTTGTACTTTAAATTTTCTTTTGTAGACCGTTCATATCTAGCAGCTCCTAGCTTTTGCCACCATGATTCAGCAAGATTTTCTTTTTTCTTGCAGATATATTATCTTTTTTTGAGTGGGAAGCTATATTATCTTTCATCCCAAGTAGGTAGTCTCATACTAATTATGAAACATATCGATCGAGAATCAATGTTACAAACACTTATATTGTACCTTTCATCAAATTTAAAGGTTTAACATTTTGTGTCTCATTATGTGAATATTCCTTCAATGTAAAAACATTCTTAGCATCACTAAAATCTGTGTTGACTCGACCATTTGTGTATTGTTAATCCAATCATTGCTTTAGGTGTGAGGGACGTTAGGTCGATAGTGCTACTAATTTTATGAATTTATTAATCATAAAATTTGAGGACTCTGAAATTCCTCAAGTGTTTTGTAAGTGTATTGGTTTCATAGTAAATTTAATACTCTCCTCCTTGTTTGCGTACGTCTTTATAGAATTTTTCAAATGGTATAATTTAAGATAATCATGTCCCACTTCATGAGCTAGTCGACACAAATATATGGTTCTACTGAACTGATTCGATCTCATGGTAAGAGCGCGGTTAAATAAACAGAAATTTGGATTCTAATTGTTGGTTTTTCTTATTGTTATACTATTTTGGGTCACCAAATAAAAATTACGTCCTTAATAATAATTATTTATTTCATTTCTAGTCCTATTTTCTAAATAAAACCCCATTGCTAGAAAATCAGGCCTTAGATTTGTAATATTTATGATGTCACGTATACGATCATAAACATGAGAGTCCTTCATGTACACATGATTTTTATATTTTTGAATACACAGATTGCTTTTGTTTCCGATCGATACACATATTGCTAGCTATATAGTGTGCTAGCAGGTCATCACAGTTTGTACAATTTTTATATAGTACTGTTCTTGTCGGGTGTAGGTCCTCGGACATGAATCAGAGTGTATATATTTCTGTGTGCTTATTTATTTTAGTCTTAATCCTCCATTGCTAGATTTTTTTAAAATTGTGTCTTAGAGTTTTTAACCGCTGCCACATGATACATATACCAATTCTAAACTTGGACGTAATAGCAATATGTTAGTAGAGCCCTTGATGTACACGTTTCTCTTGAATACACGGATGGCGGTTTTTTGTTTTTTTTTTGTTTGGTGTGGGAGCGTGGCATGTTTTGGTCTGGTGTGGGGCGTGATATGTATTGGACTATATATTTGTATGTGCGTAACTTTTAGATCTTTTAATCTTATCCGTTAATTATAGATCTAACTGTCTAAAATAATTTATATGATGTGGATTAATATGGTGGCTCTATTTTAGACCCCCCGTATTGTGCTTTTAGTATATAGTAGATTTCTGGGATTTAAACTATCCTTGTATTTTTTAATATTGTTGTATAATGTCATATTTAAAACAATCAATTATTAGTTTGCATTCCTATTATTTTAGCAATGCCTATTAATATTGATGCATTGGTATGTATTAAAATCTTGCGAATGCGGTTTGCAGTTTGCGGGCTGAAAATGCGCAGCGCAGAACAGACCCCGAATATGATGTTTTGCGGGCCGTGGATGCGGGATCTGTTCCGTGCCGCACGTTTTCGGTCCGTAAACATCCAATACAGACCGGCTTAAACTCGCATTTACCGATTTGTGGATTGGGGTCCTAGAGTTGCTCTTATGCAACCATGAACCGACGGCAAATACATGCAGAACTGCATTCACAGTCCCGTCTAATCTGCGACAACTCCGTGTTCACCCTTTTTAGGACGAATGCAAATGCCACTATTGTCTCCTCGGTGATCAACACCGTCTATTTTAATGTTTGTTTATTCCATACTTGTATGATAACGATCTTATTTTAGCACTGCATAAAAAAAAAGGGAAGCAGGTGTGCTCCGTCGTACCCTTGTTATGCTTTTTTTTCTTACTTAACATCCACGTTCACAGATGTAAGAAAATAAGGCGGCGCACGTAGGTTCACGGCTTTCCTTTGTCTTCTCCCAAGGACTACGCAATTTTGTTTTTAATAAAGTAAGTGACTACGCAATTGAAAGTAAGTGACTAATTATTGCAGTTTGCACCTCTCGTACTCTTTTCTCTTTGAGTTGGAGTTCTCACATCTAAGAAAATGTTGTATAATTATTGTAGACATTTAATCCAATGCAATATCTTTGCCAAAGATCGAATTGGGGCGTGCATGTGCCATCATGTAGTGGCGGATGAAAATCACGGTACTTTTTGTGGAAACATATCTCAAATTACATAATCGATTAATATAATGGAGTGTTCCAAATGCTTCTCAACTGACTGAGTAACATCATTGCAGACGATTGAGAAACCGACTAAGATCTTATTTCATGTAGTTTTCCATTCCTGAAGTGGTCGGTGGCTAAACCCCACAAAACCAGCTGAGAAAGCATATCTCGTACTAGTAAACTACAAAATCGATCTATGTCGCTTGACGAGCAACCGGTCCACGTGCAACTGCAGGATCTCCCTGGTGTGCACGAAGAGCAACCGGTCTACAGGACGAGCAGGAAGGTTAAGGTGGGCAGCGGCAAGTTCACCTCATTCTGGCATGACAACTGCCTCGACGGCGGGGTGCTCTGCTTCAGGTTTGAATCGCCTTTTTCTGAGCCCGGCGGCTGCGGCTGAGCTGATGACCCTACAGGGCATTCTAGACTCCGTCGTTCTCTTCGCTGAGTACCAGCTCTTCCTGGTTGACCATGACATGTGTCAATGGTACTTACGTTTTGTTTTCTGGTGTATCCCATTCCTACATCGCAACCCATCATGTACATATCGAACATCTGCATGAAGTCTACTCTGATTTTTTATCAGCTCTCTCCAAATTGCTATCTAGTTATCATAAAATTATCGGTCACACAATGTGCATGTACCGAGGAAACAATATGAAAATGAAGGCTACAATGTTGGTGCCCTAGACAAGTGATCGCTTTATATAGTGGGACTATATGTAATTGATATGCATAATAGGTGAACTGGCAGGTGCATTAATTATCCCACGTGAATTTTGAAAACTTATTTCAACATACTCAGATCTTTCCGTTTCATAATGTGCCTTAGCCTTTCATTTTACTTCGTATAATCAACTACCGAAACCTTGGTACGTAGTAAAAACGGCTTACAGAAGCCACAAAGATGTCACGACATACCTACCCAAAGAACTTCTGGCAAAGAATTAGAGAAGTTTTACGGTACCTGGTATTCCCTAAGTAGAGATAGGAGTACCGCTCAAATCTAGCCCTCCAAATTAAAAAAAAAAACAGTTTAGTCCTATTCTCTTTGCCTTTGGAGTCAGCTGGGAAGAATGCCCCTGTTCTGGCTGTGCGATGAACGGGATGACTTGTCAGTGGCGGGATGTATCCTCCATGTCTGCATGCTCCTCTGAGTTATCGGAATTAGGCCAGCGTGCTCTGGTTGGTTCGGTTGCATGTGGCGGCGATGGAAGAAGACACCATATCACCACGTGCGTCGCAGGCTCAGCGTTGTGAAGCCACACACAATGCAACTAATAAGTGAAGCAATACATGTACTACAAGTCATGGACTGGACTAGTGCTTGTAGACTTGTATATTGGGCATGAATCGAACTTGTACTACTCGGTGCACATAAATCGAACCTCGATGGATGCAGCAGTCATAATCAGGCAAGACCACACATCGACTTTGGAATCACAATGGCGAAGGAGAGGAGGAGGGGTGGAATCAGGATGTGGCGCAAGAGCTGAAGAAGCAAGGTAGAGGGAGATTGAGATTGGAGAAGTGTGGTGTGCGCCAATGCTGTGATATAGCCGGCGGTGCCAGGGGAGTGAGCATGTTTTTTTGTCCGTATGGGAGGGACAAGAACGGGAATCTTGCATTCTTGCTCGTGTTCTTATGCCAGCGTTTTCTTCTGAATTTAGTAAGCTCGGACAACTTTATCTGTTACTGATAGCTGAATTCTCACTAATGAGGGATGCACATTGTTATCTAATGGAGCGTCTAACCAAACACGATGCTAGAAAGTTGAATGTGTTAGCTATTAGGTTATGACCACCCTTGGCTTCATTTCTTTAGCCATAATATATCCTGCATTCCTGCAAACAGCTTATTTGTTGCATGGATAGAGCAAAAAGGAGAGGACACGTCCCTAGCAAAGACGATCCGGAGGCACATTCTCATAGTTGACTACAGCACAGAACTTTGCAACTATGCTATTCTTTCCTAGTGTATCCCATTTCTACTTCAGAGTGACTGCGAAAAGTGCTTGTCACTTTGTGAGCGTAGCAAGGAAACAAAATATGATAATGGGTGCAGCCATGTTGCTGCCCTAGAAACTGGTCATGTTATATACTGAGTAGTTGATGTAAGTAGGCATATTTATAACGTTTTTCTAATTATCAGTTGTACAAGAATTAAGGTAGAGCTCATTCTACTCCATGGTCGGCAGATTTGTATGATGATTCATGCGTCCAATAAGTTCTAGGTGGGTTGTAAATGAGAATATTTCAGATGAAAATGGAGTTACAAATAGGATTTTTTTGTATGTGGGTTGCAACTTTAATTTTTTACAAGTGGATTGCAATTGATAAAAATATTCACACAATAAAAAAATTGCTGACTTAGTACAAAATCATGCGGATGGCATCACTTGAATGAGAACTGGGGTACACCCTCCATTTCGAAAAAAACTAGAATGAGAACTGAACTAATTCTGAGTCGATAAGAATTCGTGGCACCCTATTTATTATGCATCATATCACCCCTTCAGTTAATTTTATATTGTTTTCCAAATATGATCAAATCTTTATGACTTGATAGTGTCACTTACCTACCATCAGAACATCCCATCATGTGAATCATTACGTCCATTCTTGGTGAGGTCACAAGTGTTGTCAGATAATTGTTAAAAAAGACATGGTTCACTCATATGATGTGATTGCATGGATCTTCATAAAATTAAAAGTGTCCTTCATGGCCGTTCCCTTGCAATTAGGGGACGACCTGTCATGGCAAGAACATCACTATGGTTGGGAGAGAGACGGAGAGATCATGGTGAATGTGATTCTTGTCTACCACCTCAACACTCTTGAAATTTCTGTGGAGGTAAATAAAGATATTTAAAAAAATGGAGGCCTTATTCCGGTTGGAGGTGACGGGAGGGCACAAATCTTTCTTTTGTCGTGGCTTTGGAGCATGATGCCCATGAACATCATGCCTAAGATTTGCGTGGTATTTAAAATGGGGAAAGGCAATCAAGGAGCTACGGGGGCAATAAAGTTATCTCTTATACAGATTAATTTGTAGTTAGATTTGATCACATTCACGTCTTTGTGTCCTTATGGAAAAAATGTGCCTTGTATATCTTTAAGATAAGACAACTGACTCCATCATCTTGGCTTCAAACTACTATCTCTAATTTGTCGGCCTCACTAGACGAGCAATGAAACCATCCATTTGGAAAAATAGTGTCCTCCCAAGTGAAATTTCTTAGCTTGGTTGTCCATTTATGATTATGTATGGACGGTGTATAGTCCCAAGCATCATGATTGGCCTAGTTGTGTCCATTGCCACGTCTACAAACAAGGGAAACAACGACGTTGCACTTTTGTTCAAATAGGTAAACCATTAGAATTTGGAAGGTGATGTTGAGTTGGGTAGGTCTTTTTTTGGAAGGTTATGTTGAGTTGGCATAATCATTTATGCTGAAATTATACTCAATCTAAAAGTTATACTTGTTCATTTGTTCATTGAAATGCAATATGATGTGAGATCGACGTTAAAATTTTGGTAAATATACACAAGGGTACAAAGGAATTTTCTACATATATTTGACGTATTTATTTTTCAATGTATTGCTTAGCACAAACAAATTCTACCTAGAAATTCCAAAACTATGCTAGATGGTTTAAAATCAGAAATACATTGGAATAAACTAACTGAGACACAATGTTCTGTAACAGTATACTAAAGCTACTAGAGTTTGAGTAATTTCATCAAGTGCAAAGATCCTTCACAGCCTCGTCTATGAACTATGTCGTTGACCACGAGGACACAACCCGTGACAAGACCGGAACAAGTGCATCGTAGTCCCAAAACAACAAATTGAGATACATTCTCATTGTTGACCAAGAAGTATGTCCTTTCTACTACCTTGTCGTTTCCTGGTGCAACCCAATCCTACATCGTATCCGTAGCAGATCATAGATATGTCATATATTTGCGAAAACAAAGTTGTCCGGACCATAGGGCACCAGGACTGTATCGCGCGCCATCCATCCCTGTTGGAGATTGTCACTTTCCATCTTTGCAAAAAAGTCCCTACCATTTTATGAATCCAACCCATAGTCCAGGAGATGGAGGGTATAAAAGTGTCGCCCTAACCAGAAACCCTAAACATACCCCCCTCCCCCCCCCTCACCCCCGCGCTGGTGGCGGCCCATTGCATCGCCGCGCCTCTCCGCCCACCTAGCCTTTCCAGCCCGACTCCTCTCCAGCCCGACACCTCTCCAGCCCGACGCCAGGGCACCGTCGCCGGCCCTCCACCTCGCTCCTGGCTCGTCGGGCCGAGCCTCCCACCGATAGAGGCGAGCGCGGGGACGCCTTCCCCGACCACCGACGCGCCGTCGCCGGCCCCGAGGAAGCCCGAGGCGCCCCGACGCCTCTCTCTCTCTACCCTCTGATTCTCGATCTCCTCTTCATTTTGGTCAGATCTTGGCATGTATTGGATCCATTTTGTTTGGATTGTGTAGATCTTGGCCTATAGATGTTGGATTGTGTAGATCTTGGCCTATAGATGTTGGATTGTGTAGATCTTGGCCATATCTGTTAGATCTCTGTTTTTTTCTTGTATGGATCTTGATTTGAATTTCAGAGATCTTTGTATACGAATATATGGTTCATTTTCAATTTTTTGGAAGAACTTTACATGGATCTGGCAGAAACATGTTTAGTACGGATCTTTTTGCATGGATCTTTGTTATTTATGAACAGACACGAAGAACTTTATAAAACACGATCTATGAAATTCGCAGGAACTTTCTGGTTTCAGCAATGGATCCATGTAAAAAGGGTTGACTGGAACCCTAGAAGGACCAGATAATAAACTAAAAAAGTTCAGGGTTCTTTTCATAAAAAATTTATCACCAATCTTGATGCAGGGGGCATAATGGATGGTAGTTGATAGGGTCCTGCCGCCATAACGTCCTAAAAATTTCCGCGTTAATATATTTGTGTGATGTCAAGTCCGCTTCTTGATTGATTAGACCGGGCAAACTAAACTAGTGAGTGATAAAAACTATTGGTTACGATGTTAGCACAGAATGAGGAAAATGGATGCGGCGGCGGTGGTACCCTGGAGAAGTGCACGCCTTTTGGTGCACATAAGGTGTATGTATTCATTGTTTCAGTACCCAATTATTCTAGTACATTTTTCATGCTAAGATAACTCTGATTCATTCCCTTAACCTGACGTTTTATTTTCTAGATTTCATAGTCTGACCAGAGTAATATCGATATATTTGTTGCCCCACCAAATTGTGCATGAGATGGTGTATTAGTATGTGGCAGAACACAGATCACAGCTGCTACGAAGATGCAACGGTCTCTGCCATATATGCTCTGCCAGTAGACGCCTGTTTTGCTATATAAAATACATGGTGGATTTCCTAAGAAATTCCAAAACTAAATATTACACATGGTAGTGGGAGGCTAGGACGGCAGAGGTGAGCTAGCCCCCAAATTTTCTTTCAAAACAGAAGGATGCTATGACACATGCATCGCCAACTGAAAGGACATTTGTCCCTTTCTACTTTTTTGATTTACAATGACAAGACTATGTTTTGTGTGAACTAAGATTTGAATTATATGCATACAGGTTTAAGTTCACAGGTGAAGGGGTTCTAATGCATAAAAAGAAAGATGGTGGAATCGCCTGCCGAAAAGTGGCCTAAAGTGGTCTGGCCGGTTCCCAGACCGGGCCATCCGGCGGCAGACCGGACCAGCCCGGCGGAGCCGCCGGATTGGTATACTGATTCGGTTTTCGGCGGGCCGCCGGATCCGCCCGGCCCCCAGACCGGACCACCCGGTGGCAGACCGGACTGGCCCGGCGGGGCCGCCGGACTGGTAGTCTGAACGGGTTTTCGGCGGGCCGCCGAATCCGCCCGGTCCACCGCCGGACTCCCGGCGAGGTGTCTGGTCCCGCCGGACTTACCGCCGGGCCGTCCGGCCCAGAGGCCGGCGGCGCCGGACTTATCGCCGGGATTGGTGCTGTGTGCTCCCTCCAACGGCCAGATTCCCACCTACCTATAAATACCCCTTCTCCTAGCTGGGGTAGGGTTAGAACTTCACCAACCATTGTTCATCCTTGAAGCTCTCACCTACCCCCATTAGAAAAACACCAAATTCCATAGATCTCCCCTTCTAGCCAACCAAAGCTCTTGATCTTTGGAGGATTGAAGGAGGAGGCACCGATCTACATCTTCACCAAAGGAATTTCATTTCCACCTCCATTTGCTTGGAGGATTTGCACCTTGGGGATCTTGTGACCCTAGGTGTTGTAATTGGTTGATTGACTTGTCTTTGTGGTGATTCTTGCCTCCGTGGCTTTCTTGGGAGCCTCCAATTGAGTTGTGGAGTTGTGCCCCAAGCTCCGTGTAAGGGATTCGTGGTTCCCCCAATACCACCGCTTAGTGGAAACGAGCTAGCCTCCGTGGCTTGCTCACCGGAGAACAAGGTGAGCCTTTGTGGCGTTGGTAGACTCCGTGTCACCACACCTCTCCAACGTAGACGTACTTCCCCTCAAAAGGAAGGAACTACGGGAATACATCCTTGTGTCTCCGGTCTCCACTCTTCGGTTATTTCTTTCCCTTAATTGTATCTTACTAGTTACTTGTTTACTTGCATGCTTGACACTTATAGGAAATTCACCTAGTTGCACATCTAGTGAATTTACTTTGTGTCAAGCCTTAAATTTGAAAAAGATTAAAAATTGACTTAGCGCCTATTCACCCCCCCCCCTCTAGTCGCCCGTACCGATCCTTTCAATTGGTATCAGAGCCTAGTGCTCTTTGATTGGGCTTAACCACCTAAGAGGTTATGGGCGAAGAGGAACCCGCCACTAAGGGGGATCTAAATAATATAATGGCACGTATGGATGCTATGATGGCAGCCATGGAAAGCCAAAAATCTCAACTTGACGCCCTCGTAAGTGGGACGTCTAGTACCACTCCACCGACCCCGGTTGATTCCTCGGGTAAGCCCGACTTAAACGAGGATAATCCGGATGAGGATGGGGATGAGGGCGGAGAGGAACCCCCCAAGGTAGATGACACCCCCAACAAAGATGACACCTCTCGGGGGCATAGTCTGGGAATTCCACATCCCATGAGCTATGTCTCCGGAAGACATCTTCAAATGCCACACCTTGCTTCTTGCGGTCCACCGCCACCACTTGATGCTTCTAGCTTTGCCAATTGGCAAGATAACATGCGCTCTCACATAAACTTTGTGTCTATTGAGCTTTGGAGGATCATTGAGCAGGGTTTCCATCCAACTTCCAAGGATTTGACCAACTTGCTACCTTGGGAGCAAATCGACAAGCAACTCAATGCCTCCGCCTTGCATCTCATTCACATGTCGCTTACCGAGAAGGACAAGGCGTTCGTCCGCAACATCACCTCCGCCAAAGAAGCTTGGGATATTCTCACCAACCTCTTCATTGGGAATGAGAGCATTCAAGAATCCAAGTTTGATGAAGCCTCCAATGAAGCGGACAACTTTGCCATGCTTGATGGTGAAACTCCCGAAGAACTCCATAGGCGTCTCTCGTCACTCCAAGTGAAGCTAACGGATCTTGGCTCCACCCAATGTGATTGGAGATGGATGAAGAGGAAGTTCATTCAAGCTCTCTTGCCCTTCCATAGGGAAACCGTGAACTCCATCAAGGGAAATGCAAATTTCCGAACGATGTCCGCTCATGACATTTTGCAAGAGATGATGGCAAGGAAGATCTCCGAGAAGAATGCGGATGATGCTCTTGCTCGTGCACGTGGTGTGCGTGCTCCCAACCTTGCTTTGAAGGCCAAAGTCACCTATCATGAAGAAGAAATCTTGTTGGAAGAGGAAGAAGTAATGGGTGGAAGCCCCGAGGATTTGAAGTATGCTCATGCCGAGCACATGGCACTTGCTCAAAGGGCATTCATGAAGAAGTGGAAGTCATCTAGCCCCTCCAAGCCAAAGGCCACAAGTAGAGTGAGGACTTGCTACAATTGTGGTAACACTAACCACTTCATTGCCGAGTGTCCTTATGAAAGAGTTGAAGATCACAATGGAAGGCTTGTCCGCAAGGAAATGAAGTCCAAGTCATACCCAAGAAACTCCGACAAGAAGAGAGTCCTCCCAACTCACGCTTTGATAACTCAAGAAGAGTACCTCTCCGAGGATGATGAAAGTGATAAGGAGGAAATAGGAAGGGCCGCCATCGCCATTGCCCATCCTACCCCCTCATCATCCCTATTCGCTTCCGCAAATGAATCAAAGCGCTCCAACCACAATGCGACTTGTCTCATGGCTCACGCTACAAAGGTATCACCGCCTCTCACACCCATCATACATAAAAGCTTATCTTTGATGGATTGTGTTGAACGAGTTGGTGAAAATGATGATCTAAATGAAATGGACATGTTCATGTCAACCTTGCATGGGGAGACCAAAGCTCGCTTTGAGATCCTCCTAGATCAACTTAATGAAGCCATCCAAGTAAATGATAAAAATGATGAACGCATTTTTGAACTTGAGGGGCATGCTCGTGACTATGCCGATGAAATTGCTTCTCTTACTCAATCTCTTGAGGAAGAGCAAGACCTAAGGGTGTCACTTGAGACATCCATGTTGGGTCTTGAAGAATCTCATAATTTGGATATTTCCAAACTTAAAAGTGATCGTGATATTGCTCAATCCGTTGCTAATGAACTTAGGTTGCAAAATGAGAAACTAAATCTTATAATTGCTAATGAAGCAACCAAGTCTCTTTCTAGCACCTTTGTTGCAAGTTCATGCTCAACTAACCCCTCTTGTGAGAAAGCCCCCCTAAAGGGAAACGAGATGCTTGATGAGCTTTTGAATGCTCAAAAGCAACATGGTGACAAGACGGGACTTGGATTTACATCCAAGTCCAAGAAGAACAAGAAGAAGAAGAAGAAGAAGAAGAAGAAGAAGAATGTCCCCGCGCCTCCTCCCTCATTAAAGAAGCATGTTCCTAGTGAAATATGCTATGATGAGAATGGTAATGTATTTGAGGAGGAGGTGAGGGAAGTTATTGGGAATGGCAAAAAGGCTATGCCCAACCATAATAACTTTGCGGGAAAATATAATCCTTCCTATGTTCTTTGCCGTGCACAAGATGGACATGTTTATGCTAAATTTGTTGGTTCATCAAATGAATATGTTGCATGGTCTATTTGGGTTCCAAAGACCCTTGTCACTAACAAGAAAGGACCCATTGAGAAATGGGGACCTAAAGTCAAGACTTGATCTCTTGTAGGGCTTTGCTTCCGGTGGTGGTCAATGGATAATTGATAGTGGTGCTACCAATCATATGACCGGGAGCAAATAAATGGTGAAGGAGCTTCGCACCGGTTCATCCCATGCGGGCTACGTCACCTATGGGGATTCTTCAAGGTCAAAGGTATTGGGTCTCGGCAAGGTTGTTGTCTCTCACAATGTTACCGTGGAAGATGTCATGCTTGTTGAGTCCCTTTCATATAATCTTCTTTCCGTTGGTCAACTTGCTAATATGGGCTTTGCAACCTTCTTTGATGTTGGGATTGTAGTTCTTTTGTGGAGCAAGTCTCTTAAGGTAGCTCATGTGGGGCATGTGTCGAAAATGGCTTATATGTGATTGACTTCTCGAAGGAGGTCACTAAAGCCGCGACATGCCTCATGGCTAAAGTTGATGTGGGATGGCTTTGGCATCGCCGGCTAGGCCACGTCAATATGAGAACTTTGCAAAGTCTCCACAAAGGCAACCATATCCTAGGACTAACCGATCTAACCTTTTCAAAAGATCGTGTGTGTAGAGCTTGCATTGAAGGAAAGATGCATGAACTTCCTCATCCTAGCAAGACCATCATTTCATCTAAGAGGGTCCTAGAGCTCCTTCACATGGATCTCTTCGGCCCTCCTTCTTATGAAAGTCTTGGAGGAAAGAAGTATTGCTTGGTGATTGTCGATGACTATTAAAGATACACTTGGGTCTTTTTCTTTGCTCATAAGAGTGAGACTCAACAAACCGTCAAAGACTTCACCAATGAAGTGCAACGCCAATATGGTCAAGACATATTGATGATCCGAAGTGACAATGGCACCGAGTTCAAGAACTACACCTTGAATGATTTTCTAAGTGATGAGGGGATTCGCCATCAATACTCATCTCCCTATACTCCCCAACAAAATGGTGTAGCCGAGCGGAAGAACCGGACTCTCATTGATATGGCTAGGACCATGTTAGCGGAATTCAAGTCTCCGTATAACTTTTGGGCCGAAGCCATTAATACCGCATGTCATGCGTCGAACCGGTTATATCTCCGCAAGGGCTTGAACAAGACTCCTTATGAGATCCTCATTGGAAAGAAGCCTAACATCAAGTACTTTCGGGTATTCGGTTGTAAGTGCTACTATCTTAAGAAAGGTGTCCATTTGTCCAAATTTGATTCGAAAGCTCTTGAGGGTACCTTTGTTGGCTATGCCGCCGAATCTCACGCCTTTAGAATCTTTGACAAACTCTCCGCTCGAGTTGTTGAAGTTTCTAACGTGAGATTCGACGAGAATGACGGCTCCCATGTGGAGCAACGTGGTGTTTTTGATGTAGGTGATGAAATACCTCCTCTTGCCATAAGAAGAATGGGTGTGGGACATCTCATACCCGTTGAGGGACACCTTTTGGCGGAAGGAGAAGGACTATGCTCTACTCAAGTGGAGCCTTCACCCTCTCAAACACAACAAGCTCCTCAAGGTCCCTTTGAAGCTAGCCAAAGACAAGCTCGAACCCCTCAACCATGTGAGCATGATCAAGATCAAGACCAAGAGCATAATGGTGATTTCTCACCAAGTGGTGATCAAGATCAAGTTCAAGACATTGAGCAAGCTCAAGATGATGAGCATGCTCAGTTTGAAGGTCAAGGCGAGGACCAAAACCGTGGTGATGACCAAGTGGCCTCTCAAGAATCTCTTGAAGAAGCTCAAGCTCGCCGTGCCATGAAGATAGCAACAACTCTCCAAAGAGGTAGCCACACCTTGGAGAATGTGATTGGAAGTGTAAGAAAAGGGGTGTCCACAAGGAGGCAATTGGCAAACTTTAGTAATCACCATGCCTATATCTCTTGTGTGGAACCTCAAAAGGTGTATGAAGCACTTGAAGACCCGGATTGGGTAGAAGCCATGCACGAAGAACTCAATAACTTCGAGCGCAACAAAGTTTGGTCATTAGTGGAGAAGCCCAAGGATTGCCGCAATGTCATTGGAACCAAGTGGATCTTCAAGAACAAGCAAGATGCAAATGGAATTGTTGTGAGGAACAAGGCTCGTTTGGTTGCTCAAGGATACTCTCAAATTGAAGGCATCGACTATGGAGAGACTTTTGCACCCGTGGCTCGCCTTGAGTCCATCTGTATCCTTCTTGCTTATACATCACATCATAATTTTAAGTTGCAACAAATGGATGTGAAGAGTGCTTTCTTAAATGGTCCTTTGCATGAGTTAGTGTTTGTAAAGCAACCCCGGGTTTTGAGGATCCTAACTTTCCGAACCATGTCTACAAACTCGATAAGGCACTCTATGGCCTTAAACAAGCCCCACGTGCGTGGTACGAGCATCTTAGAGAGCTTCTTGTAGACCGTGGGTTTGAGATAGGCCTCATTGATCCCACTCTTTTTACTAAGAAAGTAAATGGGGAGCTTTTCATATGCCAACTTTATGTAGATGATATCATTTTTTGTTCTTCTAACAAATCTTTCAATGATGAATTTGCAAGACTAATGACAGATAAATTTGAGATGTCTATGATGGGGGAGTTGAAATTCTTTCTTGGCTTTGAGATAAAGCAATTGAAGGGTGGGACCTTCATCAATCAAGCCAAGTACACTCAAGACATGCTCAAGAAGTTCAAGATGGATACCGGAGTGAAGGGAGCCAAGACTCCCATGCCTACAAAGGTTACTCTTGATCTCGATCCTAATGGTAAAGAAGTGGATCAAAAACTTTATCGCTCTATGATTGGGTCTTTGCTCTATCTTTGTGCATCTAGACTGGATATCATGCTTAGTGTGGGAATGTGTGCACGATATCAAGACGCCCCTAAGGAAAGCCATTTAATGGCGGTCAAAAGAGTCTTCCGATATTTGATTCATACCCCAACTTTTGGCCTTTGGTACCCGAAGGGAGCAAGCTTTGAGCTTGTAGGGTACTCGGACTCGGATTGGGCGGGAGACAAAGTGGATAGGAAGTCAACTTCCGGGGCTTGCCAATTTCTTGGTAGGTCTTTGGTTAGTTGGTCTTCTAAGAAGCAAAATTGTGTGTCTCTCTCCACCGCCGAAGCCGAGTATGTGGCGGCCGCGAGTTGTTGTGCTCAAATCCTTTGGATGAGGCAAACCATGGAGGATTATGGTATTCACTTCGACAAGGTGCCACTCTTGTGTGACAATGAGAGTGCCATCAAGATCGCTCATAATCCGGTTCAACATAACAAGACCAAGCACATCGAGATCCGCCACCACTTCATCCGTGACCATGTCAACCGAGGTGAGATTAACCTATCTTATGTAGGTACACAAGACCAACTCGCCGACATTTTCACGAAGCCTCTTGATGAAGCAAGATTCCGAGAGTTGAGGCATGAATTGAATATCGTAGACTCTTGCAATGTGGCTTGATCGTGTGCACTCATTCCCATATTATAGTGTGTTGTTCTAGTCTAGATGCGCATAGTTGAGGATAGTCATCGTGTCAATTAATGGCACGATGCATACTCAATTGTGCGACATTATAAGATCACTAATGTCATTTGAGCCCAAGCATGTCTCTTCGCGGTGTCACGACATTGGTGATCACACATAGGGGGAGAAATCCCCCACCATTGCATGTCTTCAAATCTCGTGTGTTTGTTGTTGTGCTTCTTTGGAAGGCATGCAATCTTAAGTTGATTTTCTTGCAAACGAGTTTGATGGTTGTTGATTTCTTTCGCACACCATGCTTTTCATGTTGATACATGTCACATATCGACAATTGTCAAAACTTTTCTAGTCCTAAAGGTGTTTCGGCAGCCTGCCCGGCGGTCGCCGGACCAGGCGCCGGACTGCCCGGCGGCCCACCGGACCATCCCGGCGGATCCGCCGAACTGGCATTCAGTATACCGGTTCGGCGGCCTCGCCGGAATGGCCTGACGGCCCGCCGGACCGTCCGGCGCATGGCCCGGTCCCGCCGGACTTACCGCCGGACTGGCGGCCTATATAAACTTCGTGGGGAGGGTTTCCTGGGCAGTTTTTCCCACTTCCTCCTCTCCCCACGCCCGCCCCCAACTCCATTGGCGCCGCCTCATCAAGCTTCTCCTCCCCCTAGCCTCTCCACCCAACCAATCTCTTCCAAATTTAGATCGGGTGTAGATCGGGGTGGTTTGAAGCTTTCCTCCGAAGATCGTCGCGTTTCGTCAACCGCATTGGGAGATCGGGATTCTTCCCCATCTTCTTGTGCACCATGTCTTCGGGTAACTCCCTCGTTTTCTCTCCTTCCTCTAGCCCTTGCCTCACACTCCGTTTGTTCATGCTCTTGTATGAGTAGATCTAGTGTGTATCTAGGGTTAGATTCATCTCCTTGGGTTAGATTCATCTTGTCTAGGGATAGATCCTTTTTAGGGTTTCGTTCCTTGTTGGTCTAGTGTATGTTCCTTGGCATCCTTGTACCCTTAAAGTTTGTAGTGACAAGTTGTTGAGTCAAGATTGCAGGTAATATGACAAGTGTGTGTTTCGGCGAAAGATCCGGCGGCCGCCGGACCTGGCGCCGGATCATCCGGCGGACCACCGGACCATCTCGGCGGACCCGCCGAACTGGCATTCAGTATACCAGTTCGGCGAGCTCGCCGGAATGGCCCGGCGGCCCGCCGGATGGTCCGGCCCACGGTCCGGTCCCGCCGGACCTGGCGCCGAACCTCACTGCCATACTACCTCTCCATCGTGCACTTGTCCCTACCCGACTTTGAGTTTCTTTTTCGTGACATGTATCTTTATCTGGTGTTACTTTGCTTTGCTTGCATTTTTCAGACTCCTTCTCGACTGAGGACAGTGATTACCGGATTGAAACCGCAGAAGAGCTTCGCGCCTTTGAGGCCAAGAAGAGGAAGATTGATGAGGTTGAGGGGCAGTCTTCGCGCCGTACTCGTCAGACAGGGAAGACCGCAGCTGAAGGTGGCAGCTCTGCAGCTGCAGGGCCACGGATGAGGTCCAAGCATGTTTACTCTCGTGGACCTCATCCACCTCGGAAGGGCAAGGGAGCTCGTGGTCCGGTGGATGTGGAGAAGGAGCAGGAGATTGAAGAGAACTTGGGTACAGCCAATATCAGCATTTGGCGTAAACTTCGCCTTGCAAACCCGTACCGCTTTCATGAGAGGCAGTACACTGGCACTGACAAGAGGTTCTGGACTGATTCTCAGCATGCTATGTGGGATGATTATTATGATGCATTTGAGCACATGAAGAGTGGATTCTATGTGGTGCCTAAATCCCTCAATGTCGAGCACTTTCAGCAGCATGTCTCCAGGGATTTTTGCTACATCAATGAGGCTCTTCTCAAGATGGATGTTATGGACCTTGTCACTCTCTCTGACAAGGGTATAGTTAATAGAGCCCGTTAGTTGAGTACCCCTGAGGCCCGTTAAGCTAGGCCCAATTGTAATGATAGTCGAATACGAGTTAGTACCGTATGTCGATATCTGTAATCTGTATCAAACCCTACCCGATCCTCGAGACCTGGCCACCTATATATAGGGGTCAGGAGGGGACGGTGTAGGGCAGATTGAAAGCAAGCCAGGTTGAACACCCAAGTTTACTTTCGATACACACCTATTTCGACTAACTTTACCTTCGAGTTCATCCGACGCCCTATCTCCCCGATCCTAAGTTCTTCATTTAGGACATTTGTCGAGTTAACCCTCGTCAATTGGCGCCGACCGTGGGGACTGAGGGCGTTGGAACCATGAATTCGACGGCTTTTTCGCTTTTAGCCAACAGCAGTCCAGAAGTCGACGGAAGTCAAGAGGTAGAACTACCAATTGGAAGTTTGAGCATCTTCATCGGGCCGTCGGGTTCCTCTCGCCTTTCGGATCCGACGAAACAAGATCAAGATCCGTCGGCACAAGAACCCGAAACAACAATGATGATGGAGTATTCTGAAGGCTCTTCCAGCGAAGTAAATTCGCCGGTCAGCCTAGAAGAAGTGCAAAAAGAAAAGATCGCAGAAGACGACGAAGAAAAGGAAAATTTTGACGTGGAAGTCCAAATCAATGATCTCACGATCTGCCTCGACAATATCTCAGACAATTCAACAGACACATGGAAGACAGGGTTAGAGCTTTCTGAAGACAGCAACTCGATCTTTTCAAGCTTTAATAGCAACATCGGCAAGCAGTGCCAGGTACTCGCCATTGTGGGCGACAACTCAGAAGAATTTGATGAAAATAACAACCCAGTGATAAACCCAGCAAATATCGACAGAGGAGCGAATCACCTAGCAGAAGGGAAAACAGTGGAAACCCTCGCAGCCAGGGAGAAAATTCGACTATCAGTCGACGAGTGGAAAATAATAAGAGAAGCCATAGAACACGGCAAACCAATACCATCCAGCTCCAGCAAAGACATACTTTTTGGGTATCATTATGCCCTCAGGCAGCAAGCAAAGCAATTAGCAAAGGAAAAGGTAGAGATACAAAAAAGAAAAGATTCAGCTATTGCAGCCAGCGAAGCTGCCCGTAGAGCACGAAGCGACGCATCATACAGCAACGCAAGGAAAAATCGTCGACATGGCTCAAGGTATGACAACCTCGAGTATTCCGACAAGCAAAGTATTTCCAAAAACCTCGACTCGTCCTTCCTATCGGTCGACGAGCAGGGAAACATCCTACCAAAAACTCCTGAAGCAGCACTCGTGGCAGCACAAGCATATCTACTTACAACTCGACCAAGTCTGGGAGATCCTAGGGAGCATATGCATAGAGCAGCACTAAACGGGCTCAATATGGTAAGTCACAAGCTATCAGCAAAAGGAGAAGAAGCACATCACCACAAGGAAGCACACAAAGCAAGGTCACCTCGCCGTCACAATAGTCCTCGGCATAAAAGTAGTAAACACCGATCTCGATCGCCATCACCAAAACAGCACGGTGGAACTCGAAAATCGCGATCTCCAAGGCGCGACTATGAAGACGACGAAAAAGAGATGGGGGCATCATGCTTTACCCGTAGGGTTCGCATCACTCCAGTGCCTAAGGGATTCAAGCTACCTCATGATCAGCAAATATAAGACGGATCACAGGAACCACAATCATGGCTCGCAGATTACTTGCAAGCAGTTCAAATACTAGGAGGAACCAAAGAAACAGCAATGCAAAGCTTGCAACTACACCTCACCGGCGCAGCAAGATCATGGCTGAGCAAATTAGAGAAAGAATCCATTGGAAGTTGGGAAGACCTCACAAAGCAATTCACAAGCAACTTCAGGTCGACATACAAACGACCAGCATCAATAGAAGAGGTCAAGGCATGCGTGCAGCAACGCGACGAAACACTGCGAGCATACATCCAAAGATGGAGCCTCATCAAAAATTCAGCAGTCGAAGTTTCAGACGAAAGAGCAATAGACGCATTCATCATTGGACTAAGGCGAAGAGACCTAGTCGAAGAGATGGGTAGAATCAAGCCAAAAACGGTGTCAGACCTCATGGACACAGCAAACAGGTTTGCAGATGGAGAAGATGCGTGCAACAACAAACGGACACGATCTCCAGAGGACGACAGAAGAAACAGATATGGAAGCCAAAGGAGACGATCCCGAAACTACGACACCTACGGCTCTCATAGCCAAGTCGCCGCAGGATATAAAGACAACAGTTATCAAGGAAACGATCGCAGAAGCTCGGGATATCGCAGCTACGGCAGAGAGGACTACAAGAAGTTCCCACCAAGAGAATCCAGAGAATACAACCCATCACCAGAAGATATGCTCAACGGGCCTTGTCATATACACTCAGCGTTCGTCGACGGAAAGCGAGTATCAAGGCACGCAATGAAAGATTGCACAACATTCTTAAAGCTACAAGAAGCAGCAATCAACAAGCAAACCGAAGCAAGGCGACAAGGATTCGAAGGAAGTAACAATCCCTCGACAAGCAAGCAAGGAAACAACGGAGCTCCCCAAGGGCAAGATCAGCAAAACAAAGAGCACGACGACGACGACGACGAAGGGTACGTCCCATCAAAAGGACACATCACAGCAATGATACAACCAGTGCCCAAGTCGAACAAGGAAGAAAAGAGTATAACTCCACAAGTCAATCTAGCAGTCATGTCGCCTCCAGCTACAACAGAATATCTGCATTGGTCAGAACAACCAATTGAGTTCAACAGAGAGGACCACCCCATAACAGTACCTCGGCCAGGAAACGCGCCCCTGGTACTCAAAGCTCAAATCGGCGCGTATGATGTCGACAGAATATTCATGGATGCAGGGAGTGGAATTAACTTGATATACGCGAAAACACTCCGAGCGATGCATATATCACTAGAGTTTCTGAAGCCAACAGACTGTTCCTTTCATGGAATCGTACCAGGAAGTGCCAATTACCCGCTGGGTCGAATAGCACTCAATGTTTGCTTTGGCAACCGACAAAACTACAGAAGGGAGAAACTAGACTTCGAAGTCATGGACTGGCCATCACAATATCACACGATCCTCGGGCGACCCGCGTTTTCGCGATTTATGGCAGTACCTCACTACACATATTTGGTACTTGAGATGCCAGGACCAAAAGGAATAATCACAGTGAAAGGAAGCTTTGAAGTTTCAGATCTCTGCGACAGGGAATTCCACAAGATGGCGCAAAATTTTGGCGTAATAGCCAACCATGCAGAAAAGGCAAAGAGCGCGACTACAGAAGGCGTCAAGCTACTCGAAGGATGCACCGCGGAACCCGAAACGAAGAAGCCACGAATAGGAACATCAGGAGAAGACACAGGCACAGAAGAGAAAGGGAAAGCCACGACGACATAAGCATCATGAAGACAACATAGTAGAACAATAAAGGCTGTGAAAGCCACGAGTTATTCCAAGGGCAATGCCCTCTAGATCCAGAACACGGGTCACAGGCCGGATCTCTTGGGTCACCCCATGTATCTTACATTAAAAATATAAATAAAGACAAAGCGTTCCTCATATTTGAGTTTACGAGTCTTTCAAAAAGAAGATGCGGCAAACGCACAGATCATACAAACACGCCTTGAGAACAAATTTCAGACATATAGTCGCGAAACAAATAGTCTCTCGCGTTCCACGCACACTTTACAACATCGGGTTGTCAGAATCATCTACGCCTAAAGGATCTAAATAATGATACTCGCGGAAAAACGCGGCATCCGCCTCTAGAAGCCTAGCTACAAGTCTTCGAGCAGGTTGAAGCGTGCTCTCCATATGAACCCGAAGGCTAGCTCTACCAGGAGCTAAACTTAAAGACATCGTGCTATAATTCAATCTGGGGTGCCACTTGCGTATCCACCCGAGAGCGAAATTGGCACCAGCCACTAAGTTCAGTTCTATTAACCTATGAATACGATGGCTAGATCGGAAAGCATCAAGAAGAAGGGGGAAAGTTGCAGGCAAAGGATTACGGGGAAGCATGATGGAGTGCATAGTTGTAAGAGCTCGCCGGCAACCATCAACTGACTCGCCAATGTGTTGAGCACGATCTTGAAGCAATACAATGGCGCTACGGCGTCGAGGATCAGACCACAGAGTCTCATAGCCAGTCGACATCTTCTCCAAAGCAGCATTTCGCTCAGCAACTCGACGTTCTTCAGCAGCAAAATCCAAGCAAGTACCTACAATGACAAATATATCACAAAGGAAGCGCACAAACAGCCAAAAGAAGAAGTCGAAAGAAAACTCACATCGCAACAGCTCGCCAGCAGACTCGACAATTCCAAGAATGAAAGATTCGCACTCTTCGTTGTGAACAACCTTCGCCGTCAAGCTGGAGACCTTTTCTTCAAGTGAAGAGATTTTCTTCATATAGCTGCTGGCCTGGCTAGCCTTTTTGATAGCCATCTGTGCTTGGCGTTTGGCCAAAGATAGGCGAGTCTCAAGATCGGAAATCCTGGAAGAATATTCTTCGCAGTGACTACATCGACTACGAGTCGACGAAATCTGAGGATTGAATCCACGAGCAGAGGAAGGAGCAGGAGCATGAGAAGAAGGATCACTGCCACGTATCGACTACAAAAAGAAAGAAAGGAGAAACAATTTCAGAAAGATAGCATAATACTCCATGCAAAGAAGATATATTTACATAAGAGCATAACCCTCTGGCTAAGTTCTCGGGTTACACTTAATTGGAGTCTTTACATTCAAAAGGAGAAAACTAAGTACTACAAAGAAGCTGAAGCTACGCCACCTCAGCATTGTGCTCCGTGGAAGAAGGGGGCACGGCCGGTTCCTCGCTAGAGGTCGATGGTGGCACCGGAGCCTTCGGCGCTGGAGATGGTGCAGCAGGCACAGCAGAGGCTGCCGAAGGAGAAATTGTGTTCAGCAATGTAGGCGCCAATTTCTTCGCCTTCTCGAAAAACACCTTCATCTCGTCGTGAGTATAGCCATGGGGGGAGTTAACTTTCTCCCAATCAAAGTCTGTGCCATGCGCAAGAGAAAGGGCAATGGCACCTTCGGCGCCGCGCTTAATGGACAGCCCCTTCAGATGGAGAGTAGGGTCTTCATCGCTGTCAAAAATCTTGGCGAGTTCAGTCAGGTTGCCCTTCGGGATTGCCATCTTTTTCTTCGGCCACAACCCGACGAATAGCCGTGACAGAACGCGGCCAACCAACTCAAAAGTTTCCTGGATAAATATCCAGTTTTCTTCGAGTAGGTTAACCGCATCCATAAGAGGATCATCATCCGTTTGCAGGGACGACGGAGATACCCCCGTGAACTCTAAAGCAATAGAAAAGAAAGGAAGAGGCAAGTGTCAACAAATACACCAGTGCAACAGGGGAAGAAAACAGAAGACAAGTCGAAGAAACTTACTTTCGGCAGCAGCAGAAATGGTGTGAAGACGCTCCGCCACGGCCTGCTCTCGTTGAGCGTGCTCCTGGTTGGCATCAGCTAATGCTTTCTCAGCCTTCTTCGCCTTGGCAATCGCAGATTTCTGCGACTTTTCAGCAATTGCCTTAGCAGCGGTCGCAGCGTCATAAGCTTTCTACGAAGCCTTGAGCTCCGCCTCTAGAGACGCAATGCGAGCATTAGCTGTTGCTAAGGTTTTTACAAAAGAAGACAAAAGGGAGTCAGACAAACAGGATAAGGCAAGAGCACAAAAGGAAAGTAATGACTGAACATCCAAATTGCACCTTCGGAAGCTTTTGCAACCTTTAGGTAACCCGCACATTCAGTGCCCAAATCGATGAATCTCTTTACCAAGGCCTGCAGAAAAGAGCATGTCAGGAAAAAGAGTGGACAAAAGGGAAGCAGGCAAAGACGAGTCACTCACATCATCAGAAGAAACCATTGGTACATGGGCCTCCAGAGAAACGTCGGTTTCTTTAACTTTCTTCGCCCGTTTTTGATTTCGGGCTTTGGTTTGCGAAATTTTCTTCACGGAGGCCCTGGTAATCCTCGGAGCAACATCTAGCTCAGCCGGCTCATCAGGGGCCACAGGTGGAGCAGACGCAGCAGGTGCCGGCGGCTCCTCATCATCACTACATGACAAGAACAGGTTATGGAAACAAGACAAGGGAAATTGAAATATATGATTCCAAATACTTACGATGCTAGCATGTCGAAGTATTCAAGATCTTCGACAATAGCGGGAGCTTTACCAGCCGCCGCAGAACTCGAGGAAGCAATATCGTCGACACGCTTCCTTTTCTTATCGACACCAACCTCGTCAGCAAGAACGGGAGGAAGCGACGTCGACGAGCTAGTTTCATCTTCCGATTCCTCGATATCATCCTCGTCCTGACTTTCGTCAGCCTCGGGGGCTTCAGATGCAGGAGAAGCGAGATCAGCTGGTAGGGGCCCTGCCTCCGGAAGAGGAGGGCGAGAAACAATAAATTCGTGACCCTGCATATTAATAAATCAGCAGAGTTCGGGTACCAACGAATAATGCAAGTCGAAATTAAGAGAAGTTTGACAAAAAATGGATGCAGCGATGTATACCTCAGGAATAGGGTGCACAGAGTCGAAGAAAATTGCTTTCAAGTCAGCAACTGAGTGCTCCTTGGTGAGCTTGGTGAGATTCCTGACTCGCTTGTCGACATCTTCTTTCGACATCAGATCTTCGGATATGCGAGTAGGGTCTTCTAAGCCAGAATAAGTCCAAAGTTTGGTGAGGCGGTGCTGTAGGGGTTGAACTCGACGTTGTATGAAAAACGCCATGAGTTGGATACCCGACAAAGCACCTCCTAGGCCTGTTTTCAGATTCTGAATGCGGGATAGAAGAGGAAGAATTTGTGCAACTTCCTCATCTGAGGGCAGCGAGTCCCACGACTTCAATTTTTTGACTTCTTGAGAAGCGTCAAAGGGAGGAAGGCCGAACTCATCTTCAGGAGAGGATTTGCGGTCCTTCATATAGAACCACTTTGTCCTCCATCCTTGGACAGATGCGGCCATAGAAAACTCAAGATATTGCGCCTCAGGGCGCACAGAAACAACGGCTCCGCCCAGTTCGGGTTTCCTTGCCAGAGAAACATTGGGACGGAGTCGAAAGATCGATCTCCAGAGAGCAAAGTGGGGCTCAATGTCCAAAAATGACTCGCAAAGAGTCACGAAGCAAGCAATGTGAAGAAGGGAATTGGGAGTGAGCTGATGGAGCTGCACACCATAGACAAATAGCAGCCCATGGAGAAACTCGTGGGCAGGAAGGGACAAACCACGAAGGAGAAAAGCAAGGAATATTACCCGGTAACCGCTCGGGGGCTTCGGGATCCGTTTGGTGCTAGGAAACTTGATCGAATCTTCGGCAGCGATGAGGCCGTCCGCCGTGGCTTTCTCCACCTCCTTCTTGGTGACGGTGGAGCGAACCCAGTTGGTGGCAGAGGATTTGGCCATATCGCTCTTGGTGGCCAGGTGCTTCACGCGCATTCAGCACAAAAGCGCGCTTGGGGGCTCCGCACGAGAGGAAGAGACAGAGGAGATCGGCAATGGAGGCGGCGGAGGTAACAAGCTGGTGAACAGTACGATTCCCCACTATGCCAGTTATATACCTTCTGGGAGAAGGATCGTGGGCTGAGTCGTGGCGCAAAGATCGGAAACGTTAGCCCACCAACGGTCAAAAATCGTGCAGCCCACTAACGGTCAAAAAAATCGGGGGAAATTACAGTGCTACCCATAAAACGGTTCGCATTGATGAAGAGTTACGTCTTTATTGACGTCATCAAGTACATGTATAAAGGTAAAAGGATGGCGCCAACGAATGCTGAAACTTATCAAAGGAATCAGATATGAAGGATCTTTCGGTTATAAGCCTTAGGGGCTGTTAATTGCATAAATCTCGAGTGGAACTATTCATTGAAGTAGTGGACTTGAAGACAAGATGTTCTTGAAAGTATCTCGAGTTGAAGAATTTTGCAGGTAAGGTGTTTCGAGTAGAAGTGTGACGAGCTATATTATTTCTTGAGCCTATACTCGAAAAAATCTTTTTTCGACTATAGCCTCGGGGGCTACTCCCATCGGGAGCGCTGAGCGCGCACCCGACGATATTCATTGACAAAGATTTGAAGATTGGAGAAGTGTTACTCCCATCGGGAGCGAGTTTTATGGTTGTAGAAACCCGAATATTTTCAGTCGAACTTTGACTGCGATATGAGATTCTCGAGTTACGTTATCGCAACGAAACTCGAATGCCGTGATTTATCACGAAGGTAAGACCCCGGGATCTGTCCTGTGTGGCCCGGTATACGCACATGGATGCGCTCTGCTGGTATGTATCCGTGTCTACGACGCGAAGAAAATCCTGGTGGACGCACTGGGTACCCTGAGAACCACTGGGACTCATTTTTTGTAAGTCCTAAATGAGGCAAAAGAGTGAGTTTGACCGGTATCCCGAATTCAAGTCCAAGGGGATTGAATTTGAAGTAGGTGACAAGTATCTGTTCCGGCAGTTAACTGACCTCTTGATCCGTCAGAGTTGTCAGGCTTGTTCATCGAGACCCCTTGCGAGCAAATTATCATCAGTATAAGTCGAAAGACCAAGTCGAAGATTGGAAGATAAAGTCGAAGAATTGATCAAGTCGAAGATTTGAAGATTAGAGATTCAACCCAAATCTGCAATTCTGGTAGAATCTCAGGGGCTACTGACAAGGGTATAGTTAATAGAGCCCGTTAGTTGAGTACCCCTGAGGCCCGTTAAGCTAGGCCCAATTGTAATGATAGTCGAATACGAGTTAGTACCGTATGTCGATATCTGTAATCTGTATCAAACCCTACCCGATCCTCGAGACCTGGCCACCTATATATAGGGGTCAGGAGGGGACGGTGTAGGGCAGATTGAAAGCAAGCCAGGTTGAACACCCAAGTTTACTTTCGATACACACCTATTTCGACTAACTTTACCTTCGAGTTCATCCGACGCCCTATCTCCCCGATCCTAAGTTCTTCATTTAGGACATTTGTCGAGTTAACCCTCGTCACTCTCCGAGTCTATTTAGCCTTTGGTGGTCCGTCAGTTCTGCTGCACTGTGTTCTTCCATAATGACCCAGAGGAGTCCTTCTCTTGGATGACTGGCCAGGATGTGTTCACTGCCACGTTTGCTGATTTCTGTGATGCTCTGGGCTATGGTGGTGGTAGGGCTGGAGGTTTCAAGATTCACTCTGAGGCGCCCTTTACCGTGGAGAAGATCTCTCGCATTTGCTATCCAGATGTGCCATCTCTTCCTGCTCTTGCTATTTCAGGGATGTACTACTACTACAATGCTCTTGCCAAGCTCTTCCGTCAGAATCTGATCAGTAAGGCTGGAGATGATGCTAGTGTCAGGGGCTATCACAGGAACCTGCTGTACTACTGCCAGCCCGACAAGCTTCGGAAGATTGATGGCTGTGACTTCATTTTTCAGGAGATGAAGAGATCTACTCTCAAGCGCATGACTCCCAACTACTGTCAGTATGTGCAGCGTTTGATCAACAGGCAGCCCCGGGCTCCGACTGCTCAGGTGCGTGGACAGTTTCTGGACATGGAGACTTTCTCAGTGGGTTTCCAGGGTGGTTTTGAAGAGGCTCCCAGCTTGCTCCGTACCAGGTCTAGAGGTCCCACCATGGATGCTCCTGATCCTCACCGTCCCTCTGGTTCTGGTACTAGTCACCGTCGTCACCATCGCCACCCTAGGCCCTCTCGCAAGAAGGGTGTTGCTGCGTTCTTCAAGAATTTGTGGGAGATGTGTCGCAGCTCTTATGATGTGGCTCATAGGAGCATGGAGATGAGTCAGGAGACCCGGAGGAGGCAGAATGAGTTCTTGGCTGCTAGGGGCAGTGCTGTTCCCCCCGTTGGACATGAGTTGGATCCGGTCCCGTATGTCAACTATGTCATGCCGCCTCTTGATGATGACATGTTTGCTGGTATTGAAGACTTTGAAGACTTCGAGCCACCCTCAGAGCCAGAAGATGCTGATGAAGAAGAAGGTGCTCATGGAGAGGATGATCCGGAGGATTCTCCTGTCCCCAGTGAAGATTTTTGAGCGCTAGCATCGTCTACTCTCTTGTCCCTTTTTGGTGTTTCGATGCCAAAGGGGGAGAAGAGTGTAGAGTCTCTAGGAATAACGTCGCATGACACAAGCCTCGCTTTCGTTTTCCTTGGTTCTTAAGTGGCTTGTGTCCATTTGCGTTTTATTTGCCGTTTTATCAAACTCCGTGGAACCTCATCGTGTGTGGACAAGTGTGTACTTTAATTATGCACTATGCACTCTATGTTTATGTTTGGATATGTCCATGCTTGCTATATTATTATCTATCCATGATATTATCTTGTCCATGCTATGCTTGGTTCCTATTGATGGTGGGGGAGCTCCCTATAATCCAATTTTTGCACTTTGCATTCCAAAAGCAAATTCTACCATGTGCATATGTTATGGGGGAGCACTCTCACTATTCACTAGGAACCATGCTTTGTTTATCCTATGAGACTCTAACATAGTTTGTCATCGTAAATCAAAAAGGGGGAGATTGAAAGGACATTTGTCCCTTTCTACTTTTTTGATTTACAATGACAAGACTATGTTTTGTGTGAACTAAGATTTGAATTATATGCATACAGGTTTAAGTTCACAGGTGAAGGGGTTCTAATGCATAAAAAGAAAGATGGTGGAATCGCCTGCCGAAAAGTGGCTTAAAGTGGTCTGGCCGGTTCCCAGACCGGGCCATCCGGCGGCAGACCGGACCAGCCCGGCGGAGCCGCCGGATTGGTATACTGATTCGGTTTTCGGTGGGCCGCCGGATCCGCCCGGCCCCCAGACCGGACCACCCGGCGGCAGACCGGACTGGCCCGGCGGGGCCGCCGGACTGGTAGTCTGAACGGGTTTTCGGCGGGCCGCCGGATCCACCCGGTCAACCGCCGGACTCCCGGCGAGGTGTCTGGTCCCGTCGGGCCGTCCGGCCCAGAGGCCGGCGGCGCCAGACTTATCGCCGGGATTGGTGCTGTGTGCTCCCTCCAACGGCCAGATTCCCACCTACCTATAAATACCCCTTCTCCTAGCTGGGGTAGGGTTAGAACTTCACCAACCATTGTTCATCCTTGAAGCTCTCACCTACCCCCATTAGAAAAACACCAAATTCCATAGATCTCCCATTCTAGCCAACCAAAGCTCTTGATCTTTGGAGGATTGAAGGAGGAGGCACCGATCTACATCTTCACCAAAGGAATTTCATTTCCACCTCCATTTGCTTGGAGGATTTGCACCTTGGGGCTCTTGTGACCCTAGGTGTTGTAATTGGTTGATTGACTTGTCTTTGTGGTGATTCTTGCCTCCGTGGCTTTCTTGGGAGCCTCCAATTGAGTTGTGGAGTTGTGCCCCAAGCTCCGTGTAAGGGATTCGTGGTTCCCCCAATACCACCGCTTAGTGGAAACGAGCTAGCCTCCGTGGCTTGCTCACCGGAGAACAAGGTGAGCCTTTGTGGCGTTGGTAGACTCCGTGTCACCACACCTCTCCAACGTAGACGTACTTCCCCTCAAAAGGAAGGAACTACGGGAATACATCCTTGTGTCTCCGGTCTCCACTCTTCGGTTATTTCTTTCCCTTACTTGTATCTTACTAGTTACTTGTTTACTTGCATGCTTGCCACTTATAGGAAATTCACCTAGTTGCACATCTAGTGAATTTACTTTGTGTCAAGCCTTAAATTTGAAAAAGATTAAAAATTGACTTAGCGCCTATTCACCCCCCCCCCCCCCCTCTAGTCGCCCGTACCGATCCTTTCACCAACGATCATGCTATAGGAAGGAAATACCCGGTGTGAAGTGCTATTTCGTGAAACAACTCTCTAGATCGCGGCGCATTTCATGAAAAAGAAATCCGTTTCGAATTTAGAAGATTCAACTTGTGTCTAGTTCACTGTTCATAGCTACTGTAGAAGCCGGGAAAATTTTGTGTGCTTGGATTCTGGGCGAGTGATGCTTCAACGTAGGAAGAATTTCCGGAAAAAAAAACGTAGGAAGAATTTCGTAATTTGAGATTAGGGGTTACCTTCCTACCTGACACATTGATTTGGCAGCTGTACGTTTAAACAAATACTCCTACTAGCTAGGATGTTTGCTGGATAGCCAAGCCGTGCTGCATTTTCTTTCTGAAATCTGAATAATAACAAACCATACTGAAGTATCGTACAGTGAAAAATTAGTCACCATAACTTTTGACAAAGTCTGCCGAAACTATTGAGTTCGTGGCAGATGGAACAAAGGCACGCTGCGCCTACGTACGATAAAGCTGAACAAAGTATATGTGGCCATAAACAACAGCATTGCTTTACCAAACGTGTTCTTGCTTTGCTAGATTACGAGTTGACGCACAGTGAATTAACAGACCTGTGCCGCTGATCAGGAAAGACGTTACTCGCGGCAGTCTGAATTCTACATATAGGGGTCTCATATTCGTTGTCTCTAGTGTATCAGCGAGTTAAACAGTCGTTTAAACTAGCCACAGAAAGACGACCGGGAATGGCAGAGGAGTCTATGGCTAGCATGTGCCATCATCCAGGGGCAATGATGATCACAGTACAGGCCAGCTGGAATATTAACCCATCATCATCTCCTTGTACTCTTCCGCATCGGATGTTATAGTACCGTGAACATGAATATCTCAGTGGCCAATGCGAGCTTAATGAAGCCCCTCATCCGTGGCGGAATTCCATCTGTTGCAGGGATGAGGCACGGAGGTATGCGGGCTAATCACAAAAGCACGGAGAAAGAAATGTTTGGAACATCGGACAAATAAAATCGTTTCAAACATAAAGAACGTGCTCATCCTTAGCTTTGTTTGCTCTCACCTAGGATTTTGTTGTAATTGGATCCGAGATTCTAACTTTTCGCACTATGCTTTGCACCCCATTTTCATAGCGCATGATCCAATCTTCTGAAACAAACCGAGTTACAACATTCAAACCTCAAACGCATTCTACAGTGTCAACGACCGCTACCATGTGAACACATCAACAAACACCCACACATGTCAGTCCTAAGCATAATCTTTGTTTACTTATGCAACCATGAGCCATCAGCAAAAAACAGGCAGAACTGCATTCGCAGCGTCTAAATCAGGGACAACTCCGTGTTCACCCTTTTTATGCATCATGATTGAAGAACCATCTTGCAGACAAGAACAAAAACCAAAAGAAACCCAATCTACTCGCACAACATATGAAGAGGCCCAACAAAATAATGATACCAACACAATGCATCTTAACTATCTGATGTTTCTTGCTAAAGCGAAATAGATAATTTGCATGCGCGCATGGAAGTACATTGCAAAATTGAGGTGCGGTACAGTGTCAAGTTAATTCTCACACCAGCTGCCACTCGTCACCTAATCTTCCTGCAACGCCTTCATCAAGTATAGTCTGCTGAAATTCTGGCCAGCAACCCTGCAATAGTAATGTCAACAATCAATATGAGTGGGTGGCTACTTATCAGAACCAAGGATAAGCATAGGAAACACAAAAGAGGATAGGCACATGAATGTTACAGAATCCATACCCATTGATATGGTTGCAGTAACTGGAGATCTGGTTGGTTACGAGATAACCCTCTAAACGTGATGGCTCAGGAAGTGGCTTGAAGATGGGGTTGGATGGATCTTCTTCTGGCAATGGCTCCTCGCCAGCATTTTTCCTCGCAATGTTCTCTTGCCTGTAGTAGCACAAACAGAACAGAAGGGGGTGTTAACTGGCAACATATTTGCTTGTTCAGGAAGGCGATTTCTTTGAACTGTCCAGAGCTAATACACAATATATCAGCCATGGATCAAGCATTTGCTTTTACCTTCTCTTTTGAATCCATGCCTGCTGCTGTGTCTGTTGCCTTCCTAGGTTGCGGTAATAATATTGGAACTACATCACATGGAAAACCCTCGGTCAAACAAATAGATTGGTCACTTAAATCATACAGTTGCTCTCAAGAAGATTACCTTGTTTTGCTCTGATGAAAGACCATCCATGCATCCAATCATAAATTCCAAATTTCTTTCCATAAAGGGTGCAGTGGACAATTTAAGACGGTCAAAGTCACACTGCAACAAAAAAATAAAAAAGATATAAGTACAGGAAATGCTAAAAGGCCAAAGAAAGCAAATTCCCTATAAAAACCTTTGCAAATAAAAAATCTCAACCTGTGAAACAGGCGACTCAGGTTCTAGCTCTTTCATGAAGGCACTGACAAGCGCGGAGTTGGACACTTTAATCTGTGCAGATAAAATATAAAGGACACATAAGATGATTTAGCTGCCATGACTAAAAATGGAAGATATATAAGTGCATACCGGTATCTCTTCGAAAATATCAACCCATGATAATTTCTTTTCCCTTAGCCTGTACAAATAAACAGTCATTTGCATACACAATGTTGGGATTTATTAAAAGCATTGAGTCACAGAAATGAAACTGTACTTCTCTCCAGTTAAACCATTGTTACGATAAAGATCCATAAATGAGTCTGTAAGCTTCAGGGCTTTGAGAGCTAACACTCCTTGACTAGACCTAGATGGGTCATACACGATGCACACGCATCTCCGGATGTTCTCCTGTGAGATGCAAATGTTATACCAACATGAAAAATAAAAGAGGCACGTATATAAAAAAGCATGATCTTAGAACCTAGTCAAACATAAGTATGAAGCTCACACTAAATTCATGCGCATGAAATTGTTTAACCATATAACTGTATTGGTATTTGTTCTTGTCTATTTGAAACTTGAAAAGCAATCCTGCCATCTGTTAAAATTTAGTACCTACTTAAAATCCAACTGAACCTGAATCCCAAAACTTCATACTTGTGAAAAGTTACACAGTTTACTTTTTGTCACAGGACATGATTATCAGATTATACCTCTGACGTTCGCATGGTGGAAACTTAATTTGAAGAAGTGTTGATGAAAAAGGCGGGATTCCCCTAAAAAATATTTGCGAAATATTGGAACACTAAAATGCAAGCTAATCTTCCTCAACAGCAAAAAAATGTAGGTTGTTTCTTTTTGCCATACCTGATAGTTCATAAATGTTTCAATCAGCTCAACCGTTTGAAAAGAACCAAGCAAACAGGACTGGTACCTGTAAGAATAGGTAAAAGCAAAAGAAATGCATATGTCAAAACATAAATTAATGTACAGCAGTTTATCACCTTGATCTATTAAATCTAGTAGCAGAGTATAACATGAACGGCAGAAGGCTAGAAGCCGCAACAAAACGGCAACATAGTAGGAAACCTCGAAAATGTTGGACAAACAGTAGTGGCATCATACTCATGTATATCAAGATTTAATATGGTTGACAAGCACCTCGACTGACAAACTCTTAATGATACATTGCAATAAGGCATATACAGTGTTCTCAAAAAGACTTGTAACTTGTAAACCTGGGAACTAGTATATCAAACCACTTGAGTGCTAACACTCTGATTTCCCTATGCATATATCCAGCAGTTTAGACATTGGACGTTGGTCCCCATAACAAACAAATTTAGCAACTCCCATAAACTAGTGTTTCAAAAAGTACTAGAGGTTGGACGTTGGTCCCCATAACTAACAAATTTAGCAACCTCCCATAAACTAGTGTTCCAAAAAGATATAATGAAATCGTCAATTTGAAAGAAAAAGATCTACTCCTAGTTAAGAACTTCGAAATCTAATGTAAAACCATAAAGTCCTTGCAGAATGGACACCTAGTGGCTATGCCCAACAATATTTCGATCCCAGTACCAACAGCAGTACACTGCATTAGTAAGTAAAGATATCGCCAATTATGTTTGGCTGCAATATTTCATACAGGCCTACAATTTCATCAATATACAAAAAAACACAACACACATCATACAGATTGTCAATTAAAAACCATGCAAAAAAAAACACAACACATCATACAGATTGTCAATTAAAAAACAATGAAATAATCACATTCAGTATGTCAATTGCAGTTGTATACTCAATGCACTTGTATACTCAATAGTTGTTCAGTCAAGCAAGATGAAATATGGTTAACAAACACCATTTCTCACATTCTTAATGATATATTGCAATAAGGCATATATGTTTTCAACAAGATTTGTAATTTGTATAAACATGGGAACTAGTATATCAAACCGCTTGAATGCTAACACTAGGACTTCCCTAGTCAAACATTCAAACTAGGACCAATTAACAGAAGCAACAGTATTATGAGCCTGGATGTTTGGTCCCCATAACAAACAAATGTAGCAACCTCCCATAAACTAGTGTTTCAAAAAGATAAATAAATGAAATCTTCAATTTGAAAAGAGAAAAACCTAGTTAAGAACTTTGAAACCTAATGTAAACTCTAAGTCCTGGCAGAATGCACACCTAGTAACTATGCCCAACACTATTTCGTTCCCAGTGCTAACAGCAGTACCATACTGCATTAGTAAGTAAAGATATCACGAGTATGTTTGGAAGCAATATTCCTTACAGGCCTACAATGCCATCAATATACGAAAAACACAACACACATCATACAGATTGTCAATTAAAAACACTGCAAAAAACACAACACAACATGCAGGTTGTCAACTAAATACAATGAAACAATCACTTTCAGAGAGTATGTCAGTGCACTTGTTTGCTCAATAGTTGTTTAGTCATGCAAGATGAAGGAACATAACAAATGATGATATGTGAATTTGTCAACACACACGACAAATATCTCAACATGACACGAACTATTCAATAATGAACTGAATATGATTATGAAATCGGATGGAATAGCTTCACGTACCATCCAACAGTGTTGTTATCAACATTAACCTCCCTCAAGCACCTCATCATCTCAAGCTGATAGTTAGCACCATCTGCATCTGCTTCCTCGTCGTCCTCTCTTGTCTGCAGTGATAAGGTAGGTTTTATTTTCCTATAAAAACAGATAAATCACAGGTATCCAGGAAGTAACACTGCCAATAATGACAAAGACTCACAGGGAAAGGGAAACAGTTGGTCACTTCAAGAACACTACCAACATCCAAACCAAGAAGTTGACCTGTAACCAGAGCAGGCGCAAACTCTTCACAATGCTTAATGATCTTCAGGACAGCCTGCATAGTAAGAGGCAAACAAATGATAATGAGAAGAAGGTACGCCAGCCTAGCTCCCTGTATAACCCATGCCAGTTGCTAGTCATGGGAAAACAAACTGATCCACCGCTAGTATACTGTAGCTGATGAAACTTGCTTAAAACTAGGTGAAGATTTTGGTTCGATGTCAACCATTTGTCCATTTGTACACTTTTTTTTACAAGTCACTATGGCCCCCTTCTTTTCAGCTTATTTTTCAGATTCTCCCAGAAGCTACCCTCCACCAGCTTCTCCCACAATCTCGTTTCTAAAATTTTCACAACAATCTAGATTAGTCTTCCCAATACTTATCTAGATTGTTGTGCAAATTTTAGAAACGAGATTCTGGGAGAAGCTAGTGGAGGGTAGCTTCTGGGAGAATCTGGAAAATAAGCTGAAAAGAAGGGGGCCTATGTTGGTTTAGTAGGACAGGGCTTGGAATTACATCTGAAACTAGAATAGCTACCTGGAGTTAAATAAACAACATTATTAATTATAATAATAGAAACCTGAAATACCAAGTTGGATTAAATTTTACCATTCTATGCATATCAAAGATACGTAGCACCAAATTTCCCTCTCTTACATGCGCAAACATACTACTAATCAGAAGACTGATGCCCCAACAAGCTCAAAACCTTGTTCCGAAGAATTATGCTCAGATGTAGTAACTATACCGATTCTACCACTCACGGACGTCAAGTGGTACATGTATTGGGTGAGACGGTATATGAAGAAACAGCATCCAGTTGGTAGGCTTCCCCGATGTGACCTAAATCTAAAATGCTGAATAAAACCGTGTTTCTGGGCGTGCGCTTGTGGGCGATGGGAGTAAAACAGCAGAAGTAGCGCGAGCTTCGCCACACAGACAGATCCGCGGAAACGCGCTAGAGCTCCCGCTACACCCTCTAACGCGTCGGCGCCCAGATCAAACGAGCTAAAACAGCGGATGCAACGCGAGACTCCAGCTAACGAACGGAAAAAAGGGGGGTAGAGGGCAATAATTACCAGGCCCTCCATCTGGACGACGCGGAGCGGCGGCGCCGCCTCCTCGGTGACCGCCGTCATGGCCTGCAGGAAGGACTTGCCTGCGGCTGCTGCTGCAGATGAGCCAACGGACAGCCCGATGGCATCGAGAGTTAAAAAGGTGCAGCGATATAGGGGATGAAGCGGAACAGACGAGACGAGGGTGTTGGCGTCGCTTACGGTTCGCCATGGCTGCGCTCGGTGGTCGGCGGCGCGGGGGCACGGAGAGGGGTCGCAGGGAGGGAGGACGGCGCGAGGAGGACGGGAAGGAGAGGGGAGGATGTGCGGGCTAGGGTTTTGGTGTGGTAAGGTCAGAATTCTCTCCTGGTTGATGTGCGGCGCAGATCTGCTCCAGTTTAGCTGTACAACTGCAAGTCTGCAACAGATACGTGCTCTACGAGTCTACGAGACTTGCTCTAGAGCCGTTGGGTCCAGAAGTTCGCGTGGGACGGTATCCCATTCCAAATCAGGCTTAGACTACTCACAATGCATAGTATTATATACTAGTATCATGCATATGATACTACTATATGATATCACCCCTATAATGCATAGTATCATAGAGTAGTATCATAGTTATACTACATTGAATGTTTTGTAGAATCTCAAGATAAATATATGGACATGATGCATTTGCTACTACACTTTCTAGTTTTGCGTGTCATGATACGGTATCATATTATGATACCACTTTCATCTCTCTCTTTATTAATTGATGCGCCACATCAGCTTTTTGCATGCATGGAATGCATGATACAGCTTATGATACTAGCATTGTGGCTAGCCTTAGGGCCTGTTTGGTGGACAGCCACGTTTTGCTAACTCTAAGTATTGCTAATCATAAAAGTAGACAGCTAAATTTTGGTTTGGCAAAATGTGGATGTGAACCAAATATGCCTTTAATGTAAGTTGGAGCGTGCATCTGCCAACTTTATGGGTGATATCAATCACTAAATTTAAATTTTTAAAATAATTTTATCTTGGTAAGCTGTTATTTCGAATAGCGATCTGTTTATATATTCAAATTCATCTCGGCAAGAGCTCTAAAACTAGATCTTGTGTTGCTTCGTCGCACCAGCTGTCCAGATTACAGCACTATGGTTGTCAAATCAGTAGTGAACGGTTACCATGATAAATGTTTATGATTACTGAATAAGTTTTTACATGTTTTTTAGACATTGCAATATAGTTAATCCCTTTGATTCATATTATCTTTCACAAATACGAATTTATCTACATATTTTTAGTGCTAGATATATCCGTATTTGGAAAAGTAATATGGATCCCTGAGGAAGTTCAAAGTTACAAATTAGGTGATCCGGAAAATTTCCATCCAGCCAGTTGCGAGATTATGTAACATTATTATGGTTGTCACAGTGAACAACCACGATAGAGCGTACATGGTAATCGGATAACTTTTTACATGTTTTAAGACATTGCAAATATGTGAGATCTAGTGTTCAAGTGTTTTCAAAACCTTAAGGGCTCGTTTGGCACCCATCATTTCATTTCATTTGGTAGAAATGAAATGAAGTGACATGATGATATCATTTCATTTGGAAAATCCACAGAAATGACAGGGTACCCAATAGGTATTAAGATTAGGCATAAAATGAAAAGCCATGGAATTCGAAATGAATGCCATAACCAATTCCGTGGCAGCCAAACAAGTATTTGCTAGAATCATAAATGAATTCTTTGATTCCAGGCCCAAATGATGGGAGCCAAACGAGCCCTAAGAGATGGTATCATTTCACACAAAATAGTATCATGTACTCTTCTGTTAGTGCGGAATGGCGTATATGAATCATGCAACCAAGTTAGTATAATCCGACAAGTTAGTGATAATAATCTCGCAATTATTATCCAAAAATTTATCAAAACATGTTAACATGGGTTCTTGTTCTAAAGATCACATGGATTCTAGTTCTGAAGATCTCATCGTGACTAAGTTTATGGTTAAAATGGGTTTTTTATCATATTACCGGTTTGAGAAATAAAACTTGATTAAAATATAATGCAATGATCAAATCTCGCTGATGACATGCATGTGCCACCGCATACATGTATGCATAGGAGTTACTGAGTGAGCCACCCACCATAACCACCACATACGGCGTAGCTAGGTAGTTCACTCTATAAAAGTTTGAGAGAGTTATGCTCATGTTATAGTTGAACTATATGTTTCAAACAACCTAGTACAATTTCTACCGTTTTTAGAGAGAGTGCATGTTCTTTATCGGTTATGAAAAAAAATCATTACACAATCCTACGAGTTGTTATATCTGTTGCTACATTCAAATCTCACACATGAACATTTAATGATACTACAACTTTGGAAGCCAAGGATTAATTTGATGGTGGTTATCATTGAGCCTAGCAAAGATTGGTCTTGATTTGTTGACTGAATACGCTATACAATCGACAGACAATCAGAAGGCAGTGTGATCTTTTGAAATCCTTTCACTCGGGGTGAGTACAAAAGTGCGGCGGATAACCATAGCTCCAGCTAGCTCCGGTGTTGTATCCGCAATCTGCTTGTTGCAAGCAAGCAGGAACCTTGACGGTCCCTGACCAAAGCACCCACTCCCATTTGGCGATTGCGAGGAAACATAGTAGCATCCAGGTTAACACAAACAGAACCAACGGCAGAGCCTAACAAAGCGTTGAAGAAACATGGTAGTCAGTGTCAATTTGCATGTTACACTACCATCTCCACATTGGCTTCAGTTTTGATCATCATGCACCAGAGAATAATCTTCATTTTGTTTGGCGCCGGAATAACCTATAGTGACTTCCAATTCTTCTGTCAACATCGATATCGATCATATGAACACCCACATCCATTACTACTTCTAGAGGACAAAAAGATTCAGATCGAGCAAGGTTATAAGCTAACCATAATGTGTAGATACCCACTTTCGCATGTGGTCGGGACACAAAATCACCACTATGATGACTAATTGGTTGTTGCAACATTTAATCCACAGTATCTCCATCAAGTTTTCACATTTCCACATGCCAAGCATCATGGGTGTTATTCACCCATCCATCAGAAATTACGCTACATCGCCATTAGAATTCAGAAATGGGTTGAAGAAATATGTCACCCTTCTTCAGAAATTCCCTTCCAAACAAGATATTGCGCTAAGTGAAGGAGGAGGGTCTTGGTTTGGCCATTGACCAAAAAATCAGAACTTGGGTAGTAAAAACCCTTAAGCACCGCCGCACAAAAGAGAATTTGGTTCCATTATAATTCTCCAAAAATTATTGCCAAGCTTGGCTTGATTGAAGAGGACAAAGGTCCCAAAAATCCACGCCACCTAGGGATTTAGGGGTTGACGTCCACTCCAAAGAATGCAAGTGCATCTTCTTTTACCACCCTCAAAACCCCATGTAGACGCTAGGACCTAGAAGCATCTCGTAAACATAGTTGGGATGGCTTGAGATACCGATTTCAACATGGTTTATTTGCCAAACACTGTCCATCCATTCATCCTCTTCCAAACACGATCAAGCAAGAACTTGAATGCATGGACCGACCAACCACTTCCAGAAGACGTGTAATATTGTGTGACAACCTTTGGACACCTGTTGGCAAAAAACACTGATGCCCTCCAAAGATTTACCTTCTAACTAGAAGAACCACAATATGATTGCAATGTTGATTTTCAGAGCCCAACACTTCGACAGTCAGTTCATGCGAGGAAAATTGTGTCATCTGCAAATTAAATATGATAAATATGGGGGACGTTGCCTTCCATTGGGAATTCCTTGTAGCTCGCCAAAATCCCCCTTCTTTTGTAGTAGACACAATAAATCTTCAGTGCACAAGAGAGATAAAGCTTCATGAGACCTTCTAGCTTGTTTCGCTTAGAGAACTAGGTACATGGGTGCGTAGACCGATATATAGATCACACTTGCTCACCAAATAAATAAATTTATAGAAAAGGAACATGGAAAATTTCACAAAATTGTTCATCCCAAGTCCCTACTAACCAGCTTAAAAAGCAACCCAAAACTATGACAGGCATGTTGATACTAGATTGTGTTGTGTGTGCTGGGTGGGGTGCATCGTCTTAGCTCCACTATGCCAACACGTTGGCATAACTTATCATGATGGGCACTCACCTTGTTGCACTACTCCTACTTCAGGTGTCATGGTATATGGTGCGATACAGGTCTTGCATCTCATCAACATATACAGAGAGAAAACATGTATGTTAGGGGTTATCACACATTGCATGCATTCAGGTTCCAATGGGTTTTGAAAGGTACATGTATCCTAAGTTTTCTCCAAATAATGTGACTACAACACATGCATGTAACCTAGGCTTAGTGCACAAACACTTGGTCATCCTTGTCTCATCTCTTAGAAGCATCTCATGCTAGTCACCGACCTCTTACTCATATTAGTCTCTCCTTCTCTTCTTTCTTCACCCTTCTCTCGTTGGCTCGTCATGCCCCATGTTAGCACACATCTTCACGCCTCCTCTCCTATGATGCCCCCTCCACCTTGATTTGTGTTGTTGCTGATGATGTCAATCTCGGTATTTGTATCCTGATCTTGATTCACTCAGTGCCACAATGAGGTTCTCATTACATGTATAACTGTTGATGAGCCACCCATCTCACTATGAGCGGTGCGGTCAACCCCTCTTCTCATGCCCAAAGGGAGTACTCTCCAACTCATAGCATCTTTGATCGGCCTCCACTCCTTCGTCGGACTCATCGAGGACATCAATTGCATTCACATTGATGATTTATAGCTTCAATTGCAACTTACTAGCTTTCAAAACACCAAATAAATTTACAAAGACTTTGCAATCTAATTCCGGCTCCTCTTGTGTCGACATGTTCCTCATCATGGTGTGTACTAGCCTTTTTCACTCAAAACATTTTCTTAATAATTTTAGAGGATCAAAATCCTTATGAATGATTCCTATGTATAGTTTGATTTTGGGACCCTATAGTGGATCTTTTTCCTAACAATTTTGTGGCACAATATTTCATAGTATGTTTTCATCCACTCAAAAACTCTTTAAAGAATCATTCGATTCTCCTACTTTGCAATAACATAAAATAAAGTATCTTTTGCATGTTATTATAATTACTACATGTTTTTCTTTCTTGCGGTTTTAGAAACATATAAATCAAACAACCATAAGTATACATGCTTCACCTTTTTCATTTATATCTAGTTCCCACGGTTGGCACCCTGGTTCGACAGTGGACATTCAAATTAGTGAAGGTCTGACCAAGTTTTTTTTTGAACTAACGTCAAATCATCTGGCAATTTTCAAGGGTAAAGCACAAGTGATGTGCCATTATTATCTTTAGCTAATAAGAAAGTAGACCATATGACCAACATGGACAAGTGAATACAGTAGAACAAGCTGACTCTCAATTTTCCATATATATATCATTAGCCGCATGCCACTAAAGTACACCAGATCCAGATGAGTGCTGAATCTTTGAAGAAAGAATTTGACATCTACAGTAATTCGGTACACATGACACAGCCACAAAACTGTGACGAAGAAAAATCGAAAAGCTATAGAGGCCTGCACAAGATGACCAAATTCTGAAAGCAATCGAGGGAATGGCTGTTAAATAAGCTGTGGCGTCCTCACTCCTCAGCCCTTCGTTCTTAGTATTGTAATGCTGCCTTTGCCCCCCTCAGTTCTAATTCTTGTCTTGCCAATGACTGGCTTACCGGAGAAAGCTGAAGTTCCCAGGATTTCTGGAGGTGGCTTTGGAGGAGCATGGATTCGCTGATTTATGTCCTGCAGAGTGACATCTCCTTCCTCCCAAGATGGTTTGATAAGGGTAAAAGGGTATGCTATAGTTGTAGTTATATTTTGCCTCACCCTGATCATCGAGCTTCCACCTAGTACGGAAAGCAGAGCCAAATGATCAACATATTTAGAACTCAGGTTCAACTATGTAAGATAAGTAGATATTGTCGAACTGAAATACCTTTCGATACTTTGAGTGTCGAAAGCTTCCTAGTCTCCTGCATTATGAGGCTTTCTGTCACTGGCACAATCTCACTTGTTCCTGTCGTAGATAGAAAGAACAACTAAGCAACTGGACAAAGATACAAAACTTGGTTTCAGCAAGGCTGCACGCGTAGTTGCCAAACAACAGCAAATTGCACCAGTTGCAAGTACATCACAATGCAATTGTACAGAAGATACAAAACAAAATACTCTTTACAAATATCTCCGGCACAAATGCTGACAATATGGGGAACGCGTGCATAGACGGCAAATGAATCGATTTATTTCTATTCAACAGAAAATGTGCTATAAGCTGACCTGGCACATCACTCTGACAATCAAGATATGTAACACTCTCCTGGCTAGAGGGCCTAGAAACCAAAGATGAACTTGTCATGATTGAAAAATAATGTGAACTAACATAGATTTGTTTTAACGGAACCAGATAGGAACATACATTTGCTCAGGCGTGAAGTACATAGTTGTTCCATCAGAGTAAGTTTCTAACTGACTATCTGCTGGCTCATAGGGTGCTCCATTTGACAAGGAACCCATATTATCTGCTACCAAAATATAAAATTAGCAATAAGTAAAGGCATGGCAGTAGGCAGATGTCGGACAAAAGACATATTATATGGTAGAGGGACGAACCTAAATCATTTGAATTGTGCTGCACATCCCAATTTAAGCTCTGTGGTTCATCAGTGCAAAGCAACGAAGTCTCCGTTACCTGAGACATGGATCAACAAAGGAACCAATAGTGTAAGTAAGGAGTAGCAAAATAGGACGAGCTCGGAACATAGCCAGGTACTGGTGAAGCACCTCAGATGTATCAAAATTAGAGCCCATCTGATGATCCCCAACTTCAGGTTGGCTGGACTCAGAAGGGTACTCCAACACGCGCCGCCGCTTCGATTCACGGGACTCCTCCAGATCCAGCGTCTCCTTGCAGGTGATATCTGACACAAGAAGATATATTCTTTAAGCAAAACATTCGAGCGCACATCGACCGATAATTCTCAGGAAAGAGAAGCTTCGTACCACCGATGTCAAAGAAGGTGCGGCAGTCTCGTAGAGGAGTTTGATTCCCCAGCAGTCCCAGTAGCTCGTCTTCATCGTCGTCTCGGTTGAGGCAATCCCACACGAACTTGGCAACATCTGCGAGAACAGTGATGAGATGGTAAGTGGATTAGGGATCTAGGAGTTTGCAACATGGATGTTTTGTGAGTGTGGTTGAGCAATGTACCTTGATTTGCGTCGCTAGGTTCGGCATGCTCTCTCCCTTGCCAATCCCACAGACTGCAGCAAGAATTATGAGATCAGGTATAAGTTCAACTGAAGTAATACACAAATAGTTGCGCAATTTTAGACAAGTAGTCGGTTCTGTGGACAGTCGAGGCATGGTTTAGTTTCAAGTACACAAATCGAAGAAACTTGTTAATATTAAGGGATCACATGGATGATATGCAGTTTACCAAATAAATTTTAGTTGGACATGCAAGGTACGAGTGCCACGAACAAAATCTACCGACTGCCCATAAACTAAAATCTGAGCAGGAATTATTACCAATCCAGCATCACAACGAACAATATATGCTGTGCGCCCGCTGTGACCCCAGAATCTCAGACTATCTCCATCCAATCTGACACACGAACTCTACACCCCTCCTTCCCTCTAGTCTACTATCTCAATTGCATAAAAAATATCAGCAGCAGGGGCGTGCCCCAAATCAGATAAACGAAAGGAAAACGAGTTCAACACTCGGACGGGGCACACCAAAGAACCATCAAACCGTGCCGCCACGCGAATCCACCAAATCGGGGCACGGAAACCGCCGCCGGCGGCGAGATCTCCCCGTTCAGAAGGCGCCGCCACGGATCCTCTCGCGGATACCAGCCCCCTCCCCATACCCGTGCTAGTCTGAGGACCCTACGCCTAACCGCCCCTCGATCCCCCTCCCTCCATCCTCGGAACCGCCCCCCCCGACCGAGACGCGAGGGAACCACGACCCGCGAGGACCGCGCACGACAGATAACGAAACAACAGGAACCGAAACCCCCGCCGCACGCACATTTGGTCGTTGCCGTCGCCGTCGCCGGAGGGGCCGGCTCCGTCTCCGTCGCCGCCGGCGCGGGACGGGTCCATCGGCCGCCCCCGGAGGACGACTAGCCGTTGCGACGCCCCACTCCTCCCCTCCTTTGACTGTGGTGGTGGACACGGGGAGACAGACAGAAGACAGGGGCCGCTGCTGCTCCTCCGCTGTCTAGTCTGGTACTAGAGTTGATTCCGCAGCGGCTCGTGGAGCGCCGCATTTGTAGTCCGAGAAACCCAGAAAGGGGAGACTGGAGGAAAATGGAAAGAAACGCGAATATGGGAAATCCGGTGGTGGGCTGGCCGAGAAGGCCGTTGGCCAGCCCTTGGGGGTTCGCGCCGCGTGCGTTCGCGCTCTAGGCAGCTTTTGTTTTTTGGTTGCTGCTGGTGCACGGCTAGCGGCATTCATGGCTTGCCGAGACCGGGCCAGGGACGTGGCGAAGGTCCAGCTAGCAGCGATTTCCCAAGATTTTCGACACCCTGTTTTATCGTTGTAAATTTCGCGCTGGCTGTATGCTTTTTTTTTTTACCGTTTGATGTTCAGAAGATTTTCACCGCGTCTGTAAAAAGCGAACTATGGCCGATCATCATGTGCTATCACAAAATTAAGACCATGGGCTGCCGATCACGTGACCGTTGGGGATCATGTGACCCCACTTTAAGTTGAGCTGGTATTCTTTTAGGGCCACTTTATGAGCCTAATGTAGATCGTCCCTAAAAAAGCAATCAACTAATGCAAATATCCAATGACACTGCTGGAATATCAACGTTGTTATTACTGTTGTTATAAATAATATTAATATTAATATAATCATTTCTTTTGAAAAAAGAAATAAGCAAATGAGTTGGAATTGGTGTATAGGTACACATCAGGTTTCTAATTGTGTTTTCGTTTCGAATTAAATTAACCTTAAGTGGGGTATGCTCCACCATTGCACGCTAAAAAACCAATATGGGAATATGTCGGTTTTGCTAATGCTCGCTCACTGGTATTTTATTATTTTTAGTCAATTCCTACAACATTTGATTTGAGCAGTGAGCAACTAAGTCCTGATTTTAATTCATGTCTTGGTTTATCCAACCTACAAAGAAATTGTGTCGACAAATGTAACTTCCATCATAGACTAACAATGGAGTGGCAGTGCACAAATGATGGCAATGACATGGTAACACACCGGTGACCGAACTGGTAATAAGCTTCTAACTAGGCTAAGAAGACGATATATCAGTCTGCAGCGGTGGCTCGGCCTTTCTAGAGGCATCATGCCAACATTTGTTGTTTTGGACATGGATAGGTTTTGGGGGCATTTTTCCGTTGTAGACACAATGGGTCTGGAGGTTTGGTGTAAAATGGAAAAGAAGCCATCCCTTGCAAACTTTATCAGAAAAAAGGAAAGAGTATCCCGTAACATCTTTTAGGATTTTTTATGACTATATATGGTGATTTTATCCATGATTCCAGGTACCATAGATATCATCCTCATTGGGCATGGGTATGGAGTTTTGTCCATGGATTTATAAGGATCTCGTGGGTCAGGGACCACGAGTGTCCATTCCAAACCCTAACTCGCTGGTCCGCAAACCCTAATTCCAAGCCCAAAGGCCCAGGTTATGACCTAAATTGTTTTTTATTTTTGGAAATTGGCTTGCATTTAAAAAATAATAATTTTGGATTATATTCACTCTTGATCAGGTTCACCACATAGTGATGCACTTATCAGTCAATATAAGTCCGCTCTCATTTTGCCCTAGTTTAGCTAGTTCACGCGCTACAAGATTATTCTCACAATTTACCTCCGCCACGAGGTGTACAAGTTAGTGGTGTTGGTGGTGTTGTTGTTAGTATTTGTATTTGTCCATGTATATTTAGATATTTGGCAAATGTAATGGTATGGACAAAAATTGTGCCCCATTGATATCTTGCGGCGGACTACGAGCCAACATTGGATACGAACATGGATCTTCTAAAAATGTGATGCCTCTGGAATGTAATGTACCCAAAAGTTCACATGATAACTCCATTTTAACATCGGTCTAACAAGAAAAAAATTCAAGACCAAGTATACATAGGGTTATCCTCTCCTGGTCTTTTCCCTTGGCTGCAAAGAAAATTTTCTACTGCCTCCATCTCAAATTATTTTTCTCAACTTTGTCTAGACAGCCAAATATGTATCTAGATGTTTTTAGTATGTTGATACATGTGCATCTACAACTAATTTGGGACAGAGGAGGTAGTTACTATATATGCTTGCGCATGGAAAAGATAAGGTGGTATATATCTACAGAATTCAGATGCATACTCCTCAAGCTATTTTGCACCCCCGTTTTTGTAGATCATGCAATCCAAGATTTGATATAAGCTTTTATTTTCTTGTTTGTAAATTATCTACCAAACTACAACATTCTTGTCCCATCGAAGCTGTTGCCGCCTGCTAGTTTCTGATTATCCACTGACGCAGAAGTGTACTAGTAACAAGACTTGGACAAAACACGCAAGCGCAAGCAACAATCCTCGGAATGTGTTCATCAATGGCAGACGATGACAGTGGTCAAAAACTCAAAATGAGTTGGAAGTTTACAACACTCCATGTATATTAACTACTCATCATCTCTCCATTGTGCAATGGGCTAATGTTGTCGATTTAATGTACAGTTGATTCTATACATAAGATTTCCAAAATCCAAACATAAATGTACGCATTTTACTCCATGTTGCACCTCTCAGCTCTTGTCGGAAAGGAACACATTTTCTATCTTTCTGATAGAGGGCCAGCAACGTCATCTTGTCAAGCTGGTAGAGTGAGCTTCACATTGTTCTTCAAACTGCAAGATTGGTCATCAATATTATCGTTACTGCCTCAAGGAGTGATGCAACATGGTGAAAATTCAGTGCATGGAAAAACGATCGGTTGAAGAACATATTAGCTGTTTACCTGTTGAGGTAATAATAGAAGAAATCTGCGTACAACAATGTCTGAATGAATCCTGCTATCCAAGCTGTTCAAGCAACAGGATCAGAAACATCATATATCTTGTTCAATGGGTATAAGCTAAACAGGAAATCAACCAAATGAGAGATGTCATACTTATCCAATGTACATAATGCGGCTCAGTGAAGTAGCGGTAAACCCAGTTGAGAATGTACAATGCTCTGTATGCACTGCATCATGACAGTCAGTGAATAAAAGAAATTCTCATGTCCAATGAAAAACTGAAAAGTACATCAAGTATTTAAAAAGAACCATATGATGTTGTCATCTGAAAGATACTGTGTAGGCTCATAGCATAAATTTGTAGTGTCAAGATATTTTAACTTTCCGAACTTAGCTAACAAGAGTCATTTCGAGATGACAAATGCGGATTTTCACAACAAGAACTACTATTGTCCCATTTCATTAATAGAAAAAACCCAAGCCGACTGAACACTAATTAATCAAGTTGTGTAGAAAACAAGGACATAGACGATTTGCTAGTATCTGACTGGTAGTGAGGTAAATGGCTGGTTCAGTTCTGAAATTTGATTTACAAATTATTTGCATTTTTACCCGCCCCTAGTATTCATATTCAACGAGCTAAATTTTTAGGTCACTCCGATCATTGTACTATGTCGATAAAATGATGACTCCTTTTTAAGATTTCCCCCTACTTAAAGCATATTTGCAGTGACGCTGTTTCTTCAAATAACAACAGTTGTATGTGTTACCCAAACTCCCTGAGTCCTTGACTATAACTACAGTAACCGAGATTCTTAAAGATAGCTCATTGTGAAACACTCTTATTTAAATAATGAGCAAATAAACATATGATAGTATGCATCAGTTTGTATACATAATAGTAATATAATCTAGTATTGCTGCTATATCATATCAAAGGAAAACAGGGGTATGCAATACGTACTGACATAATAGTGCAAGTGTCTCACAATGATACGTACTGACCTTGAAAAGCTAAGTTAAGACTTAAGAGAACCAAGTGTCTCACATATCTACTATAGATGAAAACTTATATAAAGCTAAGTTAAGAGAACCAAGTGTCTCACATATCTATTATAGATGAAAACTTATATACATCACAAACCATAAGGTTGGATGTGGGCTACATCACACATCATGAATACTACTAAGGAGAAAAGGAACAAATGGGATTATAATCACTTCGGAGAAAGCAATCCACTTGCTTACGACCCATGTAAGATAAGCAAATGACTTACCCTAGGAAGAAAACATATTGCCCAGTTAAATTATCTATATTTTTTGTACGCTGTAGTAGTACGAGCTGAGGAAGAATGGCAACAGCTTCTAGATAAATAGAAAATGTCCACATCACCTAATTAAGATAAAGAAAATAGCCTGGTCATTATTTATGTACTTCCTCCGATCCACATTGGTTGTCGCTGATTTAGTGCAACTTTGTATAAATCAGTGACAACTAATATGGATCAGAGAGAGTAAGTAAAGAAAATGGAAGGTGAAATGAACAACATACTATCTACACGTTCAAATGAGCTAGCTTGATAAAGTACCTCCTTGAAAGTAAACTTCTCATGTATAAGCAAGGCCAAGAGAATACATGGTAGAACAATAAACTGATGACGGAAGGTGTCATGCTCCTTATCATATGATCTACGGACCATTTTGTGACGCCTTATATACCAAACAATTGAGAATGAGCTACCCAGGAAAATCAGCTTCATAACCGTATTGTACAGGGATATGAAGCTTGTAAACATATCCAAGTAGCGAGTAGCGAAAACAAGAGCATATAGCTCTTGTGTCTTCAAGGAAACACCTAAAAGGAGCAAAAAGGCAGAAACTGAATTTAGCTAACACTGTTTCTTTTATAAGCAGTATTTTCTTGCATAAACAGTAATTGTTCAACACAATCATCATAGGGTGCGTAGAAGAAAATCATATATGTCATGAAGATTTCATCATGAGGCATAGACAAACATGAAACATAACATTTCACACCAGGTTCTAATCTTAACCACACCGGAGTTGCGTGATGAAATCTTTTTTAAAAATAGGATCCCCTGCAATGTCAGACAGTAGCTGAAGCAAAACAATACTCCACAATACCTCAAGTCTCCACAGACATCAAACTACATAGCCAAGATTCTCCCCGCCCTCGTATCCCAGCCAGAGGAAGATGTAGAACCTCAGAATCCATCCAAACACCGCCAAGATTCAGCCTCACAAAACAGCATTCTGTCCCCCTATTCCCCAAGATCTAGAGCTGAATCAAAATAAGCTACCAAACAAGGCAGCACACCTGATTCTTGAGCTGGTAAGACAATCTATGACTCCGAAAGGACAACATCCTAAGAAATTGCGAGGAAATGTGGGCAGGGCGTTGGCAGCCTGTCGGTTCTCACCGGCGCAGGACTTGATGGTGTGGATCTTGAGCAGGAGGACGAGGACGCTCATGAGGTGCGTCATGTCCCCGGCGAGCCTGAAGGCGTTCATCTCGCCGGATGACCAGGGCCTGTCGTATCACGCGGGTCTACGGCGACGGCGACGGCGAGGTCCCTCCAGTCGCCGTCGGCGGGGGCGCGTGGCGCTGTCTGGGGGTTGGGCTGTGAAGCGTTGAGCCGTGAACAGCGTGAAGTGCGATGCTACACGCCGTGCACGTGGCGTGGGGAAGGTTGCAGAAATTCAGAGGTACATGGGGCACGGTGATGGGCAGTAGCGGAGCTAGAACCAAAATTTATGTGCGGTGGAATAAAGAGAGATTACACAAAATTAACTAGTCTATACACAATACACATATGTGCTATGAAGAATTTTTGAATTTAAATGTGGCGTGAGCCAGATCTTGCTATATTGGTGGCTCTACCACTGGTGATGGGTTGCGCGTTTGGAGCTGTCGGATCAAATCCGAAGGCGTGGGAGCCATCCTGCCAAGTGTCAAGACAGACAAATTACAACAGACTTATGTTGTACATTTCGGTTAGGCCTTATTTGGCTCAGTTGGTTGTACATATTTTTTACCATATCCACATTGTAAAACCACCTATGCTAAAAACTAGTCATCAACCCGTGCATCTGCACGGTCTAATTTTTTGGTTTGATGTTGTTCGTTAGGTGTAGTTAAGATGTCAAATTTATAGCTTGTTTTCTACAACACTAACAATTTAACTTTTGAAGCTTCTACCAACAATGTACAGAATAATGAGAACTGAAGAGCGGGACTTATTTTATGATTGGAGGATTGATTTATCCGAAAGTCTAACATTGGAGAGAGAGAGGTGTTGAAGGATGCAATTATAAATTTGGGAGTTTTTGGTGGAAATCAGGAGACACCCGAAGAAAGAAGCACTCCTTTGAATGAATTTATCAGAATTTATGGGGACACTAACTCGATGATGCATGTCATAGATGTTGATTCTACATAAGAGTATCATAACTTCAGGAGTATATGTTAAATTTCAAGACCCTAATACATGCTTGTTGCCATAGTGGCGCTTGCAATGAATATATATAGCACTATCCAATAGGGTATTATATCGTAAATACTACAAAATCTTTGAATTGCCAACCATATTTTAAGTTATATATTTGTTAGCAAATTTCATAAATGAATTGTGTCACATATTTATTAATTTTCTTATCACATGGTAATATGCAAAGTTCTTGTAAAAACGAAATTGATGATGAAAAATTGTTTCAACACATAAACCAATAAGAATGCGACAAATAGTAATTTGTTAAGTATATCAGATGAGCAAGAAGTATCTAAAATGTGTAGTGTAATTTTTATTTTGCCATCATAGATGATAAGGTGTATGTTGTTTTCTTTGCCTAGGAAAGTAAATAACGAAAGCACAACATACTTTTCGACACACTAATCCATCACCATATACACCAACAACCACCTTCTTTAAAAAATTATTAAAACCTGGAAACCAGAATCATATTAAGAAAATTATTTAAAATAATCTCGCCAAAGGAGTACCTTTAAAAAATATTGAGCGATGAAAGAATAAATGGATTGAATCTCACCGAGTGCAGGCCCTTCCAAGTCCACCTCTCTAGAGCATCACTGTGATCCTATATTCTTGCGGGTCCGGGTGATTCCCTTTCAACATGAGCATAACATTGTTCTTATTAGACACCTCTTCCACATCAGGGAGTTAATTTGGCTCGTGCAAAATGTCATCGACGACGGCTACTTGCGATCAATTCATCATCCTCAAGAAGATATTTATTTTTGCGGGGGCTCAAGAAGATATGTTTAAGGCTTGATCTCATTGTTTCGTTTTTCCTGATGTCAACCAAAGATGTGTCAAATAGATTGTTGGTTACCTCTGGATACCTTTTACATTATTCTTGTCTCTTCATAGTTCCCAGATCTTCAGGAAAATGACCATCCTCATGAATATATTGGTCATTTATTCAGTCCTTGCAAGATGCGTGCTGATAATGTTCGGAAAATGAATGCAGAGATATGCAACACAGAGGACGTGAGTGGATAAAGTTTATGTAATATTTGTAGAGTAAAACACTGTTAAGAAAATAGAAATCTTATATAAATTAACCTGGTTAAACCATGGAGAGGTACTCTTACTATACTTTTAATCGCATAATGCTAGTATAGAATATACGCCACCGTGCCACCGTGGAGATAACACCAGGCATGAACATGCAGACATGCAAGGGTGTGCAAAATTAATCAGCGGGAGATCAACATGGCTGGAATCAGCTATTCAGCTGTTACGTGAGACAGTTAACAAAGTGAGCAGCTTATGAATCTGATTAAGAGAAAAATTGCAGTGTACCTGAAATCAGCGGGAGTACTGTTAGCAGATTGATCCATCGTGCTTGGCCGCTGCTGCCGGCTGTCGCGTCCGTAGGCATGGGACTGCACCAAGACGGCAGCACCTTTTCCCATGCATCTTGCACCGGTGTTGCAAAATCAATTTGGAGAATCTCAGGATTAGCATATTGGTCAGATTAATTATCGCCTCCGTGAGGTCGAGACGAAATTGCAAAAGCCTGGAAGCTGGGGAGATTCAAACCTAGTTAGGTTGGATACGAAGGCAATTAGGATTTAGGAAGACCCGTTCAGGATGGACAGGATATTACCTTTTCAAAAATCGACGGCAACGTGTATGCCACGGAGAGGAGACACGGAGAGATGGAGGATGAAGAAGAACAGCGCCAGTGATTGCTCGATGATGCGCTGGTAGGACATGGCGTCAAAGTACAGGAGTCTATATGGGAGATGCGTTTTTCTGCTTCGGGTGCCTTTTTTTGGGCTACCTAAATCTAGCGGGAGGGGTAACCAAGGAGACGTGCGCGGATGCTGTCAGATTTTCATCAGACGGTTGATCTAGGTAGTTTCTCTAGAATTAACGTGGAGCTTTCTACGGTGCCTCCAATTAGTAAATATAAGATTGTCTAGAAAGTTTCATACAGTGTCCTGAAATCCTAAGCATTAAAATTATGGTATTTTATCAGCGGCCCCAATAGCCCCTTAATCGGTCTATTCGGATCCAACAAAAAAGAAGCTCTAGCCACGTCCGAGCGGCTCAATAAATTATCCGACAATTCTTTGTTTGTGCCAACCATGCGGTGACTAAGGGGTGTCGGACACGACCGCTATGTAAGCTACCGACATGTGGGGCTTGAACCCACCTCAACGGTTTCAATGTAATACCAATTTAGTCTCATCACACAAGTTTTGGTATTATTACTTTCTCTATTTTAGTTTCTTGAATTTATGATTGCTTCCATAATTAAGCATACAATGTCTAAGGATTTCAATACCCTTTGGGTAACACAATATAACATGTTTTTCACTGGAATTTTGGCTACAAAGATTCCCTTCCAAATTAAACAAAATTCCGTGTACTCGCAAAGTCGTTTTACAAAAAAAATTATATTGTTGTGTGTAAAAGATATAAAATTCTGTGTACTCGCAAAGGCTTTTCATGAGACATTTCTTTATCTAATTTACATAGGACATAAAAAATGGGTTTCTACGACATTTGACATGCAGTCAAGATGTATGCGCAATTTTTTTATTTAAACTTTTTCCAACATTTTAGAATGTTTTTTATGGCAGGAGATCAAGGTGGATTTCTGCACGATGAGCCAATGAGATTGTATACGACCATTCCCTAAAAAAAGATTGTATACGACCATCAATTGATTTATCAAGATGGACTCGTTTTTTTTAGATAACTAGTTAGGTGTCCATGCTACGCCACGAAGCCACAAGGAATGAGAAAATATAAAATATGCAATGAAAAGAGACATAATGACTATTTTCAGCATTGCAAATCATTTAGTTAACCATTTTCAGAGGGAGTACAAAATTTTCATACTCAGAATCGCTGGATGAAGTAGCAGTAATGCTCTCAGTAGGAGCACGCACTTGGAAGGTAACTGTTATGGTGGGCGAGCCGATGTGGAGGACCAAAAAGTGACGTCCAAATAGCAAAGGCAACGACGCCACGGAGGATGAAAGTGCAACCTAAAACTCTGTGTTACAGATCGATGAGGGGGGTGAGTAAGCTAGTGTCTTCAAGGAACGGAGGATGCAATACGGAGAAGGTAGATAAGCCAGAGTCTGACCACACACGTGACAGATCGTCGGAAGAGCACCGGTGTCCTCCTACAGGTGCACGGTTCAGTCGAACGGGGAAAAAGCGAGAATATAGGAAGGGTTAATTAAACCCGTCATGGGAGCACCGACAGCTCAAATATTGAATCGCCACAATCAATTGAACATGAGGGCGATTGGGGAGCGACTGACCAAGAGTCGTGAGATTGGGCAATAGCAGCGGTGGGCTAGAGGTCGGGAGGAAACACTGCAGTTTTCTATAAAAATGTGACCACATGTCCACACTGACAGAAAAGTGCTTTTGGCTCCAAGGCTCCAGTGCTCCCTCCATTTTTTTAAAGTAACAGTTTAGTTTTGATTTTCAAAATATTATGAAAATAAATCTTGAGATAGTTAATAATGTAATCTACAAGTATGCTAAATTTTATTACAATTTTTTTGTATTGCGGGCTACATAAAAATAACAAAATTTGATAAAATTTATGGATTTGAAATATACATACTCAGATCTAGACATTTGTTTTTTATCCCAAAATACAAAATATTTGAACATATTTTTGCACGTTTATGGGATAATTAGTTACCTGCATGCGAATATATTTTTTAATTTTTTGTAGAACTCAGAAATATTATTTTAGTTTTTTTTTTAAAGAATCACCGATGCTCATGTGCACCAAATCTTCACTCCGACAATTCAATTAAACTTTGCTTTCTAACTAATTGAAACCCGCTGCATGGTCCATTGGCATTAGCGGGCAAGCACATTGTGCCTACCCTTTAGTTCTTTCAGTTGTTCCTACCCTTTAGTTCTTTCAGTGTTCGAGTCCGAGCATCACATTTCTTTTATTTCTTGGACTACTGTTCTTCCAGTAGGTTCTACATTTTACTACTGTTTCGGTAGGTTCTCTTTTCTACTACTGTTCCAGAAGCTTCTACAGAAATAGTGAGACCGACTAATATGTCATGTGCTTGCTTTTTTATATGAAATCATGTGCTTGGTTGTACGGCAAAGGAGCATGCTCACCCTGTGGTGATTTTATATTACGGTATACTGTTGCAGTAGGTCCCACATGTAATAGAAATAAGGTGAGTGAACTCACAACCAACTCAAATCTTTAAAAGTAGGAAAGATAACTGATGGTATTTCATTAATGGCGAAACCGATTACAAACGACTCCACAAAAAAAGGAAAATACAATATGATCCTAGACTTTTGCAAGAATGACCTCACACCGTACATCCAAAGCACCATCAAGCCCATCGTCCTCATCGTCACCACCCAAGTACAGATACCGAACCCAGAAGCAGCACATCTTCAGACACCATCGAGTCACTGCCGCCATTATCGCCACGATGGGCTTTGAACACCGCAAGAGTGCCCACCCCGAGAGGTGAGAGCTAAGATCATTTTCCAGAACATCAGGCAGGCAGGAGATGGGAAAGACCACGCAGTACCTCTGATGTCTACGCACGCGTCTGTTCTTGTAGACAGTGTTGGGCCTCCAAGTGCAGAGATTTGTAGAACAGCAGCAAGTTTCCCTTAAGTGGATCACCCAAGGTTTATCGAACTCAGGGAGGAAGAGGTCAAAGCTATCCCTCTCAAGCAACCCTGCAATTACGATACAGAAAGTCTCTTGTGTCCCCAACACACCCAATACACTTGTCAGATGTATAGGTGCACTAGTTCGGCGAAGAGATAGTGAAATACAAGTAGTAGTGATGATTATGAGTAGTAAATGTAATCTGAAATAAGTATCGCTGCGAGCAAACATGTAACAAAACTGAAAGGAAACGGTGTGAAAAGCTTGGAAACAAGGCCTAGGGATCATACTTTCACTAGTGGACACACTCTCAACAAATATAACATAATTGAACCAATAGATACTATCATCCATATGCAACTCAAATCAATTCTCCAATGGAAAACGAACACTAATCATGCGTAGGGCTACGAAGCACTCCTCAAAGTCCGTATGTACCCAAACTAGATTGTCCGACACTATCACCATGAACGCACTAGATGGTTCCAACAAACACCAACATTTTATAGAGACATTAACCAAAAAGATACACATGATGCGCACACTAGTCACCTTCACACCATGATAACAAGGTATCTCCGGAGAGTACAATAATAAAGCATAGGAGTAGCATAACATATGAATAATAACATCTACCAATTCAACTAGATACAAAGCTCACGATCACATAAAGATCACATCATGGGAGAGAGAGGTGAACCACATAGCTACCGGTAGAGCCCTCGGCCCCGGGGGAGAACTACTCCCTCCTCATCATAGGAGACAGCAAGGTTGATGGAGATGGCGGTGAGGTCGATGGAGACGGCGGAGACGGCGATGGAGACCGATGGAGATGGCTCCGGGGGCACTTCCCCATCCCGGCAGGGTGCCGGAACAGAGACTTCTGTCCCCCAAAATTCGTCGTTAGCGGCGGCGGAGTTGCGGAACTGTTCTGGAAATTTCGCCGATTCCCCTAGGGTTTTCCGTCGGGAGGCTTCTTATAGGCGAAGAGGCGTCGTCAGGAAGCGACCAGGGGGGCCTCACCATAGGTGGGCGTGGCCAGGGCCTGGGCTGCGCCCCCTCATGGTGTGGGCCGCCTCTGGCCCCCCTCCGGCTCTCGTTCGGTCTTCGGTCCTCTTCTGGGGAAAATAAGACTTCTGGAACTTATTTCGTCCAATTCCGAGAATATTTCCTATGTAGCTTTTCTGAAACACAAAAATAGCAGAAAACAGGAAACTGGCACTATGACATCTTGTCAATAGGTTAGTCCCGGAAATCACATAAAAATGCCATGAAGTGTAAATCCGCCCAAGGAGGGGCTCGCGTCTAATTAGCTAGTTGGTGAGGCAATAGCTTACCAAGGCGATGATCAGTAGCTGGTCCGAGAGGATGATCAGCCACACTAGGACTGAGACACGGCCCAGACTCCTACGGGAGGTAGCAGTGGGGAATTTTCCGCAACGAAACACAAGGCAAATGGTGTAAAAACAAGCATGGAGCATCAAAAATTATAGATACGTTTGAGATGTATCAGCATCCCCAAGCTTAACTCCTGCTCGTCCTCGAGTAGGTAAGTGATAACAAAACAATAATTTTTGAGGTGACATGCACCATCACAATTTGATCAACGAGGTAGAGCATTGAGTGCTGAGATGAAAGAACTTAAAACATGGGCATGAAAGATATAATCTTGATAGAAGAAACTTAGCAACCATGTTATAACATGAAGAAGAACACAAATGAAAGATCATGAAAATGAAACAATGAAAGTCAAACGTGTGTTCAAATCATAAGGAAAAACATAGCAAATGGTTTTCAGCTTGTCCTTCATGAGAGAGCAATACATAAATGCATAGGACACCTTCAAGTTTAAGAGGGCGACTAGATAGAAATAATTTGAGAACAAGTGAAACCAACATCATGAATCAATCAATGAAAACTTTGGGACAATGCACATTATAATCAGAATGACAACTATGCTCTCTTAGATGGTGCATAAAGATAGAAGGTGGAGACTCAACATAAAAGTAAAAGAAAGGCCCTTCGCGGAGGGAAGCAGTGATTGCAAGTTTTATAAACCTTTAAAAATTATGGTACTTACTGGCTTTGAGCTCTCATTGCCCCCATCATAGGCATCTTGAATGGTTAGAGTTAATGCGAATACACTTATGATGCATATGCTTGACAAATCATAAGTTGAAAATCTCGTGTCCCGTGAAGTACGAATACCCAAACCTCATGCTACTCGACTTAGAGTCCCAAGCAAGCTCTTGTCCTTGTAAATATATGTGTATCATTGAGAACCGCCAACGGGGTACCTCCTGCCCGATGACATGGAACAAGCCCACATCAAAATGACAAGACAAACAGACAATGAACACCTCGACATCTCTTTTATTTACCATTGGTATAGCTTTTTATTTTGAGATGCGTCGTCGAATGTCCATTATAGGCACTAGTCATTAACCCGTGCCACTGCACGGGCTAGCATTATATATTGATATGCTTAGTCAAAATCTGTGTAAAAATATTATTTTTATGTGTTTTCAAAACTGGAATTATGTATGAAAAATCTAAGGCTACTTCACCAAAAATTGATGCTGTGAAATAATTTTATTTGTATATAGCAAAATTGAATAATATTCCTTAAATAATTTATAAGTTGGCAGTTAATTAGAATTTCAACCTTTGTTGTGTTCATATAAAATGGAGAGTTGTTTACTAATAGCTTAGGTGTATGATTTTTTTTTCCAGATCTTATATTCTAAGAAATCTATATTTGAATTTTGAAATTCTAGGTCATCGAGGTTGATCACCAATGACCGCACTAATATAGATTAATATATGTGTTGAAGTAACATAAATTTGTAAATGAGTTGTGTACTTTTCAGAAACATTAATAAGATAAACAGAAAAGCATGTGTTAATGAAGCACAAACCATCGCTACATTTACCAAAAGTATACCACTTAAGTAGACAATCTATCACTATATTTGCACTCAATGGAAATATCTAGCACCAGCCTTCACGGACATACATCAAAATTTTAGTAACCAACTTGTACTATACATAGAAATTGAACTGCATAATTGCACTTTGTGATCAATTAGGTATAAGAAATCCATAATTCTGGAAGCACAAAAGATCAGCATTAGATATGAGGCTTTCACCTGTGGTGCTTTCCCACCTTTTTCCATGTAGATATTACACCAAACCCTCAGCTTAAACCTCTAAACATAACAGTAAAACGTATTTATGAGGGTTATGACATATTATTAATTACCTTGGGGAGTTGGACTTGCAATTCTTACAGTAGATATGTGCATACTTAGGGAGGCTTATAGCTCATGCTGTTATAGCAATTCACTTTTCCCTGAGCTAAGAAAGGAACAAAAAACTGCGACTTGAAGGCTGAAGAACATACACTGCTGCGTGTCATTCATTTGTAAGAACTAAGAGATGCAATATAGATATTTGAACTTGTACTTATATGTTGCATAAAAACCTCTAGTGCTTCTGCACAAGTTGATGGATGTTTCCCTGAAACCAAAATTAACAATAAGCAAGAATGGTGGACTCAAGTTGCGGTCAAGGAAAATCCATTGGGTAAAATCATGATCGTTTGATATGTTGCCTTTGTTTTAGTACCTAAACACCAGATCCCCCAAATCCCAGTGCCCGAGCACACCAGTGTAGAGCTCCTGTGAATGTTCCATTTTCTTAACGTATTTTCTCCTTATGACTGGGTAGTTGGTTAGGAAAATTGGTGCTAATATATGTTTTTTGAACCGAGGGCGATAAGCACTTCTCAAAATTAATTATAATATTTGGTGAAGGATGTTTTTCATTGATCATGTTTTTTTGCAAACACATGGGAAAACATTAATAAATATTTGACTTCTGTATTGATCTTGAGACTTTGTTCATTATCAAACTTGCTTAGGGAGAGGCCCTTTGTAAACACACAGAGGGTATTGTCGAACCTATACAGCTCACCATCAATAAACATGGTGTTGGTTTGTGATGGAGCCAAACCTGCTTAGCTGTTTATGATCTCCGAATGCAATAACTCTAAAGAAGGAAGCCATCTTGCAAAGCCGTGAGATGTACTACATGTAGGGTGACATAGTAAAATAGTAGATGTGCTACCTCATCATAATATGCTACAAATAGGCATACTTCTAACCTTCATGATTTATTGACATAATCTGAAGATAATGATTATTGATAGATCATTACTTACAAAACAGAATAATTAAAATTCACACTGAATGGTTAGGATTACTCTCGGTTATGAAGATCATTCCAAGACACTTTCACTAAATCTGGAACTGGTTCTGTTTGTAAATTTAAGCGGATCATCTTAATGGCTTGAATTAACATAAAGGTAAAAATAACAGACAAAGAACCTTTTTTCTTATCGGCCCATAATACATTGCAGGCAACTTTTGCACACCATATTACCTACCAAAGTAAGAAAAATCTGGTAGTTAATAAACATCAGGGATGTTTAATAAGCAGATAAAAATGAATGGTTAATACAACTGAGAAATAGGATGATAGGAATATGGAATCCTCAATGTGAGGGGGACTGCTCACACATGTATGACGGAAAGAGGGTGACCTGAGTCGGTGCGATGTGCCAAGAATTTCCTCACCATATACATTTCCTTAGCACAAATCATGCAGAGCATATAGTTCATATTCACAGTGTAATGCTAATAACCTGAAAACATCCTGGTAAGATAATTATCGTTTGGACTGTGAGAGTAACAGAGTAAGGGCAGCCCTGTGTTCTTTGGCCAACTATGTTCAAAGTTTTGCAATACTCTATCATAAAGAACTTCAGTATTTTTTTTAGTTTACAATTTTTGCAGTTTAATAGAATAAAGGTTTTACGCAATTTCCAGAAGGAATCTCTTCTATAAGAATTTAACTCTTTGCAAGTTAGCAATCCATCAAACACCTAGTGCGCGCATTGCCTAAAAGCAATAAGAGGGGGCGGAGTTGCTGTGGAAAAGAAAGAATCAGACCTCATGAAACGAAGTAGGATGGACAGGTCTGTAGCGCAGATCAGGTCGACGTCCATCTGGTCACCATTGAAGTCCAGGTCCTGGTTGGCGTTAGCATGCCTAGTCTTCTGTGTCGCCACTCTCTGATACGCCACAGCAGAGGCGACCTCATCTACTTCCTCCTCCTCCCTCTTCTCTCAACGAAGTGGAAACTATGGCAGGCATAGGACCTGGCGGCAGCCCAACACCAAGACAAAATAGAGACGACAGCAGGTGACGGAGAAGATCAACGATGCGGGAGAGCCACCATGGATGAGAACGACCAATTCTCCTCTGGTCCGATTCAACTGATGAATTGGTATCACCTCTACCAGATCGAACAATGACATGCATCAGACCAGAAAGAGATCATCACGTAGATTAGTAGAGATTAATTGCACGCCATCGCCAAATCTAGGATAAGTCAGGCTTGAATTTTTTCTTTCCTTTCTTTTGGATAAATACCGGTAGAGACCAAGAAGCAGACTCGTATCATGCTTTATCCTACGGTGACAGATGCGACATACATTAATCGGATGAACATAATTTGTTAACATGCAGGATTAAAGTGGTGTCTCGTATGGTTTTGATAAATTTAAAGAAAATAATACATCGGATTTTTGTTGCACTCTCGTATTAATGTTGAGGTCATTTTCGGTTTTTCCTGCAAAAGAAAACCTATATGAAAGACTTCTAAATTAGATGGACACAATAAATTGCCAGAAATTGTGTCAGCAGAGATACATATTGGCTACCAACTTATGCATGTGCTTTTATATGTTTGAAACAAAGCAAAGTCAAGTTCAAGCATGACACCTCACTGTTCCAACAAACTAATATGTTGGAGGCTAATTATCGAAGCTCTAGATATGCTAGCTTTTGCACAGGCACCACACACCTTAAATCATATAGACCGCCGGCTACAGTAGGAGATTATATATAGAGTAGAGAACGATATTGCTGAGTAAAATATTAACCAACACGATGGGATTAAATCAGGAGTTGCCATGTAGAGATGCATGCAGATTGCAGAGAAGAGTGTAATCAATTCACTGGGAGGTAGTACCATGCAATTCGATCGCCGGCAGCTATGAGATGGCCGGAAAATTTAATTAGATCAGCTAGTCTACTTTTAGATCCGATTAGTGGATGGCCGTAATCATCGTACCTGCCGACGTTGAGAATGTCGCTATCGCTGCACGCGATGAGCAGTGCGAGCACGTCAAGAGATGGCTTGCGGCGTTGTTAGGGCGAATCAATTCGCGGCAGGAGGCGACGATTAGATAAGATGTGTGTTTTAATACGGAAGAGATGTGAAGATAGAGTCCTTATTATTGAAGGAGATAGGAAGAGTCCTATAACAGGAGAGTCTTTCTCACGCGCGTGGAGGAGGTGGATCCGGAATTATTGGACGACTATGATTACATGACTGGATAATCGGATGGACAAAAACTTTTCATCTCTAGGATTAACGTGGAGCCTCCTACGGTGCCTCCAATTAGTAAATATAAGATGCTATAAATTTCTACAATGAATTATGCATGGCTTAGATTAGCGGCCCAGGCATTTCCCTAACACATATAAAAACTCCATGATCCCGCAAGATTCCCAACTTATTTCACATCGCGAGTATCCATAAACAAAAGATCACGATATCAACTGATATGTCCATTTTGCATCACTATTTTGTATCATAATTTACTATTATTCATTGATATATTTCATACTTAGAGATGATACTTATGTTATTTACTCTGTTTTTACATGTTTGATGATCATTGGAGGATTTGCTGACGGAGTGAGGATTCTGCTGGAAAAGGACCGTCAAGACACCATATTTTGGAAGATCAGGAAAATTCCAAAAAAATACCAGAAAATTATATTTTGCCGAAAGACTCAGGAAGGCAGAAGGAGGAGTCGAGAGGAGTGATACGTCTCAAACGTATCTATAATTTTTGATGCTCCATGCTTATTTTTACACCATTTGCCTTGTGTTTCGTTACACTTCGTGGCGTTTTTATGCGATTTCCAGAACTAACCTATTGACAAGATGCCACAGTGCCAGTTCTCTGTTTTCTGTTGTTTTTGTGTTTCAGAAAAGTTACACAGGAAATATTCTCGGAATTAGACGAAACCAAAGCCAGTCGCCCAGAATTTCACTGAAGCTTCCAAAGAACCGAAGAGGAGGTGGAGTGGGGCCACGAGGGCCCCACACACCAGGGTGGTGCGGCCCAGGCCCTAGCCACGCCCCCTATGTGTCAGGGTGCCCTGGCAGCCCCCTGACGACGCCCCTTCGCCTATATAAAGCCTCTGTACGGAAAACCCTAGAGGAATCGGCAATTTTCCAGAAAGAGTTCCGCAGCTCCGCTGCCACCGCCGATGAATTTCGGGGGACAGAAGTCTCTGTTTCGGCATCCTGCCGGGACGGGGAAGTGCCCCTGGAGCCATCTCCATCGGTCTCTATCGCCGTCTCCGCCGTCTCCATCGACCTCACCGCCATCTCCATCAACCTTGTTGTCTCCTATGATGAGGAGGGAGTAGTTCTTCCCCGGGGCTGAGGGCTCTACCGGTAGCTATGTGGTTCACCTCTCTCTCCCATGATGTGATCTTTATGTGATCGTGAGCTTTGTATCTAGTTGAATTGGTAGATGTTATTATTCAGATATTATGCTACTCCTATGCTTTATTATTGTACTCTCCGGAGATACCTCGTATCATGGTGTAAAGGTGACTAGTGTGTGCATCATGTGTATCTTTTTGGTTAATGTCTCTATGAAATGTTGGTGTTTGTTGGAACCATCTAGTGCGTTCACGGTGATAGTGTGGGACAATCTAGTTTGGGTACATACGGACTTTGAGGAGTGCTTCGTAGCCCTACTCATGATTAGTGTATGTTTTCCATTGGAGAATTGTTTTGAGTTGCATATTGATGATAGTATCTATTGGTTCAATTATGTTATATTTGTTGGGAGTGTGTCCACTAGTGAAAGTATGATCCCTAGGCCTTGTTTCCAAGCTTTGCACACCGTTTACTTCCTATTTTGTTACATGTTTGCTTGCTGCCATTTTTATTTCAGATTGCATTTACTACTTATAATCATCACAACTACTTGTATTTCACTATCTCTTTGCCGAACTAGTGCACCTATATATCTGACAAGTGTATTGGGTGTGTTGGGGACACAAGAGACTTTCTGTATCGTAATTGCAGGGTTGCTTGAGAGGGATAGCTTTGACCTCTTCCTCCCTGAGTTCGATAAACCTTGGGTGATCCACTTAAGGGAAACTTGCTGCTGTTCTACAAACCTCTGCACTTGGAGGCCCAACACTGTCTACAAGAACAGACGCGTGCGTAGACATCAAGCTCTTTTCTGGCGCCGTTGCCAGGGAGGTAAGGTAAAAGGTACTCACATTCTTTGGTTACTAAGTCTTTTAGTTGCTGGTGAGTGCTCGGAGTTATTTCCTTTAGATTCTGCAATTATATCTTTTTGTTTCTTGTTTTTATTTTCACTAGTTAGGCTTAATGGAAAATAAAGAGTTCTTTAGTCTTTTTTCTGATTTTAGATTTGAAGAGAAAATTGAAAAACCTTTGGAGCTTATTTCGCATAGCAATGTTATTAGTACGAATGCTTTGAATCCCGTTATTGCTAATGCTATAGAAAAGTCTAAGCTTGGGGAAGCTGGCTTTGTTAAGCATGATATTTTTAGTTCCCCAGCTTTAGTGGAGAAAGTTTGTTCTGATAATATTTTATCTTCCATATGTGATATTTCTAATGATGCTTGTGCTCCTCATCCTTTTAAAATACCTACGAAGATTGTTGAATGTGCTATGAATAACTGCTATTTAGGAGATGGAACTGTCCATCCTGGTGATCATTTGCTTTTTATACATGAATTATGCGAGTTGTTCCAGTGTGCAGGTATTTCAATGAACCAAGTTAAGAAGAAGCTATTCTCTTTTTCACTGAAAGGCAGAGCTGAGGAGTGGTATCAGCTGCTTAAAGATGGTCCATCTATTGCATGGGAGGAAATTGTACCTCTCTTTTATTCCAAGTTTTATCCTCCAAGTGAAATTCATAAAGATCGTAACCAGATATATAACTTTTGGCCTCATGATGAAGAAAACATTGCCCAAGCTTGGGAAAGATTGAAGTTACTAATGCACAAATGTCCTATTCATGATCTTCCCCGTAATATTGTTATTAATAATTTTTATGCAAGGCTTTCAGGATATTATAAGGACTATCTAGATGCATGCTTTGATGGGTCTTTCACAAGCAAGGATATTGACACCAAGTGGGGTCTGCTTGAAACAATTCAAAACAATATTGAAGATTGGGATAGCGACAAAGGTAACGGATCAGGTATGAATTACGAGTTTGACTGCATTAAGTCTTTCGCTGAAACTGCTAATTTTCAAGATCTCAGTGCTAAGTATGGTCTTGATCCTCAAATTATGGTTGATTGCTTTAAAGCCTTTGCTTCCCATATGAACGTTCCTAAAGGAAATGGGGACGTGTATCATGAACCTTTTAAGGACACTTGTGTAGAAAATGATATTGTTGTTGATGATTCCAATAAACATGCTCAAACTTCTAAAAGTCCTATTTCTTATAAGCATGTTAATTTTTGTGGAATACATAGACCTTGTGAACAGAGTTACAACAAGGAAGATTATTGTATCACCCACACAAATGAAGAAACCAGTATGTGGCTCAAGGATCTAGATGTGCTTGGTGAAAGGGTTTATGAGATGGGATTTCTATTTTCGTGCCCTCGGGTCGTTAGTTGTACTCAGTTTTCCCCAGCCGCTTAACTTTTCCTCAGTTTTCCCCTCGCTCTAGTTTGAAACCCCTCGCAGACGCTTGGACGGGAGGGTTGCGGTCTGGTCAGAGGCCTTGACTGTTAGCGGTGACGGCTAGGGAGCCGCGGTGGTTGTGAATTGACCGATGCTTTTGAATGGTGCTGACGGGTAGGGTCAGGAGACACGTCGGAGCAGCCATCCATCTATTGCTGACGTGTGGGCCGTTTTATTTCCTGATTGTATACGCGGTGCTGCCAATGACAAATGGGGCCGCTCTATAGGGCTGCCGCAGCCAATGACCAGTGGGGTCGTGTAATTTTCAGGAAAAGACATATATTGCCGCTCCGTGGGGCTGCCGCAGCCAATGACCAGTGGGGTCGTCAATTTATTTAGAGAAAATCATATATTGCCGCTCTGTGGGGCCTCCGCAGCCAATGACCGCTGGGGTCGTCTATTTATTTAGAGAAAATCATATAGAGCCGCTCTGTGGGGCCGCCTCAGCCAATGACCGCTGGGGTCGCCCTTAGTGAAAAGGCATATATCCCTGCTTTTATTTAGAGAGAAGCAACAAGTTCGCTAATTAATTTTTCTTAAGCTAGACCCAGCAGGTGACTATTTTCGCAGCTTAATCTAAAGTGAATCTTGTGCTAAACATGGCTGGAACCTAGTGTTGTGCATCTCATTAGTCATCGGAGAACCGCTGGCAGCTCGTTCCCCACCCTCAGACGGTGCAGCAATCGCCGGCGCCTCGTCGCGCCGCCGGCTCTGTTCCCCGGCGGTGTTGGATGAACTGCGGCGCTGCACGTCAACCACGGCTCCAGGACTTGTTTTGTCCGCACGCATTGTACCCACCGCAGAAAAGTCCGCTGCAAGCAGATCCGCCGCCCACGACGACCGGGATTTGCTCCGCCGCAAGCAGATCCGCCGCCCACGACGACCTCCGCTTCCGCCTCCCCTGCCCCCTAATCGATTCGGTTCCCGTAATTTATTTGGAGTTTGCAGGTGCGAAATAGTCCTCAATGTCTGGTCGTAGCGGGTACACCGGCGAGGGTGGGGATTCGATCATGTCGTGGCCACGTTCTACTTCTCCTACCTCGTCAGAAGTGCAGGTATCTAGCTTCTGCTCTCTGTACTACCGTTGAATTTGAAGTGCCGCCATGGCCTGTTGGAGTGATTTCAGTTGTTCTTTTTTCCATTATTGTTACAGTTCGCCAGGCAAGCCGATGATCCATGGTACATTGCATACCAAGATGAATCAACCGAGTGGTGTAGCCAGAGGATGGATTTGGAGGAGAAGGTGGCCAATTTAGGTGATGAATTGGCCCGTAAAAACCTGATGATATTCGAGCTGAAGCGTACTGTGAAGGAAGAAAAGAAGAATTCAGAGCTTATTCGCAAGGAGAAGTTGATACTTGAGACAGATCTTGCCGTATTTGATGAAGTGGTAGAAAATCTAGAACATGAACTTCAAGTGATGGGAGAGGCAAAAAGTAGATTCATCTGGGCAGTTTTATTAGGTGTCATCCCTGTCCTAGCAGTTATGTGGTTGTGGTAGATGATTTAGATAGTATAGAATTGTTATTCAGTAGATGGCTCTAACCACTGTATTTTGGTGTGGCTCTAACCACTGTATTTTGTCGTACAATTTCCTAGTTGTGCTAAGTAATGCGCACGATAATTTTCATGCATGAACATCTTATAAAAGTGAAGGGATCCCAAAAGTGAAAGCATGTACCAGCCTCTCGGATCAAATACATATCAATCTTCCCAATCAAGTTGGGATAGAATTCAAATCATACATTCAGATGTACAGGGACACATCGAGAAAGTGGAGAAGCTTTTTTGACACGGAGGTAGTAGTTCGAACAATTTTATCCCAAATTGAAATTGAAAAATACAAATTTATCATAATTTATCCCAATTTGCGACGTCGAACACGGCTGAGGGGGCTGGATCTGCGCCATCCTCAGGTAGATCCAGCCCCATCAACTCAGACATGGAGGAGGGCTGGATCTGCGCCGTCGCAGCGATGTTGTGGATGATGGCTTCAATCGTCTTATCATCGATGACCATAGTCGACACGGCCGCCGTCTTGGTGTCCATCAGCAACAGATCTGAGGAGGGCAACGAAAGTGAGACATCGGCAGGCTCCGACATTGAAGGCTGGATCTGCGCTGTCGCAGCGATGTTGTAGGTCGCAGCGATGTTGTAGGCGATGGCTTCAAGACGATCGCTGAGCACTGTGGACACGACCGCCGTCTTGGTGTCCATCAGCAACAGATCTGACGAGGGTAACGGAAGTGAGACATCGGCAGGCTCCGACATTGAAGGCTGGATCTGCGCCATCGCAGCGATGTTGTAGGTCGCAACGATGTTGTAGGCGATGGCTTCAAGACGATCGCTGAGCACTGTCGACACGGCCACCGTCTTGGTGTTCTTCATCATCAACAGATCTGAGAAGATAAACGAAAGTGAGACAGAGAGAGATATTTCAACTATTTCTGAGGGTTAGATCCTCACCGGCACTCTTAGATCCACGCCGTCGCACGGTTAGATCCGCATCGCCGCACGCACGGTTAGATCCGCGCCGCCGCACGCACGGTTAGATCCGCGCCGGCACTCTTAGATCCACGCCAGCACTCTTAGATCCACGCCGCCGCACGGTTAGATCCGCGCCGCCGCACGCACGGTTAGATCCGCGCCGCCGCACGCACGCACGCACGCTGCAGATCCGCGCCGCCGCGACCGCCAGAGTAAGAGAGGAAGATGCGACTGGAATATGCGACTGCCAGGGTTGGTAGGTATGTGCTCTGCAGATCCGCGCCGCCGCGACCGCCAGGTTTGACAGGCCGTCCGATCATAAATGATCCAACGGTGCAAGCGTGCGTTGAGCTATCAACCAACCAAGATTCGTGTGAAATACATCTCGACCAATCAGAGATCAGCCAGTGAGTACAAGGGAGGAAAACTGAGTAGAACTAAGAGGGGGAAAAGTGAGGAAATGTTTATCGGAAGGGCAAAACTGAGTAGGACTGAATAAAACAAGTGGACCCGGAGGGGGAAAACTGAGTAAAACTAAGTAAAACAGGGGCACCCAAATAATAAAGGGAGTAAGGGAAATTGAAGCTTTTGGCATAAAAATTGTTAGATTGTGTTATTTGAACAATATAGTACATTTTGGCCGACGTGATATTGTTTGCAATTCAAAGATACACAAGTGTGACGAATTTGGACTCATTTGGACAAAGTTTGTAAGCATTGTGGGCATTTGGGAGGTGTGTTGAGTAGAAAGCCCTGCATCTTCATAGCTAGTAGCTCATGGACTAGGAAGTGGTTTTGGGAAAGGGAAACTTCATATCTCTATATTTCCTTTTCCATTATTATTTCTCTAGGTTGTAGGTAACATAACAAGACTCCATGGGAAGGTTCCACCATGTTTTGAATTATTATGAATTAAAATAAACCCAAAACTATATTTTTTGAGTTTAGTCACTAAGAGGGGGGAAAGTGAGGAAAACTCAAGCGATGAACTATAGCTAGTAGCTCATGGACTAGGAACTTATTCAAGCAAATAACACATACATTATTGTGATTATTCAACATACAAACTTGGGAACGTCACACTAGTTCGAATTCAATACAAAGGGATCCCCAATATAAATTGTTCATACAAATTCAAATTAATTGTTTAAAATACAATCTTTCTCTTGCTCCTGGTGTGACTTGCTGGGTCCACCACCTTACTCCGGGTAACCCTACCAGGGATATTACCGGTGTCTACCTTCCTTTTGCCATCTTTCTTGTTCTTCTTCTTCTCTTCGGGTTGTGCCAAGACCGAGACAACCATATCATACGAAGCTTGTGCTCTTTCTTCTAATGCATTTTCTTCAAATGCTTCAAGCAGCTGTCGATCCATTGCTTCAAAGGCCTCTCGATCCATCTGTTCCCTCTGCTCTCGATCCATCGGTTCAAGCAGCTCTCGATCCATCTGTTCCCTCTGCTCTCGATCCATCAGTTCAAGCAGCTCTTGATCCATCGGTTCAAGCAGCTCTCGATCCATCGGTTCAATCTGCTCTGGATCCATCGGTTCAAGCAGCTCATGATCCATTGCTTCAATCTCCTCATGATCCATTGCTTCAATCTCCTCATGTTGAATTGCATCTTCATTCTCCTCTGCATTTGCTGCTCCCGCCTGATCTTCCATTCCAAAAGCTGGGTCAACTGGATTTTTACAAAGCCTAGCAATGTGTCCAGGGATTCCACAACGTTTGCACTTACGTCGTCGAATCGGTGGACCACCCTCTGCACTAGCTCTAATCCTATTCTTCCTCGGCCTACCTGCCGGTCTAGTCAAAACTGGAGAGTACAGTTTGAAGCCTGGATCGACTTTCATCCATTGGTCTTTTCCCAGCAAGGTAGGAACATTCATAGCATATGCAGCCCTAAATTTGGCAACAGAGAAATACTCTGACACATACTGATCAACTTCACCTTCTGCACCCGCTATAACACTCATGAAAAACAATGCGTGTATGCAGGGTATCCCACGGATCTGCCATCGCCTACAATGGCATGTCCTATCAACCAAACTCACTGGATACCTCCACTTCCTATTTTTACTGTCAGTGTAGGTTACCTCAGCCTCCATTCCTTTTTTGATGCATTTCATCTTCAATTGTTTTGCCCTGGCATGCAAAGACTTAATCAAAGATGGGAGCATGAGATGGCCAACATATTTTGTGGCTGCAATTCTTTGACGCAGATCGATTTTTATCATGATCATCTGCCTAATCTTATCAAATATTTGCCACAGCATAAGCCCTTTCAATGACTTGACCTTTGCATTGAAACTCTCCGCAAGGTTACTTGTTACATAGTCTACCTTGCAAATTTCATTGAATTGGCTTCTTGACCACACCCTACCATGATGTTCATCCAAGTACTCCTTCACCCCAGTTTTTTGTTTATACAACACTTCCAAATGAAACAGATGCTTCCTAATGCTGCATGTGTATGCAGCTGGCCATAGGTTGTCAGTATAAACTTTACCCTTGAATTTTTTTGTAAAATTCTGTACCAAGTGTCGCATACATTCCCTATGCTCCACTCCAGGGAATACTGCTTCTACTGCACTCTCCAAACCTTTGCAAGCGTCTGTATGGATAGTAAGTCCTGGTGGATGACCTATAAGGTCGCGCAAATTCTGCAGAAACCAAGTCCAACTTTCCTCCGACTCAACCTCCAAAACTCCATAAGCAACAGGGAACATCCAATTGTGTCCATCAATTGCAGTAGCAGCAACTAGCTGTCCTTTAAACCTGCCATGAAGAGCTGTTGCATCCACGGCCAAATAAGGCCTGCAACCGTCCAGAAAGCCTTTCCAGCAAGCTTTGAAACAAACAAAAGCCCTTCTAAAACATTCCTTCTGCATCATCCTCCCGCTTTTCAATTTGTAGGGAACTGTATGCTTGTCTATCGCTACAACACTGTCTGGACTAGCCATCTCCACTTCAGCTTTGAAAGTGTAAAGCAACTGAAAGCTTTCATTCCATGGACCATTTATCCTGTCAAGAGCCATTTCCTTTGCATAGAACATCCTCATGTAAGGTATGTTTATAGTAAACTTATCAGATATCAATTTTATGAGTGCTGTTGGACCAAGTGTTGGAGTTTCTCTCAGCCAATCTATGATTGCATCTGCCAACCACCTAGTCTTCGCTAGCTTTGATTTCTCCTCTGGCGCTCCTACTCGAGGTGGACAAGTATGGTCGATCGAGTTCTTCTTTATCTGAAACATAATTATAAGGGATGTCAGTAACAGTTAACAAATTTTACACCGTGATCTAAAATACACAACTGGTTGGCGTAGTACCTGAACCACGGTGCTTCTGAGCATTGTGGATGCATGCAGCCTCCACCTACACCTCTTGTATGGGCACTTAACTGTGAACCTACCTGGCTCACTTTTAATAACCTCATAATCATTCTTGGTGAGAATGCAATATGTAGTAATTGCATTACGGCAGTCCATCATCGTTTGAAATACGGTGCCTTCTGCAAGCTGAGGATCCTCCCTATTCCACTCAATTGTTGGCAAGTCATCGTCTTCGTAATCGGCTAAAACAAGGCTGTCATTGTTCTCATCCTTCTCTTCATCATCAGTGTCATCAAATCTGGCACCTTGTGCAATATCTTCCATGTATTGATCCTCCATTGCCTGCTTACTGCATCGATCTACCAATTCAGGAAACATCAACTCATCCTCATCATCTTGAGGAGACGGATCCTCAATCTCTGCATCGTCCTCCACATCGACCGCAGGAACAATCTGGCTACCACTAGCACTGGGGACAGATGGTGCTGCTGTGGACCTACAAGGAGCGGGGCGGCGCACACGATTAGCAGAGGCAGCAACACTAGAGAGACATGATGCCCGACCACCTGATGATGCCCCAACACCAGATGATGCCTGGACCCTGTCCACATGGATTCGAATTTTACCGACACGGCAAGAATCATTTAAAGCAAAAAGAATTCCCAGATCGTCGTCGGAAATTAGTGGAACAAATCTTCCCTCCGTGCTGTTGAAATATTGGAAATCAATTGAATCGCCAGCGCCCCAGGGGTACCGAGCGCAGATGTTATCTTTTAAATCCCTCAACAAGATGGTAGTTGCAACCACCGCTGGGATGTAAAATCCAGTCACATTGCGTTCAGAATCACGCAAAAAGCTAGTATCCAGCCTAACCACCAGCCGAAAAGCCAGCGCTGGATCAATCCTATTCGAAAAGCAACGCAGTTAGTTGAGCAACAACGATTCACGCTCAAAAACTGCGTACTCTTAATTCACATAGGCAGATGATGCTTACCCAGATGGAATCCATGCGTTAGATCCCTCTGATTCCCAATCTTCTCCGCTGTTGAGGGGCATAATCGGCACATTAGACGGATGTACAAACTCTACCGCCATAGGGGTAGATCTAGATCTAGTGGAGGCGGAGCCCTCTCTGCCTCCCGGGGGTGGTGGTGGGGGCGGGGGCGGCTCGGTGGCGGATGACGCCATAAGGTAGGAGGGCAGGACGGCGTGGCGGCGGAGGGGCGGTGTGTGAGCTCTTCCAGTCTCGGGCGGAGGGGAAAGCTTTGGGTGAGTGACAGACCGCCAGTCCGATGTGTCTCATTGGGTCAACAGTCAACACAATTCAAAAGCAACGGTCCATTCACAACCACCGCGGCTCCCTAGCCGTCACCGGTAACGGTCTAAGGCCTCTGACCAGACCGCAACCCTCCCGTCCGAGCGTCTGCGAGGGGTTTCAAACTAGAGCGAGGGGAAAACTGAGGAAAAGTTAAGCGGCTGGGGAAAACTGATTACAACTAACGACCTGAGGGCACGAAAATAGAAATCCCTTATGAGATTTATCCTTTTCTTTGTGAATTTTGTGGTAAAAAGGGTCACTTTAATTTTTAATGCCCAATTAATCGAACGAGTACCGCAGATTTGTATTGTGATGATAAGATTACTTTAATCAGTATGATGAGCTTACTTTGTTTTTGAATTGTGAAGAGATATCTAGAAAGATTTCTTTGGTTGATATGAGAGATGTTGATATTAATAGCACCCTTCGTGGTTGTCGTCTCTATTGTGCTGAAGATTTGAAAGGACACAGATGTCGCCTAGAGGGGGGGGTGAATAGGTGATATCAAATTTTACGAAAGGCTTGAACAAAAGCGGAATTAAACTAGCGTTTATTTTGTCAAGCACACAAAACCTAAATAAACTAGGCTCACCTATGTGCACCAACAACTTATGCTAAGCAATACAAGTAACAAGGTGATAGCAAGATATATGACTTCAAGCACGAAGGCTATCACAATGTAAAGTGCATAAGTAAAGAGCTCGGGTATAGAAATAACCGAGACACGCGGAGACGATGATGTATTCCTGAGTTCCTCCCTTGAAAGGGAGTACGTCTCGTTGGAGGGGTGTGGTATCGCCACAAAGGCCTAACCAACGCCACAAAGGCCTCACCCTATTCTCCAGTGTGAGCTTGCGCCACAAAGGCCTAGCTCACTCTTCCACTAAGGGGTTCCTCAAGGCGGAACTGGGCCTTTACACAAAGCTTGGGGCACGCATCCACAACTTAATTGGAGGCTCCCAAAAATAGCCACAAAGGCACCACAAAGCCACAAAGCCGTCTAGGGTTCCAAGAACCCAAGAGTAATAAGCTCACAAACTTTCACTTACTCGAATCTCCGGGGAGAACTCAAACCGATGCAACTTATGCAATGGCAAGAGCACACAAGGTGCTCAAATCCTTCTCACTCAAATCCTACCAAAGCAACTAATGCTATGGAGAGATATGAGAGGAAGAACAAAGGAAATCCACAAAGAACTCCAAGATCTAGATCCTCTATGTTCCCCTCACTTAGAGGAGAGATGGATTGGTGGAAATATAGATCTAGATCTCCTCTCTCTTTTCCCTCAAAAATATGCAAAAATCATGGGAGGAATGGAGGAGGAAGGGCAAGCTTGCAAAGTCAACAATGGAGGAGAGAGAAGCCCAAAAATATGCACAGCCCAAGGAGGAAGATGGGGTATTTATACCCCCCATGAAATATGGCCGTTGCAGGATTTGGAGGGCCGGATTATCCGGCCAAAGTATGGCCGGATTATCCGGCCCCCTGGCCGGAATATCCGGCCCCATATCTGGGTGACACCGAGCAGAAATTGCAATACGAAAACGGTGATAACTTTTTCATCCGGACTCCGTTTTCGATGATCTTGGGCTCGTTGGAATCACCACAACGAGCTCTACAACTTCATCCATAGAAACATCATAGTCCAACAAGGGAGTATAAAACCAAATGATGAAAGGTTTGACCTCTCTTTGAAGGCAAACCGGTAAAACCTCCAAACATCAAAAACGCAATAAGAGCTTCATGCGAAATCCGTTTTTGGTGAGCTAGAGCTTGTCATGGAAATAACCACAAGATCTAGAACCTCACATGGATAAAACCCAAATAAGAACCAAGAAAGATGATGCCAAGTATGTAAAGGTTTGAGCTCTCTCTTAACGATACAATTAAGTTACTCACTCGAGAGCCCCTCTTGATAGTACGGCTACCGATCCTATAACCCGGTCTCACAACTAACACCATGAGACCGGTAAGAAAGAAACCCTAACACTATCATACCTTTGCCTTGAGCATTCCACTTGAGGTGGATAAAGACGATCTTGATCTTCTCAAGTTGGACCATATTTCTTGATTGAGCTTGCTTGGTGAAGTCTTGCGGATTGCTCCCCCATACTCTACTATGGAAGAGACTCTCTTTAAGCATATCTTCACATATCCATGATCACAATATAGATGGCAAGCTTCAAGCATATGTTCTCTTCTAGTTGCTCATCTTGAGCTTGCGCTTTGACTTGATCAATCCTCGAATCAATTCTTCTTTCTCCATAATGATGGTGTCTTGAGGATACACATGAGAGCTCACTCAATCTTATTCTTCAAGACACACTTGACATAAGCTCAACTCCCTTAAGACCAATCTTTGGATCACTCCTTGAATAACACCTTGGTCAACACATAATCTTCTTCTTACAACCTTGACTCCAACAAATGGTTCAAGCATTGTCTATGGACAAGTCCTACACATATAACTCAATGCAACCATTAGTCCATAGGGATTGTCATTAATTACCAAAACCACACATGGGGCTCGATATAATCTTTCAAGATTGCCTTGCAAATACTTACTTACAAGATCTTATAAAACATGATGTTTTGCCAAGCTATGACAGGACTAATAGATGTTTCGATCTTATTAATAGAGAGGAGGAATCCTCCAAAGTTTCTTCTGTTGTTTCTGTCCGCAAACCAGATTATGTGGAGAAGATGCCTTTCCCTCCTAAAGAATATGTGGAGAAGATGCCCTTCAAGTCTCTCTCTCCTAAAGGAGAGAGTAAGAAGAGTATGAAGAAGAAGAAGAAGAGGAGTAAGAGGCGAGAGGACACGGTACCTTCCCCTAAGCGTTATGATCCTGCTATAGATTATGATAATTCTGATTGGGATGATGTTCCTATGCCTATTACCTATGTTAGTGATCATGATTGGGAAAAGCACTCTACTTTTGATATTGAAAATATTTTTGGTACCAATTCTAAGGTTAATAATTGTTGTACCATTAGTACTATCCATGTTCCTTCTTATGATGATATGTTTGATGAATATGCTTTGAGAAATAGTTATTCTCTAGCTTGTGATGATACTGAACCTCTAGTCTATGATGGTTACAATGATGAGTATAATGTTTTCAGTTCACCTACTTTTGAGGAGAAAATTAGTTATGATTACAATATGCCTCCTGTTTTTGATGATTATGGTGATGAGAATAATTATTCTATAGAATCTGCTCCTACTACGATTGTTCATGTGGGGAGTATTAATCCTTTTATGCATGTGGCTCATGATAGGAATGCTTTATGTAATAGTTATGTTGTTAGTTCTATTCATGATGCTACTGAAAGTTAATAAGAGAGAGGGAAACATGGTTTGATGGATCTCAACAATATTGAGTTTCCCCTCTTTATGTTGCAATTCTTGAAGTTATACTTGTTTTGCCTTCCAATGCTTTTTGCTTTGCGCTTTCATGATTTGTCTCTTTACAAGACTATTTTTTATAGGAAGTGGTTTAGATTTAAATGTGTTTCATATTTGCTTTTTTATGCTCTCTTTTGCTTCAAGTTCTTATATAGCGCCTTTGCCTCAAGCTCTTATATGGCGCCTACATGAGCATCTTTGCAAATTACTGCGCCTAGCTCAAAGGCGTTAAAGAAAAGCACTCTTGGGAGATAACCCAATATTTTATTTTTAGTACTTTTTCTTTTATTTGAGTCTTTGAAGTTATTACTACTGTAATAACCGCTCATTATCCTTTTTATTTCGTTGTTGTGCTAAGAGAAGCCTCTAATTTGAGTGAGGTAAGATTTGGGGATGTTGCTGTCCTGAAACAGTTTTCAGTGCTGCACCGTAAAAATTCGTGAAAATTCTCTGTATATCTTTTAGGCCTGCGATTTCTTGTGCATATGCCCCAGGTTATATCCAAACTTTCATTAGTTGAACACTTTTTGATTTGAGCAACAGAAGACCCTCTAAAAATTCGACCTTTGTCAGCTGTTCTGTTTTGACAGATTTCTGCCAATATTTGTGTTCGCCGCGTTATCGCTTTCTTTTTGAGTTCTTTTGATCACGGAACTTTTAGGGAAGTTGTTACAGTAGTTTATACTTTATATGTGGTGGTTTTGAGTTGAAACCTGAAGCAAAAATGGTTGATTCAATGCTATGATTACACTAATGTTGCTAATAGAATTGTGTTTAGTTTTGTATGAAGGAAGTTTTCAAGTGTAGGGATTGGAGAATGATGAGATGAGATGAAGAATGGACAAAAGCTCAATCTTGGGGATGCCCATGCAAACCCCAAGAAATATCCTAGAGGTACAAGCATCAAAGCTTGGGGATGCCCCCGAGGCACCCCTTCTTCATCGACAAAAATCAGGTCACCTTTCAAGACACTATATTTTTATTGCTTCATGCACTATGTGTTTTTCTTGGAGCGTCAGTTGTTTTTGTTTTCAGTTTTTTGTTTGCTGAAATAAATGGTTAGATCACATCATGTTTCTTTTGGAGGAGATGAACTCGCTTTTCATTTGCCAAGAACACTCTAGTTTTCACTCTTATTGTTCAATGAGTGTTCTCTTTTTCTGCTACTGCGTTTAGCTTGCATTTTTTGCCTTAATTTTTGTTCAGATCTTGTTTTATCTTTGCATCAAGGTGTATTTGGACCTCTGGTCTATGTTGGCTTTTATCAAAAGAGTTTCCTCAAAAAGGTTTGAATGGTGTTGGAAAAGAGAAAAAGTTTCATGCAAAAAAGTGGTACAAAAAGGAGCTTGTTTAGACTGCGGCTTAGACTTTTGCATGTCATGTTTGATGTCGTTTTGATAGTATGCTTAGTGATTTTTGCTGTATCATGACTTGTCTCAAATGACTGAGATTGCTTAATGAGCCTTTGAAAAAATCATGCGTTGTTTTTTATTATATGGAAGCATTTATTTGGTTATCTCCTTTGATGCTTTATTTGGGTTGACTTGGCACATGCTTACACCATGTTGACTACAAAATAATTCGCCTATAGCCTCTATGATCATTTGGTTTTTGACTTGTGATACCACTTTATGCTTCTTTCAATGATGCTTTGTCGCTTTGCATGATTATGGCCGTTATTGCTCTCTTAGTTGGTCGCTCCCAGTCTTTTGCTAGCCCTCATTTTGTACTGAGTATGAGCTCTACTAGTGCATCCAACTCCCAAAAAACAAGTTTGCCATTGTGTCCACTATAAATTCCTATGCATGGTATTTGCAAGCCATTCCAAGTAAATTTTCATGTGCTACTTTTCAAAAAACTTCAAAATACTTCTCATTTTGTGACACTGTTTTCAGCTCATGGGGACGTAGTGGTCGGATTTGCTATCTTCCATATTGTCTTATTCCAAAAAGAAAAAAAAAGAAAAAGAAAGAAAGAAAAAAGGCACTCCTCCATGGTATGTGAATGTTGGTGGGCACCCGATGGAATCGGTTAGCCATGGTTTGAGAAAGGAAAAAAAAGGTGGGGAGGAGTGCCAAGCTTTATAAAAGAGCACAAAAGTGCCAATCTCTCTCTCAAAAACTTGCTTCATTTTTGTATGGAAGATAGTAAGAACCCCATTGCCAGTCGTTGACAAAGACAACCACCTCTCAAAACCAATTTTTATCTCTCTGTTTTACAAATGAAAAGCTCTAGCACATGTTTAATCACTGCTTCCCTCTGCGAAGGGCCTTTCTTTTACTTTTATGTTGAGTCTCCACCTTCTACCTTTATGCACCATCTAAGAGAGCATAGTTGTCATTCTGAGTATAATGTGCATTGTCCCAAAGTTTATCATTGATTGATTCGTGATCATGGTTTCACTTCTTCTTAAATTATTTGTATCTAGTCACCATCTTAAACTTGAAGGTGTCCTATGCATTTATGTTTTGCTACTCCATGAGGGACAAGTTGAAAACCATTTGCTATGTTTTCCATATGATTTGAACACACACATGACTTTCATTGTTTCATTATTCATGATCTTTTGTTTGTGTTCTTCTTCATGTTATAACATGGTTGCTAAGTTTCTTATTGTCAAGATTATATCTTCATGCCCATGTTTTAAGTTCTTTAGACCCCAGCACTCAATGCTTACTTAGATGATCAAGATTGTGTAGGTGCATGTCACCTCAAAAATTATTCTTTTGTCATCACTTACCTACTCGAGGACGAGCAGGAGTTAAGCTTGGGGATGCTGATACGTCTCAAACGTATCTATAATTTTTTATGCTCCATGCTTGTTTTTACACCATTTGTCTTGTGTTTCGTTACACTTCGTGGCTTTTTTATGCGATTTCCAGAACTAACCTATTGACAAGATGCCACAGTGCCAGTTCCCTGTTTTCTACTGTTTTTGTGTTTCAGAAAAGTTACATAGGAAATATTCTCAGAATTGGACGAAACCAAAGCCAGTCGCCCAGAATTTCACTGAAGCTTCTAGAGAACCGAAGAGGAGGAGGAGTGGGGCCACGAGGGCCCCACACACTAGGGCAGCGCGGCCCAGGCCCTGGCCATGCCCCCTATGTGTGAGGGTGCCCTGGCAGCCCCCTGACGACGCCCCTTCGCCTATATAAAGCCTCGGGACAGAAAACCCTAGAGGAATCAGCAATTTTCCAGAAAGAGTTCCGCAGCTCCGCCGCCACCGCCGACGAATTTCGGGGGATAGAAGTCTCTATTCCGGCATCCTGCCGGGACGGGGAAGTGCCCCCGGAGCCATCTCCATCGGTCTCTATCGCCGTCTCCGCCGTCTCCATCGACCTCACCGTCATCTCCATCAACCTTGCTGTCTCCTATGATAAGGAGGGAGTACTTCTCCCCCGGGGCTGAGGGCTCTACCGGTAGCTATGTGGTTCACCTCTCTCTCCCATGATGTGATCTTTATGTGATCGTGAGCTTTGTATCTAGTTGAATTGGTAGATGTTATTATTCAGATATTATGCTACTCCTATGCTTTATTATTGTACTCTCCGGAGATACCTCGTATCATGGTGTAAAGGTGACTAGTGTGTGCATCATGTGTATCTTTTTGGTTAATGTCTCTATGAAATGTTGGTGTTTGTTGGAACCATCTAGTGCGTTCACGGTGATAGTGTGGGACAATCTAGTTTGGGTACATACGGACTTTGAGGAGTGCTTCGTAGCCCTACGCATGATTAGTGTATGTTTTCCATTGGAGAATTGTTTTGAGTTGCATATTGATGATAGTATCTATTGGTTCAATTATGTTATATTTGTTGGGAGTGTGTCCACTAGTGAAAGTATGATCCCTAGGCCTTGTTTCCAAGCTTTGCACACCGTTTACTTCCTGTTTTGTTACATGTTTGCTTGCTGCCATTTTTATTTCAGATTGCGTTTACTACTTATAATCATCACAACTACTTGTATTTCACTATCTCTTCGCCGAACTAGTGCACCTATACATCTGACAAGTGTATTGGGTGTGTTGGGGACACAAGAGACTTTCTATATCGTAATTGCAGGGTTGCTTGAGAGGGATAGCTTTGACCTCTTCCTCCCTGAGTTCGATAAACCTTGGGTGATCCACTTAAGGGAAACTTGTTGCTGTTCTACAAACCTCTGCACTTGGAGGCCCAACACTATCTACAAGAACAGATGCGTGCGTAGACATCAAGGAGCCAGGGGTAGGCTCACACGTAGGGGGCGCGGCCTGGCCCCTGGCCGCACCGGCCTACTATGTGGCCACCCTGGCCCACTTCAGGTCTCGCCCCTTCGCGTATTTCATCATCCCCGAAAACCTAAGTCAAGGGGGGGGCTCAGAGATAGACACCGCCGCCTCTGCGGGGCGGAGAACACCAGAGAGAGAAAAGCTCTCCGGCAGGCAGGAATCTGCCGGTGAAATTCCTTCCCAGAGAGGGGAGATCGTCGCCATCGTCATCACCATCGCACCGGACTTCATCGGGATCATCATCATCATCATCTCCATCACCAGCACCTTCATCTCCACCATCACCACGCCATCCCGCTGTAACATCTTGAGTTGGATCTTGTTAAATTCTTAGGGGAAACTTTCCAGGTGTTGATTACTCTTGTAGTTGATGCTATTGAGTGGAACCGTTGAATTAAGGTTTATGTTCAGATTGTTATTTACCATTATTTCACCTCTGATCATGATCCATATGATGTCTTGTGAGTAGTTCGTTTAGTTCTTGAGGACATGGGAGAAGTCAAGATGTTAGTAGTGAATTATTGTTGAGTAATATTTACTGGTTTGATATTTATTTGTTGTGGTGCTATTTCACTAGTGGTGTCATGTGAACGTCGACTACATGATACTTCACCATTTATGGGCCTAGTGAGATGCATTGTGTATTTGGCTACCAATTGTGGGGTTGCTGGAGTGACAGAAACCTAAACCTCCATTGGGAAACCATTACACCAGGGAGCATAGGATCTTAGAGTTTAAGGCTGTGGTTAGATTTATCTTAATTACTTTCTTGTATTTGCGGATGCTTGCAAGGGGTATAATCACAAGTGTGTATTTATCCTAGTAAGGGTAGTGCGCTAGCACAGGTTCACCCCCATAACACTTATCAAACCAATAAAGATTATTTAGCGGCATGAAGCGAAAGCTCTTGACAGAAACTCCCGTGTGTCCTCGAGAACGTTTGGTTATTATAAGTTACACAACCAGCTTGTCCTTTGCTAAAGAAAGGATTGGGCCACTTGCTGCAATTATTACTACTGTCTTTTATTTACTCGCACTTTATTTATTTGCATTACCAAATACCCCTAAAAACCCGTTTGCTAGTATTTACAGTGAAACCTTGATCAAAACCACTAGTCAACACCTTCTGCTCCTCGTTGGGTTAGACACTCTTATTTATCGAAAGTACTACGATACACCCCCTATACTTGTGGGTCATCATCAACTCAAATGATAGATAGTGCAATGTTGAAAGCTTGCCCCATGACGGCATGGCTGGGCTAATTTCCAACTTACAACTTGCAAGCATAACAACTCAACATAAGAGAGCCACAATGTCAAAATTTTAAAGCGAGAAAAGTAAAGTGTGCCATCAGGTTCGTGAGAGCTTTACTGACCAATTTTCGCATAACACCAAAAAGAGTTCAATTTGAAGGATAGATAAAAGCAAGTCAAATGTACTTTGGAATAGCAAATTGCTAATAGGTATGTATGGTGGACACTTTGGAATAACTTGGTTTTTAGGAGTTGGATGCACGAGTAGAGCTCATACTCAGTACAAAATGAGGGCCAGCAAAAGACTGGGAGCGACCAACTAAGAGAGCAATAATGGCCATAATCATGCAAAGCGACATTAAAAGAAGCATAAGATGGCATCAAAAGTCAAAAACTAAATGATCATAGAGGCAATGGCGACTTTGTATGATTCTAACATGTGCGAGCATGCGCCAAGTCAACCCAAATAAAGCATCAAGGAGAAAACCAAAATAATGCTTCCAAATAATTAAAACAACGCATGATTTTTTCAAAGGCTCATTAAGCAATCTTAGTCATTTGAGACAAGTCACGCTATAGCAAAACCACTAAGCATGCTATCAAAAAGACATCAAGCATGACATGCAAAAGCCTAGGCCGCAGTCTACACAAGCTTCTTCTTGTACCACTTTTTTGCATAAAGCTTTTTCTCTTTTCCAACACCATTCGAACTTTTTATAAACAACTCTTTTGATGAAAACCAACATAGACCAGAGGTCCAAATACACCTAGATGCAAAGGTATAACAAGATCTGAACAAAAATCAAGGCGAAAAACAAAAGCTAAACGAAGTAGCAGAAAAAGAGAACACTCGTTGCACGATAAGAGTGAAAAATGGAGTGTTCTTGGCAATGAAAAACGAAGTAAGTCTCTCTCCAAAACAAACATGATGTGATCCAAAATTTATTGCAGCAAACAAAACAAAAGAAACTAAAAGCAAAAGTAAAGACGCTCCAAGAAAAACGCATAGTGCATGAAGCAATAAAAATATAGTGTGTTGAAAGGTGACATGATTTTTGCCGATGAAGAAGGGGGTGCCTCGGGGGAATCCCCAAGCTTTGACGCTTGTACTTCTTGGATATTTCTTGGGGTGACATGGGCATCCCCAAGCTTGAGCTTTTGTCCATTCTTCATCTCATCTCATCATTCTCCAGTCCCTACACTTGAAAACTTCCTTCATACAAAACTAAACACAAATCTATTAGCAACATTAGTGTAAGCATAACATTGAATCAACCCCTTTTGCTTCAGGTTTCAACTCAAAACCACCAAATATAAAGCATATACTACTGTAGCAACTTCCCCAAAAGTTCCGTGATCAAAAGAACTAAAAAAGAAAGCGATCGAGCGGCAAACACAAATATTGGCAGAAATCTGTCAAAACAGAATAGCTGACAAAGGTCGAATTTTTAGAGGGTTTTCTGTTGCTCAAATCAAAAAGTGTTAAACTAATGAAAGTTTGGATATAACCTGGGTCATATGCACAAGAAATTGCAGGTCCAAAAGATATCCTGAGAATTTTCACAAATTTTTACGGTGCAGCACCGAAATCTGTTTCAGGACAGCAACATCCCCCAAATCTTACCTCACTCAAATTAGAGGCTTCTCTTGGCACAACAATGAAATAAAAATGATAAGGAGCGGTTATTACAGTAGTAATAAGTTCCATGACTCAAATAAAATAAAAACTCTCGAAAGTAAAAACATTGGGTTATCTCCCAAGAGTGCTTTCCTTTAACGCATTTGAGCTAGGCGCAGTAATTCGCAAAGATGTCATGTAGGCGCCATAAAAGAGCTTAAGGCAAATGCGCTATATAGGAACTTAAAGCAAGAGAGAGCATCAAAAAGCAAATATGAAACATATTTAAATCTAAACCACTTCCTATGAAAAGTATTCTTATAAAGAGACAAGTCATGAAAGCGCAAAGCGAAAAGCATCGGAAGACAAAACAAGTACAACTTCAAGAATTGCAACAAAAAAGTGGAAACTCAATATTTTTGAGATCCATCAAACCATGTTTCCCTCTCTCATTATAACTTTCAGTAGCATCATGAATAGAACTAACAATATAACTATCACATAAAGGATCTCTATCATGAGCCACATGCATAAAAGAATTAATGCTCCCCACATGAACAATCGTAGTAGGAGCAGATTCAACAGAATAATTATTCCCATCACCATAATCAAAAACAGGAGGCATACTGTAATCATAATTAATTTTATCCTCAATAGTAGGTGAACTGAAAATATTATACCCATCATCATAACCATCATAAACTAGAGGCTTAGTATCATCACAAGCTAGAGAACAGCTATTTCGCAAAGCATATTCATCAAACATATCATCATAAGAAGGAACATGGATAGTACTAATGGTACAACAATTATTAACCTTAGAATTGGTACCAAAAAGATTTTCAATATCAAAAGTAGAGTGCTTTTCCCAATCATGATCACTAACAAAGGTAACAGGCATAGGAACATCATCCCAATCAGAATTATTATAATCTATAAGAGGATCATAATGCTTAGGGGAAGATACCGTGTCCTCTCGCCTTTTACTCCTCTTCTTCTTCTTCTTCTTCTTCATACTCTCTCCTTTAGGAGGGAGAGACTTGAAGGGCATCTTCTCCACACATCCTTTAGGAGGGAAAGGCATCTTCTCCACATAATCTGGTTTACTGACAGAAACAACAGAAGAAACTTTGGAGGATTCCTCCTCTCTACTAATAAGATAAAAACATCTATCAGTCCTGCCATAGCTTGGCAAAACATCATGCTTTATAAGATTTTGTATGTAAGAATTTGCGAGGCAATCTTTAGCACAATAGAGACGACAACCACGAAGGGTGCTATTAATATCAACATCATTCATGTCTACCAAAGAAATCTTTCTAGATATCTCTTCACATGCCAAGAACAAAGTGAGCTCATCATGCTGATTGAGAGTAATCTTGTCATCACAATACAAATTTGCGGTACTCATTTGATTAAATGGGCATTGAAAATTAAAGTGACCCGTCTTATCACAAAGTTCACAAAGAAAAGGATAAAGCTCACAGACCTTTTCACCAAGCTCATCTAGAGCCCTGAGCCACATACGGGTTTCTTCATTTGTGTGGTGGACACAATAATCTTCCTTGTTGTAACTCTGTTCACAAGGTCTATGTACTCCACAAAAATTAACATGCTTATAGGAAATAGGACTTTCAGAAGTTCGAGCATGTTTATTGCAATCATCAACAACAATATCATTTTCTATGTAAGTGTCCTTATAAGGTTCATGATACACGTCCCCATTTCCTTTAGGAACATTAATATGGGAAGCAAAGGCTTTAAAACAATCAATCATAATTTGAAGATCAAGACCATACTTAGCACTAAGCTCTTGAAAATCAACAGATTCAGCGAAAGACTTAATGCAATCAAACTCGTAATTCATACCTGATCCTTTACCTTTGTCGCTATCCCAACCTTCAATATTGTTTTGAATTGTTTCCAGCAGACCCCACTTGGTGTCGACATCCTTGCTTGTGAAAGACCCATCAAAGCATGCATCTAGATAATCCTTGTAATATCCTGAAAGCCTTGCATAAAAATTATTAATAACAATATTACGGGGAAGATCATGAATAGGACATTTGTGCATTAGTAACTTCAATCTTCCCCACGCTTGGGCAATGCTTTCTCCCTCATGCGGATGGAAATTATAAATGTAATTCCTATCTTTATAAACCTCACTAGAAGGATAGAATTTAGAATAAAAGAGAGGTACAATTTCCTCCCACTCAACAGGTCGGCCATCCTTCAGTGTTTTATACCATTCCGCAGCTCTGCCCTTCAGTGATAAAGAAAATAGCTTCCTCTTAACTTGGTTCATTGAAATACCTGCACACTGGAACAACTCGCATAATTCATGTATAAAAAGCAAATGATCACCAGGATGGACAGTTCCATCTCCTAAATAGCAGTTATCCATAGCACGTTCAACAATCTTCATAGGTATTTTAAAAGGATGAGGAGCGCAAGCATCATTAGAAACATCACATATGGGAGATAAAATATCATCAGAGCAAACTTTCTCCACTAAAGCTGGGGAACTAAAAATATCATGCTTAACAAAACCAGCTTCCCCAAGCTTAGACTTTTCCATAGCATTAGCAATAGCGATATTCAAAGCATTTGTACTAATAACATTGCTATGCGAAACAAGCTCCAAAGTTTTTTCAATTTTCTCTTCAAATCTAAACTCAGAAAAAGACTAAAGAACTCTTTATTTTCCATTAAGCCTAACTAGTGAAAATAAAAACAAAAAACAAAAAGATATAATTGCAGAATCTAAAGGAAATAACTCCGATCACTCACTAGCAACTAAAAGACTTAGTAACCAAAGAATGTGAGTACCTTTTACCTTACCTCCCCGGCAACGGCGCCAGAAAAGAGCTTGATGTCTATGCACGCGTCTGTTCTTGTAGACAGTGTTGGGCCTCCAAGTGCAGAGGTTTGTAGAACAGCAGCAAGTTTCCCTTAAGTGGATCACTTAAGGTTTATCGAACTCAGGGAGGAAGAGGTCAAAGCTATCCCTCTCAAGCAACCCTGCAATTACGATACAGAAAATCTCTTGTGTCCCCAACACACCCAATACACTTGTCAGATGTATAGATGCACTAGTTCGGCGAAGAGATAGTGAAATACAAGTAGTAGTGATGATTATGAGTAGTAAATGTAATCTGAAATAAGTATCGTTGCGAGCAAACATGTAACAAAACTGAAAGGAAACAGTGTGCAAAGCTTGGAAACAAGGCCTAGGGATCATACTTTCACTAGTGGACACACTCTCAACAAATATAACATAATTGAACCAATAGATACTATCATCTATATGCAACTCAAAACAATTCTCCAATGGAAAACACTAATCATGCATAGGGATACGAAGCACTCCTCAAAGTCTGTATGTACCCAAACTAGATTGTCCCACACTATCACCATGAACGCACTAGATTGTTCCAACAAACACCAACATTTCATAGAGACATTAACCAAAAAGATACACATGATGCGCACACTAGTCACCTTCACACCATGATACAAGGTATCTCCGGAGAGTACAATAATAAAGCATAGGAGTAGCATAACATCTGAATAATAACATCTACCAATTAAACTAGATACAAAGCTCACGATCACATAAAGATCACATCATGGGAGAGAGAGGTGAACAACATAGCTACCGGTAGAGCCCTCAGCCCCGGGGGAGAACTACTCCCTCCTCATCATAGGAGGCAGCAAGGTTGATGGAGATGGCGGTGAGGTCGATGGAGACAGCGGAGACGGCGATGGAGACCGATGGAGATGGCTCCGGGGGCACTTCCCCATCCCGGCAGGGTGCCAGAACAGAGACTTCTGTCCCCCGAAATTTGTCGGCGGCGGCGGCGGAGCTGCGAAACTGTTCTGGAAATTTCGCCGATTCCCCTAGGGTTTTCCATTGGGAGGCTTCTTCTAGGCGAAGGGGCGTCGTCAGGAGGCGACCAGGGGGGCCTCACCATAGGTGGGCGCGGCCAGGGCCTAGGCTGCGCCCCCTCATGGTGTGGGCAACCTCTGGTCCCCCTCCGGCTCTCGTTCGGTCTTCGGTCCTCTTCCGGGGAAAATAAGACTTCTGGAACTTGTTTCGTCCAATTCCGAGAATATTTCCCGTGTAGCTTTTCTGAAACACAAAAATAGCAGAAAACAGGGAACTGGCACTGTGGCATCTTGTCAATAGGTTAGTCCCGGAAATCGCATAAAAATGCCACGAAGTGTAACAAAACACAAGGCAAATGGTGTAAAAACAAGCATGGAGCATCAAAAATTATAGATATGTTTGAGACATATCAACCTCTAATCTCAGATCCCCGAGCAGTAGGTCCCAACAACCGACGTCTCGTCAAGCCGCATCCTCCCCTCGCCACCATGGTCGGCCAGAAGAAGCTTCATGCCACGATAGTCGCATCTCAAAAAAAGACCATAAATAACCCTAACGGGGAAGACAGTGGTGCCATCCTCTTCCACTCCCTCGCCACCACGGCCGGCCGAGGGGAAGACAATAGCATCAACAGCCCTCCGACACCCAAACAGACTCCTGAAGATCCACAATAGAGTCAAAAGACGACTGCGCCCGGAGAGACCACCCTCTCCAAATCCGCAGATCTAAGAGGATACCAGGCCAGCAGCTCGCCGGCACCGCCACAAGTGGCCTTGCCGAGATGGGGATCGAGCTCCAGCATCCTTATTCTGACGCGACGCCGCCTCCGCCATCCCGATGACGTCTCCCGAAACCCTAGCCAGGATCAAGCCCTCACCACCGGCAGACCGAAGATCCACCGCTAGCAGGGGCGAGTCCACCATGCAGGAGGCCTCCACCAGCACCGCCTTATCGTGCTCGTCGCGAGCTCCTGTGGTAACACCGCCAAAGAAGGGGCCAGGGCTTGCTCCTGCGGCAACACCGCTAGCAGGGGTGAGTCCAGCATGCAGGAGGCCTCCACCAGCACCGCCTTCCCACGCTCGCCGCGAGCTCCTGCGGCAACACCGCCAAAGCCACCGCAGAAGAACGCGATGCCGCCGGCTGGTGAGCCGCCACCACCGCGCTGGGTAGAGGTCCCCGCCACCGCCGTCTGATACGTCCAAAACGTATCTACTTTCCCAAACACTTTTGCTGTTGTTTCTCCTCTAATTTGTGTGTTTTGAATACAACTAACACGGACTAACGCTGTTTTCAGCAGAATTGCCCAGGTGTCTCGTTTTTGTGCAGAAATCCAACTTTCAGGAAAAATCCCGGAAAATACTGCAAAAATCCTATTTTACCAGAAGACCCACGGAGCTAGAATACGAGATGAAGAGGGGCCAGGAGGGCGCCACACTACCAGGTGGCGCGGCCCAGGCCTGGCCGCGCCAGGGGGTGGTGAGGCCACCTCGGCCATCACCTCGACCCCTCCTTCCGCCTACATATACCCTCTAACCTGAAAACATCGGGGGTTTGACGTTTTTCCCAGATAGAGTTCCGCTGCGCCACCGCCATCAGAAACCGCGATTTGGAACCAGAAACTCCATTCTAGCACCCTGTCGGGATGGGGATTTGGAGAAGATCTTCATCATCATCATGACCGATGTCTCTCCATCAACCATCCATGATTCCCCCATCCATGTGTGAGTAATTCCCGCTGTAGGCGAAGGGGATGGTAGGGATTGGATGAGATTATTCATGTAATTGCTATGAGATTGTTAGGGCATGGTGCCTAGTATCTATTGTTAGTGCTTATGACATTGTTGCAACTTATTGTGCTTAATGCTTGTCACTTTGGGCCCGAGTGCCATGATCTCAGATCTAAACTTGTTATTCTTTTATGATGATAATTGTTGTTTATGATTTTACCTGCAAGTTGTATACACATATCATTGTCTGGAACCCGAGGCCCCAAAGTGATAGCAATTGGGATAACCGGAGGAGATGGCTGTGATGTGAGGATCACATGTGTTCACTGAGTGTTAATGCTTTGCTCCGATACTTTATTAAAAAGAGTACCTTAATTACCAGTAGATTCCCTTGAGGCCCCGCTGCAAACGGGCTGGTAGGACAGAAGATGTCGTGCAAGTTTCTCATTGCGAACACTCTATATACGGAACACATGCCTATGGTTGTTTAGTACTAGGATACTTTATCTTTATTTATCTGCAATTGCCCATGTCATTGATTATTACCTGAATTATCTTGTCTATGCAACACTCGTTCATCCATCCCTATGTCTACAGTATTTAATCCTACTGTTTACTATTGATACTGTTACCGTCTTTACTTTACTATCGCTGCTACTATTTTACTACTGTTACCACTATAAAACTGTTGCTACTGATAAACCGCTGCGAGCAAGTCTGTTTCTAGGTGCAGCTGAATTGACAACTCATCTGTTAAGGCTTATAAATATCCTTTGGCTCCCCTTGTGTCGAATCAATAAATTCGGGTTTTACTTCCCTCGAAGACTGTTGTGATCCCCTATACTTGTGGGTCATCAAGACTATTTTCTGGCATCATTGCCGGGGAGCATAGCTTTATTTGTAAGTTCACTTGGAATTCATATTGTTCGCTGCAATCCATTCATCATGGGTAAACCTCATGATGGAAAGTTTCCTATATTGCCATCCACTACAAGAAGAGGTATGACTCTGTTGCTCTTGATTCACCATCTATGATGAGTAAGTTGCTTACACCATCGCATGCACATGCTACTTCTTCTGCTGTGTTTGAAAATGCTACTGATAGCTTTGATGATGCTTCTACTGTGCTTGATGAGAGTGGTTCGTTAGGTTCCTTTTTAGAGGCTACAATTGCTAGGACAGGGCAAATGGGGAACACCACTGTTACGCCTGTTAGTTCACCTGAGTCTAGGGAACACCCTAGTGACGATCTTGATGATGCTTATATTGAGCTAGATGACGATTTTATTGATGAATTTCATGCTACTAGTGATGCTGGTGCTATTAGAGATCTTCTTACAAGACGCGCTGTAAGATATAAGTTGTCTCCTAATGCTAAGTTTGTTGCGTCTCCCATCAGTATTAGTGATAAGGATTATGATTTCTCTTTGGATTTATCATATATATCTATTGTTGAGAAAGAACCTTTTGTGGTACTGAAAATGAAAGTGCTATGGAGCACATGAATGAGCTTTCTTCTTTGAGTAATTTATTTTCTGATGATACTAAGCTGCGTACTTACTTTGTTGCAAAGATTTTCCCTTTTTCATTGAAAGGTGCAGCTAAAGCTTGGTTTAATAATTTGTCTTCTGGATCCATTGATAGTCCTATTGCTTTGGTTAATGCTTTCTTTCAGAAGTATTTTCCTGCTAGTGCTCAACATGCTCCTTTGTAGATTTTTTTTGACTTTGAGCAGGTAAAAGGACAGAAACTACCTGAATCATGGGCAATATTTTGTTCTTTAATTAGAGCACTGCCTGGAGAGCCATTGCCTAAAAATAAACTCCTTGATATATTTTATAATGGACTAACTCTTGAATCTAAGACATATTTGGATAGTTGTGCTGGTTGTGTTTTTAGGAAAAGAACTCCTGCTGAAGCAGAAGAATTAATGGCTAAAATAAGCCGGAATTATGATGATTGGACTATGGCTAAGCCAACACCAGCGCCAACACCAAACAAGAGAGGAATGATTGAATTAAATGATGAAGTGATGAGAGAAGCCAAGAAATCTCTTAAGGAGAAGGGTATTAAATCTGAAGATGTGAAGAATCTACCACCTATAGAAGAATTATGTAAGCCAATCCCTCGCTCATCTACTATTGAGGTACACTCTCTTCAACGCTTTGACAATAGAGATATTCCTTACTCTAAACCTCCTGATCAATGCTTAGATGAGTTTAATAATTTCATTGTTAAGCAAGATAATTTTAATAAGAGAGTGCAGAATCATTTGTTGGAAAATTCTAGAGCTATTAACAAGTTGTAGGATATTGTGGAGAGAACCTCCAATGATGTGAAGGTGCTGGTTAAACATTTTCAAATTGTTCAGACTCAAATTGATCAGCTTACCAAGGTGCAAAACGATTTGCTAGTTAATGCTTCAAGAGAAAAACAAGCGTGTGAAATACGCACTAGAGGTGATGCTTCTACTCAGGATCCTTTATATCCTGAAGGACATCCTAAGAGGATCGAGCATGATTCTCAATGTGCTGCAGGTGATGATATTCCTTCCAAGAAGAAGAAGAAGAAGCATAAAACGGTTACAGAATCTTCTGAAACATGTAAGGATCCTAATAGTGTTTCTATTTCTGATGCTGAAACCGAAAGTGGTAATGCTTCTGATAAAGAAGAAGTTGAAGAGGAACCAGAAAATCTTGCTAAGAATGCAAAGTACACTAAGGAAGACTTCATTGCCAACAAGCATGGTAGTGAGAGAGAACCTTGGGTGCAGAAACCAATGCCTTTTCCTGGTAAGAAACATAAATCCAAGGAAGAAGAACACTACAACAGGTTTTGTGAATGGATGAGACCTTTATTTTTGCAAATTCCTCTGACTGGTGCTATTAAAATGCCTCCTTATTCAAAGTATATGAAAGATATTGTTACTAACAAAAGGAAGATTCCTAGTGAGGAAATTTCCACTTTACTTGCTAACTACTCTTTTGATGGTAAAGTTCCAGAGAAGCTTGGAGATCCAGGTATACCGACTATTCCTTGCTCTATTAAAAATAACTATGTTAGAACTGCTTTATGTGATTTGGGAGCCGGAGTTAGTGTAATGCCTTTTTCTCTCTATAAGAGACTTGATCTAGAAAAATTGATATCTACTGATATATCTTTGCAAATGGCTGATAAGTCTACTACTATTCCTATTGGTATATGTGAGAATGTTCCTGTTCAAGTTGCTAATAATTGTTTGATATTAACTGACTTTGTTGTGTTGGAAATCCCTGAAGATGACAATATGTCTATTATTCTTGCAAGACCTTTTCTAAACACTGCAGGTGCTGTTATTGATTGCAACCAAGGGAAAGTAACTTTTAATGTCAATGATAAAGAGCACACTGTTTATTTCCCCAAGAAGATTGACAGAAAATATGCTCCAAACTCAATAAAGAATATTGAGACCATCAAAGTTGGTCAAATTTATTGTTCAGAGCCAAAGCCCAAGGAAGAATATAAAATTGTTATGGTGGGGACTATGCCTATTAAGGTCGAGGTAACATAATCATTTAGTGAAATACAAAGTTTTGCTTCATAGAAAATTGGTTTGGTAACAAGACTTGATCAACGTTGTTAACAAAGCAGTTTTTGAACGAACAAAACTATGTTTTCACCGCATTTACTTTTCTTTATTCATGCTTCCACCTTGTTCACTTTTGTTTCCGCTATTTAGTTTCATATTAGAGTATCTTAGAGTTGATGTAACCTTGGTTTGGATTTTCTTTCTATCATTCATATTAGTTTTCCCGAGTTCTCTTGTCAATTTCTGAAAAATCCTCGAAAATAAAGTTTCTCGAAAAATTCCAAAAAATTCTTTTTAAATTTTTATGTCAAAATTGGGGCAGAGAGGCACCTGGGACACCTCAGGGGGACCCACTATGCCACCACACCACATGGTGGCGCGGCCAGGGCCAGGCCGCATCGTGGCATGGTGTGGGGCCCCTTGGTCCTCCACTTACCTCTCCACCATCCACTTCACTCTCTCTCCTGAAATATCTTCACTGCATAGCTCAAACCCATGTTCTTGCTGTTCTTGCTCACGATTTTTGATCTCCTTGCTCAGCCCATCTTTGCTGCTGAGATTTGGAGCATTTGTTCTCCGGTATGTGACTTCTTCGATTGTCCAAATATAATTTTGTTTAGTGGAGTATTTCTTGAGTATTTTAGCACTATAGGTGATAGGTTAAATAAGTTTGCATGCTTGTTCTATTGCTTAGAAATGTTATTTTGATACATGTTAACCCTCTTGCAACTCCCTATAGCAGTTCCCTACATTTGTTTGTTTCAAAATCATTTTTATGAGGTTTGTTAAATTTTTTAGAAAAGGGAAATGGACAACTACAATTATGGAGAAGTCTTTGAGAGAGAAGCACCATGGGCATCAAGGCCTTCAAGATCCACTGCTCAATTTAGGACATCCTACAATGAAGACCTTATGTCACCAAGCATTGGTGATGAGGGGGATGATGGAGATGCACATCCATCAACTTTTTCTTGTTCTAATTTTTTGCGTGATGCAGGGATCCTTGATGATTTCTTACTCCTTGTTGGCAGGGTTGGATTGACTACATACATGCTTGATGAGAATAATCCATATGCTATGCTCACGAAGATTTTCGTTGAGAGTTTTAAATTTACTAACTCTGCTTTCAAGCCATCCATTGCATTTAAGATTTATGATAAGTCTATCACCATGTCTTTGGAGAAATTTTGTGGCATTCTAGGTATCCCCATGTTTGGGACAGCGAAGAAGATTCAGAACCGACCAACTGATTTGTTGGAGCTCTACCGAGGAGTGACTAATGATGATGACCGCATAGCCCAGCGTGGCAAGATAAGAAATATTCAACTCCCAGCTATTAGATACTTTGCTTACTATCTTGCTACTAGTATTCTTGGTAGAGAGAGTACTAGCAATATTTCTAACTACCATTTAGCTTTTCTAGCTACTGCACTTGATATTGGCAAAAATTATAACCTTGGTGCTCTTATTGCTCGTCGCCTAGCCTCTAGGGGACCTATTTATGGAGGCATTATTGTTGCGCGCATTGTTGCTGCTTTAGGACTTTCTATTGCTCCTAATGATACATTGTTAGTCCCACAGAGACTTGATCTTGCTGCCATGTAGCTCCATCACTTTGTTACTTCTAACTCATATGCATGGAAACTAGTTTATAGAATGTTATTTACTGATGGAGATGAAAGGGAAGTTCCCTTATCGCAACCCAGTTTGTTCAGTATTTGCAGGGGACCATGGTCGCGCTCAAAGGAGGAGTTGGATGAGCAGCTTAGGCTGCTCGGCTTCCACACACAGCAGGGCGCTGGGAACCAGGAGGAAGAGGAGGCGCGAGCTGGCCACTACACCATGTACCATACTAGGGCGCCTTCGAGTTCGTATCAGGACGAAGGTGCTTCTTTGTCATATTTTGGAGACGCCACTTCATGGCCAAGTTGGGATTGATATCCACTTAGGCCAAAATCCTAAGCTTGGGGAGAGGTACGCCGATGATTCACTCATCTATATATCATATTTTGTCGGTACTTTGTATATCCATGTTTCGTTTTCTTTCTTTTCTTTGTTGTTCTTGTTCTTATTTCTGCTTTCCAAAACACAAAAAGACCAAAAATATTTTTGTTGTTTCTCTTTGTTTGCCTCTTTAGTTTTCTAGTTTTGGTTTGCTTTGTTTCCTATTTTTGGTTTGGCATTTGAAAAATCCAAAAAGATTTTGCTTTGTTTGTTGTTTCCTTCTGTTCTTGTTTCAAAATTCGAAAACCCAAAAATATTTGTTGTTCTTTTCTGGTTTTGTAAAGTTTGTTGGAGAGTTCAGTCTCCCGTAACTCCATTGGAGCTTGGTTATCACTTCATATTATTCAAGCCACACAAGTGAAAGGCAATAATGACGACATATGACAATTCGAGATGTGGTAAGAGGCTGGTATGAACTCTATTTGTTTTCATTTTTGTACATATACTCATCTATGTGGACGTGCTTAGCCTGTTCATGTAAGGTATATGTTATCTAATGGATGCTTTGTAGTTCTTGCTCTCATATGATTAGTTCCAATTTACTAATAGTTTGTAGTATGTCATGTAGATGTTTGCTTGCATTGTTTTATTCATAAAACGGTATGACTTTGTGGTATCCTCCTCTAATTTTTTTCATTTGAATCGACTTGGCACATGCTCAAGCATGCATATGACTGAAAAAAAAGTCAATTAAGCCTCGATGATTTACTTTGCCTCAGAGCTCTTGTATCGTTTTTATGCCTATATTAATTTTGTTTTGTCGCAAGTATGATTATGACAGTTATTGCTCTCTCGATTGTCGCTTCCCAGTCTTTTGCTAGCCTTCACTTGTACTGAGAGGGGATACTTCTCGTGCATCTAACTCCTGAAAACCAAGTAACCCCAAAGAGTCCACTATAAATTCCTATGCATGGTATTTTAAAGTCATTCCATGTAAATTTTCATGTGCTACCTTTCAAAACTTTCAAATACTTCTCATTTTGTGCCACTATTTTTAGCTCATGAGGACGTAGTGGTCGGAATTGCTATCTTCCATATTAAATTAAGTACCCCTCGACTTGCATGCTTCATATGCTCGTCATTAATTTTGCAAGGGAGCTGGTCAGACCATTATAATCTAATCTAAGAAAAAGAAAAGAAAAAAGGCACTCATCCATGGTATGTGAAAGCTGGTGGGCACCCGATAGAATCGGTTGCCATGGTTTGAGAAAGGAAAAAGTAGGGAGGAGTGCCAAGCTTTATAAAAGACCACCAGTGTGCCAAATTTTCAAAGAACTCGGAACCGCTCTCACTTGTTTAGTATGGAAGATAGCAAGAACCCCATTGCCAGTCGTTGATAGGAAACAACCACCTCTCAAAATAAATTTTTATCTCTGTTTTACAAATGAAAAGCTCTAGCACATGTTAAATCACTGCTTCCATCTATGAAGGGCCTTTCTTTTACTTTTATGTTGAGTCTTCATCTTCTAACCTTAAGCACTTTCTTGAGAGCATGGATGTCATTCTTAGTGTAATGTGCTTGTCCCAGAACACGGTTAATTGTGGTATAACTTTGATGCTTGTATCTTTGATATTTCTACTTTTAGTCTTCTCTTGAACTTCAGAGGTGCCTTCGTATTTATGTTTTGCCCCACAAATAAAGGCAAGCGAGATACCACTCTTTCATATCTTATTATGAGCATTACAATCTTGTGACTTCTTATGTTTCATGTTACTTGTTATTAGTGTATTGGCACTCTTTCATAGCTTGCATGACTATGAGATAACATTAGTTACATATTTCTTATTATGAATTGTTTAAGTAGTTGATCATATAGTGAGAATATATACATCTTATGAAGCAAATGTGTTCGTGAAAGTTTCTTTTATCGCTCTCAGTTGTTAACTGGATTGCTTGAGGACAAGCAATAAGCTAAGCTTGGGGGGAGTTGATACGTCCAAAACGTATCTACTTTCCTGAACACTTTTGCTGTTGTTTCTCCTCTAATTTGTATGTTTTGAATACAACTAACACGGACTAACGCAGTTTTCAGCAGAATTGCTCTGGTGTCTCGTTTTTGTGCAGAAATCTAACTTTCAGGAAAAATCCTGGAAAGTACTGCAAAAATCCTATTTTACCAAAAGACCCACGGAGCCAGAATACGAGACGGAGAGGGGCCAGGAGGGCGCCACACCACCAGGTGGCGCGGCCCAGGCTTGGCCACGCTAGGGGGTGGTGAGGCCGCCTCGGCCATCGCCTCGATCCCTCCTTCCGCCTACATATACCCTCTGACCTGAAAACATCGGGGGTTTGGCGTTTTTCTCAGATAGAGTTCCGCTGCGCCGCCACCATCAGAAACCGCGATTCGGAACCAGAAACTCCATTCTGGCATCCTGTCGGGACGAGGATTTGGAGGAGATCTTTATCATCATCATCACCCACGTCTCTCCATCAACCATCCATAATTCCCCATCCATGTGTGAGTAATTCTCGCTGTAGGCGAAGGAGATGGTAGGGATTGGATGAGATTATTTAAGTAATTGTTGTGAGATTGTTAGGGCATGGTACCTAGTATCTATTGTTAGTGCTTATGACATTGTTGCAACTTGTTGTGCTTAAGGCTTGTCACTTTGGGCCCGAGTGCCATGATCTCAGATCTAAATTTATTATTGTTTTATGATGATAATTGTTGTTTATGATCTTACCTGTAAGTTGTATACACATATCGTTGTCCGGAACCCGAGGCCCTAAAGTGACAGCAATTGGGATAACCAGAGGGGATGGCTGTGATGTGAGGATCACATGTGTTCACTGAGTGTTAATGCTTTGCTCCGGTACTTTATTAAAAAGAGTACCTTAATTACCAGTAGATTCCCTTGAGGCCCCGCTGCAAACGGGCTGGTAGGACAGAAGATGTCGTGCAAGTTTCTCATTGCGAGCATGCATGACTATATACGGAACACATGCTTATGGTTGTTTAGTACTAGGATACTTTATCTTTATTTATCTGTAATTGCCCATGTCATTGATTATTATATGAATTATCTTGTTCATGCAACGCCCATTCATCCATCCCTATGCCTATAGTATTTAATCCTACTGTTTACTATTGATACCGTTACCGTCTTTACTTTACTATCGCTGCTACTATTTTACTACTGTTACCACTATAAAACTGTTGCTACTGATAAACCGCTGCGAGCAAGTCTGTTTTCAGATGCAGCTGAATTGACAACTCATCTGTTAAGACTTATAAATATTCTTTGACTCTCCTTATGTCGAATCAATAAATTTGAGTTTTACTTCCCTCGAAGACTGTTGCGATCCCCTATACTTGTGGGTCATCACCGTCGCTACCTCGGCTTTGCCCGACGGGTCCTCCGGCGACGGTGAGGAAGGAGGGAGCGAGGAGAAGGGCAGGCGCCCGGCGGTGGAGATCACCCCGTGTCGCCCTAGGGTTAGGCGACGCGGGGGTATGACATGTACTCTGGTGTTCTCAAGATGGACTCGTTGCCCTAACTTCTTCCCGGAAAATCCGCAATGGAATCGCAACACGAACAGATGCTTGTGGAAATCTGGTCGTCCCTGCCACGCGACCTCTTCTTCGAGATCTTCCGCCGTCTGGACGCCACCGACGTCGTCCGCTGCGCCGGCGCCTGCAAACCCTGGCGGCGCGCCATCCTCCGCAGCGCCTCGTGCCTCCGCCCCCGCCCCGGTCGCTTCTGCCCGGCCCTCCTCCTCGGCTTCTTCCACACGTTCTACTACCAAGGCTACAACGTCCGGTTCCAGCGCGTGCCGGGGGATTTTCAGGAGTCTGCGCTGCCCGTGCTGCCGGCCTCCCTCTCCGCCGCCAACGACTACGACGATGATCGGTGCAAGTACACGACGCTCTCCTCCTTCATACGCGCGGACGCGGGGGCCGCCGCCGGCATCGCCTACCTGGCCATGTACGACCTGCCCTTCTCGTCGTGCGACGGGCTCATCCTCCTCGGGGGAAGGCGGACCACCGTGGACGGCCTCTGCCTGTGCAACCCCATGACGGGGGCCTGCGCTTCCATCCCCGCCGCCGCGTTCAAGGCGACCACGTACGTGCTGGTGACCGGCTACGATCTCCCCCTGACCCTCTCCGGCTTCGACGACGTGAGTCACGTGACCATACTCGCGGTGAGAGACGGGGACATCGAGGGCGGCATGACCTACCAGATCTTCTCCACCGCTGCCGGCGCCTGGGGACCCGTCGCGCGTTCCGAGAAGTTCCAGAAGGGTCTGGCCGCGCACGTGGACCCCGGCCGCGAGGTCGTCTGCCGTGGCGGCGTCGTGCACTGGCTCGGCTGGTCCACGGAGACCAACGAGCTGACGTGCACGGCGGCGCTCGACGTGCGCACGGGCCGGACGTGGACGACAGAGCTGCCGAAGGAGTGCATCGGACTTGAGTACATCGCGACAGTGCTTGACGGATCTTTGGCGGTGGCGACGTCCGGGGACGGGCGGCTCGCCGTGGTCAGGTCGATGCCGGGCCACCTGGTGCGGGTGTGGGTGCTCGGCGACGGCGACGGAGGGTGGCGGCTGCGGCGGACGATCAACGCGTGGAAGCTGCTGCGGCATCTGCCGTACGGGGACGTGCAAGTCCGGCTGAGCGCGTTCTGCCCGAGGAGCGGGTGCGTGCTCGGGTCGGTAACCGGGCAGGAGGTCCGCATAGATATCGACGTTGAGTTCAAGAAAAGCTCACCGGCGCGCGCGCGGCCGGTCGAGTGCGTCGGAACCGACCGTGATGGTGTCTTCCCGTACGAGATGGATTGGTCTACTTACATCTGCAAGATGAAGCACTTTTAGTTTTGGCGACAAGGCCTCCATCAGGTGAACACGGGATGTCGGGTGCCTCACCATTCAGAGTGCACCAAAAATATATGTTTCTGAAATATCAAACCTTCATTGCTTGTGAACCAAAAATACAACTTACATGATCCCTTTGAACATTTGGGAATCTGACGACGAGAGCTTCAAAACGAACATATTTTTGAAAAGGCTTACAATTCGAATTGTGGCAGTTGCTGAATATTGATGAAACAGCCACCCAGCACTATTGACCAACTGAGACAGAAATCGATGATTCAGCAATATAAAACGTCCAGTTCTGTTCAGACGGCCAAGAAATAGACAGTGGCACCTGCTTAACTAAGGTGCCACCTTACTGTACTGGAAATTAACTGAAGTGAGTGAATAGCTTGAAACAACCCCGAGAAGAACACAACAATAAATATGTTTAGGCTCAAATCAAGCTAACAGGTACAGAGAGTCAACTTAGAGACAAGAGCGACATGTAGTACAAATGTGCATATTACATCAAAGTAAAGGAGAGGAGAAGAATGCGAGGGACGACACGACAAATGGAAATTAAAATGACAGGCACGCGAGATGCAGAATTGCGCTACCAGCCTAATGACCGGTTTCTGATTGATTAGTTTTGAGCTTTTTTTGGTCTCATTTCAGGTGGGCATGGACAGGACCCCGTGACGCAGCGTGTAGCTCGCTGTGACAAACATCACTCATATGAGCTGTTGCACCTCGACGCTCTGCTCCTGTCCTGGTTGTAGCAGCGGAATCGTGCACTGGTTATACGAATGCTTCCCAATGTATGTCAGATGAAAGAGTTCCGGGTCATCGTCTGTGCGCCGCACCTGCCTCTGCGCTTTACATCCCAGCGAGAACTTGTATGTGCACCGGAAATAACTTCTGCAAAAGTTCAATTCAACAGCAACACGTCAGCCTCCCTCATTCACATGACATGCGAGCAGAAAAAGATTGTCAGTTCAAGGTGGATTCAGAAGAAGCCTTTACTAACCTTGGGTGCTTGGCACCACGGACTTCCTTCTGGCCGTACTTCCTCCAGCTAAAGCCATCGTCGAAGTGGCGCCCAAGGAACTGCAAATTGTCAGCACACTTCATGTTAGCTGTAGGACAACTAGTCACAAGACGTGATAAACAACTTGTCCATGTAAGCTTAGCACCATACTTGTACTAGGATTTTCTTGAGGCTTAACAGGTGCTCGATGCCCATAGGTTGAGCGCCGTACTGCGAATCTAGTATTATCACAAGCTCCTGAAGACTGGGCATTGCGCCTGCCTCAAACGTCAGTTGTGATATCTTCGTGGAGGACAGCCTAAAATACTTAAGAACAGGGAATCCTGTTCCATAGATGATTAACTTGTCTTCAGCTTCAGGAGTTCCTTTGACGTGCAATCTGAGGTGGTTAAGAGATTGCAACTGGGCAAGAATTCCAATATCATTCTCCAACACCACAACCTCAAGATCAAGGTCAAAGAGATTATGGAGCTCTCCAATCCACTGAGGAACCCTCGAAAATACCCACAACCTCTGAAGCCTCCGCAGAAGGCGAGGAAAAGCGGATAGAGGATTCAACGCATACGTACTGCTGATTTTAGAATCTGTGAGCAGGTATCTGAGGTTGCAAAGTTTTTCAAGGGAACATCTCAAAACATCCAAACGTTGTCTTCTCTCCATGTCATCCAAACCCTCCAATTTGGCGAAACATATTTGAAGATCCCTCAAATTGGTGAGATTTCCAAGGTCTCTGATGTTGTCTATAGAGTTCAATCCTACATCAAACGCATGCAGTGTACATAAAGATTTCATGTTGCCAATCCCACCGGGCAAATTTGTCCCATTAGGGATGATCAGGTGCAGCAACCCCTGCAAATGAATAACATCTGAGGGAACTTCAAGATCATATCCCAACTCCAATGTCTCCAAGTGCTCTAGCCTCCGAATATTACTTGGCAACACTATTTTACAATCAGCTTTAATTTTCAGATACCTCAGTTGGAACAAATGAGACATTCCAGTGAGGTCAATTATCTCCTGACGATTCCCACTGTAAAATTCAAGAGCTAAAACTCGGAGATGCTTGAACTTCAAGAGAGGAGGTGCATATACAGAGGTACCAAATCTCGCCAGCGCTCTTACTTGTGAGAGCCGGATGGTTTCCAATATCGTGCCATCTATTATACCGTCAAGGTTCAGGGAGAGTCGGCGGACCTTGTCAGGCAAACCTATCATGGCTTGGATATCATCTGTTGCAGTGATGAAATTTTCTTCTCTGCACTTGTGTATAATAAGGTCAAGCATCATATCATGCAATCTGCAAGACAACACTTCATTATCATGATCGGTATCAACTGGTTGAATGATGCTCCTATTAATGAGCTCATTAAAATAGCCCCCTGCAACATTCTCTGGATTTCGCCCATGTGCTTTACTTACAAAGCCTTGCGCTACCCATTGCCTGGCCAAATCATTCTTCTTGATTATGTAGTCCTCTGGATATATACACAAATATAGCATGCATGTCTTCAAATAACGAGGAAGATTTATGTAGCTAAGGTTTAGTATCTGCCTCATTCCTTCCAATGTTGGTTTCACTTGAAAATTTGGGGCAAGAGAATCCATTATGTGCTCCCAGTGTTCTTTCAGTTTGGTTCGCTCACTAGCCAAAAGGCTAGATATAGTGACAATGGCGAGAGGCAAGCCACCACATCTTTTTAAAATTTGAGCTGAAACTTCTTCCAAATACAGAGGACAAGCATCCTCTGAACCAAATACTCTTTCGAAAAATAGCTTTCTTGAGTCTTCGTGGCTTAGTGACTTCATCTTGTAAACATAGTCACGTTGATTGCAGCAGCAAGCTCTAGCCACAGTATCAATTCGTGTAGTTGTTATTACCATGCTACCCTTGCAGTTTCTTGGAAGAGCACATCTAATAACATTCCATGCAGTTTCATCCCATACATCATCAATTACAATAAAATACCTGCAAAATAATTTCACATAAACTAAAGTAAGTATTAGCCAATGGAAAACTATAGGGAAAGTAAAATACATATGAAAGCATACTCACTCCCTATCTCTGTAACTACATCTCAAAACCGTTAATACACCATAAATAAACCATTATCACTAGAAGGTTCGAATGCAAATGTACTTGTCTATATAATTAAGTTGAATCTTCTATATGTTGAAGTGTATATGTGGATTGCACTAGCCCTTTTCATTAGTTCGTACTTTCGGTCGCGTTGGCTAGCGCATGAAGCTTGACATGGTATCAGAGCCCAGGGTCTTGAGTTTGACTCCTGGCTTTTGCAATTTATCACAAAATTACTGTTGCCCCTCGGTGTGCACGTAATAGGCCTCTTGGGTCAAACCTCTGAGTCACCAGTCCATGTACAAGGCCTCTTGTGCCTACACGCATTGACTTGTCTTCCCCACCACATGTCAGTGGGGGTGTTAAAGTGTATAAGTGGATTGAACTAACCCTTTCCATCAATTCATACTTTTGGTTGCGTTGGCTAGTGCATGAAACTTGACGCTATACACATTTGTGAGAGCAGAGTTGAGTTGAGATTTTTTCCAGAATAGATAAAAAAGCAAGTGCCCGATTTTTAGTTTTTCAAATTAGTTCTTTAACTAGGTCCAACCATGATGAACATATAATCTATAAAGAGGGATACATGAATTTGCCAAAAAAGTACTAGCAAGCTGTTGTGGACTTAGATCCACAACGGGATAACTACCGTGCAGAAGATAGCCAAACGGTGTGGCTGCGAGGAATTGGGTACACAGGCATGGGCGGAGCACTGTTGGGGCCAGACTAGGCCATGGCCCGCCCAACATTTTTGCAAATAAAATTGACTCCTATGCATCTAAAGCCCAGCTCAGCTCATGAGCATAAAAACGGCCTGTACATCTGAACGACCGCATTACCAGTCTCGTCTCTGTCGTCTAGACAAAACTCGACCAAGAAAGTCAACAGAATCTTTGCAACGGGTCAAAAAAAAAAACAGAATCTTTGCAACCATGGCGCTAGGTCTAGGAATTTAGTCATTTAGACAAGTAAGGGGGATTTGCGGGCAATCGCTGGAGGAGACGGTAGAGGAGAGGCAGCCAGCAGTGCCGCGCCGCCGCCCGCATCTGGGGCCGGCCGACCAGGGCAAAGATACGGCGTGCCGAGCGGCGGCCGGAGGTTCAGCAGTCGACAAGCGCCAAGCGACCCCTGCGGCCTGCCTCATCTAGGTACGTTTCTTTCTTTCCCCATTTTTTTGGTTGGCAATTTGATAGCACGGGATGGCGAGAGACAGAGATATGTTATTGAAATTTCTTCAATTTTTCTGACTGCAACAGCCAACACCCATGGGTAAAGCCATTCAGAGAAAAAATGAATTTGTCTTGAAAAGAAAAAGAGATGATATTAGTGAAAGTGAAGATGGTGTGCCACCAACAAATGACACTTTTTCCTTGCTTGAAGTGGAACAGCAACAACATAACCACACAGAACCATGCCGAAGTGCCTCAGGCAAATGGACCGGTTACTTTTGAAGGCATAGAGTATTAGAGTTCTTGCAACGAGACCCTGGTTTGCGCCCCCAAATTTGGCAATATCCACCAGATCAAAGAGATAGTGTGAGGAGAGCATATTTACTGTCAGGCCTTATGCAGCCCCATTTGCAGAATTATAAACTTTCAGGTGAGCAAGCGCATCGCCGCCGCTTTCAGGTGAACAATTGAAACATTTTGTTTCGGATGCTTCCAAAAATAAAGAGTTGAAAAATATATCAAACTTGACTGATCTTTGTCAATGCCTTGTCGAGACCGGAAGACATAATATCTACAATTTGATTGAAAGGCTACTCCGATTGATCATTACTCTTCCCGTTTCTACGGCGAGTGCTGAACGCGCATTTTCTATTATGAAGATTATCAAAAAAAGATTTGGCAATAAGATGGACGATGAATATCTTGTCAATAACTTGCTAGTTCACATAGCTCGGGTGATCTTCTGGAGGATTACAACTACGATGATGTCATTTCAGATTTTAAAAGCATCAAGGATCGGACGGCTGACTTGTACTATGCATCGCGAAGCCTAGATATATCTACTGTCTAGCTTCTTTTGGTATAGTTTCTTTTGTTTTGCAGTAATATTACATATATGTATGCATCTTCTAATCTTGTAAGCAATGGAAAAAATTACTAATGACAAATTTCTAGTGAATTGGCATGTTTCGGAACATTTTTTTTGCTTCTTTTCAGCTCGGCCCGTCCATAAATTTGTTTCAAGCTCCGCCACTGGACATAGTTGAGAAGGGAGAATAACCAGGGAGAGATTAGACTGATTGTTCTTGCTTGTCCCCAACGTGGATACATGCCATCCTTATATAATGGATGTTCAGGACCTTGACATCCTCTAGTACGATTAGATCTAGACTTTTCCTAATACAATTGGACTCTTCCCTAATCCAATACTTTCCTAATAGACTCTTGCTATATTTCTCTCTCATGGACTCCTCCCACGCTGCTACTCCTGCCTTGATATTGTGGACCCATGTCCACAACACTACACCCCTCCCGGACAAGCAGCTTGTCCTCAAGCTGCAAGGCGGCGGCCAGGGTTGAAGTCCTTCATAGCTCCGTGTTGATGTGTACTATGGGTCCGTTTGGATGGTAGCCCAGAACTGCCCAACCTATTTTTTGGCGTTGACTGAAGGAGCGGGCGTGCGTTTGGTTTGAAGCCAAAATTTCAGATCGCTACCAATTTTTTGGTCACACGCTGCTTCAGCTTTTTCTGCCCACATCCTGGCGAAACGGCGGCGGCAAAAACGTCCGCCAAAAATTGGCTCGCCCGCGCTTTGGTAGGGCTGGCATGGGAGCAATCCAAACAGGCCCTATGACTCCATCCCCAAATTTCGCTGGAGCTCTTACCTAATTCTCTCAAGCACAACCTGTATATATCTGGGTCACCCTGATTTCCAGCTTGCAGAGATACGTATATCATGTACGACACACCTGCTGTCATTATAGACTCCTTGGACTTTGATTCTTTTGATGAACAAATTGCAACCACCACAAAAGGAATTCCCCGATTTCTGTATTCCCTTTAAGCGCACCCAAACATATTTTCATTGGAAAACATGGGTTTGAGATTCTCTTCCAGGAATATCTGTAATGCCCCTTTTTAGCTCGCTTAATTTCAGCTGGCATTAAAATTCTTTCCACGTCCTCTTGGTCACATGTATCCTTGAACTCCCCTTGATCACGTTTTTCTGGTGGACACCACGCAGAACAAAAAAATCTATTTTCTGTTTTATGGAAAGAGCAACAGCTGTGCCGGCTATGAATCCAATGCGATTTCGTTCTCATGGATGCAGAATAATTATCATGCTTTTCTTTCCAATCTGAAAGATAGCTTCTAAATATTGCATGCACCCAAGTATCTTTTCCAACCAAACTCATGTCGAAGCCGCCCTCTGCACATGCAAGGCTTGGCATAATTTCATCTACATCACCAACGCTCTGCCCCTGCACAGCATATGAAGATTTCCCACGGAGACTCAACGCCACCGCTGCTGAGGATTCTGCCACCGTTTCTCGTGCTGCACTTGCCGCCTCCTTTGCGCTCGAGTGCATCTGCACAGACTCTGGTTCTTGTTGCGCCTTTAGTGCTTCTTTTTCCTGCATCCCCGCCGCTGCTGTTACATTGGTCGCGCACACTGCCATGGCTGCTGCGGCAACTGCACTTGGCTGCGCTTCCACAGCTCTTTATTTGCTTCAATACCTTGGTCGCTACTGCTGCTTGCTGCGTTCCTGGTGCCAAATTTGTAGCACATGATGTATCAAACGGTACATGCAGTAGTAACTCGATACCAAGCTGACAGCAACCATGGTATATGTTCTGGCCCTGCAAGCTTTGAAGAGCTCGTGCAGTGTCATGACCTAGGCCATATTTGATGAAGGCCACGATCCTTGATCTTCCTGGGAAAATTTCAATGGTCTCCACCCTTCCAAAAGGATCAAAGACTTGATGAAGCAAATTCTTCGTGATCTGGTAGACTACACGCTGAATCATGATGCGAAGTATCCTCCGTGACGTCTTCTCGGCGGGGAAAGCATGGAGTTGGCTCTGATACCAAATGTTGTGGTCTTAGATAAACAACGGGATAATTACCGTACAGAAGATAGCCAGATCGTGTGGCTGGACTGGAAGGGATTGGGTAGACATAGGTTGAGAAGAGAGAATAACGAGGGAGAGATTAGATTGATTTTTCTTGCTTGTCCCCAACGTGGATACATGCCATCCTTATATAATGGATGTTCAGGACCTTGACCTTCTCTAATACCATTAGATCTAGACCTTTCCTAATACAATTGGACTCTTCCCTAATCCAATCCTAATAGACTCTTGCTATATTACTCTCTCATGGACTCCTCCCACGCTGCTACTCCTGCCTCGATATTGTGGACCCATGTCCACAACACCTGAGCATTTAATTTGGTTTATTCCCCCCCGTGTCGCACCCCAGGGCGCACTGGGGCGAAAACCCTAGCCGCCAGACAAGTCCCCCGCCGCCAACTTCCCTCGCCGCCGCTGCCGCTGGCTCTCGCCGCGGTGGCGGCGGGACCAACCGCCGAAGTCGGTCTGGGACGGAGTGCGTCGGAGATGTCCGCCAAGGCTGCTGGGGCGGCATTGGTCGGCGCATCGACTCGTGGAGACCAGGGCGGCACCCCTGTATCTGGGTGGCGGCGGATGCCTCTCCCATTGATGCGAGCCTGCCAGGCGACAGAGGTGCTTGGCTAGGGCCAGGCCGGAGCTGGGCAAACCCTATCTGGGTTCCTATGCGCTGCCTCCCCACATGTCTACCTGGCGCCTTGGTTGGCCGCCACAGGTGATGGGCCGGCCCTGCTCGGCCGTTGTCCTCCTCACTGCCGGCGTAGGCTTGGTCTGTGGTTGGATGCAGCCGTTGCTGCAGGTACCTGGAGCCGAGACAGCGAGCTGGCGGAGGACGGCGTTGGGGCGGTCTCTGACTTTTTGTCCCGACTGGCTGCGTGGGGGCCTACTGGTGTTGCTCGAATAATGGAGGTGGTCCTAGGGTTCCATTTCGCGACAAGGTGAAGATCTGCCGGATACTCGTCCCCATTGATCTGGCTGTAGTGGTGTGTTCCGGAAGGCTCCACCGACAAACTCCATTGGACGTTTCATGTCTGGAGATTGCTGGATCGGATGAGATTTGGTCGTGCGCGCCTGTGTTTTCTATCTGACTGTTTGGTTTCAGAGGGAGCGTTGCGAAGCTCTGCTGGTTGTTACCATCATATGGCACGATTCTCGTTCCATGGTGAAGTCAGTTAGCGATGAATGTCATGGAAGCTGAGATCTGAGGACTAGCAATGATGGAGTCTTTGTGGTGTAGTGGAATTGGCTTGGTGATTCATGACTCGGAGCAGCGGCATCGGAAGTTGGGGGCGACAGCATAGGAGAAGTTCAAAGATCGGTTGTGACTGAGAATGGCCTTGTTGAATGCATTTTTTATGCGAGCGATGACTTTCTCCAGGGTGAAAACCTAAGATCTATGATCGGGCGATGACAGCGCTTGTGCACTGTTTCCTTCTTGGAGGCGTCGCTTTTGGAGAAGCTAGACTTCTGGTGCTATCTTGGTGGTGTTTGTGTTGTTGGTGCTACAAGGAATTGGTCGCTAAAGCGGGACTTTTTCTTGTAATTCTTCTGTTTTTTGGCTGTGTGCATCTATATTGCCACTAGGGCACTGCGTTGTTGCAGAGGCTGGATGTAATTGCTATCTTCTTGTTACTAATATATACTCTTTATCGAAAAATGTCCACAACACAATCTAAAGAACACTTAGATGTTATAAATTACTTTGGGTTACTCTCATCTGCAAACACACGTACCTCTTATCCATAAGGAACTCTCTAAGTGCACTGATCAGTTCATCCTCTACCCATATATCCATGTTGGTTCCCTCCGGGGCTACATAGCCAACTTGGGAGAGCATTCTTCTGAAAATGTTTCTTATGTTTGGTTTCTGGGATATGGAAACGAATGCTCCGCACTCAAACTGGCACATTAGCTTGTCATAAATCTGGTTCGCAAGTGTGGTCTTACCGAGCCCTCCAAATCCCATTATAGAGAGGACCTTCATCTGTTGTGTGGAGACACTCTCTTCACCAACCATCCGTTTAATTAATTCATCCCTCAGCACATCAATACCCACAAGGCCCGTTGTATCCTCATAGAGTGCCAGCATACGAATATCTATGGATATGTTGTTTGGCTTGAAGACATCATCATCAATCTTGTATCTCGTGCGCCGCTCGCTCACCTCCATGATACGGCGCTTGAGGCCTCGGAACTCCTTGGCAATCTTATGCTGAGAGTTCATCGTCGTCAACAAGTTCATGCTCCTCTGAATAAACCCCTTGAAAAATCCACTTGGCTTGCTGTTGGACTCACATTCCACTGGGCGCATGAACTCGTCGACGCTGTCCTCGATGTCATAGGACAAATCACGCACCTCATTCGCCCAGCACTTGGCTTGCTTGTCGGGCTCTTCCTCGGCTTCCGACATCCTCTCCAGGAATGCGCGCATACTCTCGAGCTCGGCTTTCAGGAACATGATGTCGTCTACGGCTTCTTTCAGCAGCTTGTAATTGCCAGCGAGCAGATCGCCAAGCTTTTCAAGCAGGGAGCCTATGGCGCCCTCCGACACGCTCACCACGGCTGCCTCCATGGAACCAGCAGCACAGCTTGTAGCCCTTACTCAAGACGAGCATCAAAAGATTGCATCTGCAATAATGAAACCGGACCCTTTGAATCGACTTGATACATGGCAGCTGTGTTTGAAAAAAGAAAGTAAATGAAATCGATCGAACCTTCATCTTGAACTGATGTGAGCGACTTGGAAAAATCAATCAGATCACAACAGTCAGATGCAAACTGCGCTTGCTCGCCAAATCATCATCTGCCGTCGCCGCTCGCCAGATCGAGCTCGTCGGAGACCCCACCTGCCTCCGGGGGCCTCCTCCTCGTCTTTGCAGGCGAAGATTTTCTACCAGGCCACCGGCGACGCGCTCAAGGCACGGCCATCTCTAGATCTGGTATCTCGTCCTCTCGATGTAGAGCTTGGTAAGTGAGCTGAAGATTCCAGTTCGCTACTCCCTCCGTTCCATGTTTGTTCTCGTTGAAACAAGTCAACACACGCTAGAATGTGTTTAGCGATAACTAATACTCTATGAAACATTCAGGTGGAGGGATTCACTCCCTCCCCCGGTGAAAATTCAAAAAAAAAAATACTCTATGAAACAGAGGGAGGTCAGGGAGGGACAGAGCTTACACAGTACACACTTGTGAACAAAAGACTACAAGTGAGCTTGGCCAGTGGGAACGGTGTGCACGCGGTTTGCGATAGAATTTCAGAAAAGTGGTAATATTTACAATGTTTTTTACAGTATATTTTTCTCATACATTAGGTCACCGCTGATTACCTACTCCTTCTATTTGAAATTAGTTATACATTCTGGGTTTAGTTAAAATCAAATTGAGAAAAAAATCAACATTTAATAGTAAAAACATATAATATATAATGTATCATAGGGTAGTTCTGATAATATTTATTTCATATCGTAAATGTTAATATTTTCCACGTAGTTAGTCTAAATTATAAAGTTTGACTCTGACTAAATCTAGAATGCAGGGTAGTTATGAATAGAGGAAATAAACTCTCCCATTTGTTCTTTATTATATTAGCCAAAACAGATCATCTACTCCCAAATGAATAATAAATCAAAAGAAATATTAAATAAAATCACAAAATTCTAAATTTTTTGTACAATGAACATGAACATGTGCGCTAAGTGCATACCGAAATTCTTCGAGAAAGTATCTATGTAGTGGTATGTCAACAAGAATACATAGCGTAGTGTTGTATACAATAAATCTGGTTGCTCTAAAAATCACGGACTTTTTTTACATAGTTTTTTTGAATTTTCACCGGGGGAGGGAGTGAATCCCTCCACCTGAAATTTTCCATTCAAAAATGGCCCAAAGCCTGATAGTTACACATTTACAGAGAGGGCAGCAAAGAAAGTAGTAGGGGTGGGGGAGAAAGGCTACAGCTGAAACCGGGCAATCCAGCTATCCACGTCTACCCGGCGCTCATCAGGCAGGCGCACACGCCAAAGATGGGCGGTCTCACGGCATTGCCGCATCAGGAAGGCCAAGCTCGGATTTTGGGCACGGAAAACCACCCCATTCCAGTGCTTCCAAAGTTGCCAGAAACAAAGCAGGGAGAAGGCCGGGGCAGTCTGTCTTGGCACACCGTCCGGCGGCGGGAGGGTGTAGAACAGACTGGCATCGGCATCAGGAGCAGGCCCGCCCCCGACAAAGTCCCAAAAACCGCGCGCGAAGACGCACCCGGCAAATATGTGGTCGGTCGTTTTCTCAGGGGCGGCACAGATGGGACACACAGCTTCGGCACGAGTCAGGATGTTCTTGTGGAGCAGCGAGCTGCGCGAGGGGACACGCCCGCGAGCGAGCAGCCAGCCAAAGAACTGCACTCTGGAGGGGGCATGGTTCCCCCAGACGAAGGCAGCGAATGGGGCGGCGACGCCACCAAACATCTGGAGCTTGTACAGCGCGGAGGAGGAGAACGCGCCTTTGAGGCCTCGACACTGGGTCAGCTCGCGCGAGTCCGGCGTCCCCGGAGTGAGGACGGTGCCGGCAATGAGCGGGATCAGCGAGTCGCGCTCCCGGGCCGCAACCCTGGACATGCGCGGGGCGAGAAACGCGCCCACGCCGGCCGTGATCACCGCGCAGACCGAGGCCGCGGGGGCGGCGACGTGGGAGAAGAGCGCGGGCATGAGGTCGCAGAACGCGGCGTCACCCACCCAGCGGTCAAGCCAGAACGAAGTAGACACCCCGTCGCCCACGCGGGCGAAGGAGATCCCGCGGTAGAGAGGCATCAGCTTGGCGAGGTAGTTCCAGTGCGGCCCGGCCAGAGCGTCACGGCGTTGGGAGCCGATCGGGCCACCGAGGGAGCGCCAAACCCAGCTCGCCCACAACAGGTTTTGCCGCGAGTGGAGTCGATGCAGAAGCTTCACCTGTAGGCATTCGTTCTGGACGGCAAGCGAGCGGATCCCGAGCCCTCCCTCCTCTTTGCTTCTACAGACCGATTCCCAGGCCACCAAGCATTTTGCTCCGGAGGCTTTTTCCGCTGCGTTCCAGAGGAAGGCACACCTGAGGGCGTCGATGGCTCTGATCAGAGCAGGAGGGAGCGGCATGGCGCCCATAGCATAAACCGGGAGGGCGTCCAGGACGGCATTCAGCAAGACAATGCGCCCTCCAGAAGAGAGCAGCAGCGCTCGCCACCCGGACAGATACTTGTCGATCTTCGCGATCAGAGGGTTGAAATCACCAATCTTCAGTTTGACACATGAGAGAGGTAGCCCGAGATACGTTTGCGGGAACCCCTCGACTTTGCACCCAAGGATGTCTCGCACAGCAGCCACCTCGGACGCCCCCATAGCCATGCGCACCACGGTGCTTTTGTGGAAATTAATCCGTAGCCCGGTAGCCTCAGCAAACATATCCAAGATCGCCTTCAGCCGGTGCACCGCTGCGACACCACCTCTCAGAATGACCAAGGTGTCGTCGGCGTACTGGAGCACCGGACAGGGAGCATCACCGTCAAGTGGGTGGCATAGGATGGATTCAGGCTTGATCATTCGCTGCAGAACATCAGCAACAAGCAGGAACAAGTACGGGGAGAGGGGATCCCCCTGACGCAGCCCCCTTTTGCAGTTGAACCATCTTCCCGGGATCCCATTGAGCAAGATCGCCGACCGAGAGGAACAGAGGATGTTTTCAATCCAATCACACCACAGGGGTGGAAACCCTCTAACTTCCATGATTTTCCGCAGGCTCGCCCAGTCCACCGAGTCAAAAGCTTTAGCAAAATCAAGCTTGAAAACCAGAGTGGGAGCTTTTCTCTTGTAACAGGTTTGCACGAGCTCGGCCGCATAAACAAAGTTTTCAGAGATGCTTCGCCCAGCCAAGAACCCGGACTGATCAACGTCCACCAGAGACCCAATCTGCTTCTGGAGACACGTGGTAAGACCCTTGCAGATAGTTTTCATGTTGCAGTTCTGCAGAGAGATAGGCCGGAAAGCTCCTGGGTCGAGAATACCGTCACGTTTGGGTAGAAGCACGACATGGGCACGGCTGATCCCGCTGAGATCAACCTGCCTCGCGTGGAAACCGGCGAACAGGTTCATCAGGTCGGGGGCGACGGCGTCCCACGCGGCATGGTAGAAGCTTGGCCCGAGCCCATCTGGCCCGGGGGCACTCGAGCGATCCATGCCGCTGACCGCGGCCTTGACCTCGTCGTCGCCGAAGGGCGCCACGAGCTCCTGGCCATGGGCCGAGGCGCAACCGCGGTAGAGATCTTCCAGGCAGAACCCCCAGCGGGTGGGAGGAGCACGTCCCAGGAGTTTGGAGAAGAACCGGTGAAGAGCAGCCGCTTTGGCTCCATGCGCCACGGTGACCTCGCCGCCGACATCCAGAGCGCGGATGTTGTTCCGGCGGTAGCGTTGCGAGGCCCGGGCATGGAAAAACTTGGTGTTCGAATCTCCTTCCGCGAGGGCGCGAAACTTGCCACGTTGCTTCCAGAACGCCGCCCTGCAGAGGACGGAGAGCTCCAACGAGCGGCGAGCGGCCCGCCGGAGATCCAGCTCATCACCTGAAAGGACACGTCCTTCCTCAAAGAAATCCAGTAACTCAATGACAAACTTGCAGTTGTTATCTAGGAGTGGAACGAACCGATTTTTCTTTTTCCATACCTTAGCGGCGGACCGAAAGGACTTGATCCGGGCAGCGAGAGTGCCGGCGGCATCGCGGGCAGGCATTGGGCGAGACCAGGAGGGGAGGGTGGATGGGAGGAAGGTGGGAGCAAGTAGCCAAGAATTTTCGAACCTAAACCTAGAGGAGTTGGGGATGGTGGAGGAGGCGGAAACGAGGAGAGGGAAGTGATCGGATGTGGGACGCGGGAGGGAGGTTAGGGAGGAGTTCGGGAGGCACAAGTTCCAGGCCTGGTTAAAGAAAACACGATCCAGACGCGCGAGGGTGGGAATATCCTACATGTTAGACCACGTAAAACGCTGATCGAGCAGCGGAAGTTCAAACCACCCCATCGAGTGGATGAGGTCGTTGAACAGGGCTGCAAGAGTAACGTTGAAGCGGATATTGTTTTTCTCCGAAGGATATCTGATGAGATTGAAATCTCCAGCGATCAGCCAGGCTCCAGTGACCAACGGGCGAAGCGCAACCATCTCCTCAGTGAAAGCCGGCGAGAGAGAGTGATCGGCGGGGGCGTAGACATTTGTGATTGTGAAGGAGAGATCGGCAGTGGTGGAAGCGAGGACCGTTGTTAGACTAAAAGCGCAGGAGATAGAGGACACTAGGGAGAGATGGTTGGGGTTCCAGGCGGTGAGGAGGCCGCCGCGGCTGCCGTCAGCATCCACCGCCACCGACTCAGATAGTTGGGGCGGGATGAAAGCCCGAAGCTTGACAGAATCGTGAGAGGCCAATTTGGTCTCTTGCAGGCACACAACAAAGGGGTTAGCAGAAACAAGGTTTTCTCGCACGACGGAGCACTTGTCATTGTCTCCAAGCCTGCGTACGTTCCAGAACACGAGCTTCAACAACAAATGGGCGTAACTATTCATTGGAACAGCAGGCACCAAGACACGAGCACAGATACAACTCACGCACAGGGGGACAGAGGATAAACCCATGGCTCGCAGGCCGACACACGCACGCACAGTTGCTGACGATGAACACGTTTTGAAAACACACACAAGCAGAAACCAGCAGAACACGAGCTGGCACGGGCCGCATCGAGGGATCGATTGCACTACACATCAGAGCGGGCGGGCACCGGGGCAGCCTCAATGAGGGCAGCTGAGCGGAGGTCGGACGCAGGCTTCATCCCCATGCCAAGGGGCGGCTCGGTCAGGAGCTTGGTCTTGGACACGTGGGCCTGCAGAGAGCCGGTGCAGCTGCGCAGGGTGTCTTTGAGACTACGCAGCTTCATGGCCTTGGAGGTCGCCGTCTCCTGCATCGGGTTTTCGTTTTCAGCCAGACGGGGGCTGCGTCGGGTAGCGGGGCGCTCCTTCGAGCTGTGGATGCAACCAAGGAACGCGCCGATCCCGTTGGCTCTGCCACGCTGACGCGGCGCCGGAACGCCACGCGCGCCACAAGCCTGCACACGGGCAGTGGACTCATCGTCCGGCAGCTCGGTGATCACCACGGAGTGGCGACGCGCCGAAGCGGAGGGCTCAGAGGAGCTCGCGGAGCCGGAGCCCGAGGAGAGTGATACGTCTCAAACGTATCTATAATTTTTGATGCTCCATGCTTGTTTTTACACCATTTGCCTATTGTTTCGTTACACTTAGTGGTACCTTTATACATTTTCCGGAACTAACCTATTAACGAAGTGCCACAGTGCCAGTTTCCTGTTTTCTGCTGTTTTTGTGTTTCAGAAGTGATACACAGGAAATATTCTCGGAATTGGACGAAACAAGTTCCTGAAGTCTTATATCAAGGGGAGGCTTCCAGACATCCGAAGACCTGACGGAGGGGGGCCACGTGGGCCCCAGACACAGGGGCGGCGCGGCCACCCCCCTGGCCGCGCCAGCCCCGTGTGAGGGGGCGTGGTCCCTCCTCTGACATCGCCCCTTCGCCTATATATACCCCCTGACGAGAAAAACCTAAGGCCCGATCAGTTTTCCAGAATACATCGCGATCCGCCGCCGCCGTCGACCCGAAGATCGGGAGGGTCCAGAAGCTCTTCCCGGCACCCTGCCGGAGAGGGGAATCGCCACCGGAGGTCTTCTTCATCGCCATGCTTGCCTCCGGAGCGATGAGTGAGTAGTCTACCTTGGACTATGGGTCCATAGCAGTAGCTAGATGGTTGTCTTCTCCACTATGTGCTTCATGTTTAGATCTCATGAGCTGCCCTACATGATTGAGATCACCGTTATGTAATTCTATGATGTTGGTTTGTTGGGATCCGATGAATATTGATGTTTATGATTAAGTTGTTGTACTGAATTATATCTTTTGTTATCTCTATGTTGTTTATGATCTTGCATGCTCTCCGTTGTTAGTAGCTATCTTGGCCGAGTAGTTGCTAGTGACTCCAAGAGGGGGTATTTATGCTCGATAGTGGGTTCATGTCTCTATTTCACCTGGGGGAGTGACAAAAACCTCTAAGGTGGTAGATGTGCTGTTGCTACTAGGGAGAAAACAACATTCATATGCTCAAGGGCATATGCTTTGTTTACATTACACACTTTGCTTAATGCAATTATCTGTTGTTCGCAACTTAATACTTCTAGGGTGTTCGGATGATATCCCCGGGGGTGGATTATTAGTCATAGATGCAGTTGGATGGCGGTCTATGTATTTTGTTGTAATGCCTAGAGTAAATTTCATAGTGATCTTCTTGACATATCACGTTATCTTTATTCTATCAATTGCCCAACTGTAATTTGTTTACCCAGCATGTTATTTTATCTATGGAGAGACACCACTAGTGAACTGTGGACCCCGGTCCTATTTTAATCATATTGCAATCACCTGTTTACTTTTCCCGCACTGTTTATTTTACTCGCATATTACTACTGTTTTCCACTCGATACGCTCATAACCTTTGTTTCAAGCAAACCAGTGAGATTGACAACCTCATCGTAAGTTGGGAACAAAGTATTTGTTTGTGTGTGTGCAGGTTCCGCGTTGCTACTGGCCGAAGACGAGTCAACAAGTATCGTTAACGGCGCCCTTGTTGGAGTGTTATTAAGCCAGTCAGCATCACCTTCAGTCGTCACCGTCTCTCTTCTTCAAGATCGACATTAAACCTTGGTTTCTTAACTGAGGGAAAACTAGCCGCTACACTCATCATACCTTCCTCTTGGGGTTCCCAACGGGCTGGTCATCACCACACACAAGGACTTACTGCTCCCACGTCAACTAAACGCCACAGCTCTTTTCTGGCGCCATCACACGAGTAGCAGCTTCTTTTCTGGCGCCGTTGCCGGGGAAGAGAGAAGACTTCTGCGAGGGGAGTTCTTCGCACACACATTCTTTACTTTGTTATTTGTTTTGCTTTACTTTATTTATTTTACCTGCACTGCTTTATATCAAAAACCCAAAAAAATTAGAATCCTTGGTAGTTGTTTTTACTTGTTTACTTTCGTTTTGCTGAAATGGGTACTCCTGAAAATACCAAGTTGTGTGACTTTGCTAGCACGAACAATAGTGATTTTATATGCACTCCTATTGCACCAACTGTTCCTGCTACCACCTTTTATGAGATCAAGCCTGCTTTATTGAACCTTGTTATGAAAGAGCAATTTTCTGGTGCTAGTACTGAAGATGCTGCAGCTCATCTCAACAATTTTGTTGAGCTATGTGAGATGCAGAAATATAAGGATGTTGATAGTGATATTATTAAGCTCAAGTTGTTTCCTTTTTCTTTGAGAGGAAAAGCTAAAGATTGGTTGCTGTCTTTGACTAAGAATAGTATTGATTCATGGGCTAAGTGTAAGGATGCTTTTATTGGTAGATACTATCCTCCTGCTAAGATTATAGCTTTGCGCAGCAATATTATGAAGTTTACTCAGTTTGATAAAGAACATGTTGCTCAAGCTTGGGAAAGAATGAAATCTATGGTAAAGAATTGCCCCACTCATGGACTAACTACTTGGATGATTATCCAAACTTTTTATGCAGGACTGAATTTTTCTTCAAGGAACCTACTTGATTCAGCTGCTGGAGGCACTTTTATGTCCCTTACCTTGGGCGCCGCATCAAAGCTACTCGACAACATGATGGTAAATTATTCCGAATGGCACACCGAGAGAGCTCCACAAGGTAAGAAGGTAAATTCTGTTGAGGAAACCTCTTCCTTGAATGATAAGATTGATACAATTATGGCTATGCTTGCTAATGATAGGACTCATGTTGATCCTAATAATGTTCCTTTGGCCTCTCTGGTTGCTCAAGAAGAGCAAGTTGATGTGAATTTCATTAGAAATAATAATTTTAATAACAATGCTTATAGGAACAATTTTGCTAGTAACAATTATAGGCCGTATCCTTCTACCAATGGTAATGGTTATGGTAACTCTTATGGTAATTCCTACAACAACACTAGGGCCGCGCCCTCCGAGCTTGAGGTAATGCTCAAGGACTTCATCAGTAAGCAAACTGCTTTTAATAAGTCTGTTGAGGAAAAGTTAGGCAAAATTGATATTCTTGCTTCTAAAGTTGATAGCCTTGCTCATGATGTTGAACTTTTGAAACTAAAAGTGTTTCCTAATGATGTGAATGTGAGCAATGTCGTTGCTGCCGCTAATGCTACCCAAGTTGGAATTGATAAAAATATTAGATTGTTAGCGGAATTGCATGCCAGGTGGGAAAGAGAAGATGAGATGGCTAGAGAGATGAAGGTATGTACTATTACTACCTCTAATGATGTTGCTCCTACTGATAGCAACCCTCTTACTTTGATTGGTGTAGAGAAAACTCCCACTCCTTGTGTTAAAAAGCCTAAAACTGCCAAAACTTTTTCTCAAAAGAGTGCTGAAATTTTTCGGAGTGTGGGAGATGATAGCTCTATTTCTTTTAATGATTTTGATGTTGATGGCTGCAATATATCTGAAGTAATTTTGTTCTTGCAAAAGCTTGCTTTGACTCCCAATGCTAGTTCTTTAAATATTGCTTTTACTAAGCATATTACCAATGCTCTTATAAAGATTAGGGATGAAAAGTTGAAGCAAAAAGCTTTTGTTCCCAAGAAGTTAGAAGATGGTTGGGAACCCATCATTGATATGCATGTTAATGGTTATAATTGCCATGCTTTATGTGATCTAGGTGCTAGTATTTCTATTATGCCTAGAAAGATTTATGACATGCTTGATTTACCACCACTTGAAAAGTGTTATTTTGATGTTCCTATTGCTGATGTTGCTAAGAAGAAACCTTTGGGAAAGATTAATGATGTTCTTATTGTGGTTAACAATAACCTTGTTCCCGTTGATTTTCTTGTTATGGACGTTGAATGCCATGCTTCATGTCCTATTATTTTGGGAAGACCTTTTCTTCGAACTGTAGGTGCTATCATTGATATGAGGGAAGGCACTATCAGGTATCAATTCCCACTAAAGAAAGGTATGGAACACTTCCCTAGGAAAAGAAAGAAATTACTTTTTGACTCTATTCTTAGAGTAAATTATGAGCTTGATGCTTCATCACTTGATATTACTTGATTCGCAATTTTCTGCGCCTAGCTCAAAGGCGTTAAAGAAAAGCACTCTTGGGAGATAACCCATTGTTTACTTTTCAGTACTTTTTCTTTTATTTGAGTCTTGGAAGTCATTACTACTGTAATGACCGCTCCTTATCTTGTTTATTTCGTTTTTGTGCCAAGAGAAGCCTCTAATTTGAGTGAGGTAAAGATTTGGGGTTATTGCTGTCCTGAAACTGTTTTCGGTGCTGCACCGTAAAAATTCGTGAAAATTCTCTGTTTATCTTTTGGACCTGCGATTTCTTGTGCATATGCCCCAGGTTATATCCAAACTTTTCTTAGTTGAACACTTTTTGATTTGAGCAACGGAAAATCCCTCAAAAATTCGTCCTTTGTCAGCTGTTCAGTTTTGACAGATTTCTGCCAATATTTGTTTTTGCCACTTTATCGCTTTCTTTTGAGTTCTTTTTTATCATGGAACTCTTGTGGAAGTTGCTACAGTAGTATATACTTTATATGTGGTGGTTTTGGGTTGAAACCTGAAGCTAAAGGAGGTTGAATATATTTTATGCTTACACTAATGTTGCTAATAGAATTGTGTTTAGTTTTGTATGAAGGAAGTTTTCAAGTGTAGGGATTGGAGAATGATGAGATGAGTTGAAGAATGGACAAAAGCTCAAGCTTGGGGATGCCCATGCATCACCCCAAGAAATATCCAAGAAGTACAAGCGTCAAAGCTTGGGGATGCCCCCGAGGCACCCCTTCTTCATCGGCAAAAATCAGGTCACCTTTCAAAACACTATATTTTTATTGCTTCATGCACTATGTGTTTTTCTTGGAGCGTCAGTTGTTTTAGTTTTCTTAGTTGGTTTAGTTTGTTTGTTTGCTGCAATAAATGGTTGGACCCCAACAAATATCCCTTTGGAGGAGATATACTCGTTTTCATTTGCAAAGAACGCTCTAGTTTTCACTCTTATTAAAATTGAGCGTTCATCTTTTTCTGCTACTGCTTTTGGTTTTCGTTTTCGCCTTGATTTGCGTTCAGATCTTGTCATATCTTTTTATCAAGGTGTATTTTTGCCTCTGGTCTTCATTGGTTTTCATCAAAAGAGGTGTTTATAAAAATTTCAAATGGTGTTGGAAAAGAGAAAAAGCTTTGTGCAAAATAGTGGTACAAGAAGGAGCTTGTGTAGACTGCGGCTTAGGCTTTTTCATGTCATGCTTGATGTCCTTTTGATAGTATGCTTAGTGGTTTTGCTGTAGCATGACTTGTCTCAAATAACTGAGATTGCTTAATGAGCCTTTGAAAAAAAAATCATGCGTTGTTTTTATTGTATGGAAGCATTATTTTGGTTTTCTCCTTGATGCTTTATTTGGGTTGACTTGGCGCATGCTCACACATGTTAGACTCTTACAAAGTCGCCATTAGCCTTCATGATCATTTAGTTTTTGACTTTTGATGCCATCGTATGCTTCTTTTAATGTCGCTTTGTCGCTTTGCATGATTATGGCCATTATTGCTCTCTTAGTTGGTCGCTCCCAGTCTTTTGCTAGCCCTCGCCTTGTACTGAGTATGAGCTCTACTCGTGCATCCAACTCCTAAAAGACAAGTTTGCCATTGTGTCCACTATAAATTCCTATGTATGGTATTTGTAAGCCATTCCAAAGTAAAATTTTCGTGTGCTACCTTTCAAAAACCTTCAAAATACTTCTCGTTTTGTGACACTGTTTTTAGCTCATGGGGACGTAGTGGTCGGATTTGCTATCTTCCATATTGCTTATTCCAAAAAAGAAAAAAAAAGGGAAAAAAGAAAGAAAAAAAGGCACTCCTCCAAAGAATGTGAATGTTGGTGGGCACCCGATGGAATCGGTTAGCCATGGTATGTGAAAGGAAAAGGTGGGGAGGAGTGCCAAGTTTTATAAAAAGAGCACGAAGTGCCAATCTCTCTCTCAAAAACTTGCTTTATTTTTGTATGGAAGATAGTAAGAACCCCATTGCCAGTCGTTGACAAAGACAATCACCTCTCAAAATCAAGTTTTATCTCTGTTTTACAAATGAAAAGCTCTAGCACATGTTTAAATCACTGCTTCCCTCTGCGAAGGGCCTTTCTTTTACTTTTATGTTGAGTCACCACCTTCTTTCTTTATGCACCGTTAAGAGAGCGTAGTTGTCATTCTTAGTGTGATATGCATTGTCCCAAAGTTCATTGATTGACTCATATTGTTGGTTTCACTTGTTCTTAAATTATTTGTATCTAGTCGCCCTCTTAAACTTGAAGGTGTCCTATGCATTTATGTTTTGCTCTCTTTGAAGGACAAGCTGAAAACCTTTTGTATATTTTTCCTTATGATTTGAACACACGTTTGACTTTCATTGTTTCATTATCATGATCTTTTGTTTGTGTTCATTTGCATGTTTACAACATGGTTGCTAAGTTCTTATTGTCATGATTATATCTTTCATGCCCATGTTTTAAGTTCTATTGATCCCAGCTCACCAATGCTTGCATATATGATCAAGATTGTGTAGGTGCATGTCACCTCAAAAATTATTCTTTGTTATCACTTACCTACTCGAGGACGAGCAGGAGTTAAGCTTGGGGATGCTTGATACGTCTCAAATGTATCTATAATTTTTGATGCTCCATGCTTGTTTTTACACCATTTGCCTATTGTTTCGTTACACTTAGTGGTACCTTTATACATTTTCCGGAACTAACCTATTAACGAAGTGCCACAGTGCCAGTTTCCTATTTTCTGCTGTTTTTGTGTTTCAGAAGTGATACACAGGAAATATTCTCGGAATTGGACGAAACAAGTTCCTGAAGTCTTATATCAAGGGGAGGCTTCCAGACATCCGAAGACCTGACGGAGGGGGGCCACATGGGCCCCAGACACAGGGGCGGTGCGGCCACCCCCCTGGCCACGCCAGCCCCGTGTGAGGGGGCGTGGTCCCTCCTCTGACATCGCCCCTTCGCCTATATATACCCCCTGACGAGAAAAACCTAAGGCCCGATCAGTTTTCCAGAATACATCGCGATCCGCCGCCGCCGTCGACCCGAAGATCGGGAGGGTCCAGAAGCTCTTCCCGGTACCCTGCCGGAGAGGGGAATCGCCACCGGAGGTCTTCTTCATCGCCATGCTTGCCTCCGGAGTGATGAGTGAGTAGTCTACCTTGGACTATGGGTCCATAGCAGTAGCTAGATGGTTGTCTTCTCCACTATGTGCTTCATGTTTAGATCTCATGAGCTGCCCTACATGATTGAGATCACCGTTATGTAATTCTATGATGTTGGTTTGTTGGGATCCGATGAATATTGATGTTTATGATTAAGTTGCTGTACTGAATTATATCTTTTGTTATCTCTATGTTGTTTATGATCTTGCATGCTCTCCGTTGTTAGTAGCTATCTTGGCCGAGTAGTTGCTAGTGACTCCAAGAGGGGGTATTTATGCTCGATAGTGGGTTCATGTCTCTATTTCACCTGGGGGAGTGACAGAAACCTCTAAGGTGGTAGATGTGCTGTTGCTACTAGGGAGAAAACAACATTCATATGCTCAAGGGCATATGCTTTGTTTACATTACACACTTTGCTTAATGCAATTATCTGTTGTTCGCAACTTAATACTTCTAGGGTGTTCGGATGATATCCCCGGGGGTGGATTATTAGTCATAGATGCAGTTGGATGGCGGTCTATGTATTTTGTTGTAATGCCCAGAGTAAATTTCATAGTGATCTTCTTGACATATCACGTTATCTTTATTCTATCAATTGCCCAACTATAATTTGTTTACCCAGCATGTTATTTTATCTATGGAGAGACACCACTAGTGAACTGTGGACCCCGGTCCTATTTTAATCATATTGCAATCACCTGTTTACTTTTCCCGCACTGTTTATTTTACTCGCATATTACTACTGTTTTCCACTCGATACGCTCATAACCTTTGTTTCAAGCAAACCGGTGAGATTGACAACCTCATCGCAAGTTGGGAACAAAGTATTTGTTTGTGTGTGTGCAGGTTCCGCGTTGCTACTGGCCGAAGACGAGTCAACAAGTATCGTTAACGGCGCCCTTGTTGGAGTGTTATTAAGCCAGTCAGCATCACCTTCAGTCGTCACCGTCTCTCTTCTTCAAGATCGACATTAAACCTTGGTTTCTTAACTGAGGGAAAACTAGCCGCTACACTCATCATACCTTCCTCTTGGGGTTCCCAACGGGCTGGTCATCACCACGCACAAGGACTTACTGCTCCCACGTCAACTAAACGCCACAGCTCTTTTCTGGCGCCATCACACGAGTAGCAGCTTCTTTTCTGGCGCCGTTGCCGGGGAAGAGAGAAGACTTCTGCGAGGGGAGTTCTTCGCACACACATTCTTTACTTTGTTATTTGTTTTGCTTTACTTTATTTATTTTACCTGCACTGCTTTATATCAAAAACCCAAAAAAATTAGAATCCTTGGTAGTTGTTTTTACTTGTTTACTTTCGTTTTGCTGAAATGGGTACTCCTGAAAATACCAAGTTGTGTGACTTTGCTAGCACGAACAATAGTGATTTTATCTGCACTCCTATTGCACCAACTGTTCCTGCTACCACCTTTTATGAGATCAAGCCTGCTTTATTGAACCTTGTTATGAAAGAGCAATTTTCTGGTGCTAGTACTGAAGATGCTGCAGCTCATCTCAACAATTTTGTTGAGCTATGTGAGATGCAGAAATATAAGGATGTTGATAGTGATATTATTAAGCTCAAGTTGTTTCCTTTTTCTTTGAGAGGAAAAGCTAAAGATTGGTTGCTGTCTTTGACTAAGAATAGTATTGATTCATGGGCTAAGTGTAAGGATGAACTTTAAGGGGTGCTTCTGTAGCCACTACACAATGATTAGTGTTATTCAATAGGAGAGTAATTCAGAGTACCATAGTGGAGAGAAGTTATTTATTTGTTGATTCATGTTATATTGTTGGGAGTGTGTCCACTAGTGAAAGTATGATCCCTAGGCCTTGTTTCCAAGCTTTGCACACCGTTTACTCGCTGTTTTGTTACTTGTTTGCTCGCAGCGATATTTATTTCAGATCACGTTTGCTACTTATAATCATCACTACCGCTTGTATTTCACTATCTCTTCGCCGAACTAGTGCACCTATACATCTGACAAGTGTATTGGGTGTGTTGGGGACACAAGAGACTTTCTGTATCGTAATTGCAGGGTTGCTTGAGAGGGATAGCTTTGACCTCTTCCTCCCTGAGTTCGATAAACCTTGGGTGATCCACTTAAGGGAAACTTGCTGCTGTTCTACAAACCTCTGCACTTGGAGGCCCAACAAGTGTCTACAAGAATAGAAGTGCGTAGACATCAAGCTCTTTTCTGGCGCCGTTGCCGGGGAGGTAAGGTAAAAGGTACTCGCATCCTCCTGTGTGAGTGCTCGGAGTTATTTCCTTTAGATTCTGTAATTACATCTTTTTGTTTCTTGTTTTTATTTTCACTAGTTAGGCTTAATGGAAAACAAAGAGTTCTGTAGTCTTTTTCCTGAGATTAGATATGATGTGTTTGAAGAGAAAATTGAAAAACCTTTGGAGCTTAATTTGCATGCTAATAGTGTTGTTAGCATGAATGTTTTGAACACCGTTGTTGCTAATGCTATAGAAAAGTCTAAGCTTGGGGAAGCTGGTTTTGTTAAGCATGATATTTTTAGTTCCCCAGCTTTAGTGGAGAAAGTTTGTTCTGATAATATTTTATCTCCCATATGTGATGTTCCTTCTTATGATGATATGTTTGAAGAATATGCTTTGAGAAATAGCTATTTTTTAGCTTGTGATGATACTAAGCCTCTAGTTTATGATGATGAGTATAATATTTTCAGTTCACCTACTATTGAGGATAAAATTAGTTATGATTACAATATGCCTCCTATTTATGATGATTATGGTGATGAGAATAATTATTTTGTTGAATTTGCTCCTACTACTATTGTTCCTGTGATGAGTATTAATTCTTTTATGCATGTGGCTCATGATAGGGATGTTTTATATGATAGTTATATTATTAGTTCTATTCATGATGCTACTGAAAGTTATTATGAGAGAGGGAAACATGGTTTGATGGATCTCAACAATATTAAGTTTCCCCTCTTTATGTTGCAAATCTTGAAGTGGCACTTGTTTTATCTATCCATGCTTGCTACTATGTGCCTCGTTGATTTATTTTCTTACAAGATTCCTATGCATAGGAAGTGGTTCAGATATAAATGTGTTCCATACTTGCTTTTTGATGCTATCTATTGCTTCAAGTTCTTATATGGTGCCTTTCCCTCAAGCTCTTATATGGCGCCCACATGAGCATCTTTGCAAATTACTGCGCCTAGCTCAAAGGCGTTAAAGAAAAGCACTCTTGGGAGATAACCTATTGTTTTATTTTCAGTACTTTTTCTTTTATTTGAGTCTTGGAAGTTATTACTACTGTAATAACCGCTCCTTATCTTGTTTATTTCGTTTTTGTGCCAAGAGAAGCCTCTAATTTGAGTGAGGTAAGATTTGGGGATGTTGCTGTCCTAAAACTGTTTTCGGTGCTGCACCGTAAAAATTCGTGAAAATTCTCTGTATATTTTTTGGACCTGCGATTTCTTGTGCATATGCCCCAGGCTATATCCAAACTTTCATTAGTTGAACACTTTTTTATTTGAGCAACAGAAAACCCCTCAAAAATTCGACATTTGTCAGCTGTTCTGTTTTGACAGATTTCTGCCAATATTTGTGTTTGCCGCTTTATCGCTTTCTTTTGAGTTCTTTTGATCATGGAACTTTTGGGGAGGTTGCTACAGTAGTATTTGCTATATATGTGGTGGTTTTGAGTTGAAACCTGAAGCAAAAAGAGGTTGATTATATGTTATGCTTGCACTAATGTTGCTAATAGAATTGTGTTTAGTTTTGTATGAAGGAAGTTTTCAAGTGTAGGGATTGGAGAATGATGAGATGAGTTGAAGAATGGACAAAAGCTCAAGCTTGGGGATGTCCATGCATCACCCCAAGAAATATCCAAGAAGTACAAGCGTCAAAGCTTGGGGATGCCCCCGAGGCACCCCTTCTTCATCGACAAAAATCAGGTCACCTTTCAAGACACTATATTTTTATTGCTTCATGCACTATGCGTTTTTCTTGGAGCGTCAGTTGTTTTAGTTTTCTTAGTTAGTTTAGTTTTGTTTGCTGCAATAAATGGTTAGATCACATCATGTTTCTTTTGGAGGAGATGAACTCGCTTTTCATTTGCCAAGAACACTCCGTTTTTCACTCTTATCGTTCAATGAGTGTTCTCTTTTTCTGCTACTGCGTTTAGCTTGCATTTTTCGCCTTGATTTTTGTTCAGATCTTGTTTTATCTTTGCATCAAGGTGTATTTGAACATCTAGTCTATGTTGGTTTTCCTCAAAAGAGTTTTCTCAAAAAGGTTTGAATGGTGTTGGAAAAGAGAAAAAGCTTTATGCAAAAAAGTGGTACAAGAAGGAGCTTGTGTAGACTGCGGCCTAGGCTTTTTCATGTCATGCTTGATGTCTTTTTGATAGTATGCTTAGTGGTTTTGCTGTAGCATGACTTGTCTCAAATAACTGAGATTGCTTAATGAGCCTTTGAAAAAATCATGCGTTGATTTTATCGTTTGGAAGCATTATTTTGGTTTTCTCCTTGATGCTTTATTTGGGTTGACTTGGCGCATGCTCACACATGTTAGACTCTTACAAAGTCACCAATAGCCTCTACGATCATTTAGTTTTTGACTTTTGATGCCATCTTATGCTTCTTTTAATGTCGCTTTGTCGCTTTGCATGATTATGTCCGTTATTGCTCTCTTAGTTGGTCGCTTCCAGTCTTTTGCTAGCCCTCATCTTGTACTGAGTATGAGCTCTACTCGTGCATCCAACTCCTAAAAACCAAGTTCGCCATTGTGTCCACTATAAATTCCTATGCATGGTATTTGCAAGCCATTCCAAGTAAATTTTCATGTGCTACCTTTCAAAAACCTTCAAAATACTTCTCGTTTTGTGACACTGTTTTCAGCTCATGGGGACGTAGTGGTCGGATTTGCTATCTTCCATATTGCTTATTCCAAAAAGAAAAAAAAAAGAAAAAAAGAAAGAAAAAAGGCACTCCTCCATGGAATGTGAATGTTGGTGGGCACCCGATGGAATCGGTTAGCCATGGTTTGAGAAAGGAAAAAAGGTGGGGAGGAGTGCCAAGTTTATAAAAAGAGCACAAAAGTGCCAATCTCTCTCTCAAAAACTTGCTTCATTTTTGTATGGAAGATAGTAAGAACCCCATTGCCAGTCGTTGACAAAGACAACCACCTCTCAAAACCAATTTTTATCTCTCTGTTTTACAAATGAAAAGCTCTAGCACATGTTTAATCACTGCTTCCCTCCGCGAAGGGCCTTTCTTTTACTTTTATGTTGAGTCACCACCTTCTACCTTTATGCACCATTAAGAGAGCATAGTTGTCATTCTTAGTGTGATATGCATTGTCCCAAAGTTCATTGATTGATTCATATTGTTGGTTTCACTTGTTCTCAAATTATTTGTATCTAGTCGCCCTCTTAAACTTGAAGGTGTCCTATGCATTTATGTTTTGCTCTCCATGAAGGACAAGCTGAAAACCATTTGTATGTTTTTCCTTATGATTTGAACACACGTTTGGCTTTCATTGTTTCATTTTCATGATCTTTTGTTTGTGTTCATTTACATATTTATAACATGGTTGCTAAGTTCCTATTGTCAAGATTATATCTTTCATGCACATGTTTTAAGTTCTTTGATCTCAGCTCACAATGCTTACATATATGATCAAGATTGTGTAGGTGCATGTCACCTCAAAAATTATTTCTTTTGTTATCACTTACCTACTCGAGGACGAGCAGGAGTTAAGCTTGGGGATGCTGATACGTCTCCAACATATCTATAATTTTTGATGCTCCATGCTTGTTTTTACACCATTTGCCTATTGTTTTGTTACACTTAGTGGCACTTTTATGCATTTTCCGGAACTAACCTATTAACAAGTTGCTACAGTGCCAGTTCCCTGTTTTCTGCTGTTTTTGTGTTTCAGAAAAGCTACACAGGAAATATTATCGGAATTGGACGAAACATGTTCCTGAAGTCTTATTTTACCCGGAAGCTTCCAGAGATCCGAAGGAGAGTAGGAGGGGGGCCACCAGGGCCCCACACACAGGGCTGGCGCGGCCAGGGCCTGGGCCGCGCCACCCTGGTGTGAGGAGCCCCTGGCTGCCCCCTGACGACGCCCCTTCGCCTATATAAAGCCTCGGGACGGAAAACCCTAGAGGAGTCGGCAATTTTCCAGAAAGAGTTCCGCAGTTCCGCCGCCGCCACCGACGAATTTCGGGGTACAGAAGTCTCTGTTCCGGCACCCTGCCGGGATGGGGAAGTGCCCCCGGAGCCATCTCCATCGATCTCCATCGCCGTCTTCGCCGTCTCCATCGACCTCACCGCCATCTCCATCAACCTTGTTGTCTCCTATGATGAGGAGGAAGTAGTTCATCCCCGGGGCTGAGGGCTCTACCGGTAGCTATGTGGTTCACCTCTCTCTCCCATGATGTGATCTTTATGTGATCGTGGGCTTTGTATCATGTTGAACAAGTAGATGTTATTATTCAGATATTATGTGTACTCTAGTGGTGTTATTAAAGTAATCTATTCCTCCTGCCATGGTGTAACGGTGACAGTGCGTGCATCATGGTGGTACTTGGTTTAGGCTATGATTGTGATCTCTTCTGGATTATGAGAGTAATTATTACTATGATAGTATTGAAGTGATCTATTCCTCCTTTCATGGTGTAATGTTGACAGTGTGTGCACCGTGTTAGTACTTGGTCTAAGTTGCAATAATATCTATCTTGAGTTGTGCTTTGATTTGGATGTCTCTATGAGTGGTGTTTGTCAAGTACTTGATGAACTTTAAGGGGTGCTTCTGTAGCCACTACACAATGATTAGTGTTATTCAATAGGAGAGTAATTCAGAGTACCATAGTGGAGAGAAGTTATTTATTTGTTCATTCATGTTATATTGTTGGGAGTGTGTCCACTAGTGAAAGTATGATCCCTAGGCCTTGTTTCCAAGCTTTGCACACCGTTTACTCGCTGTTTTGTTACTTGTTTGCTCGCAGCGATATTTATTTCAGATCACGTTTGCTACTTATAATCATCACTACCGCTTGTATTTCACTATCTCTTTGCCGAACTAGTGCACCTATACATCTGACAAGTGTATTGGGTGTGTTGGGGACACAAGAGACTTTCTGTATCGTAATTGCAGGGTTGCTTGAGAGGGATAGCTTTGACCTCTTCCTCCCTGAGTTCGATAAACCTTGGGTGATCCACTTAAGGGAAACTTGCTGCTATTCTACAAACCTCTGCACTTGGAGGCCCAACAAGTGTCTACAAGAATAGAAGTGCGTAGACATCACCTGCTCCCTCTCCTCCATGCAGGCAAAGCGGATGTAGCAGGCGCCAAGCCCAGAGGCGACACATTCGAACTGCAGGTGGTCCATGGCGCAGAAGATAGCCTCAGCGATAGAGGCCATCGGCGAGAGGAACCCATTGGGGGGGGTCTAGGTAGACAACCGCAAGGCGCCGCGTCGCCTCCATGTCCCCAGGTGGCATGAACACCTCGAGGATGTCAGGGCGCTCTGAATCCGAGGCCAAAGAGGGGTCCTCGTCGCCAGATAGCACCTCTTCCCCATAGCCCGAGGAGCCAGAGAAAGAGTAGCCATCGGGGGCCGGCGCCAAGGCGCGGCACGACAGCCCCGGGATAGGGGCAGCGGGCTCTGGGGGACCCAGGTCAGCGGGCCTCGAGGTAGACGGCGAGAGAGGGGGGAGTTGGCGTCGTGACGACGCGGCGACGTGCCGATGGTGTGCAACACGGGCGAGGTGGGCGGGGTGGGCGCGGCGATTTCAGGTGGAGGAGTGCGCATCCGGAGGCAGAGGGACGGGGGGGTTTTGTTCCCGGCGCTGGATTCCCCAACCTCGAGGCGCCTCATGCGGATGGGCGAGAGCAGGGAGATGGGGCGTGGGGAGCGCGGGCGAAGCTGGGGGCAGCCAATGGCGGAGGGGTACGGGGCAGCCGCCGGGGGCGAGGTGGGCTCGACGTCGGACGCTGGGGAGGGGGGCGGTGTGGTGGGGCGAACGGTGGGGAGTGGGCGCAGCATCTTGCACGCACGCAGCCGGTGGCCCGAGAGGCCACAACCGCGGCAGCAGACTGGGTCGCGATAGCCACGCACCTTGTGCCGGCGGGAAAGGCAATGGAAGCAGCGCCCCTTGGTGGAGATGAGCTTGCGATGTTTTGGAGCGGAGGGGAGTGGTGGCGTTCCGGGGGATTGCAGCGCCTCTAGATAAGAGCGGGAGCGAGGGCGAGGGCGGGTAGGCGTGGGAGTAATGGCGGTGACGCAGGCAGTGGCGCCAACAGGCGGAGCATGCCCTAGGCGTCCGGCGGTGGGTGGCGGGGGCGTAGGCTCAGGAAAGAGAGGGTTGACAACTTCCTCACGCGAGACAGGTGCAGTCGCATCGGCACAAATGCTCAATGAATTAGCTGTAGCGGTCGCCGCGCGCGGGACAGGAGAGGAAGCCGGGGTCGTGGCAACAGGGTTTGGGAGAAGCCCTTTGCCACGCGCGACGGGGGCGGGATGGGCACGCCCTCGAAAACCGCGAGGACGCGACGTGGGTGGTTGGGGTGGCTAGATCAGTAATTGTTCCTTCGTCTCCAGCAGCGCGGCCGCTGCCCTAGCAGCTCCAAGCGAAAAATGGAACGCGACCTTGACATGCATCATGAAACGAGCCCCTTTGGCCGTGACTAGCCTAGCAACGTTGCTATCCGCAAAGCATGTTTTAAAAACGAGTTCATCGACAGCAACCACGCGCAGGCGTTCCGGAGCAGCGCAAAAGGAGAAGTTCATGATGTTTTCCATGGCGCCGGCGGAGAAGCACGGCGAGATGAAAGGCGGCGTGAGCCAAAGCTCGCCAGGAACCGAGCCGGAGAGGAACGAGTGATTGAGAGGGGAGACCAGGGAGAACAGGGAGAATAGGACTTGGTTTTGGAAGAGCTCACCAGGATGCCCGCCGACGATGCGCACACGGCCACAGTCTCCGGCGCCCGGCGCAGGTCCAAGGCCACCGCCAGGAGGAGCAGCGCCATCGGCTCCGGCAGGGGGGTGGGTGTTGGGAGGGCTAGCAAGCACTACGTTTTCTGGGGAGGGGGGCGGCGCAGCGGGATCGCCTGGCGTGTCGCCAGACGAGTCGCCAGCCATCGCATTTCTATGCAAAAAAAGTTGCATGCAATTAGAACACATTCTCATGTACTCCCTCCGTTCATAAATATAAGATGTTTTAGCTTTGTGAAGCAAATGTATCTAGACATCTTTTAGTGTGTAGGTTCACTCGAATATACACACTAAAACTTGTCTAGATACATTTACTTCACAAACCTAAAACATCTTATATTTATAAACGGAGGGAGTAGATTGCAAAAGTTAAAAATACACCACGTGACTCAAAATCAGTGACCGAAAGAAAATGAAAAACTGAAAAAAAGATGAAGGAAAGCATGAGAAGAGAAGAAGACACCGAGGCACCGACTGGTCCAAGTCCAACCCACCCGTCCTCTCCTCTCCGATCGGAGACGACAACCCCGCTTCCCATCTCCTCCCCATTTCCTTCCACTCCTAAACCCCACCACCGCCTCCTCCTCCTCCGGCCATGGCCGACGGCGCCAACCCCAACCCGACGCCGACGCCCAGGCAGAAGGCAGTGCCGGACTGGCTCAACAGCCCGATCTGGTCCGCCCCTACCCCGCGCCACCGCTCCCCTCCGCGCGCCCCCTCCCCTCCCCCGCCTCCCCCTCCCAGGCCGCAGCGCGATCCGGCCCCGCCGCCGCCTCCCCCGCCAGCGCGGGGCGACGGGGCCACCTCTGACTCCGACTCGGACGGCGAGGGCGCGGCCACATCGTCCAGGTCCCACCTCGTCGCGGAGTTCAAAGTCGCGGTGAGTGCTGGCCTCCCGGCGATAGAGACATGATGATACTTCGGTTCTGGCTTTGCCGCTTTGGTCCGTACCCTGATCCTTGGTTCGTGTTCTGGGTGCGCGCAGCTGGAGAGGAAGGTGGTGGATCTGGCGGAGCTGCGGAGGCTCGCGTGCCAGGGCGTGCCCGACGACGCGGGCGTGCGGCCCATCGTCTGGAAGGTCATTCTCTTCGCCGTGTAATGCCATGTGTTCGTGCGGTTTGTTTGTGCATGTCCGAGCGTTTGCTCTTCTCAGTCACATGCTAGAGATATGGAATTAGTAAGACACCAAGAGTTCCCTCATCCTTGTTGATGACCTCGTATGATCGTTGTTGGTTTTATGTATGGCAGGATGCCCCGTTGAGTATAGGATGGGGTTGCCATGGTTTGATTCATCTAAATCAGGATAGTATCTTCTGAACGGCAGTTTACGCATTAGATTTGTGCCAAAAATCAGCCTTCGTGTGCTTTGGTCTTTGAAACTTATGAAGCATTAAGAATGAATTCACCAACATTTATTCTCACCTTTTGCAAACTCCATGGCGTAATGGCGGCATGTATTAAATGCTCATGGAATTTACTACTTGCTCAAGTCCAAGAACAATCATGATTCTGGAATTAGAATATAATTTCCAAATATATACACATCCCGATTGACTCACTGCATTTTTGGCGCTGCTCATAAAAGGGTTATGTGGTCTGGTTTGTTACGATGCTTCATGTCTTGGTCAGGATGCTGACTTGATGTTCCATTATTTATTCTATACCTAGTACTTGTAGGGAAGAAACCTTTCTTGGTGGTATTATAATATTTTTGAACCTAGTGGTTTAGTAATTATACAACCTGTAACCAGATATTCTAGATTTAGGGAGTTCTAGTTATATGTTTCATGAATATAACTTGCATGCCAAGTTCTCAAATGAGATCGGATTTTACTATTTAATGTATTTTGTGAGTTGTTTTTTTCTTCTAAATTTATGTCATTACATAGCACAGTTTGGAATCAATAGTTCAATACTCTAATTTTCATCTAGAGGTCTGAGGAAAGATGCTGTTATAGGGTTTAGATTAAAGATATTGTTGAACAAACATCAACTATTTGAGGTAAAATGGATATTGCCAAATCCTTTTTTAGTCGGATGACATGATCAGTAGTTTTTTCTATTTTTCCCACATTACGAATTTATTTGACTTTTTTGATAGTTAGCAGCTTCTCTTGGGGTACTTACCAGCGGATCATGCTCTGTGGGCGTATGAACTGGGAAAAAAGCGATCCCAGTACAGTGCTTTCAAAGATGAGCTTCTGGTTAACCCTGTAAGTTCTAAATCCATATAACATTGTATGTTCTTTACCACTGCAAATTATCTGTTTAAATAGAAACTGTCCTTCCCTATGAGGGCTAGGAGAGCACTAGTGTTGGTGGATATCTATTCAACATCTGTCCAAATCAGTCACGCGCATGAAAAATACTCATTCAACATGTTGTCATTTTGCTGTATTTGGTGCTAGGAATCTAGACAACAACCTCATGCCGGCTGGTAGAAGTTTTTCCGCCTAACTATGTGCTAGGACCGATCGATAATAATGATATTTTGGCAAGTTGCTTTTGCCATGTTCCACAAATGTGTAAATTACTTGCTGATTCACTCCCCACCCACACAGACACACACAACAAATTGGCTTATTTTACTGTCTCTATGGCGGTTCCTTTTCCCCACTTTTAACCAACCTGCTCAATATATTTTGGTTCTGGTCAGTCAGAAGTTACCCGAAGAATGGAAATGACTATTTCTAAAAAGAAGGAACATGATTCTGAAGGAACCGGGTTTCTCCCAAGGGCGGAAATTGTCCAGGACGAACATCCTCTCAGCCTTGGGAAAACTAGTGTCTGGAACCAACACTTCCAGGTAACTTGCAACTTCTTGTGAGAGGCCTCCCTTTGCAAATCCACTGATTTTGTTAAGGGCTCGTTTGGCGCCCATCATTTCATTTCATTTGGTAGAAATGAAATGAAATGACATGATGATATGATTTAATTTTGGCAAATCCACAGAAATGACAGGGTACCCAATAGGTATTAAGGTTAGGCATGAGATGAAAAACTCCGTGTTAGCCAAACAAGTAATTGTTAGAATCATAAATGAATTCTTTGATTCCAGCCCCAAATGATGGGAGCCAAACGAGCCCTAAAAGATATGATGACTACCTTAGTGTTTTAGCTACTAAAATAATAACTGTTATCCAATATTCAGGAATCTGAAACTGTAGAGCAGATTGATAGAGATGTTAAGCGTACTCATCCTGAGATGCAGTTTTTCAATGCGGGTTCTTCTGATGCCTTGGCTAATCAGGTAGGCATTTGTTGTGTTGGTATGATGCAGTTCTTGCTTGTTTCTTGTACTTGTGTTTAGTCTAAATGTGATATTCTTTTTTCTAGGAGTCACTGAAGCGTATACTTACCATCTTTGCAAAGTTAAATCCGGGTATAAGATATGTGCAAGGAATGAATGAAGTTTTAGCACCTCTCTACTATGTTTTCAAGAATGATCCAGACCAAAGTAATGCTGTAAGTTCTCTTTATGTCACTATTTGCTTCGAAAAAACTTCAGTTTTAATGGTGATGTAACAAACCGAGCATGTTATGACTATTTTTTCCAAACCTTATAGAGACAATAGAGTTCAACTTTGACATCCACCTGTAACAAACCGAGCATGTTATGACTGCTTCAAACGAAGTAGTAATGGTGTTCTTCATTTTAGATTTTATGACAGCCACCTGTAATGATGCATTGACTGTTGGATTTTGATTGTCGAATCAGATAGTAAATGATTTGACCTATCTGTATATACTCACTCTGTTTCACAATAGTTGGCACTTTTTTTACCATGATATTCTCGTTCTATTTCACAACAGTTGGTATTTTCAACCAAGATATCCTTCCCAAATGCTTGGAGCTTTGAGCACATGAATGCATCCTTTACCTTTTTTCCCATATTGATTGTGTTCTTGCTGTTTGTGCTCTTATATTTTCTTTCACATCTTTGTTGTGAGGGGACATTTTTGTCGTAATCATCATACAAATAGTTTTTTCGCTGAAATGTCTGCACACTGGTCAACAGTGACAATTACTCCCTCCGTTACTAAATATAATGACGTTTTGGAGTTCAATTTGAACTCCCCAAAGGTCTTATATTCAGGGACAGAGGTAGTACTTCAAAACAGAAGCAATACATCTCTATCTTCAAACAGAAGAAGAGCTAAGAAATAATCATCTCGTATGCATTGTGCCAGTCCATAATGTTCAAAGAGTCAAAATGCACCTTCAGATTTTAGATTATAAACTCAAATACAAACTTCTGGAGAATTCTCCTGTGGATCTGAGAGATTTAGAGATTAGGCTCAACCTAAACTCATTAACTTCTGGAGTTCTCTTCTTTAGTCTAGTTTACATGATAAGCTTGCAATCTGTATTTTAAGAATTAAGGATGATATTTTCTACGTGCTAAAATCAGACATGCATTCGCGTATTCTTATCTTAGAGACCTATGACAAGGAACATCTTTAATGCTTGTATCCTGCGTACTATTATTATGCATTTTGTTTTTCCTGAATCTATATTGCATAATGCCACCCTGCGTCTGATTTTTCTTTGGTAAAAGTCATTCTTGGGTGCTAGTATCAGAATATTACCTCTGTTCCGAAATGTAAGCCTCTTATATTTTGGAACGGAGACAGTAGCTTTTTAACCCTTGTACCATGTGTTGCATTATGCGTCATGGTATCTTGATGACCTATGACATATATTTTCTTTTTTATATGAATAGGCTGAAGCAGAGTCAGATGCTTTTTTCTGTTTCGTTGAGTTACTCAGTGGATTTCGAGATAACTTCTGCAAGCAGCTTGACAACAGTGTTGTTGGTATACGCTCCACAATCAGTAGACTATCACAGCTCCTAAAAAGGCATGATGAAGAGCTCTGGCGGCATTTAGAGGTTGTAACCAAGGTATGGATCTGAAGTCTTACATTGAAATTGCTCAGAAGTATGTTATGACACTCCCTCAATTCTATATACTTAACCTCCCATTGTGACACTCCCTCGATTCCCCTCGATTCCAGGTTAACCCACAGTTCTATGCGTTCAGATGGATCACCTTGCTATTAACACAGGAATTTAAATTCCGTGACTGCATTCACATGTGGGATGCGCTGTTAGGTGACCCAGAGGGACCTCCGGTTAGAAAACTGCCATTTATTGTTCCCTGCAGTGAGAGTATGTGGTACGTTTCAGAGCACATTAGATCAAACTCTTTCTTGTTTTGAATGCAGGACACGTTATTACGAATCTGCTGTGCAATGCTAATACTTGTTCGAAGACGGCTCTTGGCTGGTGACTTCACTGCAAACCTTAAGCTTCTCCAGAATTACCCACCAACAAACATTGACCATTTAATACATATTGCTAACAAATTGAGAGGGCTAGTACCCTGTTGATTGATGGCCCTTTTTTCCTTCCAGTGTTTGTTTTCATGGTAGTTTGATGTCCAAATATTATGCATTAAATCTGTAAATGAGCATCCATATGCCTATGTGGCGGGGCAGTAAATTTGAGCCATCTTTATCTTGTAACATGCCTTTTGGAGCTCGTTGTTTGTTATAAGTATAGCTGCCATATCATGGGTGATATGTGAAGTACCTTCAGAAAGTTCTTTTGCTGCCTGAGTACAAGCGCTCCAGTGCGATAAAGATTGCTTTAAACATTCTAAATATCACATGGGTTGATATTACGGGACCGGCAAAATTCTGGGATAAATTTGCATTTTCCCTAGCTAGTAGACTAGTAGAAGCGTGTTTACTGGCACCATAACGCATCAAGGAACTGAAAGTAGATCAATCAGAAGCTGTAAAACTGAACACCCGCCGCAAAATTTCTGGCAGGAGCCAGTAGTAGGAATATAGTGCGTTGCCATTCATTCACAGGCAACCATTGCAATAATATTTGCTGTTTCGGTAAGTGTATTCAGAACAATCTGAATCACGCAAGATTGGGTTTATCTAATCGGATCCACGTATGGTTAGAGAGGCAAAATCTATAATTTTTAAATGCAAGAACACGAAGCAAATGCAGTTGCTACGGTCCATTTGCTAAATGTGGGATACACTCAAAAGCTGTTTCCATAACAGAAATGGAAAAACAGAGTCGGAGGATGCAGAGATAAGATGCCAGAGTCGAGCAAAGGATGTTAGACTGATCAACTGGCAGCCGGTTAACACAAAAACAGTGGGTATACATGTACATAGACGAGGGTGGTGAACTGGTGATTTGAGAACCTGAGGGTGCAAAGGTAAGGTGCTCTCCTTGCCTGAGTAAGCACCTTATCAAGGAAGTGATACTTTATTCGTGGGATTTAAGGAAAGTAATATAAGCCATGTTCATCTCGAAAATAAAAATACAAGTACAAGTTGATCCTATCTTGTTCTCTCATTCATACTGTTCACAAAGGTTTGCGGTCTACAAATGAACTCAAGGAGTACAAATGAACTCAAGGAGCACAAATGAAAGAGAGACATTGTATTGTGTCTGTTGTGATTTGACAAAAATGCTTGACTCTTGCACAAGTAGTTCAAATTCTGTTGCTGGCAGCGCCTTCAAATTAATCTTCGCACTGTCCTTATCAACATAGGTATTTCTCCGACCTCATCTAAAACAGCACAGAGAGATCTAGCGTCAGTAAATTATAATAAGAACATGACACGAAGCTTAAAAATAGGACCAATGGAGGTTTAGGATTTGTATCAGATTGTTAAGATAAGCTTAAATGGACATATGGACGGATTAAGCGGAAATAAATTCTAGAGGGTTCAGTTCTAACTGTAACATATGGAAATATTGTATTCAGTGCATGACCAAACAGAAGAGTGCAACAGTATAATGGAAGTAATACACCAAAAGCAGTCCCGTAGTTATAAATTTCGACGCTGTATCTGCAGATTCTGCAATCATCCTATAACCTGACTACATAGAGACAATTACAAAACATAGATTGGTGGTTCCGTTGTTCTCTACCAGTACCCCAGTTACCAAGGTGTTCCAAAAGTAAATGGAACCGATTAGCAACAATTCAGTGAGCTTACATTTGTTTCATCAGGAAGTGCATAGACAAATCAACTAACAAGACCTACCGTTCAAAAAAAAAAAAAAACTAACAAGACCTGAAATTATTGATGTGTGGATACATCCTTTATAATGTAAAGCATATAGTTCTAATCATATTCTCCATTTATGACACATGAAGTCTGATGTCAATGTAATTTGATGAATCAGACTGACTAGATAAGCGGACAAACATCAAATGATCGTTTTCATCTGTGGAGGGCTTATGCATTTTGTAAGCGTCTATGGGTCACCAAAGTGTTAATGTTGACATGTTAGCACCAACATCGAGATAATAGCTATTAGTGGATACTTCCCATGTAAATAAAATGCCCAAGTTAAAGGTGCGTGGAACATGTCTTATCTACGAGGAGAAAAGCAGCTCTATCGAATCACTAGAGAAAGATGAGAAATTTCGGATCGACATACCTTAGATCCTCCGAAAAAATCGTAGTTGTTTAACACAGCCGCAACCTCGCCTCATAGAGATGTCTTGCCTGACAAGGTTTTCTTTGAACCAATGCCCAATAATCAATGGATCACATTTGAATTCCTCTAGCAGCTTGCCGGTGTTATCATAGTGGAATATGTAACCTTGGGAGTGACTGTAGACCAGTACATCTCCCTTGTGAGACAACACCAAATGTCGTGCATCTTGAAGTTCAGACAAGCTCTCCACCGGAAATTTAACATGGTACTTGAGTGACCAAACCTCCCTCTCATAGTCCTCCAGTAGCCAGATTTTGGTGGCTGTCCTCCCATCGTCGAAACAGCTGAAGCCAATTGAACCTTCCATGTCGCACAACAGACCGTATGATCCGATGGCTTCAGCTGGACGGCTCACGATCCTGAATGATTCAACCACCGTGTCGAAAACGGCTATCCTGACACCGTCGCCAGGGTACCAGTGAAGGCAGCTCCGAAACACCATGGGTGGGGCATAATAAGTGGAAGTTACTCCGTTAGAGGCCCGCATATGTTTCTCAATATTAGGGGTATCTGACGGAACTTCGATGCACCTTGGTGATCGCCCCCTGCGCACCATAAGGATGTAGTAGGCAACTTTGACGTGTTCCTGGACTCCGCACTTCCGGTACAGTACGCGGTACTCCCCGGACGGACCGTGGAGGTACAACGCCGCGATGTCAATGCGACCTGCGGCGGTGAGGCATGGGAGTGGAGCGCACTGTCGCGTGATGGGATTGCAGATGCTGTAGCGACCGTCGGAGAGGTAGAGCAGGAGAAGGCCGTCACAGGAGGCAATAAGCCTGAAGTCTTGGAAGTCGTCGAACCCGAGGACGGGGCGGCCGCGCTCGAGGAACGGCAAAGCACCTTTGGTACTGGTTGTTGTGCTGCCGTAGAGTGTGACGAGAGGGAGCGAAGGTTGGCGCCGATGATGGGCGCGGAGGAAGTCATGAGCCGATGTGAGGCCGTGCCAGGAGCGGCAGACCGCGCGGCAGCGAAGGATTTCCTTCGCCGGAAGGCGGATAAAGATCTCCCACACCACGATATCCTCCGGCAGTTTGAGGGCGACGGTGGCGGCCACACGGCGGCTGCGCGTCCGTTTCGACCTGCGTAGACCTGCGGTGGCCTCGTGGTCGACCGCAAAGCTGCCGTCGGTGGCTGTGGCTCCCCCATGCTCGGCGATTGTAGGAGGGTTTTGGATCAAGAGAGATGCAACAAGGATCCGGCGCTCCCTGGTCTGCGGGGGTATCCACTTGCGTGCCACGCAGAATGTCCGGGCCATCGTAGTGCCTTGCCAGCCACCACCAGCCGCCGCAACAGCAACGCCCTAGGTCACACCCTCGCACCGTGCCCAACGATACCACCCGTATATATAGCCTTGGATTCGACGGCTCTCGTGCTCTGATATTCGAGTTCACAGATGCGCCGCCGCTCAAATCTTGAGATCGAGGATTTGGTTAGGTTTTGTGGCCCGTGTATGATTTGTTTTCCCGCTGGTAGTTGGATAGACATAGACTTGTTCGCTTGGTCTGATAACTGCTAGGGTTTCATCCCTCTCCACAAACATCCTCGTCGAATGAACATCAATCGTGGTGTGGGAAAACAGAGTGTTGCCGTGGCCACAAAGTCTGCCGTGTGCCACGTTGGCCCGGAACACGGCAGACATAGCCTCTGCTGTGCTCCGGGCCAACGTGGCACACGACATACTTCGTGGCCACCAGGGAAGGACGCGGGGACACATGGTAGACAGTTGGCCACGGCAATGGGCCTCGGAGGAACACGGCAGACAAGTGGACACGGCAGAGGGTGCGAAAGACACACGGCATATCTGGCCGCACGACACACCTCTGAGAGCCCGTACTCTCCAATTTTTTAGGTTCCCGCCAAAAGGCTGGCGCCAAAATACTGCCATGTGCACGTGGCTTTGTCGTGTGTGTAAACACGATAGTGTTATATCATATGCTATTTTACCCCTTTTTGTGAACAATATGTCCCCGGAAAATTCCCGAGTAATAATTTACCTTTTTTCCTTCTAAACTGCATGCATTACCTCTTGACACCATGAAAGTTGACATGGGATCCACTAGTTGGAAATGATATATGGCTCGGTTCCTCACTTCTACGGGGGTAGACCGCTCATGGGCAGCGCGGGCTAGGGTTTCGCCATAGACCGTGCTTTGGGGGTCCGGAATCCACCCAAGTCATGCATGTGGACCTAACATGTGTATGTATGTGTGATGTTGGGTTGGGAGATGCAATAGCTAGGTCCCGGGTGTGACCTTCCACCTGTACCTACAGTTCGGCTCGAGCTGACTTTTAGGTGGAAACTCCCTCGTCGGTTACACTGGGGGAAATCTTGTGGTAAGCATGGGGGAATCTTGTGGTAAGCATGGGCAAACTTTTAGGTGAAGACTTGGCAAGTGCTGGCAGAGTTGAGCTTTTTCTTCCGTCACCTTTGTGCTAAGGAATTAGACATAGAAGTGGTCAAGAAGCTAGATCAACAGGCACACGAGTTGCTTTGCAAGCTTGAGATGCTTCTTCCACCAGGGTTTTTCAATCTCATGCAACATATGATCTTGCATCTCCCGCAGGAGGCGTTAAAGTGGGGGCATGTGCAATTTTGTTGGCAGTTCGGGCCCAAGAGAGTGAATAAGGATATTCAGCTTAAAACCGGCAATAAAAACAAGCCCGAGGCATCCATTGCCGAGGCAACCCTTACCGAGGAGGTGTCAAATTTCACGACAAAGTACTATGATGACAACATTCCTACTCGGCACAATCCTGTCCTTCGTTACAATGATGCCAACCATGAAGAGGTACCCAAGCTTAGCATCTTTGTCGGGCTAGGTGGCAAATCAAGTGGCGCTAAGAGAACGACGATAAAAGGATCCGAATGGGACTTGATACACTCTTATGTCTTGAACAGCATGGAGAAAATGAAGTCGTACATCAAGTAAGTTCGATTCACCACTTAGTTTTTTGCAATCCTTCATAAATTTGTGACTAAATATTCCTCCTATCATTGGCATAGACGGTTCACTGAAATACACTGGAAGCAAAGGAGGGAGCCTACCTTTGAAGAAGCTACGATTTTTTTTGAAGTGGTGGTAAATTCGATTTCATTAGCTGGTTCTCGGCTTTGGTACTTCTCTATCTAACTTGTACATTCGTCGATCTCCTCTACATTCCAATATCTTCTTCTACTGAACTTCTTATACTAAACTTGTAGGCAAAATCGGAGAAAGAAATGAAACCAGAGCTGAAACAAATTGCTAATGGCTTTAAATATTCCGGCGAGTCATTTAATGCTTACGACGTGAACGGGTATCGCTTCCATACCCACAGTTACACACAGGGTCGACCGAACCGGAAGACAATAAATAGCGGGGTCCTGTGTGAAGGCTCAGATGGACTTCATTACTATGGAAGAGTGGAGCATATATACGAGCTGAATTACGGTTTTGGCAAAGGGCAAAACCCCGTGGTATCCAAATGCCATTGGTTCGACCCAAATCGGGTGAAACGGAAACCCGACATTGGTTGGGTCGAAGTTGAACGAAGCTCCATATATGCGGGAGATGATGTCTATATTTTGGCTACCCAGGCCTTTCAAGTATTCTATCTTCCATACCCATGCAAAAAACCGAGCAAGCGCCTGCAAGGTTGGGATGTTGTAATCACGGTACCGACGCGTGGTAGGCCGCCTTTGCATAACACGGTACCGACAGCTCGAGATATGACCCTGACTTTTTCCAAGAAGAAGGGCTTCTAGGAAATTTCACTATCAACTTGGAGATCAATGAGGACATGGTCGTAGATGACGAAGAAGACGAAGCTGCACACATGGAGGAAGACACTCCGCAAGATGAAGTGGAGGAGGTTAAGAACCAATATGACGTCACATTACTTGAGCGATTTCACCAAGGCCTTGACCTTGATGATCCGGCTGACCCACCTCCAGATTATGTGCCTGGTTATTGGTGGGGCAATCTTGATAGCGATAACGAAACATTGGATCCAAGAGTAGATCGCAGTGATATCGACACGGGCTACTGAAGCGATTTGTAATAGCTAGACTATTTATGTATGTCCTCTATCATGTGTAATAATGGATTTCTGTAGCTAGACTATTTATGTATGTCCTCTATCATGTGTAATAATGGATTTCTGTAGCTAGACTATTTATGTATGTCCTCTATCATGTGTAATAATGGATTTCTTGTAACACCCCACTTTTTGCATATCAAATTAAGACCTTGTTGAGTTGCTTTATCTTGGGTGAATTAAAAACTTTTGCTAATTATGATGTTTGTGTGACATCATGTGTGATTTCATGTGAATGCATGTGCATGATTTTATGTATGTGTGTGTGAGATTTGTGGCATGAATTTAATTGTAGAATTTCCAACACCTGTGCACTAGGAACTAAAATTTAGTGTTACCATTTTATGCATGAATTATTGAGCCTAGACTCAGCTTGTGTGCGCCAAAAACCCTAGCATGGAATTCTTTGCTTGATCACATTACCTTTTCTTTTATTTCTCTTTTCTTTTGCATCTTTATTTGAAAATAGGGACTTCTCCAAAACCCTACCTCTTATGACTCTAAAATTTTCAAACTTCGGCCATGAGCTCTTGATCACATTTGGTACCCCTGGAAACCAATCTAGGCAAAAAAAATCAAACCTAGTTTGATTGAATTCAAATTCAAAATTTGAATTCGGCCATGACAACCCTAGTCTTCAAAATTTTCTCTTCTCTCTCTCTCTCTCTCTCTCTCTCTCTCTCTCTCTCTCTCTCTCTTTCTTCTTCTTAAGCCGACCAAGGGGAGGGAAAGGGGTCTGCTGTGAATCTCCCTCTCTAAAGTCATAAGATCTTGGAGAAAATTTTCCCCTTGTCGTATTCAGTTGGCATCGAGGGGGAGAGGAGGAGCCCGAGGCCCTTGCCAGACTCTTTTCCCTCTCCCTTCTCTTCGATCACCCTTACCTCCGTGAACCCCCAACGAGCGTGCGCCACTCTGCAGAAACCCTAGCCCGACCCCACGCCACAGAGACTACCCAGCCCTACCCCTCCCGTCCCTGCAACCGTCGCCATGGCCACCATGGGCGCCCAACTGGGGCAGAGCCGCACCGACCATCCCCTAGCCCGTTACCTTGCCACCAGCCCCGTGTCGGCCTCGACGACCAATTCCCCGAGCCAGACTCGTCTGAGCCCCACCATGCACGCCACCCCGACCACACCGAACCGACACGATCTAGCCGCCCAGCGCGCACAGAGCTTGCAACACGTTCCCGCATGCCCAGGACTCCTCCTGCACCGCGTTGCACACAACCGTGCACGGCACTGACCACCCGACGCAACGCCACCCGCGCCTTGCCCCCTGACCGAGCGGATCTACCCAGGCGAGCTCGAGTTCAGACGCACCCAAGCTGAAACCGAGACAGCCCCGACCGAACTGCTACGCCACTGACAGCAACACCTACGCCACTGGACTCAGCGCACAACGCCGCCCTAGAGGACAGCCCAGCGTGTCCAATTGCATCCGCTCGAGTCCACCGTGATCCAAGCTCACCGCAGCCATATAAAAACCCCTGAGCCTTCCCGTTCCCCTCCGCTGCTGCTCATTTGCTCCCACCTCACTCCCCTCTCACTGCCGCCCCTCTCTGCTGCGAAGCCGCAGCAAGTCGATCGCCGGAGAGCTCGAGGCTTCGGGTAGATCACCAACGACGGCGGTGGAGGTTTCCGTCGACCCAGCCGCTCTCTCTGCTCCCTCTCTGGTTCACGACGTTCCTCTCCCATCCCCTAGATCTCACCTAGCCACTTTTGCTTCCAGGACTAGCCGAGGTCGACGAAGCCATCGCCGTAGACGCACGGACGCCCGAGGAGGACGCTCGCGCTTCGACCTCTGCATGCAACTTCTGTGCTCACTCCGGTCATCGAGGATCTAGTCGCCGCCATTTCCCAGCCTTTCCTAGCCCCGGCGACCTCGGTGAGCATCTCCCCCCGCGAAACCCTAGACGGCGCCATTCTCCTCGCGCGCATGCAGCAGGTGACGGGGACGACAGCGATCTGCCGTCGGTCGCCTTCTAATCGGATGGACGGGAGAGCCCGTACCGATTCGGTCGCCGCCGGGCTGGCCGGCGAGCCAGCTGGGCCGATTTGGCCCAGATCTAGCGAGGCCTGGCCAGATCCGGCCAATTTCTTTTTTTCCCGTGAGTGATTATCTGTTAATTATTCACTGTTGCAAACTAAAATGCTTAGAAATTTTTCTAGACCTCAAAAAATTGTGATTCAAATTTTCCTGTGATCCTTGCAATGTTATCCAGCCACTGGTACTACATGTTTGATTTTTAGGACTCTAAATATTATCTGGTAATTAAATAGTGTAGATCTATTGTTTTTCATTCATATAAGCAAATCTGTTGTTCAGTGCAATGAAATTGGGTGATTCTAATTTTCAGTGATACCATGCTGTCATGTGAAGCTGTAGGAACTGGATTTTCTATTTTAGGAGTATTTTATTGCCTGTAGGAATTATTTTGATGGTGATAAAGATTTGCCTTGTTTTAATTATTATGCATAGTAGGATTATTATTTTTGGGTGATTCCACCTCTGGTGTGTTGTGCATCTTAGTAGCTTTCCAATATGATCTCTGGTAGAATTTTAGGACCTACAAAAAGTTTTAGGGAGTTAAATTGCTTTTCTAGTGATTAGTGAGACTAGGAAATTCATTATAATTCTTTGTCTTACTATTTTGATTTGAATCCAATTGTGTTGGTTCTGTGATGTTGTTAGCTATCTGTAAGTATGCTGGATGCCATGTCTTGATTGACCATGATGCCTGCAAGTGGTTTGTTTGTGATTAGGGCTAATTTGCTAATAGAACTTACTTGCTATTATTAAATTAGTTTATTCTTTTATAAAATAGATATTGGTTCAGATATCTGAACATGTTTGTTTCTGATACTCAATGCTTGAGTTGTGTGATGCATGTATTGGGTGTGGACCATGTATGCATGAATGCTTATTGTGTGTGTTGTTGTTTTTCCGGCGATAGATTCGAATGACGAGTGTGCGGAGGAAGGGGAGATCTTTGAGTACCAAGAAGAAGGAGATCACGGACAAGCCAACCAAGGCAAGCCATCTACTTGTTGCATATCTGAATCCTACTAAGTCACTATGCATTGTTTACTATTGTTTTCTAATATGCATTGTTTTTCTATATTGCTATTATCCCCTATATAGCAATAGTTGACGACTTAGCTCCACAAGTCGACTTGATATCATCTATAAAGATGACACCCTTGACACCTACTCAACATCCCTATATTAGAGACTTGATGATTAGCATCAAAGTCTTTGGAAAAACTTGTAGTGGAGTCAAAAACTCTAGGATGGGAAAACTCTCGGAAAAGTTTCGAAAATGGTTTCGAAAACCTTGGAGTAGTATCTACTCAACTGAAATGTTTTCTAAATGATTTTGGGACAAATGGGATTGGATTATGGAAGGAAAGGAGTTGGTGGTTTTATAAAAAGACATTGGTGTTTCTTTGTAGTCGCTCGGAACAATTAACCCGTGCAACCACATTACCCCGGTATGGGACGGGGCTTAGTCCGAAGTTTATCTACCTTAGTGTGGGGAGCCTCACAACTATATAAGGGTCTATAGGACCCCAGAATCCGGGTTGACGCCAAAAGAGGGTCAACACATATCACGACATATCCCGAGCCGCCGGAAGACACTTGGGTTCTCCTGCCGTGGCGCCGGAGTTACACTCTGGTGGAGGTACTGCCGGGACATGCCGGGGAGGTAGACTCCACAGGGTAGGCACTCGTACTAAGGTGGATAGATGGAACGCTCTGATCGATTATCCGAACCCCACATACTGGTGTATGACGGTCCGTGGTGGTATCCCGGCGAATTTATCGGATGGTGTGGGTAAAGTGTACAACCTCCGCAGAGTGTAAACCTATTCGAATAGCCGAGTCCTCGGTCATGGATGGTTGTAAAGATCACTACACTGCCCAATGTCAGGTTTTGGTTTTATAAATGGTTTTCGAGAAAACGGAGTTTGTGCCGGACGGAGTACTTGGAGGGTACGGCCGTGGCACGGGTGTGGTTTGGAGTACTTGGAGAGTACTGCCGACAACTTGAGGTGGTCATGTCTGATTGACCACCGACCTTATCTTACAAAGGAGTTTCCCCCTTTCCTAGAGCTTTTCCTAAAAATGTTTTATAAAGGTTTTCTTTAATAAGGATATAGAGATGTTGTATGAAATGCTATATCGACAAGGAAAACTATGATATAGAGATGTTGTATGACATGCTATATCGACAAGAGAAACTATGATATAGAGATGTCGTATGACATGCTATATCGATAAGAGAAACTATGATATGGAGAGATGTCTTATGACATGCTATACCTTGAACCAAGCCATCCTTGCTACAGCCAAATAGCATGTGAACACTCTTCTCTTAGATGGTTTGCGAGTACAATTCCAAAATGTACTCACGGCTTTGTCCCTGGCTATTAACTTGGCCAGACTTTGGAGACGACTATGAGGAGGACGATGAGGAGTACGACGACGCCGGTGCGAATTAGGAACGTCTCCCGGTCAGTCGCCTGTAGGGTAGTAGGCCTGACTTGGGTCAGCTACGCTGCATGTATCCCGCTGCTATTTACTAAGTAAGAGTGTCAGTTGAACTTGCCCTGCGTGGCAATCTATATTCGGCCAAGCGGCCTATGTAAGACTTTAAGACTCGTTATGTAATAGATGATGTAATCTGTAATGCCAACTCTGTTATGTGGATTCACGACGGTCTTCCTAGGATCGTGAATTGTATGCATAACGGGAATCCCGGGTGGTAAGCCGGGGTCCCCACAGAGTTGGTACCAGAGCCATCCTGACCTTAGGAGACCCTAGTTTAGCATGGGCGTTAGATCGGACCAAAAATTACTTTCTAAAAATAAAAGAGATGGCTATATATATCAGAGGTATATATATATTGCTCTCATCTCTTCCCTTATTCTTTAAGCATCTTTATTTACTTGCATTTTAATTCAAGTTTTTACTTATGTATAAAATCTTGCACACTTGGGTAAGTCATTAATAAACTCTACTTTAAAATTTGTATAGATGGACGCTCCTACTGCACACCGGTAGATCGGCACCCACGAGGACGTGCTGATCTTCGAGCGCGACTTGGTGGAGTTAGCCGCGCATCTCGGACGCCCGCGTCCTGAGGTGCGAGGCTACCGCCTATTTGAGAAGGGTACCCGGGAGCTGGCTTACCAGGTGGTTTGCCAGGTCCGCGGGAAGGAGGTCCCGCCGACTTCACCGGAGTTCACCTTCGAGGTGATAGAGCGCAACTGGGGCGATGGCTTGATGCGTGTTATGCGACACGCCATCTCGCGCCTCGTCCACCTCCACTACGATGAGCTACTCGGTACCCGCTACGAGCACTACGGGAGGGTCGACTCTGATGGCCTTCCCTACCAGGCTACCGCGCACACCCCTTTCAGCCGCCACTTCTGCCACACGGAGGCTCTACTGCACCACACGCAGGAGCATCTGGACCACGTCCGGATGGTCGCCGACGAGAGAGGGCTAGAGCTAGCCGTCCTTCATGAGGCCCTCCAGGAGTCTATCTTCTCTCGTCATCGTCTCCTCGCTGCCAAGAGGAAGATCGTGAAGAAGAACAAGGCTCTTAGGCGGCGCGTCTGCGAGTTGGAGGACCACTTGGCTTCTCTTGAGAGCCACATGTACGAGCTAGAGGAGGAGACCGCCGAGCTCCACAAGGAGAACAAGGCGGTACTTGGCCGCGACGACGACCACCAGGAGGCCTTCGACGAGGAGCCCGCTAGCACCAACGACGATGACTGTGGTAGCGAGAGCGGTGATGACCGCAACGCTATCCTGGACTTCTACGCTCCTGAGACTCTTAGTGAGGAGGACCCCGAGGAGGTAGTCCCCCATGTTAGCGACGATGAGTAGATTCCACCACCCTACCCCTCTCACGTAGGTTGCCGCGTAGTGGTTAGTTCACTCCCTTTTGCGTATCCATGTTGTATGGTCTGTCTAGAACCATTTGGTATGTGTGATGCATGAGACTATGTGGTATGTGTGTGCCTGGACATGTTTGGCACCCTTTTGCTTGTATATATTATGTATGCCTGGACTTGTTATGCATGTATGTTGTTGGAGCATGTTATGTATGGCTGCTATGGATGATATGTTATGCATGAGTTGAGTTCTTTTTATTCTTTGAAGCATGCCTAAGTTCCCTTGTTATTATTCTCACAAAACCACTTCTCTCCAGAATGGCTCCGGAAACGCGAGGCCAAGCTGGAGGCAATCCGCCCCACCACCCGAGCCAAGCATGGAGCAGCAGCTGCGGCTCATGCTAGAAGACCGCGAAGCCACGCGCGCCGAGCGCCAAGCCAACCTCGCCACTCTTCAGCACCTTGCGCAAATTGCCACCCACCACAACAACAATGGTGGCAATGACGATGAGGAGCCCCAAAACAAACTTAGGGACTTCCAAAACTCCAACCCTCCAACCTTCACTAAGTCCACCGAACCCCTGGACACCGACGACTGGCTCCGCACCATCGAGAACAAGCTCGAGTATGCGGGAGTTGGAGAGAACGAGAAGGTGCTCTATGCCACTCATTTCCTAGCTGGAGCAGCGGGTGCATGGTGGGAGAACGTCTGTGCCATGCAGCCCAAAGGCCAAGTAATGACTTGGGAAGCTTTCAAGACCAAGTTCCGCAAAGCCCACATTCCCTCCGGACTCATCAAGATCATGCGCGACAAGTTTCTCAACCTCAAGCAAGGTGGGATGAGTGTCACTGAGTACCTCGACAAATTCACCACTTGGGGAAGGTATGCCCCTAATGACATCAACACTGACGAGAAGAAGAGGGAACGTTTCCTGAATGGACTTCAGGAAGAACTGCAAACCTATTTGGTAGTCGTGCCATACAATGACCTGGAAGCCCTGGTCGATACCGCCATCATGGTGGAAGACAAGAACAAAGCTGCCCGCGAAAGCCGGAAGAGGAGGATGATGAGTCAGGGTGGATCAAGCAGCCAAAGGTCTCACAACATGCCCCCATCTAGGTCTGCGCCACCCCCTCAGAGGTTCGCCTCTCAAGCTCCCAGACCCAACAACCCCAATCGGTAGTACCAAAGCAACCGCCCTGCAAGCGGGAATCCTTTGGGAGGCAACCGCAATACCTTCAACCCCACCAACCGCAGTCAAGGAAGCGGCTGCTATACTTGTGGCCAGCAAGGACATTTCTCTAAGGAGTGTCCCCTGAAGAACCCTTCTGTGCCGGGCCTCAGCGCGCCGCGACCCAATCAGGGTCAAGGCTATGGACCCCCTGGAAGGAACCCGAAGAATCAAGCAAATGTTGCTCAAGGCCGCCTGAATCATGTCAACGTAGCTGAAGCTAAAGAAGCACCTGATGTCGTGCTTGGTACGTTTCTCGTCAACTCCGTGCCTACAAAAATTCTATTCGATTCTGGCGCATCACATTCATTTGTCACGGAGAACTTCGTGGATAAGGGTAGTTTGAAACCTAGTCGCATGGATAGACTCATGATAGTGCAAATCCCTAGGTCAACTGCCAAGACCCAACTGTCCTGCAGAAATGTCCTAGTAGAACTCCACGGGGAAAAATTCCAAGTAGATCTGATTGTTCTAGGCACAAAAGGATTGGATGTGGTACTTGGAATGGACTGGATGTCCAATTACCAGGGGCACATCGATTGCGCTCGGAAAGCCATAACCATGACCAGCAGTAGTGGGGTTCAGATTGAGCACGTCGCAACCATGCCATCCCGCAAAGCCTACTACAAAAAGTCTATCTCTGGAGCGACCCTTGATCAAGTTCCGGTGGTATGTGAGTACCCCGACATCTTTCCTGAGGAGTTGCCAGGTATGCCCCCTGACCGGGATATCGAGTTCGTGATTGAGTTGATTCCCGGAACAGCTCCCATTGCTCAGCGACCCTATCGTATGAACCCCCAAGAACTTGAGGAGTTAAAGAAGCAACTTGCTGACATGCTTAGCAAATGCCTTATCCGTCCCAGCACTTCACCTTGGGGATCGCCTGTTCTGTTTGTGGACAAGCGAGACGGTACCATATGACTGTGTGTGGATTACCGTAAACTCAACGAGGTGACCATCAAGAATAAATACCCACTCCCGAAGATTGAGGACCTATTTGATCAGCTGAATGGAGCCAAAGTGTTCTCCAAGATTGATCTCCGCACTGGATATCATCAGCTAAAAGTCCGAGAGTCTGACATTCCCAAGACCGCTTTCACCACTCGTTACGGCCTGTTCGAGTACACCGTCATGTCCTTTGGCCTAACCAATGCCCCTGCCTATTTCATGAATCCCATGAATAAGGTATTCATGAAGTTCCTCGAGAAGTTTGTGGTGGTCTTCATCGACGACATCTTGGTCTATTCAAAGACCGAGGAAGAGCACGCAGAACATCTGCGGCTAGTATTGGGAACCCTACGCGAACACCAACTCTACGCCAAGTTCAGCAAATGTGAGTTTTGGCTGAAAGAAGTTGGGTTCCTAGGCCATGTACTCTCAGCTGGTCGAGTATCCGTTGACCCCTCGAAAATCACCTCCATTATGGAAAGAAAGGCCCCAACTAACCCCACCGAAGTCCGAGCATTTCTTGGACTAGCTGGGTATTATCAGAAGTTTGTAGAAGGTTTTTCCAGCATCGCTCGCCCATTGACTCAGCTGCTCAAGAAAGATAAGAAGTTTGAGTGGACTGAGAAGTGTGAGCAGAGTTTCCAAGATCTCAAGAAGAGACTAGTGACAGCTCCTATCCTAACCATGCCCAATATTACCAAGAGCTTTGATGTCTACTGCGATGCGTCCAAGCTTGGTCTTGGAAGTGTCTTGATGCAAGACGACAAAGTTATTGCCTACCTATCCCGCCAACTACGCCGTCACAAGCTGAACTATCCTACCCATGACCTTGAGCTTGCCGCTGTTGTCCATGCCCTCAAAACATGACGACACTATCTTATGGGGAACCGTTGTGAGATCTACACCGACCACAAAAGTTTGAAGTACATCTTCTCCCAGAAAGAGTTGAACATGAGACAAAGGAGATGGATTGAACTCATCAAAGACTATGACCTAGGCATTCATTATCACCCCGGCAAAGCGAATGTGGTCACCGATGCCCTCAGCCGAGAGCCCTGTTCCCTAAATGCCTTACTGAAGGCCAGCCAACCAACCCTATGCGAGGAGTTCGAGAAGTCCGGGCTTGAGCTTGTAAGCCATGGTTTCTTAGCGAACCTTGAAGTCCGACCCACTCTCTTTGACCAAATCAAGGAAGCTCAGAAGGGTCATGAGAGTATTGAAGGTATTAAGCATAGGATGGGACGAGAGGATGTACCTGGGTTTTCAATTGACCAGGAAGGTGTGCTATGGTATAATGGCCGCTTGTGTGTCCCTAGCATCGAGGAGTTAAAGCAACTTATTCTGGCGGAGGCCCATGATACCCCGTATTCAATTCATCCCAGAGGCACCAAAATGTACCAAGACTTGAAGGAACAGTTTTGGTGGCACGGTATGAAGCGGGAAATAGCTTTCTATATCGCTCGATGTGACGTCTGCCAGCGTGTCAAGGCTGAGCACCAATGACCTACGGGTCTGCTGCAGCCATTAAAGGTGCCAATGTGGAAGTGGGAGGAAGTCGGAATGGACTTCATCACTGGACTGCCTAGATCCAATTGAGGCCATGATTCTATCTAGGTTATTATTGATCGCCTGACCAAGGTCGTCCACTTTCTACCTGTCAAGACCACCCATAAGGGCCGAGACCTAGCCGACCTGTATATGTCCAGGATTGTTAGCCTCCATGGAGTGCCCAAGGTGATTGTGACTGATCGAGGCACTCAATTCACCTCAAGATTCTGGAACAAACTTCACGAAGCCTTGGGAACAAAACTCTCCTTTAGCACAGCCTATCACCCACAGACTGGTGGTCAAACCTAAAGGGTAAACTAGATCCTCGAAGACATGCTTCGAGCCTGCATCCTCTCATACGGGGCCAAGTGGGAGGACTGCTTGCCATTTGCTGAGTTCTCCTACAACAATAGCTATCAGGCTAGTCTGCAGATGGCCCCCTTTGAAGACCTATATGGTCGCAAGTGCCGTACCCCTCTTAAATGGTCTGAAACTGGAGAAAGCCAAGTGTTTGGGCCAGATGTCATTAAGGAGGCCGAAGAGCAAGTCCAACTCATCCGCAACCGTTTGAAAGCAGCCCAGTCAAGACAAAAGAGTTATGCCGACCCAAAGAGGAGACCTGTCACCTTCAATGTGGGAGACTTTGTCTACCTTCGAGTCACACCGCTCAAGGGTATGCAATGCTTCCATGTTAAAGGTAAACTTGCACCCCGGTACATCGGACCGTTCAAGCTAGAGCTTCCCCCAAAGCTATCTGAGTTCCATGATGTCTTCCATGTTTCGCAACTCCGCAAATGTCTCCAAGTCCCCAACAAGCCCGAGACCTTCAAGGAGATCGACCACAACTCCATTGATCTAAACCACGACCTCACTTATCGGGAGAGACCCATTCACATTCTTGAAGAAGATGTCCGTCTTACCCATAGATGCAAGATCAAGATGTATAAGGTGCAATAGAGTAACCACACCGAAGACGAAGCTACTTGGGAATGTGAGGATTATCTCCGACGAGAGTTTCCCGAACTACTTCACGCTTAGCTACCGAATCTCGGGACGAGATTCTTTTTAAGGGGGGAAGGTCTGTAACACCCCACATTTTGCATATCAAATTAAGACCTTGTTTAGTTGCTTTATCTTGGGTGAATTAAAAACTTTTGCTAATTATGATGTTTGTGTGACATCATGTGTGATTTCATGTGAATGCATGTGCATGATTTTATGTGTGTGTGTGTGTGAGATTTGTGGCATGAATTTAATTGTAGAATTTCCAACACTTGTGCACTAGGAACTAAAATTTAGTGTTATGATTTTATGCATGAATTCTTGAGCCTAGACTCAGCTTGTGTGCGCCAAAAACCCTAGCATGGAATTCTTTGCTTGATCACATTACCTTTTCTTTTATTTCCCTTTTATTTTGCTTCTTTATTTGAAAATAGGGACTTCTCCAAAACCCTTTCTCTTATGACTCTAAAATTTTCAAACTTCGGCCATGAGCTATTGATCACATTTGGTACCCCTGGAAACCAATCTAGGCAAAAAAAATCAAACCTAGTTTGATTGAATTCAAATTCAAAATTTGAATTCGGCCATGACAACCCTTGTCTTCAAAATTTTCTCTTCTCTCTCTCTCTCTCTCTCTCTCTTTCTTCTTCTTAAGCCGACCAAGGGGAGGGAAAGGGGTCTACTGTGAATCTCCCTCTCTGAAGTCATAAGATCTTGGAGAAAATTTTCCCCTTGTCATATTCAGTTGGCATCGAGGGGGAGAGGAGGAGCCCGAGGCCCTTGCCAGACTCTTTTTCCTCTCCCTTCTCTTTGATCACCCTCACCTCTGTGAACCCCCAATGACCGTGTACCACTCTGCAGAAACCCTAGCCCGACCCCACGCCGCAGAGACTACCCAACCCTACCCCTCCCACCCCTGCAACCGTTGCCATGGCCACTGTGGGCGCCCAACTAGGGCAGAGCCGCACCGACCATCCCCTGGCCCATCACCTCGCCACCAGCCCCGTGTCGGCCTTGACGACCAATTACCCAAGCCAGACTCGCTTGAGCCCCACCATGCACGCCACCCCGACCACGCCGAACCGACATGATCTGGCCGCCCAGCGCGCACAGAGCTTGCAACGCGTTCCCGCATGCCCAGCACTGCTCCTGCACCGCATTGCACACAACCGTGCATGGCACTGACCACCCGACGCAACGCCACCCGCGCCTTGCCCCCTGACCGAGCGGATCGACCCAGGCGAGCTTGAGTTCAGACGCACCCGAGCTGAAACCAAGACAGCCCCGACCGAACTGCTACGCCACCGACAGCAATACCTACGCCACTGGACTCAGAGCACAACACCGCCCTAGAGCACCGCCCAGCATGTCCAATTGCATCCGCTCGAGTCCACCGTGATCCGAGCTCACCGCAGCCGTATAAAAACCCCTGAGCCTTCCCATTCCCCCTCCGCTGCTGCTCATTTGCTCCCACCTCACTCCCCTCTCACTGCCGCCCCTCTCTGCTGTGAAGCCGCAGCACATCGATCGCCGGAGAGCTCGAGGCTTCGGGTAGATGACCAACGACGGCGGTGGAGGTTGCCGTCGACCCAGCCGCTCTCTCTGCTCCCTCTCTGGTTCACGACGTTCCTCTCCCATCCCCTAGATCTCACCCAGCCACTTTTGCTTCCAAGACTAGCCGAGGTCGACGAAGCCATCGCCGTAGACGCACGGACGCCCGAGGAGGACGCTCGCGCTTCGACCTCTGCATGCAAATTTTGTGCTCACTTTGGTCGTCGAGGATCTAGCCACCGCCGTTTCCCAGCCTCTCCTAGCCCCGACGACCTCGGTGAGCATCTCCCCCCGCGAAACCCTAGCCGACGTCGTTCTCCTCGCGCGCATGCAGCAGGTGACGGGGACGACGGCGATCTGCCGTCGGTCGCCTTCTAATCGGACGGACGGGAGACCCCGTACCGATTCGGTCACTGCCGGGCTGGCCGGCGAGCCAGCTGGGCCGATCTGGCCCAGATCTGGCGAGGCCTGGCCAGATCCGGCCCCATTTCTTTTTTTCCCGTGAGTGATTATCTGTTAATTATTCCCGTGAGTGATTCAAATTTTCCTGTGATCCTTGCAATGTTATCCAGCCACTGGTACTGCATGTTTGATTTTTAGGACTCTAAATATTATCTGGTAATTAAATAGTGTAGATCTATTGTTTTTCATTCATAAAAGCAAATCTGTTGTTCTGTGCAATGAAATTGGGTGATTCCAATTTTCAGTGATGCCATGCTGTCATGTGAAGCTGTAGAAACTGGATTTTCTATTTTAGGAGTATTTTATTGCCTGCAGGAATTATTTTGATGGTGATAAAGATTTGCCTTGTTTTAATTATTATGCACAGTAGGATTATTATTTTTGGGTGATTCCACCTCTGGTGTGTTGTGCATCTTAGTAGCTTACCAATATGATCTCTGGTAGAATTTTAGGACCTACAAGAGTTTTAGGGAGTAAAATTGTTTTTCTAGTGATTAGTGAGACTAGGAAATTCATTATAATTCTTTCTCTTACTATTTTGATTTGATTCCAATTGTGTTGGTTCTGTGACGTTGTTAGCTATCTGTAAGTATGTTGGATGCCATGTCTTGATTGACCATGATGCCTACAAGTGGTTTGTTTGTGATTAGGGCTAATTTGCTAATAGAACTTACTTGCTATTATTAAATTAGTTTATTCTTTTATAAAATAGATATTGGTTCAGATATCTGAACATGTTTGTTTCTGATACTCAATGCTTGAGTTGTGTGATGCATGTCTTGGGTGTGGACCATGTATGCATGAATGCTTATTGTGTGTGTTGTTGTTTTTCCGACGATAGATTCGAACGACGAGTGTGCGGAGGAAGGGGAGATCTTTGAGTACCAAGAAGGAGGAGATCAGGGAGAAGCCAACCAAGGCAAGCCATCTACTTGTTGCATATCTGAATCCTACTAAGTCACTATGCATTGTTTACTACTGTTTTCTAATATGCATTGTTTTTCTATATTGCTATTATCCCCTATATAGCAATAGTTGACGACTTAGCTCCACAAGTCGACTTGATATCATCTATAAAGATGACACCCTTGACACCTACTCAACATCCCTATATTAGAGACTTGATGATTAGCATCAAAGTCTTTGGAAAAACTTGTAGTGGAGCCAAAAACTCTAGGATAGGAAAACTCTCGGAAAAGTTTCAAAAATGGTTTCGAAAACCTTGGAGTAGTATCTACTCCACTGAAATGTTTTCTAAATGATTTTGGGACAAATGGGATTGGATTATGGAAGGAAAGGAGTTGGTAGTTTCATAAAAAGACATTGGTGTTTCTTTGTAATCGCTCGGAATAATTAACCCGTGTAACCACATTACCCCGGTATGGGATGAGGCTTAGTCGGAAGTTTATCTACCTTAGTGCGGGGAGCCTCACAACTATATAAGGGTCTGTAGGACCCCGGAATCTGGGTTGACGCCAAAAGAGGGTCAACACATATCACGACATATCCCAAGCCGCCGGAAGACACTTGGGTTCTCCCGCCATGGCGCCGGAGTTACACTCTGGAGGAGGTACTGCCGGGGCGTGCCAGGGAGGTAGACTCCACAGGGTAGGCACTTATAGTAAGGTGGATAGATGGAAGGCTCTGATCGATTATTCGAACCCCGCATACTGGTGTATAACGGTCCGTGGTGGTATCCCGGCGGATTTATCGGATGGTGTGGGTAAAGTGTACAACCTCTGCAGAGTGTAAACCTATTAGAATAGCCGAGTCCTCGGTCATGGACGGTTGTAAAGATCACTACATTGCCCAATGTCAGGTTTTGGTTTTATAAATGGTTTTTGAGAAAACGGAGTTTGTGCCAGACGGAGTACTTGGAGGGTACGGCCATGGCACGGGTGTGGTTCGGAGTACTTGGAGAGTACTGCCGACGACTTGAGGTGGTCATGTCTGATTGACCACCGACCTTATATTACAAAGGAGTTTTCCCCTTTCCTAGAGCTTTTCCTAAAAATGTTTTATAAAGGTTTTCTTTAATAAGGATATAGAGATGTTGTATGACATGCTATATCGACAAGGAAAACTATGATATAGAGATGTTGTATGACATGCTATATCGACAAGAGAAACTATGATATAGAGATGTCGTATGACATGCTATATCGACAAGAGAAACTATGATATAGAGATATGTCGTATGACATGCTATACCTTGAACCAAGCCATCCTTGCTACAGCCAAATAGCATGTGAACACTCTTCTCTTAGATGGTTTGCGAGTACAATTCCAAAATGTACTCACGGATTTGTCCCTGGCTATTAACTTGGCTAGACTTTGGAGACGACTATGAGGAGGACGATGAGGAGTATGACGACGCCGGTGCGAATTAGGAACGTCTCCCGGTCAGTCGCCTGTAGGGTAGTAGGTCTGACTTGGGTCAGCTACGCTGCATGTATCCCGCTGCTATTTACTAAGTAAGAGTGTCAGTTGAACTTGCCCTACGTGGCAATCTATATTCGGCCAAGCGGCCTATGTAAGACTTTAAGACTCGTTATGTAATGGATAATGTAATCTGTAATGCCAACTCTGTTATGTGGATTCACGACGGTCTTCCTGGGATCGTGAATTGTATACATAACGGGAATCCCGGGTGGTAAGCCGGGGTCCCCACAGAGTTGGTATCAGAGCCATCCTGACCTTAGGAGACCCTAGTTTAGCATGGGCGTTAGATCGGACCAAAAATTACTTTCCAAAAATAAAAGAGATGGCTATATATATCAAAGGTATATATATATTGCTCTCATATCTTCCCTTATTCTTTAAGCATCTTTATTTACTTGCATTTTAATTCAAGTTTTTTACTTATGTATAAAATCTTGCACACTTGGGTAAGTCATTAATAAGTTGGAAATTTTGTACTGAGAGGGATTACTTCTCATGCATCCAACTCCCAAAAACCAAAGTTTTCCAATGTGTCCACCATATCCACCTATTAGCAATTTGCTATTCCAAGCACAATTCGTCTTGCTTTTATCTATTCTTCAAATTAAACTTTTTGTGTTATGTGAAAATTAGTCAGTAAAGCTTTCACGAACCTGACGACACACTTTACTTTTCTTGCTTTTAATAAATTTGACATTTTGGCTCTTATGTTGACGTTATGCTTGCAAGTTGTAAGTCGGAGGTTAGCCCAGCCATGCCATTATGGGGCAAGCTTTCAACATTGCACTTTCTCTCATTTAGTTGATATCGTGATCTTTTGTTTATGGATACCTGCGATGTGAAATAAGTTGGAAACTTGTGAGCTCATGGAGTTTGTATTAGAGAAATGCCTGGGCTGCAAATCTAAGCCATGCATCATTCATGGTAGAAATTTACAGCATGCCCATAGTGGACATTCGACGATGCATCTCAAAATAAAAAGCTATACCCATGGTAAATAAAAGAGATGCCGAGGTGTTCATTGTCTGTTTGTCCTGTCATTTTGATGTGGGCTTGTTCCATGTCATCAGGCAAGAGGTACCCCGTTGGAGTTCTTGATGATACATGTATGCTTACAATGACAAGAACTTTCTTGGGACCTAAGTCGAGTAGCATGAGGTTTGGGTATTCGTACTACACGGGACACGAGATTTTCAACTTATGATTTGTTAATCATATGCTTCGTAGTTGTACTCGCATTAAACTTAAACATTCAAGATGCCTTTCTTTAACTTTTATGTTGAGTCTCCACCTTCTACCTTCTTGCACCATCTAAGAGAGCATAGTTGTCATTCTGAGTTTAGTGTGCATAGTCCCAAAATTTATTATTGATTGATTCATGATTATGGTTTTGCTTGTTCTTAAATTATTTGTATCTAGTCGCCCTCTTAAACTTGACGGTGTCCTATGCATTTATGTTTTGCTATTCCATGAAAGACAAGCTGAAAACCACTTTGCTATGTTTTTTATATGGTTGAAACACGCACTTAACTTTCAATGTTTCATTACTCATGATCTTTTGTTTGTTTACTTTTCATGTTATAACATGGTTGCTAAGTTTTATTGTCAAGATTATGTCTTTTATGCCAATGTTTAGAGTACTTTGATCTCAGCACTCAATGCTTTACATCGTTTGATCAAGATTGTGTTGGTGCATATCACCTCAAAAATTATTGTTTTGTTATCACTTACCTACTCGAGGACGAGCAAGAGTTAAGCTCGGGGATGCTTGATATGTCTCAAACATATCTATAATTTTTGATGCTCCATGCTTGTTTATACATCATTTGCTTTGTGTTTTGTCACACTTTGTGGCGTTTTTATGCATTTTCCAGAACTAACCTATTAACGAGATGCCACAGTGCCATTTCCCTATTTTCTGCTATTTTTGTGTTTCAGAAAAGCTACATAGGAAATATTCTCGGAATTGGACGAAACAAAAGCCGAAGTTCCTATTTTTCCCGAAGCATGACGGAGTCCAAAGCAGAGACGGAGGGGTGCCAGAGGGCAGCCGCACCATGCCATGGCGCGGGCCACCCCCTGGCCGCGCCAGGCTATGGTGTGGGCCCCTGGTCCACCTCCTTCCGCCGCCCTTCCGCCGCCCTTCCGCCTATATATTCCCCTCGACGGGAAAACCCTAAGCCCTAATCAATTTTCTACGAAACATACTGTAAGCCGCTGTCATCGTCGATGCGAGATCGGGAGGGTCCAGAAGCTCTTTCCGGCACTCTGTCGGAGAGGGGAATCACCACCGGAGGCCTTCTTCATCACCATGCCTGCCTCCGGAGTGATGTGTGAGTAGTCTACCTCAGACTACGTGTCCATAGCAGTAGCTAGATGGTTGTCATCTCCACCATGTGCTTCATGTTTAGATCTTATGAGCTGCCTATCATGATCAAGATCATCGTTGTGTAATTCTACATGTTGTGTTTATTGGGATCCGATGAATATTGGTACTTTGTCAAGTTGATCTATTGATTTATCATCTTTATGTTATCTCTATGTTGTTTATGATCTTGCATGCTCTCCGTTGCTAGTAGATATCTTGGCCGAGTAGATGCTAGTGACTCCAAGAGGGAGTATTTATGCTCGATAGTGGGTTCATGCCTCTAGTAACTTGGGAAAGTGACAATAACCTCTAAAGTTGTAGATGTGTTGTTGCTACTAGGGGGAAAACAATGATCTTGTGTTCAAGGACGTTTCTATTGTTTACATTACGCACTTTGCTTAAGGCGATAATCTGTTGCTTGCAACTTAATACCCAACGGTTGCTCGGACGACATCCGGCGGGTGGATTATATGTCATAGATGCAGTTGGATTACGGTCTATGTATTATGTTGTAATGCCCAAGTGAATCTCATAGTGATCCTCATGACATTTGTACGCTTGCTTTATTCAATCAATTGCCCAACTGTAATTTCTTTACCCAGCATGTTATTTATCTTATGGAGAGACACCACTAGTGAACTGTGGACCCTGGTCCATTATTTTACATTGTTATTACCATTTATCATTTACTTGCTTTATTTACATTCTTGCAAATTACTATCTTTTACCACTCGATACGCTTAATCCTTTGTTTACAGCAAACCGGTGAGATTGACAACCTCACTGTAAGTTGGGGCAAAGTACTTGGTTGTGTTGTGTGCAGGTTCCACGTTGCTGCTGGCGCAAAGCTACGCCCCAGACGAGGCGCCATATATAAATTGTCTGGAGCCGTCGTGAAGCTAGCGAGCATCAACCTTTGGAAGTTGGTTCTTTCTCCTACTGGTTCGATAAACCTTGGTTTCATACTGTGGGAAGACTTGCTGCTGTGCTCATCATACCTTCCTCTTGGGGTTCCCAACTGGGTGGATATCTACACGCTATCAACCCCTGCAGTGCTGCTCGATGCATGTGTTCTCTTGGGTCCCCTGGGTTTGGCTGTGTAGTATACAAATATGCTTGTGCCACCACGAGTGTTGCTTCGGGTGTTTTTGGTATGATATTACCTTGCTCATCAACCGATAGAAAGAGGAGTCAAGGTTTCTGGAGAGATTCCGTCTATCTGAGTGATCGAGATTTTCAACTCGCGAGCCGTGTCTATTGTACCTTCTGTTGTCTGTATGCGATGCGTTGTTGCGCGCTTCGTGCATAGCTATACTTGCTGCAATTGTTGAGTCCCTCCTTTTTCGTATTTCGCTTCTTTCTTTTGCCAGCTGTCTTGATTGTCATTGAAGGGCGTAGTGGTATCCTAGAAGTACCTCTTTGCTTGCGTCCGCTGGGATGGCTGCGCCGTGCTCAATGGCTGCTTTAATTGTGTTCCATTCGTCGGCTGATAGCTGAATTTTTGCTCTGTTTGTCAAGGAGTCTGCAGTATCTCCTTTTGCCAGGTGATTTGCTCCTCTTGTCACATTTGCTGGGTTTAGTACTGGGTTGTTTTTGTTATCAAATTCTTCTGAGTTGTCTCCTATGATAGCGAGTATTTGATACTGATTGTCGAATTTGCTGCAACAGCTTGAGAGGGTAGTTTGGTTGTCCTCATGAAGCTCCAATCCTGTTTTCCATGTATCTGTGGATTTGTCCGAGATATGCTGCCGCAACAGATCATGAAATCTTCTGATTGCTCTCCTAAGTCGAGGTTCTCCATGGTTTCGTTGAGTTCTTCGATTTTGTCTTCTATATTTTCCATCATCGTGAAGCTGACTGGCGAGTTTACCTCGCTGGAAGAGCCTACCAATGATTCTGATATTGCCATTGTCGTGGTTTTTCCTGCCGAGGATCCGATTTCGTCGGATCTAAAAGGCGAATTGAACCCAAGGAACTGATGTGAAAGTTCAGACTTCCAATCGTCAGGTCCATCTCCTGATCCAAGCTTGCAAAGACCGGAGTAAGGGTTGGTGGATGAGGTTAAAAATCTACGGTCCCAAAGGATATCTGGTTTCTGTCAACTTTTGAGTTGTTGCTATCTAGAAGCAAAAAGCCATCGAATTCATGATTCCAACGCCCACAGTCCCCATGGACGGCGCCAATTGACGAGGGTTAACTCGGCAAATGTCCTATATTAAGGACATAGGATCGGGGGAAGAGGGCGTCGGATGAACTCAAAGGTAAAGATTAGTCAAACAAGGTGAGGTTTGGTGTGCGTCTAGAATAAGCGCAATACTCAATTGGCTCAATCTCAATCTGTCTCTGGCCGGCCTCTCCTAGCCCCTTTATATAGGTGGCCAGGTCTCGAGGAACCGGTTGGGTTCAATACAAATTACAGTGTCTGTATACGATATCATCTCATATTTCGACTACATCTATGCTTATGCCTCCCTAACGGGCCCCAGAGGTACCAAGATAATGGGCCTTATTAGCTATACTCTTGTCACTACCAGAAAATAATGAGTACCAAGGTCACGTATAAAAGATAGGAGACCAACAAAGCCACTCCTTGCCGAAGTTGAGGAAGCTTTACTCCAAAATTATGACTCCCACATGCTACACTTGCATGGAAATTGAGATCCCGACAACACCCCAAGAGGGTAACTACATGACGCACCACCACTGCCCAGCCCGCAATGATGAGCCAGGGTTTTCAACTGGAAGATGGCCATAGAGAGGATACCCAACAATGCCCCCAAGAGGGTAATGACTTCGATGGGCATCACCGACACCTGCGCCAAAGCTCAGAGCTAGATACTCACCCGTGTCCTCAAGGATACCAAGGAACCAACCCAAGCCAATGGAAGGGTACCTTGCCAACATGAGGCCTTTAGATCTTGACCAGGGAGTCTCCGCCACCAAATACACACCGATACTAGGACCACCCGCTGCCAAACCCCTTGCCATCAACATGGCCAAAGGGAGGGCCACCACTGTTATGATGTTGCCTACCGAAAATCACCAATCCAGCCTGACCACTAGGGACACCTCCTTGGATGAAAGAATAGAGATGATAACCTATGTGGGTGTATAGGTTACATATTTTCTTTTTGTTTTTTTAGCAATTTCAAACTTTGCGGTTCAAACTTTGCGGATAAATAAAATGGCCTAAGGCAAACTAAATGGATGAACCAATATGATGATAAGATTACTTCGAGCATAAAGGCTATCACAAATTAAACAACAATAGTAAAGATCTCAGATAGAAATATCCAAACCACATGGAGATGAAGATGCAATCTGATGCTCAATTTTTTTTGGGGGGGAGGGGGAAGCAACATCGTCGTTGGATAAGTGCATTACCACAAATGATACCCAATCGCCAAAAAGTATCACCTCTTTTCTTGAGCCTTCTCTGTGAAGTAGGAGTTCACTCACTAATGGACATTGATATCCCTAAAGGTGGCCTCCAAACCCTCACAATCTTTCCACGGAGCAAATCCACAATTTGAATGCTTCCGGGCGACCATAGCCACTTAGGATTTCCTATAAACCCAAGAGTAAAAAAGCTAACTCGATGAAATCAAGAGGGAATGCAACGTGGCTCTGTGGGATTGTAGATCAGGACCTTCTCTTTCATTTCCACAAAGGGATTTGAGTTTGGTTAGGAGGATGGGAAATCCTCAAGCCTTGGTATTTCAACAATCAGGTGCGCACGCGTGCGCAAGAGAGAGAGAGAGAAGACCCAACATACCACTCATGTGTAGTACGCAAGTTGTTGACATGGTACCATAAAACCCCGTCCCACTAGTATTACATCGACTAGAGTGGTACACTAGAAACATCGCAGGTCCAAGGTAGGTCTATAGGTTTACAAATTTTATCATACAAAAGAGCTCCAGAACCTCCTCAACACAAAGAGGATTAGTTCTGGCAATTTAATGTTGAAAAGTACAACTTGAAGATTAACATCTAACTAGAGCAACCTCTAATGAACTTGGCTTTGTACTAATGCTATAGATCTACTCCAACTACTTTTGTTCTAGGATTAGGGATTTTACTCCCATCTACTCTCATTGTAGGTTTCCATCATGCTTGATATAGTTCTTGACTCCATTGATAGCTTCTACTCTTGATCAAAGTCTTCTTATTCAGCTTTGGTTCCTCAGGATTGCCTCCTCTAGATGCTTCCAATCAAAGCAAGGGTTTAAGAAGGTACGGGTGAGTAACGAGCGTTACCCAGCAAGTTCATAGGGAAATAGTGTTTTATGCACTAACTACACCCGTAGACCAAAGAGTCGTTTGGTAATGGAAGATTTGGTAAACATTTCTTCAAAAGGTTGCTTTTATTTTGAAAAATTATGTACGTCAGTCTTCACATGTTGATTAGAGCTTCGATAGGTTCCTTTCTTGTCGCGCTTGTAGTTCCTTCGTGGAACAAGTAGTATACCGATACTTTCTTACACTCTGTAGAGGTGGTCACTTGTGCCCATAAGAGATCTTAACCTTGTTGCACAACCAAGTGGCGATATTGTCCACACTTCCTTTGTATAGAGCCCAGTCTAAGATCCAAGCCAATCATTATCCTTGTCTGCGACCCCGCATACCCACCCGTTTGTAGTTCCAACCTCGGAATTGCACCCATACCGTTCTCCTACGCTTTGGTAGTTCTGACCTCGGTCCATCCTACCCACGTTGGTCTCCTACCCTTTGGTAGTTTCGACATTAGTAGACTCTACCCACGCCGGTCTTCTACTCTTTGGTAGTTCTGACCTTTTTTAGAACACGGTATAATACAGACGCTCACAAACGCGCACTTACACTCATCCCTATGAACGCACGCACGCACACCCTTGATGGCGCCGGTGTTGATATATAGATCACCGACCAATTGGGAACCCCAAGAGGAAGGTATGATGAGCACAACAGCAGTTTTCCCTCGGTAAGAAATTAAGGTTTATCGATCCAGTAGGATAAAGCCAAACTTAAGAAGGTGATGCTTGCTAGCTTAGTGACACTCCAACAAGGGCGTCGTTAACGATACTTGTTAGCGCATCTTTAACTAGTAGCAACGTGGAACCTGCACACAATACAACCAAATACTTTGCTCCCAACTTACGATGAGGTTGTCAATCTCACCGGTTTGCTATAAACAAAGGTATGAGCGTATCGAGTGGAAAGCAATAGTAGTATGCGGGAAAGTAAACAGTGCGAGTAAAGTAAACAGGTGATAGCAATGTAAAGGAAATTGGATCGGGGTCCACAGTTCACTAGTGGTGTCTCTCCATAAAATAAATAACAACATGCTGGGTAAACAAATTACAGTTGGGCAATTGATAGAATAAAGATAACGTGCATATGTCACGAGGATCACTATGAGATTTACTCTGGGCATTACAACAAAATACATAGACCGCCATCCAACTGCATCTATGACTAATAATCCACCCACGGGGATATCGTCCGAACACCCCATGAGTATTAAGTTGCGAACAACAGATAACTGCATTAAGCAAAGTGTGTAATGTAAACAAAATGAATGTCCTTGGACACAAGAATGTTGTTTTCTCCCTAGTGGCAACAACACATCTACAACCTTAGAGGTTTCTGTCACTCCCCCAGATTAAATAGAGGCATGAACCCAACTATCGAGCATAAATACCCCCTCTTGGAGTCACTAATATCTACTTGGCCAAGATAGCTACTAACAACGGAGAGCATGCAAGATCATAAACAACATAGAGATAACATAAGATATATGATTCAGCACATCAACTCAACATAACACCAATATTCATCAGATCCCAACAAACACAACATGTAGAATTACATAACGGTGATCTCGATCATGTAAGGCAGCTCACGAGATCTAAACATGAAGCACATGGTGGAGAAGAAAACCATCTAGCTACTGCTATGGACCCATAGTCCAAGGTAGACTACTCACTCATCGCGCTGGAGGCAAGCATGGCGATGAAGAAGACCTCCGGTGGCGATTCCCCTCTCTGGCAGGGTGCCGGGAAGAGTTTCTGGATCCTCCCGATCTCGGGTCGACGACGGCGGTGGATCGCGATGTGTTTCTAGAAAATAGATCGGGTCTTTAGGTTTTTCCCATCGGGGGGTCTTTATAGGCGAAGGGGCAGCGTCACAAGTGGACCAGGGCGGTCACACACGTAGGGGGTGCGGCCAGGGGCTGGGCCGCGCCGCCCTGTTGTGTGGCCGGCCCGTGGCCCCTCTCCGTCTCTTCTTCAGACTTCTGGAAGCTTCGATAAATTTCTGGACGTTTGGCTTTTGTTTTGTCCAATTCCGAGAATATTTCCTGTGTAACTTTTCTGAAACACAAAAACAGCAGAAAATAGGGTACTGGCACTGTGGCATCTTGTTAATAGGTTAGTTCCGGAAAATGCATAAAAACACCGCGAAGTGTAACGAAACACTAAGCAAATGGTGTAAAAACAAGCATGGAGCATCAAAAATTATAGATACGTTTGAGACGTATCAACCCTACCCCTATGAGCACCTCTGAAGGACTGAGCCGACAGATCTTGAGGTTGAGAAAGTCACCATAGGCGCCTCGCTATTGGCGGGCATGTCACCTAGCACTAAAATAATAGCGCCGGGTAATCCTAGAATAAACCCAGGTAAATGCAAACGCCCAGCCAAGTCTAGGATTTGAACCTAGGTGGGCTTGTTCCACCACAAGAAACCCAACCATCAAAGTCAAGCTCTATTTGCTTGGTAGTTCGACCTCGGTAGCCCATGTTGGTCTCCTACAACCATCATAGACCTACCATGGAATCTTGACGGCCTAGCTGGACTGACAATATCTATGGTATACCATATCCATTCATATGTGATACGTCTCAAACGTATCTATAATTTTTGATGCTCCATGCTTGTTCTTACTCCATTTGCTTACTGTTTTGTTACACTTTGTGGCGTTTTTATGCATTTTCCGGAACTAACCTATTAACAAGATGCCACAGTGCCAGTTCCCTGTTTTCTGCTGTTTTTGTGTTTCAGAAAAGTTACACAGGAAATATTCTCGGAATTGGACGAAACAAAAGCCAAACTTCCTATTTTTACCGAAGCTTCACGAAGACCGAAGAGGAGACGGAGGGGGGCCATGGGCCAGCCACACCATATGGTGGTGTGGCCAACCCCTGGCCCGCGCCCCCTATGGGTGAGGCCGCCCTGGTCCACTCCTGATGCCGCCCCTTCGCCTATAAAGACCCCCTCGACGGGAAAAACTTAAAGACCCGATCAATTTTCTAGAAACACATCGCGATCCGTCGCCATCGTCGACCCAAGATCGGGAGGGTCCAGAAGCTCTTCCTGGCACCCTGCCGGAGAGGGGAATCGCCACCTGAGGTCTTCTTCATCTCCATGCTTGCCTCCGACACAATGAGTGAGTAGTCTACCTTGGACTATGGGTCCATAACAGTAGCTAGATGGTTGTCTTCTCCACATGTGCTTCATGTTTAGATATTGTGAGCTGCCTTACATGATCGAGATCATCTTTATGTAATTCTACATGTTGTGTTTGTTGGGATCCTATGAATATTGGTGTTATGTTAAGTTGATGTTCTGAATTTTATCTTATGTTATCTCTATGTTGTTTATGATCTTGCATGCTCTCCGTTGTTAGTAGCTAACTTGGCCAAGTAGATACTAGTGACTCTAAGAGGGGGTATTTAGGCTCGATAGTTGGGTTCATGCCTCTATTTAATCTGGGGAGTGACAGAAACCTCTAAGGTTGTTGATGTGATGTTGCCACTAGGGAGAAAACAACATTATTGTGTCCAAGGACATTTGTTTTGTTTACATTACACACTTTGCTTAATGCAGTTATCTGTTGTTCGCAACTTAATACTCAAGGGGTGTTCGGACGATATCCCCGCGAGTGGATTATTAGTCATAGATGCAGTTGGATGGCGGTCTATGTATTTTGTTGTAATGCCCAGAGTAAATCTCATAGTGATCCTCGTGACATATTGCTACCGGTTGATGGTGCCAGAAAATAAGCTGATGGCGTGTGGTTGACGTGGGAGCAGACGGTCCTTGTGCGTGGTGGATAACCAGCCCGTTGGGAACACCAAGAGGAAGGTATGATGAGTATAGCAGCTAGTTTTCCCTCAGTTAAGAAACCAAGGTTGAATATCGGTCAGGAGAGGAGAGACAATGACGACTGAAGGTGATGCGGACTGGCTTAGTAACACTCCAACAAGGGCGCCGTTTAACGATACTTGTTGACTCGTCTTCGGCCAGTAGCAACGCGGAACCTGCACACAACACAACCAAGTACTTTGTTCCCAACTTGCGATGAGGTTGTCAATCTCACCGGTTTGCCTCAAACAAAGGTTATGAGCATATCGAGTGGAAAACAATATAGTATGCGAGTAAAGTAAACAGTATGAGTAAAGTAAACAGTGCGAGTAAAGTAAACAGGTGATAGCAATATGATGGAAATAGGACCGGGATCCACAGTTCACTAGTGGTGTCTCTCCATAGATAAATAACACATGCTGGGTAAACAAATTACAGTTGGGCAATTGATAGAATAAAGATAAACGTGATATGTCAAGAAGATCACTATGAGATTTACTCTGGGCATTACAACAAAATACATAGACCGCCATCCAACTGCATCTATGACTAATAATCCACTCCCGGGGATATCAATCCGAACACCCTAGAAGTATTAAGTTGCGAACAACAGATAATTGCATTAAGCAAAGTGTGTAATGTAAACAAAGCATATACCCTTGAGCATATGAATGTTGTTTTCTCCCTAGTAGCAACAGCACATCTACCGCCTTAGAGGTTTCTGTCACTCCCCCAGGTGAAATAGAGGCATGAACCCACTATCGAGCATAAATACCCCCTCTTGGAGTCACTAGCAACTACTTGGCCAAGATAGCTACTAACAACGGAGAGCATGCAAGATCATAAACAACATAGAGATAACAAAAGATAATATTCAGTACATCAACTTAATCATAAACACCAATATTCATCGGATCCCAACAAACCAAACATGTAGAATTACATAACGGTGATCTCAATCATGTAGGGCAGCTCATGAGATCTAAACATGAAGCACATGGTGGAGAAGACAACCATCTAGCTACTGCTATGGACCCATAGTCCAAGGTAGACTAGTCACTCATTGCTCCGGAGGCAAGCATGGCGATGAAGAAGACCTCCGGTGGCGACTCCCTTCTCCGGCAGGGTGCCGGGAAGAGCTTCTGGACCCTCCCGATCTTCGGGTCGACGGTGGCGGCGGATCGCGATGTGTTCTGGAAATCTGATCGGGTCCTTAGGTTTTACGCGTCGGGGGGTCTTTATAGGCGAAGGGGCGTCGTCAGAGGAGGATCCAGGTGCCCTCACGCGGGGCCCGCGCAGCCAGGGGGCTGGCCGCGCCGCCCCTGCGTGTGGGGCCCTGGTGGCCCCCCTCCGACTCTTCTTCGGATCTCTGGAAGCTTCCGGGTAAAATAAGACTTTAGGAACTTGTTTCGTCCAATTCCGAGAATATTTCCTGTGTATCACTTCTGAAACACAAAAACAGCAGAAAACAGGAAACTGGCACTGTGGCAACTCATTAATAGGTTAGTTCCGGAAAATGCATAAAAGTGCCACTAAGTGTAACGAAACAATAGGCAAATAGTGTAAAAACAAGCATGGAGCATCAAAAATTATAGATACGTTGGAGACGTATCAAGCATCCCCAAGCTTAACTCCTGCTCGTCCTCGAGTAGGTAAGTGATAACAAAAGAATAATTTTTAAGGTGACATGCACCTACACAATCTTGATCATGTATGTAAGCATTGGTGAGCTGGGATCATAAGAACTTAAAACATGGGCATGAAGATATAATCATGACAATAAGAAACTTTGCAACCATGTTGTAAACATGCAAATGAACACAAACAAAAGATCATGAAAATGAAACAATGAAAGTCAAACGTGTGTTCAAATCATAAGGAAAAACATACAAATGGTTTTCAGCTTGTCCTTCAAAGAGAGCAAAACATAAATGCATAGGACACCTTCAAGTTTAAGAGGGCGACTAGATACAAATAATTTAAGAACAAGTGAAACCAACAATATGAATCAATCAATGAACTTTGGGACAATGCATATCACACTAAGAATGACAACTATGCTCTCTTAATGGTGCATAAAGAAAGAAGGTGGTGACTCAACATAAAAGTAGAAGAAAGACCCTTTGCGGAGGGAAGCAGTGATTGCAAGTTTTATAACCTTCAAAAATTATGGTACTTACCGGCTTTGAGCTCTCATTGCCCCCATCATAAGGATCTTGAATGGTTAAAGTTAATGCGAGAACAATTATGAAGCATATGCTTGACAAATCATAAGTTGAAAACCTCGTGCCCCGTGAATACGAGTACCCAAACCTCATGCTACTTTACTTAGAGTACCAAGCAAGGCTCTTGTCATTGTAAGTATATGCATATCATTGAGAACCGCCAATGGGGTACCTCCGTGCCCGATGACATGGAACAAGCCCACACCAAAATGACAGGACAAGCAGACAATGAACACCTCGACATCTCTTTTATTTGCCTTTTGTTTAGCTTTTTATTGTGAGATGCGTCGTCGAATGTTCACCATGGGTATGCTGCAAATTTCCACCATGAATTATGCATGGCTTAGATTGGCGGCCCGGCGTTTCCCTAACACATATACAAACTCCATGATCTCCACAAGATTCCCAATTCATTTCACACCGCGGGCATCCATAGACAAAAGATCACGATATCAACTCAAATAAGAAGTGCAATGTTGAAAGCTTGCCCCATGACAGCATGGATGGGCTAGAATCCAACTTAAAACTTGCAAGCATAACAACTCAACATAAGAGACCACAATGTCAAATTTTTAAGAACAGGAAAAAGTAAAGTGTGCCTTCCGGTTCGTGAGAGCTTTACTGACCGAATTTCGCATAACACTGGTAAGAGTTTAATTTGAAGAGAAAATAAAAGCAAGTCAAATTTACTTGGAATAGCAAATTGCTAGTAGGTATGTATGGTGGACACTTTGGAAAACTTTGGCTTTTAGGAGTTGGATGCACGAGTAGAGCTCATACTCGGTACAAGGCGAGGGCTAGCAAAAGACTGGGAGCGACCAACTAAGAGAGCAATAATGGCCATAATCATGCAAAGCGACAAAGCGACATTAAAAGAAGCATAAGATGGCATCAAAAGTCAAAAACTAAATGATCATGACGGCTATTGGCGACTTTGTAAGAGTCTAACATGTGTGAGCATGCGCCAAGTCAACCCAAATAAAGCATCAAGGAGAAAACCAAAATAATGCTTCCATACAATAAAAACAACGCATGATTTTTTCAAAGGCTCATTAAGCAATCTCAGTTATTTGAGATAAGTCATGCTACAGCAAAACCACTAAGCATACTATCAAAAAGACATCAAGCATGACATGAAAAACCTAAGCCGCAGTCTACACAAGCTCCTTCTTGTACCACTATTTTGCACAAAGCTTTTTCTCTTTTCCAACACCATTTGAAATTTTTATAAACACCTCTTTTGATGAAAACCAATAAATATCAGAGGCAAAAATACACCTTGATGAAAAGATATGACAAGGTCTGAACGCAAATCAAGGCGAAAATGAAAACCAAAAGCAGTAGCGGAAAAGAAGAACACTCGATTTTTAATAAGAGTGAAAACTAGAGCGTTCTTGGCAAATGAAAACTAGTACATCTCCTCCAAAGGAAATTTGTTGGGGTCCAACCATTTATTGCATCAAACAAACTAACTAAACCAACTAGGAAAACTAAAACAACTGACGCTCCAAGAAAAACACATAGTGCATGAAGCAATAAAAATATAGTGTTTTGAAAGGTGACCTGATTTTTGCCGATGAAGAAGGGGTGCCTCGGGGGCATCCCCAAGCTTTGACGCTTGTACTTCTTGGATATTTCTTGGGGTGATGCATGGGCATCCCCAAGCTTGAGCTTTTGTCCATTCTTCAACTCATCTCATCATTCTCCAATCCCTACACTTGAAAACTTCCTTCATACAAAACTAAACACAATTCTATTAGCAACATTAGTGCAAGCATAACATATAATCAATCTCTATTTGCTTTAGGTTTCAACTCAAAACCAACACATATATAGTAGATACTACTGTAGCAACCTCCCCAAAAGTTCCGTGATCAAAAGAACTCAAAAGAAAGCGATAAAGTGGCAAACACAAATATTGGCAGAAATCTGTCAAAACTGAACAGCTGACAAAGGTCGAATTTTTGAGGGATTTTCTGTTGCTCAAATCAAAAAGTGTTAAACTAACAAAAGTTTGGATATAACCTGGGACATATGCACAAGAAATCGCAGGTCCAAAAGATATACAGAGAATTTATACGAATTTTTACGGTGCAGCACCGAAAACAGTTTCAGGACAGCAACATCCCCAAATCTTTACCTCACTCAAATTAGAGGCTTCTCTTGGCACAAAAACGAAATACACAAGATAAGGAGCGGTCATTACAGTAGTAATGACTTCCAAGACTCAAATAAAATAAAAAGTACTGAAAAGAAAACATTGGGTTATCTCCCAAGAGTGCTTTTCTTTAACGCCTTTGAGCTAGGCGCAGAAAATTGTGAATCAAGTAATATCAAGAGATGAAGCATCAAGCTCATAATTTGCTCTAAGAATAGAGTCAAAAAGCAATTTCTTCCTTTTTCTAGGGAAGTGTTCCATACCTTTCTTTAGTGGGAATTGATATTTGACAGTGCCTTCCCTCATATCAATGATAGCACCTACAGTTCGAAGAAAGGGTCTTCCCAAAATAATAGGACATGAAGCATGGCATTCAACGTCCATAACAAGAAAATCAACGGGAACAAGGTTATTGTTAACCACAATAAGAACATCATTAATTCTTCCCAAAGGTTTCTTCTTAGCAACATCAGCAATAGGAACATCAAAATAACACTTTTCAAGCGATGGTAAATCAAGCATGTCATAAATCTTTCTAGGCATGATAGAAATACTAGCACCTAGATCACATAAAACATGGCAATCATAACCATTAACATGCATATCAATGATGGGTTCCCAACCATCTTCTAACTTCTTGGGAACAGAGGCTTTTTGCTTCAACTTTTCATCCCTAATTTTTATAAGAGCATTGGTAATATGCTTAGTAAAAGCAATATTTAAAGAACTAGCATTGGAAGTCAAAGCAAGCTTTTGCAAGAACAAAATTACTTCAGATATATTGCAGCCATCAACATCAAAATCATTAAAAGAAGTAGAGCTATCATCTCCCACACTCCGAAAAATTTCAGCACTAACCTTCAAAAAAAAATCAGCACTCTTTTGAGAAAAAGTTTTGGCAGTTTTAGGCTTTTTAACACAAGGAGTGGGAGTTTTCTCTACATCAATCAAAGTAAGAAGATTGCTACCAGTAGGAGCAACATCATTAGAGGTAGTAATAGTACATACCTTCATCTCTCTAGCCATCTCATCTTCTCTTTCCCACCTGGCATGCAATTCCGCTAACAATCTAATATTTTCATCAATTCCAACTTGGATAGCATTAGCGGCAGCAAGAACATTGCTCTCTTTCACATCATTAGGAAACACTTTTAATTTCAGAAGTTCAACATCATGAGCAAGGCTATCAACTTTAGAAGCAAGAATATCAATTTTGCCTAACTTTTCCTCAACAGACTTGTTAAAAGCAGTTTGCTTACCGATGAAGTCCTTGAGCATTACCTCAAGCTCGGAGGGCGCGGCCCTAGTGTTGTTGTAGGAATTACCATAAGAGTTACCATAACCATTACCATTGGTAGAAGGATACGGTCTATAATTGTTACTAGCAAAATTGTTCCTATAAGCATTGTTGTTAAAATTATTGTTTCTAATAAAATTCACATCAACATGCTCTTCTTGAGCAACCAGAGAGGCCAAAGGAACATTATTAGGATCAACATGAGTCCTATCATTAGCAAGCATAGCCATAATGGTATCAATCTTATCATTCAAGGAAGAGGTTTCCTCAACAGAATTTACCTTCTTACCTTGTGGAGCTCTCTCGGTGTGCTATTCAGAATAATTTACCATCATGTTGTCGAGTAGCTTTGATGCGGCGCCCAAGGTAAGGGACATAAAAGTGCCTCCAGCAGCTGAATCAAGTAGGTTCCTTGAAGAAAAATTTAGTCCTGCATAAAAAGTTTGGATAATCATCCAAGTAGTCAGTCCATGAGTGGGGCAATTCTTTATCATAGATTTCATTCTTTCCCAAGCTTGAGCAACATGTTCATTATCAAATTGAGTAAACTTCATAATATTGCTTTGCAAGGATATAATCTTAGCAGGAGGATAGTATCTACCAATAAAAGCATCCTTACACTTAGCCCATGAATCAATACTATTCTTAGTCAAAGACAGCAACCAATCTTTAGCTTTTCCTCTCAAAGAAAAAGGAAACAACTTGAGCTTAATAATATCACTGTCAACATCCTTATATTTCTGCATCTCACATAGCTCAACAAAATTGTTGAGATGAGCTGCAGCATCTTCGGTACTAGCACCAGAAAATTGCTCTTTCATAACAAGGTTCAATAAAGCAGGCTTAATCTCATAAAAGTTTGCAGTAGTAGCAGGTGGTGCAATAGGAGTGCAGATAAAATCACTATTGTTTGTGCTAGTAAAGTCACACAACTTGGTGTTTTCAGGATTGGCCATTTCAGCAAAACGAAAGTAAACAAGTAAAAACAACTACCAAGGATTCTAATTTTTTTGGGTTTTTGATAAAAAGCAATGCCGGTAAAATAAATATAGTAAAGCAAAACAATAAAGCAAAGTAAAGGATGTGTGTGCGAAAAACTCCCCTCGCAGAAGTCTTCTCTTCCTCCCCGGCAACGGCGCCAGAAAAGAAGCTGCTACCGGTTGATGGCGCCAGAAAATAAGCTGATGGCGTGTGGTTGACGTGGGAGCAGACGGTCCTTGTGCGTGGTGGATAACCAGCCCGTTGGGAACCCCAAGAGGAAGGTATGATGAGTATAGCAGCTAGTTTTCCCTCAGTTAAGAAACCAAGGTTTAATATCGGTCAGGAGAGGAGAGACAATGACGACTGAAGGTGATGCGGACTGGCTTAGTAACACTCCAACAAGGGCGCCGTTTAACGATACTTGTTGACTCGTCTTCGGCCAGTAGCAACGCGGAACCTGCACACAACACAACCAAGTACTTTGTTCCCAACTTGCGATGAGGTTGTCAATCTCACCGGTTTGCTTGAAACAAAGGTTATGAGCGTATCGAGTGGAAAATAATATAGTATGCGAGTAAAGTAAACAGTATGAGTAAAGTAAACAGTGCGAGTAAAGTAAATAGGTGATAGCAATATGATGGAAATAGGACCGGGATCCACAGTTCACTAGTGGTGTCTCTCCATAGATAAATAACACATGCTAGGTAAACAAATTACAGTTGGGCAATTGATAGAATAAAGATAAACGTGATATGTCAAGAAGATCACTATGAGATTTACTCTGGGCATTACAACAAAATACATAGACCGCCATCCAACTGCATCTATGACTAATAATCCACTCCCGGGGATATCAATCCGAACACCCTAGAAGTATTAAGTTGCGAACAACAGATAATTGCATTAAGCAAAGTGTGTAATGTAAACAAAGCATATGCCCTTGAGCATATGAATGTTGTTTTCTCCCTAGTAGCAACAGCACATCTACCACCTTAGAGGTTTCTGTCACTCCCCCAGGTGAAATAGAGGCATGAACCCACTATCGAGCATAAATACCCCCTCTTGGAGTCACTAGCAACTACTCGGCCAAGATAGCTACTAACAATGGAGAGCATGCAAGATCATAAACAACATAGAGATAACAAAAGATAATATTCAGTACAGCAACTTAATCATAAACACCAATATTCATCGGATCCCAACAAACCAAACATGTAGAATTACATAACGGTGATCTCAATCATGTAGGGCAGCTCATGAGATCTAAACATGAAGCATATGGTGGAGAAGACAACCATCTAGCTACTGCTATGGACCCATAGTCCAAGGTAGACTACTCACTCATCGCTCCGGAGGCAGGCATGGCGATGAAGAAGACCTCCGGTGGTGACTCCCTTCTCCGGCAAGGTGCCGGGAAGAGCTTCTGGACCCTCCCGATCTTCGGGTCGACGGTGGCGGCGGATCGCGATGTGTTCTGGAAATCTGATCGGGTCCTTAGGTTTTACGCGTCGGGGGGTCTTTATAGGCGAAGGGGCGTCGTCAGAGGAGGAGCCAGGCGCCCTCACGCGGGGCCCGCGCGGCCAGGGGGCTGGCCGCGCCGCCCCTGCGTGTGGGGCCCTGGTGGCCCCCCTCCGACTCTTCTTCGGATCTTTGGAAGCTTCCGGGTAAAATAAGACTTTAGGAACTAGTTTCGTCCAATTCTGAGAATATTTCCTGTGTATCACTTCTGAAACACAAAAACAGCGGAAAACAGGAAACTGGCACTCTGGCAACTCGTTAATAGGTTAGTTCTGGAAAATGCATAAAAGTGCCACTAAGTGTAACGAAACAATAGGCAAATGGTGTAAAAACAAGCATGGAGCATCAAAAATTATAGATACGTTGGAGACGTATCACATATGCACATTATCTTTATTCTATCAATTGCCCAACTGTAATTTGTTTACCCAGCATGTCGTTATTTATCTTATGGAGAGACACCACTAGTAAACTATGGACCCCGGTCCAATTTCCTTTATATTGCTATTACCGTTTACTTTTACTCGCACTGTTTACTTTCTCGCGTATTACTATTGCTTTCCACTCGATACGCTCAATCCTTTGTTTACAACAAACCAGTGAGATTGACAACCTCATCATAGTTGGGAGCAAAGTTCTTGGTTGTGTTATGTGCAGGTTCCACGTTGCTGCTGGTGCAAAGCAAAGCCCTGGACGAGGCGCCTTATAAATTGTCCGGAGCTGTTGCGAAGCTAGCAGGCATCACCTTCTGAAGTTTGGCTTTTTCCTACTGATTCGATAAACCTCAGTTTCTTACTGAGGGCAGACTTGCTACTGTGCTCATCATACCTTCCTTTTGGGGTTCCCAACTGGGTGGCTATCTGCCCGCATCAAGCACTTTTTCTGGCGCCGTTGCCGGGAAAAAAGAAGATTTCTGCAAGGGGAGTCTCGCACGCACATCATTTACTTTGTTATTGTTTTGCTTTATTTTATTTTTGCTTGCATCATTTTATCAAAAACACAAAAAAAAATTGGTATCCTTTATACTTGTTACTTTATTACTCTCAGTTCATTATGTTGTTCCCTAAGTATGTTTTGGAGGACCTCTCAGTAGGTAGAGGTTCTATTATTGGGAAAAGTAACGTTGAGGAGTTCTTTAATCATATTAGTATGCATAAAGATGTCGAGGATAAATCTTTGGCTGAGCTTGCTCCTAGTTATGATGTTGATGCTGCTTATTTAGTTCACATGTTGGAAGCTAGGTTTTTTAACCTTAATCCTTTTATGCAACACATGTTTCTTAAGCTTCATGATATTGAAGACTCTGAAAAGAAAGATTTTATCTTAGAGGCTTTGCGTAGAGAATTTAGAGATATTGCTATTGAAGCTAGGAAAGTCTCTAAGCGTTTTAATATGCTTGGCTCACCTGTTAAAGTTGTTGGTACAACCAAAGAAGATTTCAAAGTACCAATACCTTGCAAACTTGTAGGAATGCATGAAGCTTTGGAAAAGAATTTCAATTGGATTTGTCCTAAAAATCTTTTTGATGAAAGTAGTGTACCAAAGCGTGATCATAAGGGATCTTCAAAAACTCATTTGGACACAATTCAATTTATTGTTGAAAAGACTTCTGCAATTGATCTTAATGCTTCTTTCGAAAATACTTGATCTGCACTTTCTGCGCCTAGCTTAAAGGTGTTAAAGAAAAGCACTCTTGGGAGATAACCCAATGTTTTACTTTCAGATATTTTTCTTTTATTTGAGTCTTGGAAGTTATTACTACTGTAATAACCGCTCCTTATCATTTTTATTTCGTTGTTGTGCCAAGAAAAACCTCTAATTTGAGTGAGGTAAGATTTGGGGAAGTTGCTGTCCTAAAACAGATTTCGGTGCTGCACCGTAGAAATTCTTGAAAATTCTCAGAATATCTTTTTGACCTAATATTTCTTGTGCATATGACCCAGGTTATATCCAAACTTTCATTAATTTTACACTTTTTGATTTGAGCAACAGAAAACCCTCGAAAAATCAACCTTTGTCAGTTGTTCTGTTTTGACAGATTTCTGCCACTATTTGTGTTTGCCTCTCGATCGCTTTCTTTTTGAGTTCTTTTGATCACGAAACTTTTGGGGAAGTTGATACAGTAGTATATGCTTTATATGTGGTGGTTTTGAGTTGAAATCTGAACCAAAAAGGGTTGATTCATTATTATGCTTACACTAATGTTGCTAATAGAATTGTGTTGAGTTTTGTATGAAGGAAGTTTTCAAGTGTAGGGATTGGAGAATGATGAGATGAGGTGAAGAACGGACAAAAGCTCAAGCTTGGGGATGCCCATGCACCCCAGGAAATATCCAAGAGGTACAAGCGTCAAAGCTTGGGGATGCCCCCGAGACACCCCTTCCTCATCGGCAAAAATCAGGTCACCTTTCAAAACACTATATTTTTATTGCTTCATGCACTATGCGTTTTTCTTGGAGTCCGTCTTTAGTTTTCAGTTTTGTTTAGTTTTGTTTGCTGCAATAAATGGTTGGACCCCAACAAATTTCTTTTGGAGGAGATGTACTCATTTTTCATTTGCCAAGAACACTCCATTTTTCACTCTCATCGTTCAACGAGTGTTCTCTTTTTCTGCTACTGCGTTTAGCTTTCGTTTTTCGCCTTGATTTTTGTTCAGATCTTGTTTTATCTTTATATCAAGGTGTATTTGGACCTCTGGTCCATGTTGGTTTTCATCAAAAGAGTTGTTTCAAAAAGGTTCGAATGGTGTTGGAAAAGAGAAAAAGTTTCATGCAAAAAAGTGGTACAAAAAGGAGCTTGTTTAGACTGCGGCTTAGGCTTTTGCATGTCGTGCTTGATGTCATTTTGATAGTATGCTTAGTGATTTTTGCTATAGCATGACTTGTCTCAAATGACTGAGATTGCTTAATGAGCCTTTGAAAAAATCATGCGTTGTTTTTATTTTATGGAAGCATTAATTTGGTTTTCTCCTTGATGCTTTATTTGGATTGACTTGGCGCATACTTACAACTTGTTTGACTCATACAAAGTCACCCTAAGCCTCTATGATCATTTAGTTTTTGACTTTTGATGCCACTTTATGCTTCTCTCAATGATGTTTTGTCGCTTTGCATGATTATGGCCGTTATTGCTTGATACGTCTCTAACGTATCTATAATTTTTGATGCTTCATACTTGTTTTTACACCATTTGCTTAGTGTTTTGTTACACTTCGTGGTATTTTTATGCATTTTCTGGGACTACCCTATTAACGAGATGCCACAGTGCCAGTTCCCTGTTTTCTGCTGTTTTTGTGTTTCAGAAAAGTTACATAGGAAATATTCTTGGAAATGGACGAAACAAAATCCAAACATCTAGAAATTCACAGAAGCTTCCAGAGAACCGAAGAGGAGACGAAGTGGGGCCACGAGGGGCCCACACAACAGGGCGGCGCGGCCTAGGGCTAGGTCGCGCCCCCTATGTGTGTGGCCACCTCGGTCCACTTCTGACGATGCCCCTTCGCCTATAAAGACCCCCCGACGGGAAAAACCTAAACACCCGATCACTTTTCCAGAAACACATTGCGATCCATCGCCACCGTCGACCCGAGATCGGGAGGGTCCAGAAGCTCTTCCCGGCACCCTGCCGGAGAGGGGAATCGCCACCGGAGGTCTTCTTCATCGCCATGCTTTCTCCGGTGCGATGAGTGAGTAGTCTACCTTGGACTATGGGTCCATAGCAGTAGCTAGATGGTTGTCTTCTCCACCATGTGCTTCATGTTTAGATCTCATGAGCTGCCTTACATGATCGAGATCACCGTTATGTAATTCTACATGTTGTGTTTGTTGGGATCCGATGAATATTGGTGTAGTATTGAGTTGATGTGCTGAATATTATCTTATGTTATCTCTATGTTGTTTATGATCTTGCATGCTCTCCGTTGTTAGTAGCTATCTTGGCCGAGTAGATACTAGTGACTCCAAGAGGGGGTATTTATGCTCGCTAGTTGGGTTCATGCCTCTATTTAATCCGGGGGAGTGACAAAAACCTCTAAGGTTGTAGATGTGTTGTTGCCACTAGGGAGAAAACAACATTCATATGCTCAAGGGCATATGCTTTGTTTACATTACACACTTTGCTTAATACAGTTATCTGTTGTTCACAACTTAATACTTGTGGAGTTCTCGGATTGATTCGCCACAAGTGGATTATTAGTCATAGATGCAGTTGGATGGCGGTCTATGTATCTTGTTTTAATGCCCAGAGTAAATATCATAGTGATCCTCTCGACATATGCATGTTGTATTTATTCTATCAATTGCCCAACTGTAATTTGTTTACCCAGCATGTGTTATTTTATCTTATGGAGAGACACCACTAGTGAACTATGGACCCCAATCCTATTTCCATTATATTGCTATCACCTATTTACTTTACTCGCATTGTTTACTTTACTCGCACTGTTTACTTTACTCGCATATTACTATCACTTTCCACTCGATACGCTCATACCCTTTGTTTCAAGCAAACTGGTGAGATTGACAACCTCATCGTAAGTTGGGAACAAAGTATTTGGTTGTATTGTGTGCAGGTTCCACATTGCCGCTCGCAAAGCACAGCTTGGACGAGCCGCCTTATAAATTGTCCGGAGCTGTCGCGAAGCTAGCAAGCATCACCTTCTGGAGTATTATCTTTTTCCTACTGGATTGACTACCTTGGTTTTATAACTGAGGGAAAACTTGCTGCTATATTCATCAAACCTTCTCTTGGGGTTTCCAACTGGCCAGTTATTTTACTTTATCAACAAACGCAATCAAGTTTTCTGGCATCATCATCACCGCGCCATCAACAAGTTTTCTGGCGCCATTGCCGGGGAAAAAGAAGACTTCTGCAAGGGGAGTTTCGCACGCACATCCTTTACTTTGTTTTAAGTTTTGCTTTACTTTATTTTTACTTGCATTGTTTTATCAAAAACACAAAAAAATTAGTTTCCTTTATAGTTGTTATTTCTTTACTTTTAGTTCATTATGTTGTTCCCTAAGTACGTTTTGGAGGACCTCTCAGTAGGTAGTGGTTCTATTATTGGGAAAAGTAATATTGAGGAGTTCTTTAATCATATTAGTATGCATAAAGATGTTGAGGAAAAATCTTTGGCTGAGCTTGCTCCTAGTTATGAAGTTGCTTCTGCTTATTTAGTTCACATGTTAGAAGCTAGGTTTTGCTAGCCTTAATCCTTTTATGCAACACATGTTTCTTAAGCTTCATGATATTGAGGACCCCGAAAAGAAAGCTTTTATCTTGGAACTTTGCGCATAGAATTTAGAGATGTTGCCATTGAAGCTAGGAAAGTTTTTAAGAAATTTAATAAGCTTGGCTCGCTTGTAGAGGTTGTTGGTACAACCAATGAAGAATCTAGAGTACCAATACCTTGTAAACTTGTAGGAATTCATGATGCTTTGGAAAAGAATTTTAGTTGGATTTGTCCTGAAAATCTTTTTGATGAAAGTAGTGTACCAAAGCGTGATCACAAAGGATCCTCAAAAACTCATTTGGACACTGTAGAAGGATAGGGGAGAGAGATTGGAGGAATATGATGGATGTATTATTGAGCCTCTCGGGCGAGTATATATAGACGTACAACAGACTGACTTGGAGTATAAGACAAGGCATAGACTTGGAGTACAAGACAAGTATCCTATCTCTATCCTAATCTAGTCGTGTACAACATGTATACTCTAACACCCCCCCCCCGCAGTCGTAGCGGTAGCATCGTGAACAACTGGAGCATCGCAAACGGTCAGACTGGAGAGAAAACCAAAGTAGACCAGTGCACTAACATCCCCTCGCAGTGGTAGCGGGAACGTCATGGACGGTGTCACGTCGCAGAAGCTTAGACTGTAGAGAATGCTGGTGAGGAGCTCAGGCGAGGTGATAGCCCTTGTGCCGATGTCGAGAGAGCCGAGAGCGGTGGGTGCTGCAACCTTGGTTGAGGTAGCCGTGCGAGGGGTCGCCGTGGTCGATGTCGTGGTCGGGTGCCGATGTCGAGGTAGCCGTAGATGAAGCCGCAGGCGCGTAGAGCGCCGTAGAAGGACGGAGACACATCGAGGCAGTCATCAAGGAGAGCGATGCCGAAGTCGATGCAGTCCGAGCCATCGAGGACGAGGTGCGGCCATGGCTTTGCCAGAACCAGGCGCACGTCGGGGACGAAGGCATACTCCGGTTGTGCCAAAACCGAGTACGTGAAGACGAACACGAGGACGAGGTGCTGCGACCGAGCTTGCCAGACTCGGGAACGCGTCGGGGACGAAGGCAAGCACCAGTGTTGCCAGTACCGGGCGTGCGAAGAACGGGACCAGTAGAAACAACTTCACACCATGTCGGAGAGGAGACTAGCAGAGAAGGCCTCCACGACGGTTGCGAGGCGCACAACGGCAAAGGGTGCCGGTGCAGTCCGCGGTTGTCGGAGTAGACGAGCAGGTGTAGGCGAGAATGAGGCGATGACGCTGGCGATGAAGTTGTGCTGGACATAGACGTAGGAGGCGGCAAACCAGCAACGACCAAGAGTGGTCATGATGGATGCCTAGACAGGCGAAGAGGTAGTCAGCGGGACCTGCGATGGCTAGGAGTGGCCATGCAGGTTACCTGTGGAGGTGCAGCGGTGGTGCTCGAAGGAGGCGAGGAAGAACCCGGCGGCGCGACGAAGACCATGCGCAGACGGCGGCATCCCGCGACAAGGGAGGTGGCGCGGTGGAAGCCAGCGACGTCCTCGTGAGGTGACGGCGATGACCGCGTGCAGCGACGCTACGACCCGATGGGACGACGTAGCTGCAGGGTGCAAGTCGGGGCAGCGGCCTGAGAACCACCAGCGACGTACATGCGGGAGAAGGCACGTTGGTAGCCGGCGGCGGGGACCAAAGGTGGCGACGCTACGGCCCGAAGGGGCGACGCAGCGGCAGCCCGATGCCCGAATGGTGGTAGGCGCATGCTCGGGGATGTACTTGGCGGAGACGAGCGTCAGATCAGTTGATCAGACCAACGGCGGCGCTGTTCGCCAAGTCCTTGACGACGGCACACAGATCGGAACTCGTGGCGTCGTTGTCGGTGAAGTCCCTAGCAATGACGGCGAAGACGGACCGGCGATGGAGACCGCGCAGGCGTGGAGCCGGCAGTGACGCACCGAGGCGTCCCTCGGACGACATGTCCGACGTTGCCGCGTGGTTGGTGAAGGCGAGCCGGCCAGCGCGGAGTAGGCGCTAGCGAGACGACCGCGGCAGTCTACCGAGGTAGGCGCAGCAGCCAGCCGAGGGACCGCGACAACCAGCAAGAGCCGGCCGAAGCGGCGACGGCGCCAGCGTGTCGGCCGCGATAGCCGGCGTATGGGTGGCCGCCGGCGCAAGGTCGATGCTGAGGTTGGAGTAGAGGCGCTTAGTGATGGCGGCGGTGGGCGACTCAATCCGATCTAAGATCGGTAAACCAAAAAGAAAACGCCGGTCAAGCGACCAGCGAGAAAAATACGTAGGGCAGCTGATCAACCAATCGGCGGATGAACCCTAATTCGTGCGGCGCGGCCCCCGGCGGAGATCATGGAGATCGACCTCCCCGGGGGCGGCGCGGTGCGGAAGCGGGGCGGTGGCTAGGTCAAGGATCTTGCCGCTCTGATACCATATAGAAGGATAGGGGAGAGAGATTGGCGGAATATGATTGATGTATTATTGAGCCTCTCGGGCGAGTATATATAGACGTACAACAGACTGACTTGGAGTACAAGACAAGGCATAGACTTGGAGTACAAGACAAGTATCCTATCTATATCCTAATCTAGTCGTGTACAACATGTATACTCTAACAGACACAATTCAATTCATTATTGAAAAGACTCCTATGATTGATCTTAACGCTTCTTTTGATATTACTTGATTCGCACTTTCTGCGCCTAACTCAAAGGCGTTAAAGAAAAGCACTCTTGGGAGATAACCTAATGTTTTTACTTTCAGTTATTTTTCTTTTATTTGAGTCTTGAAAGTTATTACTACTGTAATAACCTCTCCTTATCCTTTTTATTTCGTTTTTGTGCCAAGAGAAGCCTCTAATTTGAGTGAGGTAAGATTTGGGGATATTGCTGTCCTGAAACAGATTTCGGTGCTTCACCGTAAAAATTTGTGAAAATTCTCAGAATATCTTTTGGACCTGCGATTTCTTGTGCATATGCCCCAGGTTATATCCAAACTTTCATTACTTATACACTTTTTTATTTGAGCAACAGAAAACCCTCTAAAAATTCGACCTTTGTTAGCTATTCTGTTTTGACAGATTTCTGCCAATATTTGTGTTTGCCGCTTTATCGCTTTCTTTTTGAGTTCTTTTGATCACGGAACTTTCGGGGAAGTTGCTACAGTAGTATATGCTTTATATGTGGTGGTTTTGAGTTGAAACCTGAAGCAAAAACGGTTGATTCAATGTTATGCTTACACTAATGTTGCTAATAGAATTGTGTTTAGTTTTGTATGAAGGAAGTTTTCAAGTGTAGGGATTGGAGAATAATGAGATGAGTTGAAGAATGGACAAAAGCTCAAGCTTGGGGATGCCCATGTCACCCCAAGAAATATCAAAGAAGTACAAGCGTCAAAGCTTGGGGATGCCCCCGAGGCACCCCTTCTTCATCGGCAAAAACCAGGTCACCTTTAAACACACTATATTTTTATTACTTCATGCATTATGCATTTTTCTTGGAGCGTCAGTTGTTTTTAGTTTTCAGTTTTGTTTAGTTTTGTTTGCTGAAATAAATGGTTGGACCCCAACAAATTCTTTTTGTAGAAGTTGCCTTGCTTTTCATTTGCCAAGAACACTCAGTTTTTCACTCTTATCGTTCAACGAGTGTTCTTCTTTTTCTAGAACTGCGTTTAGCTTTTGTTTTTCGCCTTGATTTGTGTTCAGATCTTGTTATATCTTTGCATCAAGGTGTATTTTGACCTCTGGTCCATGTTGGTTTTCATCAAAAGAGTCGTTTCAAAAAGGTTTGAATGGTGTTGGAAAAGAGAAAAAGCTTTATGCAAAAAAGTGGTACAAGAAGGAGCTTGTGTAGACTGTGGCCTAGGCTTTTGCATGTCGTGCTTGATGTCTTTTTGATAGCATGCTTAGTGGTTTTGCTGTAGAATGACTTGTCTCAAATGACTGAGATTGCTTAATGAGCCTTTGAAAAAATCATATGTTGTTTTAATTATTTGGAAGCATTATTTTGGTTTTCTCCTTTGATGCTTTATTTGGGTTGACTTGGCGCATGCTCACACATGTTTGACTCATACAAAGTCGCCATAGCCTCTATGATCATTTAGTTTTTGACTTTTGATGCCATCTTATGCTTCTTTTAATGTCGCTTTGTCGCTCTGCATGATTATGGCCGTTATTGCTCTCTTAGTTGGTCGCTCCCAGTATTTTGCTAGCCCTCATTTTGTACTAAGTATGAGCTCTACTCGTGCATCCAACTCCTAAAAACCAAGTTGTTCCAATGTGTCCACCATACATGCCTATTAGCAATTTGCTGTTCCAAAGCACATTTGACTTGCTTTTATCTATCCTTCAAATTAAACTCTTTTTGGTGTTATGCGAAAATTGGTCAGTAAAGCTCTCACGAACCTGATGGCACACTTTACTTTTCTCGTTCTTAAAAATTTGATATTGTGGCTCTCTTATGTTGAGTTGTTATGCTTGCAAGTTGTAAGTTGGAAATTAGCCCAGCCATGCCGTCATGGGGCAAGCTTTCAACATTGCACTATCTTTCATTTGAGTTGATATCGTGATCTTTTGTTTATGGATACTCGCGGTGTGAAATGAATTGGGAATCTCGCGGGATCATGGAGTTTGTATACGTATTAGAGAAACGCCTGTGCCGCTAATCTAAGCCATGCATAATTCATGGTGGAAATTTACAGCATGCCCACAGTGAACATTCGACGACGCATCTCACAATAAAAAGCTATACCAATGGTAAATAAAAGAGATGTCGAGGTGTCCATTGTCTATTTGTCCTGTCATTTTGATGTGGGCTTGTTCCATTTCATCGGACACGGAGGTACCCTGTTGGCGGTTCTCGATGATACGTGTATACTTACAATGACAAGAGCTTGCTTGGGACTCTAAGTAAAGTAGCATGAGGTTTGGGTATTCGTACTTCACGGGACACGAGGTTTTCAACTTATGATTTGTCAAGCATATGCATCATAAGTGTATTCGCATTAACTTTAACCATTCAAGATGCTTATGATGGGGGCAATGAGAGCTCAAAGCTAGTAAGTACCATAATTTTTGAAGGTTTATAAAACTTGCAATCACTGCTTCCCTCCGCGAAGGGCCTTTCTTTTACTTTTATGTTGAGTCACCACCTTCTACCTTTATGCACTGTCTAAGAGAGCATAGTTGTCATTCTGAGTATAATGTGCATTGTCCCAAAGTTTTCATTGATTGATTCATGATGTTGGTTTCACTTGTTCTTAAATTACTTGTATCTAGTCGCCCTCTTAAACTTGAAGGTGTCCTATGCATTTATGTTTTGCTCTCTCATGAAGGACAAGCTGAAAACTATTTGTATGTTTTTCCATATGATTTAAACACACACTTGACTTTCATTGTTTCATTTTCATGATCTTTTGTTTGTGTTCATTTTCATGTTATAACATGGTTGCTAAGTTTCTTCTATGAAGATTATATCTTTCATGCCCATGTTTTAAGTTCTTTTGATCCCAGCGCACAACGCTTACATATATGATCAAGATTGTGTAGGTGCATGTCACCTCAAAAATTATTTCTTTTATTATCACTTACCTACTTGAGGATGAGCAGGAGTTAAGCTTGGGGATGCTGATACGTCTCTAACGTATCTATAATTTTTGATGCTCCATGCTTATTTTTACACCATTTGCTTAGTGTTTCGTTACACTTCATGGCATTTTTATGCATTTTCCGGGACTAACCTATTAACGAGATGCCACAGTGCCAGTTCCCTATTTCTGCTATTTTTGTGTTTCAGAAAAGTTACATAGGAAATATTCTTGGAATTGGACGAAACAAAAGCCAAACATCCAAAAATTCACCGAAGCTTCCAGAGAACCGGAGAGGAGATGGAGTGGGGCCACAAGGGGCCCACACAATAGGGTGGCGCGGCCCAGGGCTAGGCCGCGCCCCCTATGTCTGTGGCCACCTCGGTCCACTTCTGGCGATGCCCCTTCGCCTATAAAGACCCCCCGATGGGAAAACCTAAACACCCGATCACTTTTCCAGAAACACATCGCGATCCGCCGCCGCTGTCGACCCGAGATCGGGAGGGTCCAGAAGCTCTTCCCGACACCCTACCGGAGAGGGGAATCGCCACCAGAGGTCTTCTTCATCGCCATGCTTGCCTCCGGCGCGATGAGTGAGTAGTCTACCTTGGACTATGGATCCATAGCAGTAGCTAAATGGTTGTCTTCTCCACCATGTGCTTTATGTTTAGATCTCGTGAGCTGCCTTACATGATCGAGATCACCATTATGTAATTCTACATGTTGTGTTTGTTGGAATCCGATGAATATTGGTGTTATGATTGAGTTGATGTGCTGAATATTATCTTATGTTATCTCTATGTTGTTTATGATCTTGCATGCTCTCTGTTGTTAGTAGCTATCTTGGCCGAGTTGATACTAGTGACTCCAAGAGGGAGTATTTATGCTCGATAGTTGGGTTCATGCCTCTATTTAATCTGGGGGAGTGACAGAAACCTCTAAGGTTGTAGATGTGTTGTTGCCACTAGGGAGAAAACAACATTCATATGCTCAAGGGCATATGCTTTTGTTTACATTACACACTTTGCTTAATGCAGTAATCTGTTGTTCGCAACTTAATACTTGTGGAGTTCTCAGATTGATTCGCCACAAGTGGATTATTAGTCATAGATGCAGTTGGATGGCAGTCTATGTATCTTGTTGTAATGCCCAGAGTAAATCTCATAGTGATCCTTTCGACATATGCACGTTGTCTTTATTCTATCAATTGCCCAACTGTAATTTGTTTATCCAGCATGTGTTATTTTATCTTATGGAGAGACACCACTAGTAAACTGTGGACCCCAGTCCTATTTTCATTATATTGCTATCACCTGTTTACTTTACTCGCACTGTTTACTTTACTCGCATATTACTATCACTTTCCACTCGATACGCTCATACCCTTTGTTTCAAGCAAACCGGTGAGATTCACAACCTCATCATAAGTTGGGAACAAAGTATTTAGTTGTGGTGTGTGCAGGTTCCACGTTGCCGCTCGCAAAGCAAAGCTTGGATGAGGCGCCTTATAAATTGTCCGGAGCTGTCGCGAAGCTAGCAAGCATCACCTTCTGGAGTATTGTCTTTTTCCTACTGGATTGACTACCTTGGTTTCATAACTAAGGAAAAACTTGCTGCTATATTCATCAAACCTTCTCTTGGGGTTTCCAACTGGCCGGTTATTTTACTTCATCAACAAACGCAATCAAGTTTTCTGGCATCATCATCACCGCGCCATCATTGCTCTCTTAGTTGGTCGCTCCCAGTCTTTTGCTAGCCCTTATTTTGTACTGAGTATGAGCTCTACTCGTGCATCCAACTCCTAAAAACCAAGTTATTCCATTGTGTCCACCATACATACCTATTAGCAGTTTGCTATTCCAAAGTACATTTGACTTGCTTTTATCTATCCTTCAAATTAAACTCTTTTTGGTGTTATGTGAAAATTGGTCAGTAAAGCTCTCACGAACCTGATGGCACACTTTCCTTTTCTCGCTTTTAAAAATTTGACATTGTGGCTCTCTTATGTTGAGCTGTTATGCTTGCGAATTGTAAGTTGGAAATTAGCCAAACCATGCCGTCATGGGGTAAGCTTTCAACATTGCACTTTTCTTATTTGAGTTGATATCGTAATCTTTTGTTTATGGATACTCGCGATGTGAAATAAGTTGGGAATCTTGCGGGATCATGGAGTTTTTATATGTGTTAGAGAAACGCCTGGGCCGCTAATCTAAGCCATGCATAATTCATGGTGGAAATTTACAGCATACCCATAGTGGACATTCGACGACGCATCTCAAAATAAAAAGCTATACCAATGGTAAATAAAAGAGATGCCGAGGTGTTCATTGTCTGTTTGTCCTGTCATTTTGATGTGGGCTTGTTCCATGTCATCGGGCACAGAGGTATCCCATTGGTGGTTCTCAATGATACGCATATACTTACAATGACAAGAGCTTGCTTGGGACCCTAAGTTGAGTAGCATGAGGTTTGGGTATTCGTACTTCACGGGACACGAGGTTTTCAACTTATGATTTGTCAAGCATATGCTTCATAATTTTACTCGCATTAACTTTAACCATTCAAGATGCCTATGATGGGGGGCAATGAAGGCTCAAAGCTAGTAAGTACCATAATTCTTGAAGGTTTATAAAACTTGTAATCACTGCTTCCCTCTGCGAAGGGCCTTTCTTTTACTTTTATGTTGAGTCTCCATGTTCTACCTTTATGCACCGTCTAAGAGAGCATAGTTGTCATTCTGAGTATAATGTGCATTGTCCCAAAATTTATCATTGATTGATTCATGATTTTGGTTTCACTTGTTCTTAAATTATTTGTATCTAGTCGCCCTCTTAAACTTGAAGGTGTCCTATGCATTTATGTTTTGCTATTCCATGAAGGACAAGCTGAAAACCATTTGCTATGTTTTTCCATATGATTTGAACACACAATTGACTTTCATTGTTTCATTTTTCATGATCTTTCGTTTGTGTTCTTTTTCATGTTATAACATGATTGCTAAGTTTCTTCTATCAAGATTATGTCTTTTATGCCCATATTTTATGTTCTTTTGATCCCAACACTCAATGCTTACTTAGATGATCAAGATTGTGATGGTGCATGTCACCTCAAAAATTATTCTTTTGTTATCACTTACCTACTCGAGGACGAGCAAGAGTTAAGCTTGAGGATGCTTGATAGAACTCAAACGTATCTACAATTTTTGATGCTCCATGCTTGTTCTTACACCATTTGCTTAGTGTTTTGTTACACTTCGTGGCATTTTTATGTATTTTCTGGAACTAACCTATTAACAAGATGCCACAGTGTCAGTTCCCTGTTTTCTGCTGTTTTTGTGTTTTAGAAAAGTTACACTGGAAATATTCTCAGAATTGGACGAAACAAAAGCCAAACCTCCTATTTTTACCGAAGCTTCGCGAAGATCGAAGAGGAGACAGAGGGGGGCCACGGGTCAGCCACACCATAGTGCGGCGCGGCCAGCCCCTGGCCCGTGCCCCCTATGGGTGAGGCCGCCCTGGTCTACTCCTGACGGCGCCCCTTCGCCTATAAAGACCTCTCGACGGGAAAAATCTAAAGACCCGATCAATTTTCCATAAACACATCGCGATCCACCGCTATCGTCGACCCGAGATCGGGAGGGTCCAGAAGCTCTTCTTGGCACCCTATCGGAGAGAGGAATCGCCACCGGAGGTCTTCTTCATCGTCATGCTTGCCTCTGACGCGATGAGTGAGTAGTCTACCTTGGACTCTGGGTCCATAGCAGTAGCTAGATGGTTGTCTTCTCTACCATGTGCTTCATGTTTAGATCTCGTGAGCTGCCTTACATGATCGAGATCATTTTTATGTAATTCTACATGTTGTGTTTGTTGGGATCCGGTGAATATTGGTGTTATGTTAAGTTGATGTTCTGAATTTTATCTTATATTATCTCTATGTTGTTTATGATCTTGCATGTTCTCCGTTGTTAGTAGCTATCTTGGCCAAGTAGATACTAGTGACTCCAAGAGGGGGTATTTATGCTCGATAGTTGGGTTCATGCCTCTATTTAATCTAGGGGAGTGACAGAAACCTCTAAGGTTGTAGATGTGTTGTTGCCACTAGGGAGAAAACAATATTCTTGTGTCAAAGGACATTCATTTTGTTTACATTACACACTTTGCTTAATGCAGTTATCTGTTGTTCGCAACTTAATACTCAAGGGGTGTTCGGACGATATCCCCGCGAGTGGATTATTAGTCATAGATGCAGTTGGATGGCAGTCTATATATTTTGTTGTAATGCCTAGAGTAAATCTCATAGTGATCCTCGTGACATATGCACGTTATCTTTATTCTATCAATTGCCCAACTGTAATTTGTTTACCCAGCATGTCATTATTTATCTTATGGAGAGACACCACTAGTGAACTGTGGACCCCGGTCCAATTTCCTTTATATTGCTATTACCGTTTACTTTTACTTGCACTGTTTACTTTCTCGCATATTACTATTACTTTGCACTCGATACACCCAATCCTTTGTTTATAGCAAACCGGTGAGATTGACAACCTCATCGTAGTTGGGAGCAAAGTTCTTGGTTGTGTTGTGTGCAGGTTCCACGTTGCTGCTGGTGCAAAGCAAAGCCCTAGACGAGGCACCTTATAAATTGTCTGGAACTGTCGCGAAGCTAGCAGGAATCACCTTCTGAAGTTTGGCTTTTTCCTACTGGTTCGATAAACCTCAGTTTCTTACTGAGGGAAGACTTGCTACTTTGCTCATTATACCTTCCTCTTGGGGTTCCCAACTGGGTGGCTATCTGCCCGCATCAATATGCAAAAGGAAGACGATACAACTGACTTTATCATCCCATAACAGATCTTATGGTTGACCGCTATTTACGGCGCAAGAATCACTAGCGATATTTTTTTATTAATCCTAGGTGAACCTTTCGAGTTGCAGTGAAACCTCCACCAACCACGTTTTTCATAGCATGGTCCCACTACCCACCATCCTAGGGTAACAACCATTCCGCTTCGTATTAATTATGAAAAGAGAACCTTCTACTTTTAAATACAAGAATGCTATGATATATATAGTTGCAAGTAATTTGATAAAAATACTTCAAAGGCATGAGCAAGCAATGAACTTGCCTTTTTGACTCCAAGATTATGCAAGTCAATATATACGATATGTGAGAAATCCAAATTCTGAAATAGCATCATCATCCGGTAAGGATGTTAGAAGATTGCAACATGATGTGTATAATATATGCTATGCGTAATCTAACCTTGATAATTTGTTATTTGTTGAGATGTGATGAGTTCTTGTAAATGTGTTGCACTTTTAGGTGTAATTCACACACAATGTTGTTAAGGATTTTTGGTTAACTTACAATACTTTCCAATGAAATAGTAAAGGTTAAACATTGGCCATTGTTTTAGGATTACCACAATTATTTGTTATTACAAACGGATAACTAATAAAGGTGAGGATGCGAAAGTAACAATTTTAAGTTACATATTAAGACGTATAAATATTTAGTTGGTCATGAGCAAGTAAGGTTGAAGTAACCACATTATCATACTAATACCTGCTTATTTTTCAGAGTTGACAACAATCTTAATATAAAGCAATAATTTACTTTAAAACTTAAAAGAAATGATTTGATGATTATATTTGAGGTATTTTAAAAGAATAACTTTTGAAGAACATATTCCCTAAGGAGTAATTAGTACTTAAGTTCATTTGAAGTGATCATGTTTTCCTTTTAGTTCCCTTAACATACTAATACCTGGTTATTAATAAAACATGTTTGCCTGTGTACAAGTGCTCCAATGTGAAAAAGATTTCTTTAAAAATTCTAAATATCACATGGGTCTATATTACGGGATAGGAAAATTTTCAAGATAAATTTGCATTTTCACTAGCCAGCAGAAGCGTGTTTACTGGCACCATAACACATCAAGGAACTGAAAGTAGATCAATCAGAAGTTGTAAAACTGCACACCTGACACCCGGAAAATTGTTCCGGTAGGAGCCAATACTAGGAATATATTGTGTTGCCATTCATTCACAGGCAACCATTGCAATAATATTTGCTGTTACGCGAAGTGTATACATAACAATTTGAATCAGGCAAGATGTATTTATCTAATCGGATCCAGGTATGGTTAGAGAGGGAAAATCAAAGAATTTAAATGCAAGAACATGGCGCAAATGCATTTGATATGGTCCATCCGCTAAATGTGGGATACCCTCACAAGCTGTTTCCAACACAGAAATGAAAAAACTGAATCCGAGGATGTGGAGATAAGATGCCAGAGTCGAGGTGTCAGTCGGTTAACACAAAAACAGAATATATTAACCTAAGCTGTAAGTTTGGTCGTGAGCCAGCGATTTGAGGGCACTTGCCGCTCGCGCTGTTGCTAACTTGTGGGCCTCTGGCCCGTAGACAGGTGGCGGGTGGATGTGGCTTCTTTCTCCCCGCACCGACCAGACGACCGACCACTCCCCATCTCCAGTGCTGCTTCCCAATCCCCATCGCCCCCGTTTCTTCCCTTCCTCGCCAAGTAGCCATCACCCCCGTCTCTTCCCTTCCTGCCTCACCGCCGGCGATGGAGCTGGTCGCCTCCCTCCCTCCCCTCCTTCCTCACCTTGCCGTTGCCTCCTCCCCCTCCCTCTCTGCCTCGCCGCCGACGTCCTACGGTGGTCGGGCGCCCATCGCCCCCGTCTCTTCCCTTCCTGCCTCACCGCCGGCGATGGAGGTGGTCGCCTCCCTCCCTCCCCTCCTTCCTCACCTTGCCGTCGCCTCCTCCCCTCCCTCTCTGCCTCGCCGCCAGCGTACTACGGTGGTCGGGCGCCAGATGGCACCCGCCCGATTTTCCCCGCTCGCCCCTCACCTCCTCTCAGCCTTCGCCGCCGGCGACGGCGTCGGTTGTCGGCTTCCTCCGGTGGTAAATCAGATGGCGCCTCCTGATTCGCCCCGCTCGCTCCCTCACCCCCTCCACGCCTCGCACCTCCCTTGCTCCGGGGTCGTCCACGGGGCTGACCGCCCACGCCTCCCTATCTTCTCTTCATCGCGCGGGTAGACCGGAGCAGCGGCGGCGCTGCACCATCGGATTGTATGGCGCCCTCCCAGAGCTGGCCATAGATGCCCAAATCCAACCTACACCTCGCCTTCACCAAGGTCCCCAACAAGACGAGATCGACACGCGCCGGTGTGGACTTCTTCAGCCGGATCTTGCGAAGGAGACTGCTGCAGCGCATCAAACAGAAGATGCCCAGGTGTTAGCTACAACGATGGATTCGTTTTGTGTAAGGCTTTTCTCTTTTTCATCTGTACAGTTATTACTTCGTTGGTCTTCTTTTTCTTCTGCCTGGTACACATTCAGTCCAGCATTGTAGCCAAAGCGAGAGAAAATTAAAATACAAACCATATGGAATCAAATATAACTCCTATTCAAATAGATATGTTTTTTCAGTTCTATGGAGCCAAACGAGTGACAGGATCTCAATGAGAAAGAAGCTTTAATAGAAACATAATTAATTAGCTTCTTTGTCTCATATTTGATTGCTAACATGGTTGCCTGAAGGAAGAGGCGGAGACAACATGAGCACCATCAAGAGCCAATTTGAGGGTTTTCTATGATTTATCTTTCACTATAATGCAATACCCTTAGTTGAGGCGTTCTCGCTAGGGTTTCCACCCGCCGCTGTGAAAAACGTAGCTGATGACTGCAGAGGATGGGGCTCTGTGAGCCTCGCCGCCCGTGTCCCTTTTCATCCTTGCATAGCCGTCTGTGTCCGAGGTGACTTCACTGGAGTTAAGCCGTTCCAGCGCTGATGTTAGCCAGCGCCTCGCCTCCTCAAAGGTCCAAGTTCGGTTGGGATGATTTGCCAAATCTGCCGTTGGGCGATGTGCCATATCTGCAATGCCTGCTTTCAGTTCCCTCCCCATGGTCTCCTTGCTGTTCGAGTAAGTTCCTCTGTGTACGTCTCCCAAATCTTCACCGATTTGGCTGCTTTTAAGCTGTGTGCCATTGTGGTGCTTATACTCTTATGGTGCAGAAATTTTGAGGTGTTAATGACCATAATGTTATAATTTCTTGCATTTTCTTTAAGACTAGAACTTGAAAATAACGTAGTATACGAATTTATGTAAAAAATAGCTTTACCACTTTAGTTTTGTTGGAATTCATGAATATATTGCAGTACAAATTAGTGGTCAGGTTGTGTTCTGAAACATTGTCAATGCTCAAAGTGACGGGAAGGGTGGGATACTTACACAAAATTAGTTATATCAAAAGCATTGTTTGGTTAGTGTATCATCATTATCATCCAACATGTTTCTTTTTAATTTTATCCATCGGATACTAACAGTAAAAATCATTTGAAGGAAAGAAAAAATTTATGTATCAACTAAAACTGTAGGTTTGGTTAGCTACGCCTCTTCTGAGGCTATTTGCCGTGGTTGATGTCGCTACTTGTGGGCCTGATGCCTGGCTCTCTGTGTGTGAGTTCCAGCTGCCGCAGGCAAGTGCCATCCTGGGTGCAGGGCAAGTCGGCACGGCTGCATGACCGACTGCAGTCTAGGCCTCTAGGCAAGCAGCAGACAACAGAACAACATTTTTTCGTCGCCCTTTTTCTTTTGTTTTTAAGTGCTAGCTCTTCACTGTTATATAATCCATTTTTGATCAACATATCTATTATATCTTGATTAACATATCTTTATTTCATGGCAGCAGCGGTTTCACTTTTATAGAATTCAATTAGGCGCCGTATTTTACGTCCAACGACAAACCTGTCCACACTATGATTTCCCCAAATTTTTCTTCAAGTTTCCATGCTGCAATTATGTTACACGTCATTAGAAATATCCTTGCCTCCCCGCTTGCTGTCAATCATCCAAGAAATCTAAGCTATGACCTTATTCTAAAATGCCTTTGATGCTTCTTATGGTTGTGTCTCTAAAATGTTTACTTTATTCATAAAGATGTATTGAACTGAAAGATAATGAACTTGAGTTTGAGCCAGTAGTACTGAGTGTTAATAAACGGAGTAACAGACTGGAATTCAGAGCGGACTGCACCTAAAGCTTCAAGGTTTGTAGACTTTAAGTGACGTCAAACTCAAGCTCCAGTCTGTTACTCTGTTTATTATCTTTTCTTATATGTATCTATCGTGGGATAAAGGTTGTTTTATTAACACTCAGTACTATTGGCTCTGAATTCTCAACTATTTCCCCTATTCTTTAGGTGCAGTCCGCTCAAGTGACGTTTTCTTGCAATTATTCCTTCCTACTGTCTCTGCAACATCATTCAAAATCATTGCACCACTTGAAAGTGGTGTTTATAGACTGTTCAAACCTTGAAGCTTGATGTATAGTCACACTTAGAATTATACTATGTTTATTACTAGGGCATTTTCCTTGATTTTGTAGATCATGAGCATTAGCAAAAGCATTGAGATGGCAAGATACTGTAAGCGATGATATTTTCTACAGGCAAAGTGAAATTGTTTGTTTCCTCTGATTTCTATTGTGCTGCAATATGTTTAATGTCCTCCAAGCGCTTGCAAGTCACAACCGTACCTTAATAAATCGTATGTGCTCCGTACTAATGTTGTTCGCTAATAGACTGCAGTCGAGATTGTGCATTGGATGGCTTCAACTAACTAACTATTATGTCATGATAGCTATTTTTGGTTAATTATCCTATAAAAGTGAATGTAATGTTTTTTATATGCAGTCTACAAATGAGGTATACAATGAACGTAGGAATACTGGCAACGTTTGTTCAATCTGCTTATAAGTACTTTCATTTGTAGGATTATCTAAGTTACATCTAAGCGCTTGAAATATTCTATCAGGAGGACAATTCTATTAGCATCTATTATATTTTCGGTTCAAACTCGGAGAGACATAGAGAGTCCTCTCTCAAACTTGACACTTTGAAGGCTGATCAGCAAGGCTTCACTATCTACATGTAAGATCTCTTCCCTTTTTTTGAGCTGTCTCTGACTTGGTGCATGTTATTATAAAGATGTTTAGGCCTGCTACTTACTCTAGATCAAATGAAGCTACATCTTTGGGCTATATTCTAATTAATCCAATTGGCCCCTGGGCATTAGTGTGTATAGTCAATGCAAGTTTTATAAAGGTCTTACCATCAGAAACTTGTCAAATCCAGCTACATGTTAGCATTAGTGATCTGTACTTTGGTATAAGAGCAGCAAGCCCTTAACACAACTGAGTACATTGTAGTGTAGATTCTAGAGGCTATTTGGTTATGTCATTCAGATTGTTCCTGATTTCACTTTGTTCGGGTTCAAAGTTGTAGTTACTCTTTGCTAATTGCAGGTTTGGGTTGTAACATATGAGTTGTTTCGCAAAAAATTATTCCATAGCCCATAGAGATCTTAAAAGAGGAAAACTATGGCTGCTCTATCATTGACAAGGTAACTAATTTTCCCTACATGTGCCTGCATAAAGTACAACAAGCTGATTTTTTTGGAGGAATTTAAAACTGAACGTACTTACAACGTTCTGAAGTATATGCATGAGATCTGGGCGTATCGACTCTTGTCTACTATCTGAATGTAGTACTATCTGAATATTTATTATTTGCTTCTGAGGACTATGCCATACTCTAAGTCTCTTATTCATTTAGTCAGTTACACATTTTTAAGTTCCCACCTTGCACACTTCCAATTGAGTATTCAGTGACATCAAAGTTCTGCTAGGAAAGGAACGTGTCATGTGCAACATTGATCACTTGAAAAGTAGGGTTAATTTGTTCTTCCATGTACATATTTGTCTTTAGACATCGCCTTCACAAGCTCTGTTCATAATAAGATTTAGACTATAAAGAATATTCTTGCAGTTTCTTTTAACATGGGGTTTAACATAGCTGTGGTCTGGAATATGTGGACTAGCAAAACCGATTCCATTTTCAATGGGAATTTTCCATACCGTTGCAGATTTTTTTAAAAAGAACTAATTCATTTGTGTTTTCACAAAGCATCAAAATGACTATAAGAACCTTGAAAGTTGGATTTAGAACTTAGGATAGCCTACCTTTTTTGTATATTTGTAAATATATGTTGCTTATTAGATTTGCAATAGTCCATTCGACTACTGTTTTGTCGATCCAGGTAATGCCGCATGGTGTATTTTTGGTGATCGAGTTTCAGGTTACGGCAAGTACAAATATTATACATAAACACTGACGTTTCGCCATTGTTAAGCGAGGTACGCAACTTCCGTGCAATCAAATGAAATCAATCATGCATAAAGACATGCAAATCCACGTGCCTATATTCTTTTCAGTCGTCAAAGTTTGGCTATTACGGAACATACTGTCACATTACAGTTTGCTCTTGGCTGAGTGGTGCTAATTTTGAAGGCATGTACTTGACATGAAGTGATTGATCTTGCAAGTCCAAGAAGTATGTGCATCTAAAAAAAGGAAGATCAGTGGAGTTCAAACCATGCACATACTAATAGAAGAAATTTCGGTGTAGTTATAGAGTAGAATAGAGCTGGAACATTGTTATATATGTGTATAGCTGCAATAATCCTATTATGGCATTCAGTTTGTTCCTTGATTAACCAGTATTATGCTTTGTCAATGTTATAAAGAACTGCCACAGTTTGGTTCTCTCAATCACGATATTACCAGCATGGTGTAACATACATACACATTTTTTTGGTAGGGAAAACATGCCATCTATTTAATTTATAGGTAACACTCAAAGAAAAGCCAAAATAAACTAAAAGTGTTGCAACCATTATGCAAAAACCACTGAAAGCGGGCGCGGCAGAGCGCGCCGGCCCGTCTATTAGATGTAGCCGTGAATTGCTGTCAGCTTTTGGGCTGGTTGTAGGCTGATTGTGTCCGTAAAATACTCTGATTTTCGAACACAATATTTGAGTAACTATTGTGCAGTAGTATGGCTGATGTAGCCTTTTGCTCAATACTACCGTGCTAAGGGATAAAGACCCACAACAAGCATGGTAGCTCCACACGCTTGAATGCACATAGTTAAGATGTATGCATGAGGATTGCATAGTACTGAAGGTCGTGCATGAGGCTTTAGTAATTTGGGAAGAGGCCTACGGCGAACAGAGACTCGCAAGGCGACGAAGAAAGACAGGTTGGAGAGCTTGGCCTCTCCCATTCCGCACAAGCCAGAGAGCTCCTGGCTCGCCTGTCGCAGTCCCGTTGCTCGGTTCGTGTCTCGGGGGTGGGGCCGCTTGGGGAGGACAAACCTGACGCCCCCGAGGCCATGGTAGGATTGTAGCGCGGTGGCGGCTTCGCCGTAGTCGAGTGGTGGTCGCCGAAGTGGATCTCAGACCTGGGCGGGTGGATCAGCGGTGGAGGTGTCAATCTCGACAGCCCGCCGAGGATGCGCCGATCTTGGCCTGGAGTTTTTTTCCAACACTGCATCGACACCACCATCCCTATCGAGGGCACGGTCTCCTCGCTCCGGCCCACTTTTCTTGATTAATTACTTAATTACATATATTCAAATCTGTGTGTTTTATTGCTTCCTATAATTTTGGTGCTGAAATTTTTGTAGATGAGTGAGCTCAAGAGGCTGATGGAAGAGGGGAAGATAACATCAGATTAGGGGAGGCGGCCTCCTACACCAACCTGCTGCTCATGCTGTGAACCTAATCTCCACCGTGCAAAGGGGTTTTTGTGTGCTCCCGACAGTGAGCACTAGACTACGTCAGCAGGTTAATTTCATGTTACAAAATTGTATGGTAGAATCTGATTTATGCGTTACTTTTGGAATGTACCTCAGAGAATTAGGAGTTGGGAATGCTCATTGCAGCTGCTTGCTTGTGAGTTTTTCAGCTTTCTGCAACATTTTAATTTTAATTTCCTAGGCTTGAATTAGATAGGGCATCCACGGTTTACAATTCTGGAGAACAGAGGACTACAAGCATATCTAACTAAAAATGGAAGAACTAGCCAAGAATGACCAGGGCAGGTTTTCACAGCTAGAGTTAGCTTGGGTTCTGCATTAAGGGGATGCTATGGCTGTTACCTGGTTAATTTTGTAAACCCTTCTCATGTCATTGGTACTTCGGTAGCACGTGGTGTTAAACATGTTGAGTGATCTCTGGTGGGTTCTGTGTGCATTCTATTTTGCTCAGATTAATATAGAACACTCTATTTTCAGAGGTAAAATATTTATAGACAGCGTGTTCTCTAGATTAATTATTGTGTTCACTAGTCAGGATGTCAAAACTGCACGTTTGGATCCAGCTAGGCTTTTTCTTTGAGTGACACCAATATACTTTTCTGTTGTGCTGAGGGCTTTTTGGCATCATCAATTAGAAACACAATAACTTTTAGAGATGCTCATCATATTAGATATGTTCGGGTGAATAGATATAATATCGTTGCAGATTTCTTATTTCTGAATTCATACCCAAACTAGCTACATTCAATCTAATTCTTATGTTACTACCTTGTCCTTCTTATTAGTGGCTTGAGGCACTTGATTTACATAAATATTTGTGGTGCGGGATTTTTTTCATCATCAATTAAGAACACTATATTTTAGAGATGTAAATCAATTACTTATGTTTGAGATTTCTTATTTCTGAATTCATAACAATACTAGGTCCATGCAGTCTTCTCTATTAATTTTTATGTTAATACCTTAGCCCTCTTATTACTGGCTTGAGTAACCCATTTACATAAATATTATGTGCTTCACGAATGGACAGGTGAAAGCTTCACTGATGTTAGTTTGTGAAAAAGCTTAAGGTCAGCGAACAGATGATTATATTCCATCTTTTCCATGAACTGCAATACTTAATTGCCATATGTGAGATTTTTAGTGTCTTTGACCCGAGTTTTGAGAAATCACCAGATAGATGTGTGATCTGCTAAGTAAATGGAAGGTTTTATTAGCATATAAAGCTATGATAAGTCTGCTAACAGCCACCTAAGCAGAACTCCATAATTTTGTTTGTACAGGTAGTATCCTTTCATAAGTCTATACATTTGGTGTGTGCCCTTTTGTTATATTGTGCTTTGCCTTCGATAGCTATCTTCATCGGTTTGTATTTTATTTGCAGGGAGTGGGAATCCATGGTTTTGTACCAGAAGCTAGGGTTAAGAAATTTGAGCATGTTTAGTTGACGGTCAGGTGTACTATCTCTAGTACTTTGAAGTTGAATAGTTCAAGCTAGTCAGCCTTAGGTTCGAGCTGCGTTTCACATCCTGCAACCTACAGATGTCTACAAGGTACGTTTTGACCAGACATGCTATTGCACGATACTCTTTTCCTTTATACTATTACAACCTGAGGTTATTCAAAGACATAATGGTAGAATCGCTAGAATGGAGTATTCTGTTGAGTGGATTGCTGAAAGAGGGCAACGATTTGAGTCTACAAAAAGGGGGCCTGCTACTATGGCTTATGTGTAAAACCTCATACCGCTAAGTGGTTTGTATGTAGTATGTGTTTTCCCAGATTGCGATCTGATATCACATTATTTGCAGAACCAGATTTTTTGCTACAAGATCACTGTCTAGGCTATGACACCAAAACCAAACTGGCGGTGTTTGTTTTTCATGAAGTGTTACAGTTCGTATATTTATTCTTTTGACTAAGAAGAGGTTGGGTAGACTATCTGTTAGCATGCAAGTGTGTAGCTTGATATGGCACAACGAACACATGCTTCTTTTATACTACTTGTTGAGGTATGTCAGAGGGATACCTGCTAATTACTGAGGTATGTTAGAGGAGTGAAAAAGGTTGGCATTGATCCAAATGAATTAGTCATGTAAAGCTTGGAGTCATGGAGTGTGATGTAGGGTTGTTTTAGATATATGGAGAGTGAAAGAATGGGAGGTTTGTGCTCAAACGTCTCATTCTTAATTTACATAGTTTTGTATGCATTTAGTTATTTTGACATGTCGGTCACGCAGTATCAAAACTAAATATAGGTGGCTGAGGCGAAGCTAGCATATCTATCTAGGTAGATACAATTTCTTTTGCTGATCTTTTAAATTTGTTGTACCTAGATCTAAATATTAATGGTATTATTCTAATTTTATATGTTTCCTAACCAATTATGTAACCGGCAAAAGATTGAAATATTAGCTTCCTTGCAGGGTGATATATCATGTTATTTTAGATAAACATACATATGGTAAGGTTCTTATTGGCTGCTCAAAGGTGAAGCATTCTGCTTAGCGCACTACCCACCAACCAGCTCTCTTCCACCGGCACGTTTAATTTTACAGGTTAGGCCCATGCTAATGCATTGAACGCACTGTTAAGACAAAATAACAATGGATTAGCAAGGCACAAGTACAATATGTTGCAACAACGAGCTGTAGGTGGGCGCGGCGAAGCGCGCCGGCCCGTCTAGTACAAGTACATATGCGAGGGTGGTGAACTAGTGATTGGTGAACCTGAGGGTGCAAAGGTAAGGCTCCCCTTGCCCGAGTAAGCACGTTTTAAAGGAAGTGATACTTTTTTTGTGGGATTTAAGGGAAGTAATATAAGCCATGTTCATCCAGAAACCACAAATGTAGCTCGGGCAACATGCAGCTCGTTTTTCAAAAAATATTGAAAATGGCATTTTAAAGTTTCCAAAAATCTGAAATTAAATATACATGTAGACAATGTTGTGATATAAAATCATGTAAGTTTTCAATTCGAAATACCTTATATTTAGAGCTGTGAAAAAATGACAAAATCTGACATCTATAGTAACGAATAGTGCACATTTTCAAAATCTCAAATTCCGTCAGATTATCTTATTTTTGTGCAGCCCCGAATATATGGTATCTAAAGTTCTAATTTTGCTCATTGGTAGATCATATCATTGTCAACATCTGGATTTTGTTTTAAATTGTTTTGCCACTTTAAAATGTTGTTCTCGATTTTTTTTTTCAAAAAATCAAGCTACATGTAGCTCAGTCTACAAAATTCCACTCTCATGTTCATCTCGAAAATAAAAATAGAAGTACAAGTCGTATTGGATCCTATCTTGTTCTATCATTCGTACTATTCTCAAAGGTTTTCGGTCTACAAACTTCTTATGAGAACTTACAACTGGTACATGCAAACTAAGAAAACAATCATAACCATGAATAATGTATAAAACCAAAAGCAAATGAACTCAAGGAGTACAAATGAAAAAGGGACATTGTATTGTGTCTGTTGCCTGTTGTGATTCGACAATAATGCTTGACTCTGGCACAAATAGTTCAAATTCTGTTGATGGCAACGCCTGAAAATTTATCCCCGCACTGTCCTTATCAATATAGGTATTTATCCGGCCTTGCCTAAAAACAGCAAAGAGAGAGCTAGAATCAGTAAATTATAAAAAGAACAAGACATGAATCTTAACAAAAGCATCAATGTGATAAGACAAATAAGGTAAGCTTAAATGGACATATATGGACGCAGTAAGTGGAAGTAAATTGCAGTTCTAACGGCAACATATGGAAATACTATATTCGGTGCATGACCCAACAGGCCAACATGGATGGCAAACGCCAATAATATAGCTGAAACTAGGGAGGCGTCAAAGGCACATTAGCTTATGGCCTAAGAGAGTCAGAGTGCAACAGTATAAATGTATAATGCAAGTAATACACCATAAATTCTCCCGTAGTTTTAAATCTCGACGTTTGTATCTGCAGATTCTACATCAAAACTGCCATGACTAACAGAGACAATCACGGAACATAGATTGGTGGTTCGGTTGTTCTCTACCATATAACCCAGTGACCTAGGTGTTCCAAAAATAAATAAAACCGATCAGCAACAGTTCACTTAGCTTACATTTGTTACATCAGAAGTGCATAGACAAATCAACTAACAAGACCTGAAATTCTTTATGCGTGGATATTTCCTTTATCATGTAAAGCACACAGTTCTAATCCTATTCTCCATTTATGACACATGTAAGTTTCAATATTCAATGTAAATTAGATGAATCAGATTGACCACTTGATAAGTGGACAGACATAAAATGATCGTTTTCATCTGTGGGGATGCTATGCATTTTGTAAGTGTCTATGGGGCCACTAAAGTGTTACCAATTATATGCAAAGTTGACATGTTAGCAGCAACATCCAGATAGTAGCTATTAGTGGATACTTCCCAAGCATAACATGTAACCACCGTCTGGAAAAAAAAATAAAGGTATATGTGGAACATGTCTTACCTACTAGGAGAAAAGCAGTATCAATTTCGGATCGAAGTACCTTAGACCCTTTCAAAAAAGTCGTAGTTTTTAACACAGCCACAACCTCGCCTTAGGGAGATGTCTTGTTTGACAAGGTTTTCTTTGAACCAATGTCCAATTGTGCTCAAATTCCATGGATCACATCTGAATTCCTCTAGCAACTTGCCTGTGTTGTCGTAGTGAATCATGTAATCTTGGGAGAGACTGTAGACCAGCACATCTCCTTTGTGGGACAACACCAAATGTCGAGTATCTTCAATTTTACACAAGCTATATACTGGTAGTTTAATGTGGTACTTGAATGACCACACCTCCCTCTCATAGTCCTCTAGAAGCCAGATTTTGACGACCGTCTTACCATCGTCGAAGCAGCTGAAGGCAATTGAACCTTCCATGTCGCACAAACGAGTGCGTGATCTGGTAGCACCCGCTGGACGATTCATGCACCTGAATGATTCAACCACCGTATCGAAAACGACAATCCTAGCATTGCTGGTAGGGTGTCTAGGGATCCAGTGAAGGAAATTTCGGAACACCACAGGTGAGGCATAATTAGGAGTCATTCCGCCGGAGGCCAGCATAAGTCTAATAGCAAGGGTATCTGAAGGAACTCCGATGCACCTTGGTGAGCGCCCTCTTCGCGCCATAAGGATGTAGTAGGCAACTGTGAGGTGATCTCGGTCTCTCCCCTTCCAGTACAGGACGCGGTACTCGCCGGACGGGCCGTGGAGATACAATCCCACGATGTTGATGTGGCCTGCAGCGGTGAGGCATGCCAGTGGAGCGCACTGGCGCGTGACCGGGTTGCAGATGATGTAGCGACCATCAGAGAGGGAGAGTAGGAGAAGGCCGTCACATGAGGCAAGAAGCTTGAAGCCTTCATAGTCGCGTAACGCGAGGACAGGAGGGCTGCACTTCAAGACACCTTTGGTAACGATTGTGCTGCCGTAGAGTGTGATGAGAGGGAGCGATGGCTGGCGCCGATGGTGGGCTCGGAGGAAATCATAAGCGGAGGTGAGGTTGTGCCAGGAGCGGCAGACCGCGCGGCAGCGGAGGATGTACTTTGCCGGAAGGCGGATAAAGATCTCCCACACCACGATCTCCTCCGGGAGGCTGAGGGCGGCGGTGGCGGCCGCACGGCGGCTGCGCGTCCGCGTCGACCTGCGTAGACCTGCCGTGGCCTCGTGGTCGACCGCAAAGCTGCCGTCGGTGGCTGTGGCTCCCCCATGCTCGGCGGTTGTAGCAAGGTTTTGGATCGGGAGAGATGCAACAAGGATCTGGCGCGGCAACATCTGCCGGCGGCGGATCCGCCATCGTCGTCCGGCTCGTGCCTTGCCATTGTCCAATATCCGGGCCATCGTAGTGCCTTGCTAGCCGCCGCAACTGCAACGCCCTAGATCACACCCTCGCACCGTGCCCAACAATACCACCGTTACGGTATAAATATGTGGCCCTGGATTCGACGGCTCTCGTGATATTCGAGTTCACAGATGCGCCGCCGCTCAAATCTCTTTTTTTAACCTGCTCAAATCTTGAGATTGAGGATTTGGTTATGTTTTCGATGGACCTGATCGCTCGATCTAATAACTACTAGGGTTTCATCCCTCTCCTCAAACATCCGCGCCGAATGAACAATGGACGTCCTGGACACTCCAGGAGGGCGCAGCTGAGCGGCGCATGTATAGACGGAGTGCGCATACCGATGGCACCCGCCTCCATTGGTGCGGGTATAGCCTAACCAAACCCGCACCTGTCCTAAAATTTTACCCACTATCTGCACCCGCACCCGCACCCGCACGTGGGTATACATTTGTCCCATACCCACACCCGCCTAGGTAAAAAGACCCGTGGGTAATACCCACCCAGAAACAACTCAACAAGAAAATATAATATCACAACATATAAGTAAACTATCAGGATATATATATCATTCATTCAACAAAATAGCACACATATCTTTACTATTGGTTTCGAGTTGGTGGTGAAGCCACCCACTCGACATACAACATTTGACTGACGAAAATACCCCTTACACATTACAAGGACATCAATATGGGGATACAATCAAGGAAACACCAATCACAGGAAAATGGGGACATTAGTTTCTTGCCTTCTGCGCTAATTGACATCAAAACAAATCAAATCATTAGTTTCTTGCCTTTTCCGCTCTCCTCTCTCCCCTCTATTGCAGACCTGCACACACACATTCGATCTACCCCGCCTGAGCGGCACCTCTCAGCGCAAGCACACACCTTCGATCTGCCACCGCAGTTCAGGAATCTGAGCACATGTTGCCGCCATTGAAGAAGCCGACTCCATTGAAGGAGGAGACGGAGGGTTCAAGACCCGCCATCGAGTGGCTTCCTAGGGCGGATTTGTGCCGTCGACAGGTCCAGGACACCCAGCACCGATGCTACCGGCGATGATGCCGCTGATGGCGCCAAATCCATAGCGCAGACCACACGAGGAGGTGAGAACATGACTGGGTTCCCTCTTCACCAATGGTGTGTCCTTCGAACTTCAGGTGCAAGCTCATCCGCATCTTCCATGACCTACACTGCCCGGAAGATCGGGAACCTCCTGCCCAGCATCTTCATCAACCCCCGCGGCATGCTTGGGCAGTCCCTCGCCAGGGAGGGTGAGAGCGCTGCCGCTGCCAGTGCTCACGAGACAAAGGTTATCAGCTATTCGTTGCTTGTACTTACTCTGATTTAATTGATGATCATAGGAGAATATTGATTCTAGGGAGAATGACAATGAGTAATGCAGCAAAGGTGCGCATGCTGGTCAGTTCATTTGTTTTTGTTTTTATTTTAAGAGGATGTTGGTTTGGGGAAGAACAGCTCCTCAGTTATAAGGAGGACAACTACTGATTGTGATTCTGATTTGGCTGTTGATTGCAGGAGGGTGTTGATAGCGGGCTGAATGACGCCTCCTTGAGTGACGGGGTTGCAGTAAAGGTCTCTAAGCAACATCTTACATGTTTATTGATCGATGATGGACTGTTGCTTGGTTAGTATTTGATTTGTTTGTTACTTCCAGAAGGACGTTGATGCCGAGAAGAGCGGTCCTTCACGTAACGGCAATGATGGAGAGGTTCATGCACAAGAGAATGTCATGGATTCCGCTGAAATGGTTTGTATCAGTGATCATTTAGCTATACAAAAGTTAAAACTCCAATGTTATGTAGATCAGTATTTTTATTTAAGATTTTGTAGGGTTTTCAATTGATGGACAGTGGGTTTTCTAGCTGTTCATGGCATCGTGCTCGTTGAAAGTCATCAGAAGCGTGTTGGGCCGTACTCCTACATGGAGTCGGCCATGCTGCTCTGCTTATACAAAAAATCGCACCTGCTCCCATTGAACTGCACATAGTTGCGGCTCGGGCAGTCGAGAACGGCTTTGGTAGGAGATGGTGTCTAGAACAAACGGCAGGGGGTGGTCGCTGATGAGGCTGGCATCAACTACCAAGGAGCGTGGGTAGAGGCCATCAAAGTGAGAGGTGATCATCACGCCATGGTAATGAGCATGATATATACCTCTGCTTTTCCTCCCCTATTGCCTATGTTCAACTGAATGCTTGTATGGTGCACACATGTTCAACTTCATTGAAATAACATATTACTTCCGTATATCAAGGGCCCTGCAAGTTAGCGAGATTGCAAGTGCCATTTATAATGGACATGCGACTTGTTTATACGTTGTATTTATGTTTGTTGTTTGCATACATGTCATATCCGAGGACATTTTAGCTGAACTCACCTTGTTACAATCCTACAAAGTAAATTAATATTTTACATAACTTTACACTGTAGAAAGAGCAAAACCAAACAAAATTACTTGAGAGGGGTGGATGGGCACTAGGAGGAAACCATGGAAGAATTAATAGCTGGAGAGGAGAATAAGCATTGTTAATGCTTTTGTTATCCAGACGAATGAACTGCATTTCATAGTTTTATTCTTTTCCATGCTCTATTCGCTTTTATACTTATTTTTCTTATAGGTTGCAAGAACTTTGTATAGCTGTTTCTTTAATGAAAAATTGACGATGCTCGTTGTCTCAAACTTTTTTTGCAGATTTCATTAAGGCGACCTTGTCAAGTTATTTTTTAGTCTCATCAGTTCTGTCTTGATGTGATCTTGCCGCATTTGATTGTTTAGGTATATTTTTAACTCATATATGTTTGAGATTGTTCGATTTATATTTTTCTTTGCGACATATGGAATCAAATATATATTGTGCCATGAACATTTGAGGCAAACTCGCGGTGGAGGCTAAGGCAGATCCTTGTTGCGGTGATGAAGAAAGGCTAACCAGTTCCATAATCTTATATTCCACACCGCTACCGCCAAATACAGAGGGATGAATGCTTTCATTGTTACATGTATACACTATCTTTACTATTATTCCAATGAGATAAACACAATAAACATGGCTGGTTTGTATGAGCCTAAAAAGATCGATGGCATGGGATGCTGGAACAAAGGGACAATAAAGTGGTGGCTTAACTAAAGGTTGGGCGGGAAGGAGATCATAATGGTTAAAAAATCACATGCATAATGAGTTACTTTTATATTTCTTTACATTTTACCCCATAGCAACTTCGAACTACCCCATGTACCCCCTTAAACTAACCACTTGAATTGATCAGTGGTCTGAAAATAACTACATTGATTTGCCAAATTATGAGAAAACATCGACATGCAGCCGCGAGTTCCATGTTGGAGTAGGGTGACTATAGAGTTGATTTATTTCATTGTTGTTAGAGTGAGGTGCCCGCAAAGCACCATAGTGGTAGGAAAAGAAGTTTTAAATCCATAGCAACACACAGGCATTCAACTAGTTTAGTTCAAATTTCAGTCATAACAGAAGTGTGTTACGGTATAGCGAAAGAAGAAGAATTTGGGGACCTCGGGAGGAGAAAAGATATGGTGTTTAATTTGGCTCTTTAAACTGGCATTGACAAAAAATTGAAACGGAATCTGACGGGTGGGACCCACCTATCAGCGCTCATGTGGCATAGTTTGCTAAGATGGATTGGGACCCACCTATCACGTCAACTAAAAAATCTAAAAAAATAAAAAGGAAAATCCCCCACTCTCTCTCCCCACCCACCTCCCCGCACCGCCCATGGCCGCCGCCAGCCAGGTTTGAGCCGCTGGCCAGTACCAGGACCGCGCCCGCCTGCCACCAGCTAGGACAAGGACCGGACCGCGCCCGCATCGTCTAGGACTGCCGCCATACCCGGAGCTCCCCGTCGTGTCCGTCCAGGACCAGGACCGGACCGCGCCCGCACCGTTCAGGACCGCCGCCATGCCCGGACCTCCCCCCGTGCCCGGCCAGGACCAGGACCGCCACTGTGCCCGGAGCTCGCGGGCACCCGCCTCGACCTCGACCGCGCCTGCCGGTCCGCCGTGCTCGGTGATCGCTGGAGTCTGCCCCAGATCTCGCGCGTCGTGCTAGAGCTCGCCGTGCCCCGAGTAGGTCGCTTCGGCACCGCTCCCAGAGGTGGCGAGGGGCTCGGGCGCCCAGCCGACCACGCCGGCGGTGGGTGGATGAGCCGGAGGCGAGAACTCGGGCGGCAGGCATGGCCGGCGGCGAGCTCCGGCCAGCTAGAGGAAGGAGACGACATGCAAACATTTTTTATTTATTTTTATTTTTTTAGAATTGACTGACATGTGGGGTCATGTCCAGCTCAGCAAAAGAATTTTTATTTTTGCTACATTAGCGCTGAGTCCTGAAAAGTAGTGTGTTTTTTGCAAACGGAGTGAGGGGCTGTCAACAGCCAGATCCATAAGGATATAGATCAAACGGAGCATATCAAGCAGTGAAACAAATAAGGTTCAGCCAAAAAAAAAAAAGGTACACACATTTGAACTCCTGGGTACCTTGTTAAGAGTTTTTTTTTGCAGGTAAACAGAAGAGTTCTAAACTAGCTTTCCTATTCAGCTAGTCTCATAAAAGAACTAGGCATTTCTTCGACTAACAGATCTAGTAATCACGGCCAATGCCTACTAAAGAAGCATGTTCTCCTCCGGTATGGGTTGGTCTTTCGGCTCCGATTGTTCATGGTCTTTGGAGAGCACAGCCCAACTTCACATCGTGGAGCTGCCCAACTTTGGGGGGGTTTACCCAAGCAATGAAAAAACCAATGCAACGAAATATATTTATCCAGAACGTTTAGCAAGTAGTAAGACAGACACAACATACATAAAATTCTGAAGCTACATTTGAAGTTCACAACCACTGCACAATAGCAACTGTAGTTAGCATATGTACCAGGGATTGCCAACATCCTGGACAATGAGGGTCTTCACTAGGTTAAGTTGATAAAGCTGATTCAGCAACTAATTTCCACCTTGTCATGATGAACAAGAAGGTCAAGGTAATACAATACCATTATTTCCAGGGTAAACACTCTGAACAACAGTGTTTTCAAAGTTCACATATGCAATAGGTACAATTGTTGCATTTGACGAGATGCACTGAGGACAGTAGCGACAACATCCAGCGAGATTTATTTTCTTGAGCAAAGCTTCTTCAATCAGTGCGAATTCCACCCATGAAAGTCCTTGGGTCAGGGCAGGTACCACTGAACTGAGCCTGCGAGAAGTCAAACCCTGGATTCTGCATGCACATAACATATGTACAAATGGCAACATTAATGCATATATGCCATAGATAACTCGAAACACAGTTCCTCCATTCAGGAATTTAAGCTGGACTTTGCCTATTCACAGTCTTCAACGAAAGATTTTGTCTGACATATTCTATTGAAATATAATATAAGAGCAAATATGAAAACAATAATCATATCAAGAAGTATTTTCGCAACATAGTAATCCAATGGCACAATTTATGCAGTAAATAGGCAAAGCCGGCCCATGTTACTCCAATTTGCAAAAAGAATCTGGCAAGATTGTTAATAGTTTCAACTCGCAACTACACTTTCTCAACAACAGGATGTGAGATTTCCCATACAACCAATGCCTGCTATCCTATAGCCAGCTCATTCTGGTAAAAGTCCAAACCTTAAAATCCCTAAATCTGCCAGGAGGTGCTGGAAAATTAAGTGCAGTATACACAGCAGAGACCAAAACAGGTTACCTGCTAGACCCAACAGGTATGTGAATCATGCATCCTAACTCCTATGGACCTATCTGGTTCCTGATTAGCCCATTGGGACCTGTTACTACTGGTAACCAGCTAGGCCTGGTACAGTTCTCACCGAAACTGGCTAGGCTCCTGATTTCATGACCCTGAACAACGTTGCTATATGTTGGACTGTTGGTGATATTTTGGATAATTGAATTATACTACTCCAACGTAACAATCTCATATACACATCATAATTATCTTGCAGGTAATGCAATAATGTGGGTTTGCATGGGATGACTAATAACAAAGCCAAGCTTGGCAAATGAGTTCTTTAAACCATTTCTGTAGTTTTACTTGAGGCATGTAGTACACTGTAGTACCAACAAGTATCCAATTGACATCGAGTACTGCTTCGTGACAAAAATAACTCATACGGCAATAAGCATAAGCAAAATTTAGAAGAAGAAAATAACTGAGGTGTGAATTAACTACACAGAAAAAGGAATGCACAGTAAACGGAAAACTATGTCCGAACAGTAAATGGGTTATACCTCTTCTTGAAACCTTTGCAGCATCAGACGTTTTTGTTCCTGGTCTGCAGCATATGGATCTAAGCTACCTTGACCTTGTATTGGAGATGCCCATGTTTTCCCCTTTTCCCTTTTTTGCAGAGTAATATTCAATTCGCCGTCCTCTGTAGTGTAGTCACCGTCGTCCATTTTAAAAAATATAGAACAACAGAAGGCATTAATGTCTTAAATGTTAATATAGATGTCTGCCTAATGATAAACCTTATTAAGTTATAGCGGATCAACAATCCTGTATTATCAGTTTATCGTTAGCACACAATCTAATGGCAATCCATAAATTTCACTGCAGCACAAATCTAGCATGGCTTTCCACATTCAATTATTCATATATTTTGTAGATGGATCAGAGAAAAGAATTTTTCCTATGCCACTAGATATGCCACTGCGGGAGAGCTAAATCAAGGAAAAACTCAGATAAAAGTTGCCGATAAGCTTATTGCGCTTTCTAGTTCTAAACTAACCCAAACAAATTCTAGAATCTGCCAATAGTTCGATGTACTTCTCATCAAAGCTACCTACCTCAACGTTAAAAAGATTCACCTGTGGAAAGTGCATTCACCAAGTACACACTAGATTGACTTTCCCCTTCCTCCCTCCCCGCCCCTCTGCTCCCCACCCGCGTAGAGTTGACTCGCTGGCCCCCCTCTCCCCCTCCTCCGGCGGCCTCGCCGGCCGGAGTGAGTGGGAGAGGGGTGGTCGCCCCCCCCCCCCCCCCTGTACAGGCTGTAGTTTAGGGTGCTTCCCTAGTCTCAGCGCTATGCCGTGTAGGAGCTGCTCGCCGGCGTCTTCGGGCGGCGCTGGCCGGCGACTTGATCTTCCCCCTCTCCGGCGTCCATGGTGGGCAGCAGCCAGGGCTGGCCCAGGTCGAAGCTCATCGAATAATCACGCCCCTTGTGCTGGGTCGGGGTCCCTAGCTCGGGATTTGGCGATTCCATCCCGAGCTCATCGTGGTGGCGGGGTTGGAAGGGATCGGCTCGATCCGGATGTTGATGGCTTTGATCTGCGGCGGAGGCCTCCGCAGCAGGCCCATCTTGCTCCTTCGGCCTACTGTGGTGGCAGGGCCAGGGCATGGAGGGGTCGGCTGCCTCCTCTGCTCGTTGCCGCTCGACTGCTGCTTCTCTTCTTGCTGGCTGGCCATGGCGGCGAGGAGCAAGGGAGGGGGAGCAGCGGCTCTAGCGGTCTTTGTGTTTTCCGGGGGCTCTTCTCGGCCCAGATGCTCCGGCATGGTGTCTGGTGGCTTTCTTCACTGCAACCCGGTGGGCTTCCATGGAGGAGGCAGGCGGTGTCGCTGTTGAAGAAGGCGCCCTCTTTCAATAACAATCCGCCGGTGGGCTCAGCTTCCTCTCCTGCTTTGTCTCGAGCTGGAGCTTCTGCTTCCCCTTCGGCCGGCCGTGGTGGCGAGGGATTGGGAGGCGAATCAGCTCCAGCTTGCTTCTCTGAGACTCCGGAGGTTGAGTCCGAGGGCGTGTGGTCGCCCAGGTGTGTCACCTCGCCGGCAAGAGGGCCGGTGCTACCTGCTCACATGGGGCCGACTCCTCGTGCCTCAGCTGCAGCGACGAGAGTGCTCTCCCCTGCGGGGAGGCTTCTTCTTCGTGCCGGTCTTATTCGCCCACCTCCTCCTGTCTGTGGCAGGTGCGGTGAGTCTGATGGCGGGTCGCTCTTCATCGACAGTGGCGGCGAAGGTCCCTCCCCTTTTTGCTACATCCTGCAGTGGGAATGGAAACACTTTCCTCTCGAGCACCCTTGCGACGGCGGGTGATTGACGTCCAGCATCCAAGGCCATGCTTTGGCCTTATCTGAAGCCGGTGAAGGATTCCGGTTCTTGTATAACCTCCCTTGAGAGGCCCCTTTCGAGATCAGCTACCGCGCTCATCGTCTTCTCGGCGGCAAGTGGTTTCTTCCCCGCTTCCGGGCTCGACGGCGGCAAGTGGCTTCTTCCCCGCTTCCGGGCTCGACGGCGGCAGCCTCGATCTCCATCTCCGGCTCGACGGTGGGGAAAGAGAAGGACCAGTTTGCTTTGTTTCATCTTTCAGGGGGTCTTTTCTGCATTTACCAGGGACCTATGTTTTATTTGCTTTTCTTATGGGGTCCTTTATAACAATTTGTACACCCACCGCTTATTGATAATGTGAAGTTTCCGTGCCCTTCGGGGCGCTCCCGTTCAAAAAAAAAAACACTAGATTGAATTTGTTAGGCACCACATTAGGTTGATATAGTTTTAAGGGAAAATGGCTAGCATAGATGAATAAAAATGCAAACAACAAGTTCAAAAACATACATATGATGTCAGAAATCCCAATCAAGGAAGAACCAAATGCTGTTGAGACAGAGTATAGAAATTAGTAAATCTACAAAATAGATGCTCTGCAGCTACAAGAAATGAGGCAACAAGTTGACACCATATTTACATATCTTACTCCAGAAATCCACGCCACAGTATCCACATAATTCACAGGAGAGACAATGTGAAGACCAAGAATTGCAGATGGTAGAGAACTGAGACATACCTATCGTCCAGAAAGACGAATCAGTCTTCACGGGGAGCATAAGGTCATGCTGCAAAACCCACCACACATATCAGATCTTACACAGACTCTCTCGAAACAGGCTTTCGCCCCGCTATATTAATATAGCAACCACCCGATACAACAAGCTTGCTGGGGCCGCAGCACAACCTAGCCCAAAAGAGGAAAGAGAAAGAAAGAAAAGAGAAACAAATGCCGACACCGGTAGATCAATGAAACAAAGATGGCCCGCCACCGCTGTGCCCTCCGGAGAATTCCCACCACGCTCCTAGCACATCGAGGCACCGTGTACCAAGCAACACCTTCAAGAAGGAAAACGACGACGACGCCGCTGCTGCCCGGACAAGTCCTAGGGTTTCCCCCGGTACACAGAGGGGAGTGGGAAAGGGGTACACTCGATGCCCTTCAGGAAGGAAGGCGGCACCCGCAGGCGTCACCGCATCGATGTCGAACAAGCCGACTGAGATTTCTCCCAACCCCCCAAAAAACCACCACCCCAGATGATCCGTAATGCCCCACCCGACTTGCCGCCCACCAGCATGCACCACCACGGTCTTGCGCCATCCTTGCCATCTCACCGTGGTCACCGACACGAGGCCTAGAAGATAGAGAATGGGACATCGGAACCGCAGACAGCAGCATCGCAGCCAAGCCGGAGAGAACTACCTCCACCGCTATCTCGGTAGCTGACCGGACGCAGCAACAGGATCATACCAGGCCCATACTGGCCCAGCCGGACCCAAATAGGCCCGCAAAGAACCCACCGCCACGCTGCAGCAAGCCGGCTGAGACGCCGCCACCACCGGTGCCACCGTCGCACCTCCACCACCTCTAGGAGGACTCGTCGCTGCACAGAACCCAGCCGGCCCGCCCCCACCCAGATCGGGCCCAGATGGGCCCAGATCTGGGCCGAACGGGCGCCGCCGGACACCTGCGCCACACGACGACCCGCGGCCAACGGCCGCGCCGCCGCGCCGAAGTCCACCCGCCCGCGGGAACCACCCCGCCGGGCCAGACCGCCGTCGGCCGAAACGCACCGCCGCCAGGAGGAGACCGCCCGCGCAGCCCCCCAAACGCGCGGGGAAGAGAAGGCCCGCCGCCGCCGGCACCACGCGGGCTTTGCCCGGCGGCGCACGCCGGCGGCGGCGGCGGAGGGGAGGGAGGAGGAGAACTAGGGTTGGGCTGAGAGGAGTCGCCGCCCCGGTCGCCCGCGGGGACGACGCGGAGCGAGCGAAGCAATCGTGCCTGCTCTCAAGGCGGATCCGAGATCTTACACAGACACAGACAGAATAATAAGAAAGAACTTAACATTTAGCACGAACTCGAGCGGAATCGAATTGGAAGAGAAAGTGAACCACGGACGTTGAGGTAGGGCGGGTTGCCGCGGATGCCGACCTCGACGTGGCCGGCCTTGATCACGCAGTTAATCAGCTTGGTGGGCACGTTCTTGGGGAGCTCGATGTACATGTTCACCTCCTCCAGCGTCTGGTCCCATTCGAAAACCTTCTGCCCTGCGCCCCGCACCCAATCCACGGAGAATGGGAGGAAATCTAGGTGAGGCGGGTTCTGGAACACTTTAGAAGAGCGCGGAGCGTCAGATGGGGGAGGCTTACCGTTGTGGACGAAGGCATGGCGCTTCTCGGGAGCCAGCTTCTCCGCCATGACCGCGGGATTCGGCGCTCGCGACGCTTCTGCCTCGGATGTTTCGTGCGGGGAAGGCGAAGGTGGACGGAGAAGACGAGCAGCCGCAGGAGCCCCCGCCGGCGAGGTCAGGGACGACTAGGGTTTGGTGGTGGCGTCGATACGCGTGGAGTGCTCGCGCCGGAGCAACCAAGTGCAGGGGATTCGTGGAGGAGGTCGATAGGAACACGAATGTTCCTAGGGGCCCGCCGGGGGGCTGCCGGAGCCGTCAGAATCGGCGGCGGAAGGCGGTCTGCGTCAGGTTGCTGTGATTGGGAGAGATGACTCGATAGCTGTTACGATAACTGAAGTCTATAAAATTGGCAAAAAAAATGATTTTCTTCAGTAAGGCGTCTGATGTTTAGGGAGAATACCACTCTCGGAATTTTACTAACAATTATTTGGACGTGAGGTGAGATTAGAATCACGATTCAAATGTTTTGGATGCTATAAAACTGAATGCCATTATCTCAATCAATTTCAACGCCAATACATGTTGGCTTGGTTATGGATGTCGATTTTGGGAGGCTTGGAATTCAATTTGTGCTATAATACCAAAACACCAAAAACTCTGAAAAACCGGCCTAAATTCAAACTATGTTGTCCCGTTGTTCACACAACTCAATTGGCCCGGCGAGGCACCAATTCCAAATGTTGTATGGATGACCAAGTGTGGTTGAATTATTGTGAGAATGGAGCTTCTACTTTGTTGTACATGTCTAAGATGGAATTTGCACAGCATGTGCATATAGAAGAATGATTATTAACAACAAATTTGTTCCCAAAATCATGAACATGATCAGATTGGTCTACAAAAATGCATGCAACAACAACAACAACTAGTTCGGGAATTAGAGTTCCCGTGGCTACTCCATATAAGTGAGTTCAGTAGGCGCATGTGGAGGAGGTCGTCCTTGTTGGGGTTCGGTGGAAATAACAAAAATTTGTTACCTACGGAACCCCAAATTAACCAAGGTCTATCTATGTAGTAATGATGTAATGATTAATGGAGACTTGGTGACATACTCTTATAGACCGAACACGGGGATTGTGCTCCCGCACAAGAGTTGAAGATGCAGACAACGTAGCCGACCTCAAGGTCGTGAAGATCTCGATATCGCGATGCCAGTGCGACAACACCGGCGTAACAAATTAGTGTCGCACGTGCAGCACCTCGTGGTACTTGTACACGCACAATGAACGATGACTCCTTCTGGATCTCGGATCCAGCCAAGATTGTGAAAGTAGATCGGTTTGGAATCGATCTGAAATTCCTGCAAGACTTCGTCATGCAGCGATGGAGTCGCCCTCGCTCCTACGCAGCCCTTTGGGAGCCACACAAGAGAGAGGGGGGAGAGGGGTGGCGCATGAGGGGAAGAGAAAAGCTCTTCCAAGGAGCTCCCTCAATCCACGAGTATCCAACTCTCCTCCAGGGGTTCTCCATTTATAGGAGGATGGGGTAGGCTTACCCCTTCACCAAGGCAAGGGGCCGGCAGCTAGATGGCTGCTAGGGCCGGCGGCCAAGACCTAGCATGCCCTAAACCCTAACCCTAGGGTTTCCCAGGCGCATGGGCCCCTTGGGGCCCATCTGGGGTGGCCTGGCCGAGACCCTAATGGGCCCTCCTTTTAGGGAGGGACCAATTAGGTGGGCTGCCTTCATTTATTAAAATAATCAATATATTTAATATTAATTTTATTAATTAATATTAATTACTTATTTATTCAATCCCCGTTGCTTCGAAACTCCTTCTGGAACACTCCGAACAACTTTCGGATCTCCGCGGAACTTTTTCGACTTCCTCTTGTCAACACTTTGACAATTCCAAATATATCAAAAACATCTCATATGTCATCGCACCCTTAAGTGTATTACCTTGCGGTTCGGGAATACTCCAGACATTACCGAGACTTCTCTCCGGTAAATAATCATCAATCGGATCTGGATATCCGTGATGATCCATGTGTATTCACACGAAGGAATTTTGTCGTTGAACCGTAAACATTGATGTCCTATTCCTTTTGTTTTTGCGATACTTGCAATATTCGAGAACTTGATTGCTGGTATCTGCATACCTAGTTCAATCTTGTTCCCGACATTGATATTTACTCGTTTTGTGATATTCCATCCCCGTGACCTAGTCACATGTTGCAACATTAGATGAAATCTCAACGAGTGGGCCTATAGTATCTTTCCTTCACGCGGAAGAACAAATCTCGCTCTTGATGCATACGCCTCAACATACTCCATTGGAAACCCAAGAGACACATTTTTAGTCACTGATTTACCGAGTGACGGTTGATGCAATCAAAACTTCCTCCAGAAGTAGTGATTAAACATGATCTCATGGTCTAAGGATTAGGTTACAACATTTCTTATTATCGCAACATGAACATCGTGACACGATCCCGTTACATAATAATATTGGGTATGTCCATCATGGCATTTACACAATAGCATGAACCTCATTATCAATCAGACGTATTTGTCACATGTGATCATCACTTGATCAATAAGCTAGTATAGAGGTTTACTAGGGACTCTGGTTTGTTTAATACCACACATTTATTGGTGTTTTCCGACTGACATAGTTATAGCACAATATTAAACTTATCATGAACTAAATGAAATATGCAAATAAACAATTTATTATTTTCCTCTAGGGCATATTTCCTTCAGTCTCCCACTTGCACTAGAGTACTGATTGCTATAGATGGCGCGGTGATGATGAAGTAAATGACCGGCCAGTTGGAAAACCCCAAGAGGAAGGTATGATGAATATAGCAGCAAGTTTTTCCCTCAGTAAGAAACCAAGGTTTGTCGGTCCAGTAGGAAAAAGCCAATACTCCTGAAGGTGATGCTTGCTAGCCTAGTGACACTCCAACAAGGGCGTCGTTAACGATAACTTGTTAGCGCGTCTTCAACTAGTAGCAACGTGAAACCTGCACACAAGACAACCAAATACTTTGTTCCCAACTTACGATGAGGTTGTCAATCTCACCGGTTTGCTTGAAACAAAGGGTATTAGCGTATCGAGTGGAAAGTAATAGTAGTATGCGAGTAAAGTAAACAGGTGATAGCAATATAATGGAAATAGGACCGGGGTTCACAGTTCACTACTGGTGTTTCTCCATAAGATAAAATAACACATCCTGGGTAAACAAATTACAGTTGGGCAATTGATAGAATAAAGACAACGTGATATGTCGAGAAGATCACTATGAGATTTACTCTGGGCATTACAACAAAATACATAGACCGCCATCCAACTGCATCTATGACTAATAATCCACTTGTGGCGAATCAATCTGAGAACTCCACAAGTATTAAGTTGCGAACAACAGATAACTGCATTAAGCAAAGTGTGTAATGTAAACAAAGCATATGCCCTTGAGCATATGAATATTGTTTTCTCCCTAGTGGCAACAGCACATCTACAACCTTAGAGGTTTCTGTCACTCCCCCAGATTAAATAGAGGCATGAACCCAACTATCGAGCATAAATACTCCCTCTTGGAGTCACTAGTATCTACTCGGCCAAGATAGCTACTAACAACAGAGAGCATGCAAGATCATAAACAATATAGAGATAACATAAGATAATATTCAGCACATCAACTCAATCATAACACCAATATTCATCGGATCCCAACAAACGCAACATGTAGAATTACATAACGGTGATCTTGATCATGTAAGGCAGCTCACGAGATCTAAACATGAAGCACATGGTGGAGAAGACAACCATCTAGCTACTGCTATGGACCCATAGTCCAAGATAGACTACTCACTCATCGCACCGGAGGCAAGCATGGCGATGAAGAAGACCTCCGGTGGCGATTCCCCTCTCCGACAGGGTGCCGGGAAGAGCTTCTGGACCCTCCCGATCTCGGGTCGACAACGGCGGTGGATCGTGATGTGTTTCTGGAAAAGTGCTCGGGTCTTTAGGATTTTCCCGTCGGGGGGTCTTTATAGGCGAAGGGGCATCGTCAGAAGTGGACCGAGGCGGCCACACACATAGGGGGCGCGGCCTAGCCCTGGGATGCGCCGCCCTGTTGTGTGGGCCCCTCGTGGCCCCACTCCGTCTCCTCTTCGGTTCTCTGGAAGCTTCGGTGAATTTCTGGATGTTTGGCTTTTGTTTCGTCCAATTCCGAGAATATTTCCTGTGTAACTTTTCTAAAACACAAAAATAGCACAAAATAGGGAACTGGCACTGTGGCATCTCGTTAATAGGTTAGTCCCAGAAAATGCATAAAAACGCCACGAAGTGTAACGAAACACTAAGCAAATGGTGTAAAAACAAGCATGGAGCATCAAAAATTATAGATACGTTAGAGACGTATCAGCATCCCCAAGCTTAACTGAAAGGATCGTATGAGCGACTAGAGGGGGGGGTGAATAGGAGCTACCCAATAATTTTAATTCTTTTCAAGTTAGGGCTAGACAAGAAGGTAAATTCTCTAGATGTGATACTAAGTGAATTTACCTAGAGTGACAAGCAAGCTAGCAATAACAATATAAGTAAAGGCACAAGTAAAGGATAGAGGTCACCGCAATGAAGACACGAAGACACGAGGATGTATTCCCGTAGTTCCTTCCTTGTTACGGGAAGTACGTCTACGTTGGAGAGGTGTGGGGCCACAAAGGCCACCAACGCCACAAAGGCTCACCCTATTCTCCGGTGAACAAGCCACAAAGGCGAGTTCACGCTCCACTAAGCGATGCCCTTGAAGGCGGCACGACACCTTTACACAAAGTATTGGGGCAAGCTCCACAACTCAATTGGAGGCTCCCAATAGGCCCACCAAGCTCTTACACACAAAGTCAAGCTTGGGGGACGGCTTCTTCCGGCTATAAATCCGATGAATCACACAAGTAACAAGCCCCTCAACAAAGAGAGGGGGGAAATCAAATCGCCTTGGTGGAAGTGTAGATCTAGGTCTTCTCCCTCAAATCCCAAAAGGGCTTTGAGTTCTATTGGCTAGGGAGAGAGATCTTGAGCTTTGAAGCTTTGGAACAATGGTGGAGAGAGAGTGGAAGCCGCAGCCTTCTCTTGAGGAAGAAGAAGGCTTTATATACTCCTCCTCGAAATGTAGCCGTTGCTGGTCGACTAGGGCCGGAGTCTCCGGCCAGGAGGGCCGGAGTCTCCGCCCTAAGTGACTCCAGGGCCGGAGTCTCCGGCCAGAGACAGAAGTCTCCGGCCCAACTCCGGCCTGGTCACTGCATAGACCAGCTCCTTAGCAAACCCTAACCCAGCCAGAGAGACCGGAGTCTCCGGCCACTGGGACCGGAGTCTCCGCCCCACCCGGAGTCTCCGGCCAGAGACAAAAGTCTCCGGCCCAACTCCGGGCAGGTCTCTGCTTAGACCAACTGGGAGGATTGCTAGGGCGATACTCCTAGGCCGGAGTCTCCGGCCACCAGGGCCGGAGTCTCCGCCCTAGAAGTAGCAATAGCAGTACTTCGAGGATCCCCTCTCCACCAATTCCACCTTCGCGAAGCACCCTATAAGACCACTAAGCCCTAACTCCACTACAGGACTACGGGCTTCGATCTTTTCTTCCCTTTTTGGGTGAACCTCCGCGAGATCCTGAATTAACCTAGAAAATCTGCATAACTTAAATAGAATGGTTAATTCACCAAATGTTGTTAACAAACACCAAAATACATTTATTAGGGAAATGCCCTTTCAATCTCCCCCTTTTTGGTGTTTGATGACAACATAAGGATTTGCAAGATATAAACACAATAAAATGAAATATATAGGAAAAGCTCCCCCTACTTGTGTGCACAACACCATTTGCATTTGAACATGAGCCACATAAGTAAGAATCATCACTCCCCCTATATATTTCACAATTATACCAATTGCAAGAAATAATATATGAGACTAACCAATAAGCATATAAGTAAGACTAACAATATAGCTCACATTTTAATAGTCTTACTAAGCAACATAAGAACTTAAGTCTCACACACATAACATACCACACACATTTAAACAGTTCAACACTAAGATAGATGAGACACAACATGAAAGTCCACGAAGTTGTGTCTCGACCAAAGCAAAGCAAACGAAGTGCAAATCCAAATAACCACCCCATGCAAATCCCAACGAAGACATCCTAGTAGAGCTACTTCTCCCCCTTTGGCATCGAGACACCAAAAAGGGAAAAGAGCGATGCTACACGCCCATGAGATCACTCGTCGTCTTCATCCTCGGGCTCGTCCTCGGAACCGGCATTGAAGTCCTCATCTCCTTCTTCAATATCATCAGAAGCCATGGGCTTCTTGCCATGACGCACATTGGAGGTGCCAGAGGTGACCTCCTCAAATGCCTGCCAGTCAGTCAGACCCTTGCTCCACTTGCCATAGCTGTGAGTACCGGATGAAGAGGAAGAAGGAGGTGATTCCACATAGCCCGGTTGAGATTTCCGAAAGGCCTTGTGAAGAACAGCTTGATTGTCATTGATGTGCTTCTGAGAGATGTAGCTCTCATATTGCTTATGACGGATGTCCACATTCATGCAAAGCACATTTCTTTGGAACCAATTGAGCTTCTTGTATTCTTGAGAAAACTCATTGGTGGAGCTAGAGCCGGCATTGCTAGCATGCTTCATCCTTGGGCCCCTTCTAGTGGACACACCCTCGGCAAAGGCAACATCATCTTCACCTCTCATTGGAGCAAAAGGTTCCTTGGAGTGACCGGTGGGTTCTTTGCGTTGAAGCTTCACAACCTTGTGATCCACAAGGTTTGCATCGAGAAGAGGAAGGTTGAGTCCTTGAGCACGAATGAGCCTCATGATGAACGGGGCATAGAGAGGAGTCTTCTTGCTGAGAATGCAATCGTTGATTTCCTTGTGAATGAAATCCATCACATCAAGCGGCTCAATAAGTGCGGTCTCTCCTTGGCAATAGACTTCATGAGAGTAGGCCAAGAGATTCACCAAGGCCTTGCGAATAGCATCAAAGTTGCCGGCTTGAGGGGCAATGGAGGCCCGGAATATGCGGAGCAAGATGTTGGACCGTTTGGACAGCCCAAGAGTGCCCCCAATGACAATCTTCTTGTTATCCCCGGTGTAGAGAGGAGCAAGCTTCTTCTTCTCATAGTACTCCCCATCAACATGCATCCTCATGCCACTAGGAGTAGTAGCACCACGGAACTCATACCCAAGGAGAGCAGCAAAGTCCATGAAATTGGAATGACAAACCTCTTCTCCGGTCATCCAAGTCATGGGGATCTCCTCACCCTCTCCAAACACTAAGGTAGCAAAGAACTGTTGGACCAATGTGATGTTGTAGGACTCTTGTATCTTCATGAGTGGATGGAGCCCAAGCTTGCGAGTGATCCACACAGCCTCTCCGAAGTATGCACTGTACTTGGCAAAGTGAGAGAAATCCATCACCGTCTGAGGGCAAACCGGATACTTCTTGAGGGAAGCATAAAATTCCTTCATGATCAGCTCTTGCTCTTTGCGGAAAAAGCAACGGTCACGGGAGTTCCGCGCGAGAGTGTACATATCCCTCTTCCTCATTTCAACAAACTCAGATGCTGATAGCCCTTCCAGAGTCACAAGACTATCAAATTTGACCTTCTTAGCTGCCTCAGCTCGTTCCTCTTCGGCTATCCTTGTCTTGAGCCTCTTAGCATCTCTAGCTTGTTGAGCAATGACCGATCTCTGAGAAAGCTCCCCTGTGGCGGGATTCACAACCAACTTGTCCTTGCTATGGGCTACCGGCTTCCGAGAACCACCTGCACCTGTGAAAGAGTGAGGAAGATAGCAAGGTTGAGGTGACATGTCCTAGAATCCAAATATAAGCAACTATGCTGTGAAAGAGTGCACATTGGTCTGATCTAGCCGGAGTCTCCGGGGACTCGGGCCGGAGTCTCCGGCCAAAACCGGAGACTTTGCGTCCAGGCCGGAGTCTCCGGCCACAGGGGCCGGAGTCTCCGGCCGGATGCAGGAGCCCGAGCCTAGGAGACCACTTAGACCAAATCGAGTGCAATAACCACAATAAAGTTGCTAAGAAGATGATTGATAGCCACTAGAATGTAGTACACCAATTCAAACTATGGGAAACATGCACATCTCATAGATCTAGATGGAACTAGATGGAGAAGATGAAGAGCACATTTACCGGAGTCCATTGGCGCAAATCGGTCGGTGGGGAGGTTCCCACACCCTCAAGGGACAGATTGGCCGGTGGCACGGCGGATCCCGGGGCTTGGGAGAGCTCCGGGCAGCGATCTTCGAAGAGGGGGCGGCAGGGGGCGAGTGTAGGGCACGGGGGCGAGTGGGGAAGAATGAACCGTTCTTCCCCACCCCGTGCCCTAAGTGACTTTTGAAACGCCCGGGCCGGAGTCTCCGGTACTTACCCCGGAGTCTCCGGCCCACCGGAGTCTCCGGGCTGTAAGCCCCGGAGTCTCCGGCCCCCCCTCGACCAGATCAATATTTATGGTGTGAAGGACATGTCATTTAGAGATAGGTTTGTTTTAGGATGAGATGGGCTTGGGATGGACACATTGTCACTGTGTGGTACAACATGCTCATGCTTGCAAACATGCAAACAAAATCAAATAAGACCAAACATGAGCATCTTCCCATAAAATTAAGGCAATAAAGTCAAATGGGAAACTCCTCCACTAGGGAGGTTGGTGACCAAAGGGCCATCATGTATGAGTACAAAGGTATGGCACCGCGAAGATATATCTTGGGCCCAAAACCTAGACTCATCAATTAAGCTCAAAAGTGTCACCACTGACACGATAGAACAATACGCTTACTATCGGCATTATGGGGGGAGGGATAGCCCAATCAATTAGGACCGCACTCCCCCTATATTCATGCCCACATCTAGAACAACACACACATTAGAGTATGGGAGTAAATGCACCTAGCTCAAGCCACATTGCTTGAATCAATGATATTTAGTTCATGCCTCAATTCCCGGAATCTTGCTTCATCAAGAGGCTTTGTGAATATATCGGCAAGTTGCTCATGAGTGCCAACATAAGATAGATCAATTTCTCCTCGGTTGACATGATCCCGAATGAAATGATGACGAATCTCAATATGCTTCGTCTTATTGTGTTGCACCGGGTTGTGAGCGATCTTGATTGCACTTTCATTATCACACAAAAGAGGCACTTTGTCAAAAATGACACCGTAATCCTTCAAAGTTTGCCTCATCCATAAGAGTTGTGCACAACAACTAGCCGCGGCTACATATTCGGCTTCGGTGGTAGAGAGAGACACACAATTTTGTTTCTTAGATGACCAACACACCAAAGACCTTCCAAGAAATTGGCAAGCCCCGGAGGTTGATTTCCGTTCCACTTTGTCTCCCGCCCAATCCGAATCCGAGTAACCTATAAGATCAAAACTTGCTCCTTTTGGATACCAAAGACCAAAGTTAGGGGTATTTACCAAATATCGAAAGATTCTCTTGACCGCCACTAAGTGGCTTTCCTTTGGTGCGGCTTGAAAACGTGCACAAACTCCCACACTTAACATAATGTCCGGTCTAGATGCACAAAGGTAAAGCAAGGAACCAATCATAGATCTATAGAGTTTTTGATCCACTTCTTTACCATTAGGATCGAGATCAAGATTAACCTTTGTTGGCATGGGAGTCTTTGCACCTTTGACTCCAATCATCTCGAACCTCTTGAGCATGTCTTGGGTATATTTGGCTTGGTTCACAAAAGTCCCTCCCTTCAATTGTTTAACTTCAAATCCAAGGAAGAACTCCAACTCCCCCATCATAGACATCTCAAACTTGTCGGTCATGAGCTTGGCAAACTCATTATTGAAAGCTTTGTTAGTAGAACCAAATATAATATCATCAACATATATTTGGCAAATGAAAAGCTCCCCATTGACCTTCTTAGTAAAAAGAGTGGGATCGATCACCCCAATTTCAAAACCACGATCAACCAACAACTCTTTAAGGTGCTCATACCACGCACGTGGGGCTTGTTTGAGGCCATAGAGTGCCTTATCAAGTTTGTAAACGTGGTTAGGAAACTTAGGGTTTTCGAAGCCCGGGGGTTGCTTCACAAAAACCAATTCATTTAAGGGACCGTTGAGAAATGCACTTTTAACATCCATTTGTTGAAGTTTAAAGTTATGATGTGATGCATATGCAAGTAAGATGCGAATGGATTCAAGACGGGCAACGGGAGCGAAAGTTTCACCAAAGTCAATACCCTCGACTTGGGAGAAACCTTGAGCCACCAATCTTGCCTTATTACGAATGACTATGCCATTTGCATCTTGCTTGTTCTTGAAGATCCACTTGGTCCCAATGACATTACGGCAATCTTTAGGCCTTTCTACTAGAGTCCACACATTGTTGCGCTCGAAGTTGTTGAGTTCATCATGCATGGCATCAAGCCAATCCGGATCCTCAAGCGCCTCATAAACTTTCTTGGGTTCTATACAAGAGACAAAAGCATGATGAGAGCAAAAGTTAGAAAGTTGCCTCCTAGTGGAGACACCTTTACGAACACTTCCAACCACATTTTCCAAGGATATGCTTCTTCGTCGTAGAATGGACTCAAGCTTCTTCTCACGGCGAGTGCGAGCCTCAAGAGGAGATTCTTGAGAGACTACTTGATCATCTTCATGATCACTGTTCTGGTCCTCGCCTTGACCAGTAAGTGGATTGCCTTGATCATCAAGTGGACCATAGCCACGGAATTCCGAAGGATCTTCATCAAAGGCTTGATCACCTCCGGAGACTCCGGTATCCATACCCGGAGACTCCGGTATAGGCCGGAGAGTCCGGACCACAGGGGCCGGAGACTCCGGGCAAGATTGCTCGGTGGGATGATCTTGAGGTTGAGGGTGTGCAGCTTGTCTTTGGTCAATGTCCTGTGTGTGTTCAGCAGGTGAAGGCTCCACATGTGTAGAGCATTGTCCTTCTCCTTCGGCCAAAAGGTGTCCCTCAATGGGCCGGAAGAATCCGACACCCATTCTTCTTATGGCTTGGGGAGGAATTTCGTCACCTACATCACGAACACAACTTTGTCCTACAAAGGAACCATTATCCTCATCGAACCTCACATTACAAGTTTCTATAACATGCCCGGTGGACTTGCTATAGATCCTATAGGAATGTGAGTCCGTGGAGTAACCAACAAAGATACCCTCTAATGCTTTAGAATCAAATTTTGACAAACGAACACCTTTCTTGAGGTAGAAACACTTACAACCAAATACCCGGAAGTACATGATGTTAGGCTTTTGCCCGGTAAGAATTTCATATGGAGTCTTGTTCAAGTTCTTGCGGAGATAAAGCCGGTTGGTGGCATGGCATGCGGTATTAATAGCTTCGGCCCAAAAGTTGTATGGAGACTTGAACTCCGCCAACATAGTTCTTGCCGCATCCATGAGAGTACGGTTCTTCCTCTCGGCAACTCCATTTTGTTGCGGGGTGTATGCAGCGGAATATTGATGTTTGATACCCGCATCACTAAGAAACTCATTTAGGGAGTAGTTCTTGAACTCGGTGCCATTGTCACTTCTTATAGTCAATATGGTGGAATTGAATTGACGCTCAACTTCGGTGGCAAAGTCTTTGACGGTTTGTTGGGTCTCACTCTTGAATTCAAAGAAATAAACCCAAGTGTATCTTGAATAGTCATCGACAATTACCAAGCAATATTTCTTGCCACCAAGACTTGCATAAGTGGGAGGTCCAAAGAGATCCATGTGAAGGAGCTCCAAGCACCTCTTGGAAGAGATAATAGTCTTGCTCGGATGACTTGTTTCATGCATCTTTCCTTCAATACATGCCCTACAAACACGATCTTTGGCAAAAGAAACATCCTTTAGTCCGAGTATGTGGCCATTGGTGTAGAGATTTTGCAAAGCTCTCATATTGACGTGGGCTAACCGGCGATGCCAAAGCCATCCCACGTCGGCCTTAGCAATTAGGCATATCGCGGCCGTAGTGGGTTTCTCCGAAAAGTCCACCACATACAAGCCATTTTCGACATACCCAACAAAGGCAACCTTGAGAGACTTACTCCACATGACGACCACAATATCAACATCAAAATATGTGGCATAGCCCATAGTAGCAAGTTGATGAACGGAAAGTAGATTATAACCAATGGTTTCGACAAGCATGACATTCACTAAGGACACGTCCGGAGTGATCACCACCTTACCGAAACCAAGTACCTGAGAGGATGAATTATCACCATATGAGACCGTGACATTTGAAGTATTGGGCTTTAGATCTTCCACAATATTTTTGCTTCCGGTCATGTGGCTTGTGGCACCACTATCAATAATCCATTTTACTCCTCCGGAAGCAATGTCCTACAAGAGATTAATTCTTGGTTTTAGGTCCCCATCTTTGAATGGGTCCTCGTTTGTTAGTCACAAGAATCTTAGGTACCCAAATAGCATATTCAATGAAACCATTATAGGGACCAACATATTTAGCATAGACATCACCATAATAGTCCCTAAGAAGAACATAATGAGGGTTATATTTTCCTGCAAAATTATTGTGAGAAAGGCCGGAGACTCCGGTCTTTGGGGGCGGAGACTCCGGGGTAGACGAACTAACCGGAGACTCCGGAGACCTTGACCCGGAGACTCCGGTCTCCTCGATTTTCTTCTTTCCATTCAACTCCTCCCACTCCTCCTCGGTGTAACAAATGTCAAAGGGGACATGAGGAGTAGGAGCAGCAGCAGGCTTTGTCTTCTTCTTGTTCTTCTTGTTCTTCTTCTTCTTTGAGGACTCGGCCACCAAACAGAGATCCCCTTTCTTTGAGGACTCGGCAACAAAACCGAGGCCCTCCTTTCCCTTGTACAATCTTTGATTGTTCAAGAGATCATTGAGATTCTTCTCTCCTTGAATGCAAGTGGCAAGGCCCTTAGCAAGATCGGCCTTCAACCTATTGTTCTCCTCAATGATATCACTATGATCACAAATAGAGTTAGAAGAACAAGGAACTTCAATAACTTGCATTGGGGGGACTTTAGATTGTTCAATAGTTAGTTGAATTTGAAGTTGTTCACGAATCTTGGTGAGATGAGAGAATTTGCCCTCCAAAGCCTTGTGAGCTTCTTCAAGCTTCTCAAACTTCTCACGAAGATTATTATGACCAACGTCAAATTCAACTTTCTCCTTTTTAAGCAACTTGACCATAGCGAGAGCATGGTCACGTTCTTTAGTGAGTTTTGACAAGATTAGATTATGAGACTCTTCTAGTCCCAACAATTTCTCCTCTAAAGATACTCTCAAGTTTTGCTCTTCTTCGAGCTCAATTGATAGAGAGCCAATATCATCGGCGGCTAATCTTTCCAACTCCTCCTTCTCCTTGATGGTGTCATGGGCATCACCAAGTTCACACATTAGTGCCTCAACATATATCTTGGTTGGCCCCTTCATGTTAGCAAGAAAATCATCACAAGAAACTAGTTCTTTCTTAATCTTAAGACTACTCACATCATCCAAAGAGGTAGTATTGGAATGTGATGATGAAGGAGTAGGTGATGAGGTTACCTCCGAGGCCTTAGCCATAAGACACTTGTGAGTGGTGATGATGGCGTTCTCATTTAGTGAGTTGAAGAGGGATGTAGGTGGTGTGGAGACAATGGCAATTGCGGCCACTTCTCCATTCTCTTCATCAACGGAGTCATCATCCTCGGACTCGGAGTCATACTCCTCATGAACCACCAATACCCTTTCTCCTTTCTTCTTGTTGTCCTTGTTCCCATGTTTCTTGGATGGGTAGAACTTTGATGACCGGCGCTTGGGGACGAGCCGGCCCTCATTGTCCTCCTTGTTCTCATAAGGACATTCGGCGATGAAGTGCTTGATTCCTCCACAATTGTAGCAATGCCTCACTTTAGAGTCACCACCTTTTCTTGGAAAGGATTTGAACTTGGATCCCTTCGTCTTGTGCTTGTTGGCATCCCAAAAGGCATTTGCATTGAGAGCCAAGTGTTCATGGAGTGCAAACTTGAGATCTTCCGGAGACCAACACTCTTCTTCATATATTTCTTCTTCTCCTTCTCCTTGCTTGGACACCACCTTGGCCTTGAGTGCAAGATTGTGAATTCCTTGTCCGGCAAGAACACGGGCTCTTGTTTCTTCCGCGTTCTTCTTCAAGATAGACAAGGCGGTGAACTCGCAAAGAACTTTATTTGAGGTCATACTCCCAAAATCCGGTCTTGAACGGATTATCTCGGATCGCATGGGTTCTCTTGGGTTGATGGAGGTGATGAACATACGCTTGATATAGTCATCACCATTGTCTTTGCACCCAAACCCAGTCAAGGCCGTTGCAAGAGCCAAGATCCTTTGGTACATCTCATCGGGAGTCTCATTATCACGCATAATGAAATCCCTTTCTTCACTTTTGAGCTCATCAAACTTGGAGGACCGAATACTTTCATTCCCAATGAAGAGCATAGTGAGATAGTCCCATACTTCCTTGGCGGTGTTCAAGTTGTTGATGTGTACCGCATGAGTATCCGGTACGGCTTGTTGAAGGAGATGCTTGGCAGTGGCATTGAGTTGCTCATCAACTTCTTCCCTTCCGGTCAAGTTGAGAGGATCATGAGGAGCAAAACCATTTTGTATGACCCTCCACAAATGAGTAGAAGAGCTAGAAATATGAGATTTCATTAGTCCTTGCCATTTAATAAAATTGCGAGAATCAAGCTTGGGAGGAGATCCCATATTATTAATGTGTGGCATAGGATAATGAACCGGCAAAGGTGAGTAAGTGTTAGGGGGTGGAATGTTAGCACCCATTGTCGGACCAACATTTTCCTTAGGAAGGTCACCTTTATTCTCGGCAGAGGTGGAGCCATTGTTAGGTGGCTTCACCTTAGCCAAGGAGAGTTCCACACTAGGAGTGGTGTTTGGGTCGGTGGGCCCGGAAGGTTTTCTTCCAAAATATTCCTCAAACATAGCCTTCATTTCCAATCTCATAGTGGTTTGCATTGTGTCCAAGGACGCCAAATGCTCCTCACGTGAGATTGAAGAGGAAGAGATAGATGGAGGAGTATCTTCGGGAGGAGGTTCTTTACTCTTATCCCCATCCATGGTCGCTCAAACTCTTAGGCGGTTAAGCCCGAATAAGAGACCACGCTCTGATACCAATTGAAAGGATCGTATGAGCGACTAGAGGGGGGGGTGAATAGGAGCTACCCAATAATTTTAATTCTTTTCAAGTTAGGGCTAGACAAGAAGGTAAATTCTCTAGATGTGATACTAAGTGAATTTACCTAGAGTGACAAGCAAGCTAGCAATAACAATATAAGTAAAGGCACAAGTAAAGGATAGAGGTCACCGCAATGAAGACACGAAGACACGAGGATGTATTCCCGTAGTTCCTTCCTTGTTACGGGAAGTACGTCTACGTTGGAGAGGTGTGGGGCCACAAAGGCCACCAACGCCACAAAGGCTCACCCTATTCTCCGGTGAACAAGCCACAAAGGCGAGTTCACGCTCCACTAAGCGATGCCCTTGAAGGCGGCACGACACCTTTACACAAAGTATTGGGGCAAGCTCCACAACTCAATTGGAGGCTCCCAATAGGCCCACCAAGCTCTTACACACAAAGTCAAGCTTGGGGGACGGCTTCTTCCGGCTATAAATCCGATGAATCACACAAGTAACAAGCCCCTCAACAAAGAGAGGGGGGAAATCAAATCGCCTTGGTGGAAGTGTAGATCTAGGTCTTCTCCCTCAAATCCCAAAAGGGCTTTGAGTTCTATTGGCTAGGGAGAGAGATCTTGAGCTTTGAAGCTTTGGAACAATGGTGGAGAGAGAGTGGAAGCCGCAGCCTTCTCTTGAGGAAGAAGAAGGCTTTATATACTCCTCCTCGAAATGTAGCCGTTGCTGGTCGACTAGGGCCGGAGTCTCCGGCCAGGAGGGCCGGAGTCTCCGCCCTAAGTGACTCCAGGGCCGGAGTCTCCGGCCAGAGACAGAAGTCTCCGGCCCAACTCCGGCCTGGTCACTGCATAGACCAGCTCCTTAGCAAACCCTAACCCAGCCAGAGAGACCGGAGTCTCCGGCCACTGGGACCGGAGTCTCCGCCCCACCCGGAGTCTCCGGCCAGAGACAAAAGTCTCCGGCCCAACTCCGGGCAGGTCTCTGCTTAGACCAACTGGGAGGATTGCTAGGGCGATACTCCTAGGCCGGAGTCTCCGGCCACCAGGGCCGGAGTCTCCGCCCTAGAAGTAGCAATAGCAGTACTTCGAGGATCCCCTCTCCACCAATTCCACCTTCGCGAAGCACCCTATAAGACCACTAAGCCCTAACTCCACTACAGGACTACGGGCTTCGATCTTTTCTTCCCTTTTTGGGTGAACCTCCGCGAGATCCTGAATTAACCTAGAAAATCTGCATAACTTAAATAGAATGGTTAATTCACCAAATGTTGTTAACAAACACCAAAATACATTTATTAGGGAAATGCCCTTTCATTAACTCCTGCTCGTCCTCGAGTAGGTAAGTGATAACAAAACAAATAATTTTTTAGGTGACATGCACCTACACAATCTTGATCATCTATGTAAGCATTGTGCGCTGGGATCAAAAGAACTTAAAACATGGGCATGAAAAACATAATCTTGATAGAAGAAACTTAGCAACCATGTTATAACATGAAAAAGAACATAAATGAAAGATCATGAAAATGAAACAATAAAAGTCAAACGTGTGTTCAAATCATATGGAAAAACATACAAATGGTTTTCAGCTTGTCCTTCATGAGAGAGCAAAACATAAATGGATAGGACACCTTCAAGTTTAAGAGGGCGAGTAGATACAAGTAATTTAAAAACAAGTGAAACCAACATCATGAATCAATCAATGAAAACTTTGGGACAATGCACATTATACTCAGAATGACAACTATGCTCTCATAGACGATGCATAAAGGTAGAAGGTGGTGACTCAACATAAAAAGTAAAAGAAAGGCCCTTCGCAGAGGGAAGCAGTGATTAAACATGTGCTAGAGCTTTTCATTTGTAAAACAGAGAGAAAAATTGGGTTTTGAGAGTGTGACAACCCCGAATTTATCACAAATTCGAAGTGCCCGTTATGCATTCCACCACAATCCCAGAATCATTGTTGTGATACACATAACGTAGTTGGTAACCAGTTCCATAGACATTACAATACGATGGTTCAAATACAATGGTCATAGAGACCAAGTTCATATTACAACACAATATAGCAGCGGAAATAACGTCTTCGGGTCCATGCCTTCACCCTACAGGCAATGGCGACTCAGTAGAAGATCTTAGTTCTGATACTCTTCTTCATACCCTTCCTCCGGATACTCTTCCCCATAGTCTGGCCAAGTTGATAGCCAGGGACACAGCCGTGAGTACATTGGATGCACTCGCAAACCATCTTATAAATGAAATGATGAAGTAGATATGCAAGGTTGATATGGTGGACTAAGCACTAAGTTTAGTTGCAAAAGCTAGTTTTATTTCCCAAGAATGTTCATTGGTAGAAAAGAAGTTTAGTTCTCTAAGTTCAATCTAAAGGAACTTCAAGTGTGTCAACATCAAGGTCAAGTCAAGTCATGTCATTCACCAAGCTCACCACAAGTTATTATCATTCTTGACAAAAGTCAAGTACAGTTTGCCAACTGTCCATAACCGAGGACGCGGCTATTCGAATAGTTTGAAACCTCTGCAGAGGGGTACACTTTACCCACAAGATTCGATACATCTACCGGGAGAAATCCATGGTTCGTCATACACAAAGTATGCGAGGTTCAGATAATCAAACAAACTCTTTCACTTGCTCACTCTAGTACAGGATCCTTCCCTAGAGCCCGAGACACGGACATCTTCCGTTCCGGCGTCTCTAGTTTTGCCCGCTCCGGAGTGCCGGATGAATGGAATTTCCACTCGGTTCAGAAGTACCCGCGCACGGTGCACTTCTATAAAGGATGATACAAGACCTCCCATACTAGGGTGAACAAGCTACGGACTAAGCCCCTTCCCATTTAGGGGTAATGTGGTCGTACGGTAATGGTTGGCTCACATGGTACATCACTTATTATCATTTAGCAAATACATTCCATAGTTCTTAGTCAATATTATTTTCCTTCATAAGACCATCATGTAGGTGAATCTTCATTTCAAGTTTTCAGGTTCAAGTCACCAAGTTCAGATGGGGTTCCACTTAGAGATGGCCTCCATTTTATTAGCGACTAAGCAACTATATTGAGTGATGATACCACTAAGCTATAGTTGGATAAACTCAGCTTGATGCTCTTGCTAAGCAAGATATCACTACACTTCTATCATTCTACTCTAGCAATTCAATCATGCAATTTACTTAAAACAAGTAGAATGCAATAGTAAAGCTATGCACTTGGAGTATGCTTCAAAAAGATGGCTTGCCTTGGTTGGCAAAGTGTCCGGGGTATTCTTCTTCTTCTTGATAATATTCCCCCTCAATATCCTCCTCGGCAGCACTAGCGTCTAATAACGAATAAACACAAAGCACATCGTCACTACACAATGCTAACAACTCACCAAGCACACATACTTGTTTTCAAACAATAGCCTTCCTATTGGCTTTTATTTGAATTGTGTTGCAAGTTTTCTTCCAAGTTTGCATTGAGTGTGCAAGTTAAATTTCCTACCAAAAACCATAGGTGGTTTACTTTCCAAGCATTGGTATTGAACTTAGGGTAATTGGACTAGTTCAAGTGAGGAGGGTTTAATTAAGTGGATTGGTATTGAGGGCAAGATTAATTCTAAGTGTGCAATAGGAATCTATCATTTTATGCTATCAACTAGGATTGGATTAGGGTCTAGTTGGTCCCACTAACAAGGTTTGAGTGGATTAAGGTTGACTAACAGTAGGGGGGTTAATTAGTGAGTTCACAAACCAAGTTTCATAATTTTAGGTGGCTTTAACAATTTTCTAGAAATGTTCTAGGATTAATAAAGCTATGGTCACACTATTCTTATTTATTTAAATCCCTAACTCAAATGAAATTCTAACCAGTTTCAGAGGATAGAGCATTTCATAAGCTTTCCAACGCATATTCATTTGCTAAAAATGGATTTATAAATCTCTTGGAATTAAAGTTTGAAAAACCTATCTGAAACTTATTTGAATTAATTCGAATAGGCGGGAAATTAAATAAAACGGATCGGACCGAATTCGAAAAAAACGGGCCGATTCTCTACAGAACCCGAACGGGCCGGCCCGATAACGTTTCGCGCCGGGCGGGATTTGTTTTAAAACGAACTGACAAGAGGGTCCCACCTGTCAGGTCACTTAACCGCACCGAATCGGTACGCGACCGATGGATCGCGATCTAACGGCTCAGAGGCATCGTGTTTGTCGGTGACGGTGGAGCTCACCTGCGAGCAGTGAAGATGACGACGGCGACGGCGGCGTGCGTAGAGGAAGCAGAACTCGACGGTGACGGGCGGAAACGACTCCGGCGAGGCTCCTCCTCCGATTCCCAGCGTCGGCTTGCTCCCCTGAGGTCGAACGCGGCGGCGCCCTCCGCGTCCAGTACCTCGCCGGCGGGGATGGCGACGTCGAACGAGAGCGAGCGGGGAGAGGTGAGGGTGTCTGGGAGGTAGCTGGGAGCGGGGCGAGTTAGTTCGTTTGATCGGCGGGGGCTTTTATAGGCCGGAGAGACGAGGGCAAGGGCGTCCAGTAGCTCGCCGGTGCGGGGGCCCTGGGCGCGTGCGTCGAGCGACACAGGGCACGGCGGCCTTGCTCGCGTGCTGGAGGGGTTCGGTCTCGGCCGCGGGGTGCTGTGGGTCGTCTCTGGCGCAGTCACGATGGTCGGCGACGTGCAGCGAGCTGGGGAAGAAGATGGGGGGTCCTGGGTGCTGTCTCCTCTTCTCCTCCCTTTCTCACGGCTCGGGTCGGGGCAGAGGGGGCTGGGCTCGACCGCGGCGTCGTCCAGGAGCATGGCTACAGGCATGAGATGAACGGCGACAGTGATCTTCGCAGTAAACTTGATTTTGCCCGATTTTCGTCTGTCAGGTGTTCGACGAAATGCCCGCAAGAGATTCAAATTTGAATTTTTGAAATTTTCCACTTTGGGTGCTCAGCATACTAGCCAAGGTTTCCAGTGATATTTTTGTTACCAAGAAAGAATAAGTTTTGCAGAAATCTTATTTCAAATTTTGGTATTGTCACTGTTTCAGATTCAAAGTTTGGCTGATGTTTGTGTTGAGTTACACTTTAAATTTTGGTTTGAAACTTCTTGGTTGAGTTAGTCTGCAACTTGGTCAAGCTCAACTAACTGGCCAAACACTGAGTTGAGTTACAGATTTCTTATTCTAAAGGCTCAAAGTAGGGTAGTCAATAAGATTTCCTAGATCATCTTATTTTTCTCTTTTTCTTTCTTTCTTTGGTTTCTTGTTTCTTTGGTTCTTATAATTCTTCTCAATTGCTTCTGTTGGTTAAGTTAGAATTAACTAACCATTGCACAACAATTAATAGCACACATGAAATCATAAAATACATACAATAGGAAATACATGCATACATGCAATAATAGATAAAAAGTTTTATCTTGACCAAAAATTTGGTATTTTAATTCATAGGAAGTGGATTACAATTTCTGAGTTGTTACAATCTTCCCCCCTTAAAAAGAATCTCGTCCCCGAGATTCACTAATTAAGAACTGAAAAGATTAGGAAACTCTTTCTGAAGGTAATCTTCTCGTTCCCAAGTGGCTTCATCTTCGGTGTGATTACTCCACTGAACTTTCAGGAACTTGATGTTTCGGGTTCGAGTGGTTCTATATGCTTCCTCGAGGATACGAATAGGCACTTCACGGTAGGTCAAATCCTTGTTGATATCCACCGAACGGTGATCAATATTCTTGAAGACTTCGGGCTTCTCCGGAACTTCAAGACATTTCCGAAGTAAAGACACGTGAAAGACATCGTGCACTTCAGACAATTCAGGGGGCATTTCCAACTGATATGACACTTCTCCTCTGCGGCTTAGTACCTTGAAGGGTCCAATATACCTTGGTGCAAGCTTTCCTTTTACTTGGAATCTTTGCATTCCCTTGAGGGGTGATACTCTGAGATAAACAAAATCTCCAATCTGGAAGGATAGTTCTCTACGTCTCTTGTCGGCATAACTCTTCTGTCTAGACTGGGCTGCCTTGAGGTAGTCACGAATCATGCGAACCTTCTCTTCAGCCTCTTGCAGAATGTCCGGTCCAAATATCTGACTGTCTCCTGTTTCCGACCAATTCAAAGGGGTACGGCACTTCCTTCCATATAAAGCTTCAAATGGGGCCATTTGCAAACTGGCTTGATAACTGTTGTTGTAGGAAAACTCTGCGAAAGGCAGACAATCTTCCCACTTAGCTCCATAGGCTAGAACACAGGCTCTCAACATATCTTCAAGTATTTGATTTACTCTTTCAGTTTGTCCATCCGTCTGAGGGTGGTAAGCTGTGCTAAAGGCTAATTTGGTTCCCAAGGCTTGGTGCAAACTTCTCCAAAATCTTGAGGTGAATTGAGTTCCTCGATCGGAAACTATGGTTTTAGGGACTCCATGCAAACTAACAATTCTGGATAGATAAAGATCTGCCAGCTGTCCAGAAGTATAAGTGGTCTTGACAGGAATAAAGTGGGCAACTTTGGTAAGTCTATCCACAATGACCCAGATAGAGTCATTTCCACGGCTAGACCTTGGAAATCCAGTGATGAAATCCATTCCAACAGATTCCCACTTCCATTCCGGAACTTGCAAAGGTTGCAGCAATCCCGCAGGACGTTGATGTTCAGCCTTGACTCTTTGACAAATATCACACTTAGATATGAATGATGCAATCTCACGCTTCATTCCATGCCACCAAAATTGTTCCTTTAAATCTTGGTACATCTTAGTTCCACCGGGATGAATGGAGTAAGGTGTCTCATGGGCTTCTCTCATAATGACCTCCTTCAATTCTGAGTCCGCAGGCACACAAATACGTCCTTTATACCAAAGAACTCCTTGATCATCTTCTTCAAATCTTGGCACCTTGCCGGAACTAATCCTGCGCTTAATTCGGTCAATACTCTTATTTCCCTTCTGGGCTTCTTTGATTTGGCTCATCAAGGTGGGTTGAAACTCAAGGTTGGCTAAGAATCCTCGACTGACTAGTTCCAAACCAAATTTTTCAAACTCTTGGTGAAACATGGGTTGCTCCTCCTTGATCATCATATTCAACGAGCATGGCTTCCTACTCAATGCATCGGCAACTACATTGGCCTTACCGGGGTGATAATGGATTTCCAAATCATAATCCTTGATCAACTCTATCCATCTTCTTTGCCTCATGTTCAACTCCTTCTGGGTGAAAATATACTTCAAACTCTTGTGATCAGTGTAGATCTCACAACGGTTACCCATAAGATAGTGCCTCCAGGTCTTCAAAGCTAGAACTACGGCTGCTAACTCCAGATCATGGGTTGGATAATTTTCTTCATGAGGTCGAAGCTGCCGGGAGAGGTAAGCTATGACCTTGCCTTCTTGCATTAACACACAACCAAGTCCAAGTTTGGAAGCGTCGCAATAGACATCAAAGTTCTTGGTGATATCGGGCATGGTTAGGACGGGGGCGGTCACCAATCACTTCTTGAGCTCTTGAAAACTCTCTTCACACTTAGGGGTCCATTCAAACTTCTTGTCCTTCTTCAACAATTGGGTCATGGGTCTGGCAATGCTTGAGAACCCTTCAACAAATTTGCGGTAATATCCCGCTAATCCGAGAAAACCTCTAACTTCCGTTTGAGTGGTAGGGGCTTCCCATTCCATGACTGATTTGATCTTCTTTGAGTCTACTGATATTCCTCCCGCTGATAACACATGACCTAAGAATCCGACTTCCTTCAACCAAAACTCACACTTGCTGAACTTGGCATAAAGCTGATGCTCTCTAAGAGTCTCTAGGATTAATCTCAAGTGGGTTGCATGCTCTTCTTCGGACTTGGAGTAGATAAGAATGTCATCAATGAAGAAAACAACAAACTTATCCAAAAACTCTATGAAAACCTTATTCATGAGGTTCATGAAATAAGCAGGGGCATTGGTTAATCCGAAGGACATTACGGTGTACTCATACAATCCGTATCGGGTAGTGAAGGCTGTTTTGGGGATATCAGTTGCACGGATCTTCAGTTGATGGTATCCAGTTCTAAGATCTATCTTCGAGAAGACTCGAGCTCCGGTCAATTGGTCAAACAGATCATCAATCTTAGGGAGAAGATACTTATTCTTGATGGTCACATCATTTAGCTTGCGGTAATCAGTGCACAGTCGGCTGGAACCGTCACTTTTATCCACAAACAGAACGGGTGATCTCCAAGCAGAAGAACTTGGCTAAATCAATCCCTTACTCAAAAGGTCATCCAATTGCTTCTTCAACTCCACTAGTTCAGCTGGGTTCATACGATAGGGTCGTTGGGCTATGGATCCAGTCCCGGGGATAAGCTCAATGATAAACTCAATATCCCGATCCGGTGGCATTCCGGGTAGCTCATCTGGAAATACATCCGGGTATTCACAGACGACGGGAACTTCCTCTATAGTGGGTCCTGAGATACTCTTATGACATCTGGTGGTCTGGGGTGGTTTTACGGACACATGCTTTACTACAATTCCAGTGCTACTCTTCATGGTGATGGTCTTCTTGGCACAATCTATCACTCCTTGATGGGAAGACATCCAATTCATACCGAGGACTACTTCCAAACCTTTGGTTCCCAAAACTATCAAATTGGCTAAGAAAGATATTCCATGAATTTCTATGGGAACTTCCAAACAGTTCCACTCAGCCCTTGTTGTTGACCCAGGTATTTGTACTAACATGGCATGTTTCAGGGGTGTTGGTTGAAGTCCACTTTTATCAACAAATAGCTTAGTAACAAACGAGTGTGAAGCTCCAGAATCAAACAGAACTCTTGCAGGAACTGAGTTAACAGGGAACATACCCAGCACAACGTCGGTTGCCTCCTGAGCTTCTTCCACATTCATGTGATTCAGACGGCCTCGAGGGTGAGGCTGGTTCCTTGGGGGATAATTCTTGCCATTTCCCACACGGCGCTGCTGCTGAGCGGGAGCAGTGGTCTTGGATGCATCATTTAGCTTCTTGGGGCACTCATTGGAGTAGTGCCCTTTGAGTCCGCACTCATAACAGGTAACACCGGACTTGTCACCAGACTTGGGTGGCACAGGTGCTCCATTGGGCCTGTGAGCATTGGGGTTGAAGTTGTTGCCATTAGGTCTTGGAGGTGCACGGTTGAAGTTGTTGCCGGGTGGACGGCTAGGAAAGTTGGGACGTGGAGCCGGTGCAGATGGCCTCATAGGTCTTGGGGCGAAACCCATAGGTGGATTTCCCCTTGGCTTCTGCGAGTTGCTCGAGTTGCCTTGATACATCATACGGCGCTTGCGGTTCTCTGCAGCTTGCTTGAGTTTGCCTTCCATCTGAATGGCAGAGTCAACCAATGACTCCAGGTCTGCAAAGTGAATGCTGACCAGGACACATTGCATCTCATCATGAAGTCCATCCAGAAACCTTTCTTGCTTCTTCTCAGTGGTGTTGGTGTCATCTGGGGCATACCTAGACAAGGTAAGGAACTTGTCACGGTAGTCAACCACAGATAGGGAACCTTGCTTCAGATTTCTGAACTCATCTCTCATCCTTTTAACCAATCCCAAAGGAACATGGGCTTTGCTGAACTTGCTCTTGAACTCCTCCCAAGGCATCACATACCCTTGGGCTTGCATTGCACGAGTGCTATCCCACCAAGCTCTTGCGGCTCCCGCAAGATAGTGGGTGGTGTACAAGACCTTCTCATTTTCACCAACTTCTGCGACTGCCAAATTGTTCTCCATAGTGCGAATCCAGTCATCGGCATCTAAGGGTTCTTCAGACTTAGTGAATATAGGTGGGTTGGTGTTTTGGAAACTTCTTAACTTGGATCGGTGATCACCAGGGCCATTGTTTTCTCCTTCACCATGGCCATTTCCATTGCCATTGTTGTGGTTCATTGCCATCTGGGTTAGTTGCTGAAGAGTGACCAAGTTAGCTTGGCGCTCAGCTCGGGCTGCTTCTCGGTCTTCCATGATCAACCTTAGCAGTTCGGCCATTTCCGGGTTCGGGGGTGGGGGTGCTCGCGGCATCTGAAGATAAGGTGTGTAAGACAAGAGGGAAAAACTAATTTTGCTAAGATTTAAATGTAACATGGATGATGCAATTTTTGTCTTACTAAGGCCTTAAGGGCCAAATTCATATTTCATTCAACAAGCATCAAACATATCATACATACGAGTTCACACATTACAAATGGTTTACATCAAACCATTGCGACTCGTCTACTAGAGAGGGGGATACAACTCACACCTACACGAAGTGACTCAAAGTAAACTCATAACTAGATAACACGGGGATCTCCAATCTAGACATCGGGCTCCTCGGGGTCTTCCTCCTCATCATCCACAATGAATCCATTCTCCTCAGGATCCTCCTCATCATCCAGGTCCTCCATGAAGTCATCCTCGTCACTAATGAGGGCATTATCCTCCTTGCAGAGATCAATGCCTTCCTCCTCACCAAGGTGGCTCTCAAGACTCTCAATGTACTCAGTCGGCTCAGCCACATTGGCCTTCAACTCATCAATGGTGTGATCCCTCTCATCGCGCTGGCGGCGAAGACTCTTGCGATCCCTAGCAAGAATCCTGATAGTGCTCCTTGCCTCCACCAGTGCGAAGTGCTCAAGGTTGGCCTTGGTACGGGCACGATCGGCCTCCTGCTGAGTGGAGTACAGCAAGAAGTCCATGTGATCGATGTAGGTACTCGACTCATTTTGCCCTGGCATGTTTGCAGGACGCCCATCCGCATCACGCCGAGCAAAGTTCCTAAAGCGCTCCCCTTGGACCTCCTCAACATGCAGTCCGCACAAGCGGGCGTGCATCTCCTGCATACCTCAGACCAACCCATCGGCCCAAGTGTTCTCCACAAGCTCAAACTTGATCCTTGGAGAACTCAAATCTCCCTTCTTGCCACGGCAACTGGCCCTGACAAGCCACCGTAGCTCTCCATCCGGGTGCTCATTGAGCACGGCTCCCTTGAACTCCGGATACAGACGATCCAGGAACAAGGTCAGGGTGGTGAGGTCGCGCTCGAAACAAAGGCTGCCACCATGGCCCAACTGGTACTGCTCAGTGAATACCGGTGCCATCTACAAAGTTTTAGATTAGATTAAGTTAGTGATCAACTCAAGTGTGCAAAATTTTAAGTAGGTAAGAACTGAAGCATGTACAAAACTTTGTAAATAGAGAGGAAAAGACTAAGCAATTTTAAACCATTACTTATCTCTTTGTTTTTATAAAGGTTTCTTTAACGCCCATTCTAACTAAGGTCTCCTATGGTCAGCCTAGGCTCTGATACCAACTTGTGACAACCCCGAATTTATCACAAATTCGAAGTGCCTGTTATGCATTCCACCACAATCCCAGAATCATTGTTGTGATACACATAACGTAGTTGGTAACCAGTTCCATAGACATTACAATACGATGGTTCAAATACAATGGTCATAGAGACCAAGTTCATATTACAACACAATATAGCAGCGGAAATAACGTCTTCGGGTCCATGCCTTCACCCTACAGGCAATGGCGACTCAGTAGAAGATCTTAGTTCTGATACTCTTCTTCATACCCTTCCTCCGGATACTCTTCCCCATAGTTTGGCCAAGTTGATAGCCAGGGACACAGCCGTTAGTACATTGGATGCACTCGCAAACCATCTTATAAATGAAATGATGAAGTAGATATGCAAGGTTGATATGGTGGTCTAAGCACTAAGTTTAGTTGCAAAAGCTAGTTTTATTTCCCAAGAATGTTCATTGGTAGAAAAGAAGTTTAGTTCTCTAAGTTCAATCTAAAGGAACTTCAAGTGTGTCAACATCAAGGTCAAGTCAAGTCAAGTCATGTCATTCACCAAGCTCACCACAAGTTATTATCATTCTTGACAAAAGTCAAGTACAGTTTGCCAACTGTCCATAACTGAGGACGCGGCTATTCGAATAGTTTGAAACCTCTGCAGAGGGGTACACTTTACGCACAAGATTCGATACATCTGCCGGGAGAAATCCACGGTTCGTCATACACAAAGTATGCGAGGTTCAGATAATCAAACAAACTCTTTCACTTGCTCACTCTAGTACAGGATCCTTCCCTAGAGCCCGAGACACAGACATCTTCCGTTCCGGCGTCTCTAGTTTTGCCCGCTCCGGAGTGCCGGATGAATGGAATTTCCACTCGGTTCAGAAGTACCCGCGCACGGTGCACTTCTATAAAGGATGATACAAGACCTCCCATACTAGGGTGAACAAGCTATGGACTAAGCCCCTTCCCATTTAGGGGTAATGTGGTCGTACGGTAATTGTTGGCTCACATGGTACATCACTTATTATCATTTAGCAAATACATTCCATAGTTCTTAGTCAATATTTTTTTCCTTCATAAGACCATCATGTAGGTGAATCTTCATTTCAAGTTTTCAGGTTCAAGTCACCAAGTTCAGATGGGGTTCCACTTAGAGATGGCCTCAATTTTATTAGCGACTAAGCAACTATATTGAGTGATGATACCACTAAGCTATAGTTGGATAAACTCAGCTTGATGCTCTTGCTAAGCAAGATATCACTACACTTCTATCATTCTACTCTAGCAATTCAATCATGCAATTTACTTAAAACAAGTAGAATGCAATAGTAAAGCTAGGCACTTGGAGTATGCTTCAAAAAGATGGCTTGCCTTGGTTGGCAAAGTGTCCGGGGTATTCTTCTTCTTCTTGATAATATTCCCCCTCAATATCCTCCTTGGCAACACTAGCGTCTAATAACGAATAAACACAAAGCACATCATCACTACACAATGCTAACAACTCACCAAGCACACATACTTGTTTTCAAACAATAGCCTTCCTATTGGCTTTTATTTGAATTGTGTTGCAAGTTTTCTTCCAAGTTTGCATTGAGTGTGCAAGTTAAATTTCCTACCAAAAACCATAGGTGGTTTACTTTCCAAGCATTGGTATTGAACTTAGGGTAATTGGACTAGTTCAATTGAGGAGGGTTTAATTAAGTGGATTGGTATTGAGGGCAAGATTAATTCTAAGTGTGCAATAGGAATCTATCATTTTATGCTATCAACTAGGATTGGATTAGGGTCTAGTTGGTCCCACTAACAAGGTTTGAGTGGATTAAGGTTGACTAACAGTAGGGGGGTTAATTAGTGAGTTCACAAACCAAGTTTCATAATTTTAGGTGGCTTTAACAATTTTCTAGAAATGTTCTAGGATTAATAAAGCTATGGTCACACTATTCTTATTTATTTAAATCCCTAACTCAAATGAAATTCTAACCAGCTTCAGAGGATAGAGCATTTCATAAGCTTTCCAACGCATATTCATTTGCTAAAAATGGATTTATAAATCTCTTGGAATTAAAGTTTGAAAAACCTATCTGAAACTTATTTGAATTAATTCGAATAGGCGGGAAATTAAATAAAACGGATCGGACCGAATTCGAAACAAATGGGCCGATTCTCTATAGAACCCGAATGGGCCGGCCCAATTAGGTGGGCTGCCTTTATTTATCAAATAAATCAATATATTTATTTAATCCCCATTGCTCCAAAACTCCTTCAATCCATGTTCCTCCGAAACTCCTACTGGAACACTCCGAACAACTTTCAGACCTCCGTGGAACTTTTCCGACTTCCTCCTGTCAACACTTTGACAATTGCAGATCTACCAAAAACATTTCATATGTCATTGCACCCTTAAGTGTATTACCCTACGATTTGGGAATACTCCAGACATTATCGATACTTCTCTCCGGTAAATGATCATCAATTGGATCTGGATATCTGTGATGATCCCTGTGTATTCACACAAAGGAATTTTTTCGTTGAACCGTAAACGTCGATGTCCTATTCCTTTTGTTTCTGCAATACTTGCAATATCAGAGACTTGATCGTTGGTATCTCCATACCTAGTTCAATCTCTTTACCGACATTGCTATTTACTCATTTCGTGATGTTCCATCCCCGTGACCTACTCACATGTTGCAACATTGGATGAAATCTCAACGAGTGGGCCCAGAGTTTCTGTCCATCACGCGGAAGAACAAATCCCGCTCTTGATGCATACGCCTCAATATACTCCATTGGAAACCCAAGAGACACCTTTTTAGTCACCGATTTACTGAGTGACGGTTGATGCAATCAAAGCTTCCTCCGGAAGTAGTGATTAAACATGATCTCACGGTCTAAGGATTAGGTTATAACATTTCTTATTATTGTAACATGAACATCATGACACGATCGTGTTACATAATAATATTGGGTATGTCCATCATGAAATTTACACAATGGCATGAACCTCATTGTCAATCAGACGTATTTGTCACATGATCAGGAAACTGATCATCAGTTGACCAATGAGGTAGTATAGAGGTTTACTAGGGACTCTGGTTTGTTTAAGGGATTTCTATTTTCGTGCCCTCGGGTCCTTAGTTGTACTCAGTTTTCCCCAGCTCCTTAGTTTTTCCTCAGTTTTGCCCAAGCCCTTGTCTGAAACCCTCACAAGGAGGTCGGACGGAAGGAATCCCGTTCAGTTGACCGTTCCGTGCTGACGAGTGGGGCCGCATCGTGTGGGGCCGCGTCGTGTGGGGCTGGTAGAAAGGGACCGCGTGGGACAGGACGAGACCGTGTTTGGTCATACGAGCGGAGCTGGGGCCGTAGCGTGTGGGGCCGTAGCGTGTGGAGCCGTGTGGGTCCGGGATGTGGGCATGAGTGGTTTCTGTCTCTTTCGCCCAGATTAGCAGTTTTCAATGCACATTTTTCCTCTCTCTCGCTCGATCCCATTCATTCTTGATTGCCCAAATTGGTAGCAAATCTAGAGCAGCTTCTCCTTCTGTTTCTTAACGCCATTCATTTCTTTATGCCTTCGTTTTTACCCAATCAGGTACTCCCTCCGATCCATATTACTCTTCACTAATACGGATGTATCAACCACTAAAATGTGTTTAGATACAACCACATTAGCGAAGAGTAATATGGATCGAGGGAGTAGGAAATCTAGGGCACAAATCCAGAGAAAATATATGATAAGCTGCATACAGCAGCCAACATAGCATAGATAACAGTAGGGACCCATAACAGTACTACCGACCGAGATCCAACATAAGCTACAATTTACATGAATGGGATTAAGCTTGGAGGCTGTGTAGGTGAATCCCAAGTGCTTTGTGTTTGGCCATGAACGCATGCACGTTCACGGTCGTTCCAACTCTAGCGCCGCCAATGGCTCTGCCAATGGATTCGGCATGGTTCACCAGGCAGTTGAAGTCGGTGGTGCGGAGCCTCCTGGTGCAGAAGGGGCACCTATAAACGCCTCGAGCAAAGTGGCGATCGTAATGGCCGGACTGCAGCCTCTTGAGGACGTGACGAGTCTTGGTGTGGAAGGACTCGTCGTCGCTGTCGACGTCGCTGCTCTGCACCTGTCACGTAGCACCAAAGATCAAAAAACACGGAGTCAATTGCAGCGATGATGGAACAGAGAGTGAACAAAAGATCATGCATGATAATATGGGCACAAAAAAAGAGGTAGCCTCAGTTACATTGGACACACTTATATCCAGGATTTGGGTCAGTGAACCAAAGATCATGCACAACAAATTTGTACACACCAATTGTTCACTGACCAAACCCTGAATCAATTTGTGCCCAAATATTCATCATCATCGGCACAAATTGACCGGATGGGATTGATTACTCACATAAGTTAACCGAATCTTAAACAAAAGCAAATCACAAACACTAATAACGCAAGATCTAGAACTAGGAACAGACGAACCCTAATAACGCAAGATCTAACATGCAAGATCTAGAACTAGGAACAGACAAACCCTAATAACGCAAGATCTAACACAAAAGGATTGGACTAGGAACAGACGAACCCTATTAACGCAAGATCTAACACAAAATGATAGAACTAGGAACAGACGAACCCTAATAACACAAGATCTAACACAAAAAGAATTGAAATGGAATAAGAACAAGGGAACAAAGGGTTACCTCCTCATCATCGACGATGCTGGTGTCGTAGGGGTTCTCCGGGGCGACGTACGACTCTTGTTCGTACGGGTCCCAATCGATGGGGAACTGGACGGGGGCCTAGATGGGGGCGGCGGCCGATGCGCCGATGGCTGATGCGCCGGCGGCTACGTTGGAAGCAGTGACGGGGGCCTGGACGGGGGCGGTGGCCGATGCGCGGGCGCCTGATGCGCCGGCGGCTACGTTCGAAGCAGCGACGGGGTCCTGGACGGGGGCGGCGGCCGATGCGCCGGCGGCCGATGTGCCGGCGGCTAATGCGCCGGTGGCTACATCGGAAGCGCCGACAATGGGCATCTCATTCTTCTCCATCGCCGGGGTTTTTTCTTCGGGGTTTTTTCGAAGCAAAGTGGAGAAGATGATAGGACAGGAGAGGCAGTTGCAGTGAGAATGAGAGAGTAGGCGAGCGTCGAGGGAGAGAAAGAGGGGCTCTATAAAGACGAAGGTGGCGTTTGATGTACCGCAACACGCGTCCGCTATGCACGGCTGTAGCATGCATCGCGACACGAGGCTAACCCTTCGACGTTTGGTGTACTCAGTTCTAACCTTGGGCCTTATACAGAAATTTTATATATACTCAGTTTTCCCCTCGAGTACTTAGACTGGCAAGTGCAATATACTCAGTTCTACCCTCAAGTAGCTGGTCAATAGAGAGTCAACAAATGATATTAACATAGCTAATTGAGTCATTTCATGCGCAAAAAAATCCAAAAAAAATAAAAACATAGTGGCACCTACTCATGGAGTCTTCCTACGCAACCTGCCACCTAGGAAACCTTAACAAACATAGATAAATCAAGTTTTACCACAAATTGTCACTTCTCAGAATCACTAGTAGCTATGAAGATGCATGGTTTTCCACTCAGACCCCTTTGCAAAACATCTTCCCCAAAACATAGTTTGTCTAAATGAGGCCATAATTGTCACACTCATGTATATTTGAATTGCAAATAATTTAATGTAGCCCAATATGAATTATATTGTATAAAACATGCATTTTTCATTTTGTAATTCTTTTGTTTGAATCCCTTAGTCTATTTACTATTTACGTGCCCTTGGTTTCTTAGTACTACTCAGTTTTGCCCTCAAGTACTGTCACAAATTCTCACAGAAGCCCAAACTTATCCTGATTGGTTGAGCCGTTGTCACACGGATCTACTCCACCAACCGTTGATCCACTGATCTAATGGGCAGTATACCCCTATCCGTCTCTTCGTGGCCACCCCTCTCTCTCTCTCTCTTCGTGGCCACCCCTCTCTCTCTCTGTCGGTGGATCAATGGTTGGTGGAGTCGATCCGTGTGACAAGAGACATGCATTTATGGATTATTTTGCCACGTAACTATATTCCCTCTATTTATGCATTATTTTCCATGATTTAAAAATGTTAAACTAAAAAGTGGTATAATTTTGGTGTAAACAAGAGACATACATATTTGCGGATTTCGGTGAATGGATTATTTATCACCCCTCTAACAATTATCAACTATCTTTAGCATTCCTTTTCTTTTAGGGAATATAGTTTTGGTAATTTGAAATAGCCCAAAAGTGGTATAATTTTGGTAGAAACATGAGACATACATATTTGGCATATTTGGGGGATTTCGGTGAATGGATTATTTATCACCCCTCTAACAATTATCAACTATCTTTAGCATTCCTTTTCTTTTAGGGAATATAGTTTTGGTAATTTGAAACGGCCCAAAAGTGGTATAATTTTGGTAGAAACATGAGACATACATATTTGGCATATTTGGGGGATTTCGGTGAATGGATTATTTATCACCCCTCTAACAATTATCAACTATCTTTAGCATTCCTTTTCTTTTGGGGAATATAGTTTTGGCAATTTGAAACGGCCCAAAAGTGGTATACTTTTGGTAGAAACATGAGACATACATATTTGGCATATTTGGGGGATTTCGGTGAATGGATTATTTATCACCCCTCTAACAATTATCAACTATCTTTAGCATTCCTTTTTTTTAGGGAATATAGTTTTGGCAATTTGAAACGGCCCAAAAGTGGTATAATTTTGGTAGAAACATGAGACATACATATTTGGCATATTTGGGTGATTTCAGTGAATGGATTATTTATCACCCCTCTAACAATTATCAACTTTCTTTAGCATTCCTTTTCTTTTAGGGAATATAGTTTGGGATATAGTTTTGGTTATTTGAAACGTCCCAAAAGTGGTATAATTTTGGTATAAACATGAGACATACATATTTGTGGGATTTCGGTGAATGCATTATTTGTCACCCCTCTAACAATTATCAACTATCTTTAGCATTCCTATATTCCCTAACACTTATTTTTTTTGGTAATTTCGGTGAATGCACACACTAACTTTGAAAACAACTACAAGTACATGTAACTAACTAATGGATTTGTAACAAGGGATCCCTTGTAACAACTTCTAGCGCTTGATGAGCAATGATAAGAATCCGATCGCAATTATACAACAACAAAAACAACCAGCCATCAGATTAGCTTGCTTCTTCAACTCGATCAGCTGCTTTAACTGCTTGTTCATTTTCTTCAGTTCTCCCTTCACTTCCACCAGTTCTGCATTGGGAGCATTAGGCATAATCGGAACGGCTCCTCTCTCCACCGCATTCTCTACAGCAAGTCCCCCCCTCCCAAATTGCGCTCCCCAATAGCGCCAATTGATTCCTGCAATTTAAGCCTCTGAACGTACACATCAATCCACTTGAAATACCTGCATTTCTTCAGGATCTAAAAACAACAACGTGAACCCTAAATCTCAAATTCGAGGGAATAACAAGAAAATCGAGAGAAAACAGAGCAATTGGAGCGAGATCTAACCTTATCCCCCTCTCTATATGGCAAGCTCTCGCATGCAAGGAACTCACGTCCATGGTTGCCATTGTCGTCCGTCTTACAGATCGACCGCTTCAGAGGCTCCTGGCGTGGGCAGTCAGGGCATCTTGTCAAAGGCATGGGTCCATACTGCGGCCATGAAGAACGGGAGGTCGAAGAGAAACTAGACATCACCCGCCTGCCAGAGAAGGGCTGCCGCTGGCGGAGAAGAAGAACAATGGGGCGCGTGGAAAGAAAGGGGAAGCAATGGCACGGGCACGGGCGCGGGGCTGGCTCGGGCTCCCATTTTGCAACGGTCACCTGGGTAAGCTGTGGGTCCGGCGCGCTAACGTGGACAAGTTGTGGGTCCCACAATGATCTGGATAACTAGAGACGTGTCCACTGCGGGGCACCAACAGCGGCCCCACTTGCCAGCACCAACAAACGGTCAACTAAATGGGATTCCTCCCGTCCGAGCTCCTTGTGAGGGTTTCAGACAAGCGCTTGGGCAAAACTGAGGAAAAACTAAGCGGCTGGGGAAAACTGAGCACAACTAAGGACCCGAGGGCACGAAAATAGAAATCCCTTTGTTTAATATCACACGTGTATCAGTGTTTTTCGACTGACATAGTTATAGCACAGTATTAAACTTATCATAAACTAAATGAAATATGCAAATAAACCATTTTATGATTTTCCTCTAGGGCATATTTCCTTCAGTCCTCACCGGAGTTGCTCGGCACGATGCTCACATTAGAGAAATAGTGGTAAAGTGGTGGGGTGGATGATGTGGCACGGTGTTGATGTAATTTCACCATCCAGTTGGGAACCCCAAGAGGAAGGTATGATGAGCACAGTAGCAAATTTTCCCTCAGTAAGAAACCAAGGTTTGTCAGTCCAGGAAAAAGCCAAACGTCTGAAGGTGATGCTTGCTAGCTTAGTGACACTCCAACAAGGGCGCCGTTAACGATAACGTGTTAGCGCGTCTTCAACTAGTAGCAACGTGGAACCTGCACACAACACAACCAAATACTTTGCTCCCAACTTACGATGAGGTTGTCAATCTCACCGGTTTGCTGTAAACAAAGGTATGAGCGTATCGAGTGGAAAGCAATCGAAGTATGCGAGAAAGTAAATAGTGCGAGTAAAGTAAACAGGTGATAGCAATGTAAAGGAAATTGGACCAGGGTCCACAGTTCACTAGTGGTGTCTCTCCATAAGATAAATAACACATGCTGGGTAAACAAATTATAGTTGGGCAATTGATAGAATAAAGATAACGTGCATATGTCGCGAGGATCACTATGAGATTTACTCTGGGCATTACAACAAAATACATAGACCGCCATCCAACTGCATCTATGACTAATAATCCACCCACGGGGATATCGTCCGAACACCCCATGAGTATTAAGTTGTGAACAACAGATAACTGCATTAAGCAAAGTGTGTAATGTAAACAAAGCATATGCCCTTAGACATAAGATTGTTGTTTTCTCCCTAGTGGCAACAGCACATCTACAACCTTAGAGGTTTCTGTCACTCCCCCAGATTAAATAGAGGCATGAACCCAACTATCGAGCATAAATACCCCCTCTTGGAGTCACTAGTATCTACTTGGCCAAGATAGCTACTAACAACGGAGAGCATGCAAGATCATAAACAACATAGAGATAACATAAGATATATGATTCAGCACATCAACTCAACATAACACCAATATTCATCGGATCCCAACAAACATAACATGTAGAATTACATAACGGTGATCTCGATCATGTAAGGCAGCTCACGAGATCTAAACATGAAGCACATGGTGGAGAAGACAACCATCTAGCTACTACTATGGACCCATAGTACAAGGTAGACTACTCACTCATCGCGCTGGAGGCAAGCATGGCGATGAAGAAGACCTCCGGTGACGATTCCCCTCTCCGGCAGGGTGCCGGGAAGAGCTTCTGGACCCTCCCGATCTTGGGTCGACGACGGCGGCGGATCGCGATATGTTTCTGGAAAATTGATCACGTTCTTTAGGTTTTTCCCGTTGGGGGGTCTTTATAGGCGAAGGGGTAGCGTCAGAAGTGGACCAAGGTGGCCTCACACATAGGGGGTGCGGCCAGGGCCTAGGCTGCACCACCCTACTGTGTGGCCGGCTCGTGGCCCCTCTCCGTCTCCTCTTCGGTTCACTGGAAGCTTCGGTAAATTTCTGGATGTTTGGCTTTTGTTTCGTCCAATTCCGAGAATATTTCCTATGTAACTTTTCTGAAACACAAAAACAGTAGAAAACAGGGAACTGGCACTGTGGCATCTTGTTAATAGGTTAGTTCCGGAAAATGCATAAAAATGCCACGAAGTGTAACGAAACACTAAGCAAATGGTGTAAAAACAAGCATGGAGCACCAAAAATTATAGATACGTTTGAGACGTATCAGCATCCCCAAGCTTAACTCCTGCTCGTCCTCGAGTAGGTAAGTGATAACAAAGAAATAATTTTTGAGGTGACATGCACCTACATAATCTTGATCATCTATGTAAAGCATTGAGTGCTGGGATCAAAAGAACTTAAAACATGGGCATGAAAGATATAATCTTGATAGAAGAAACTTAGCAACCATGTTATAACATGAAAAAGAACACAAACGAAAGATCATGAAAATGAAACAATGAAAGTCAAACGTGTGTCCAAATCATATGGAAAAACATACAAATGGTTTTCAGCTTGTCCTTCATGAGAGAGCAAAACATAAATGCATAGGACACCTTCAAGTTTAAGAGGGCGACTAGATACAAATAATTTAAAAACAAGTGAAACCAACATCATGAATCAATCAATGAAAACTTTTAGACAATGCACATTATACTCAGAATGATAACTATGCTCTCTTAGACGGTGCATAAAGGTAGAAGGTGGTGACTCAACATAAAAGTAAAAGAAAGGCCCTTCGCAGAGAGAAGCAGTGATTAAACATGTGCTAGAGCTTTTCATTTGTAAAATAGAGATAAAAAATTTATTTTGAGAGGTGGTTGTTTCATGTCAACGACTGGCAATGGGGACTTGCTATCGTACATAATAAACAAGTGAGAGTGGTTCTGAGTTCTTTAAAAATTTGGCAGATTAGTGCTCTTTTATAAAGCTTTGGCACTCCTCCCCACCTTTTTTCCTTAATCAAACCATGGCTAACCAATTCCATCGGGTGCCCACCAACTTTCACATACCATGGAGGAGTGCTCTTTTTCTTTTTTTTAGAATTAGATTACAATGGTCTAACCAGCTCCCTTGCAAAATTAATGACGAGCAGATGAAGCTGCCTAGTCGAGGGGTACTTAATTTAATATGGAAGATAGCAATTCCGACCACTACGTCCCCATGAGCTAAAAACAGTGGCACAAAATAAGAAGTAGTTGAAAGTTTTGAAAGGTAGAACATGAAAATTTACTTGGAATGGCTTGAAAATACCATGCATAGGAATTTATAGTGGACTCTTTGGTAGACTTTGTTTTTAGGAGTTGGATACACGAGTAGAGCTCATACTCAGTACAAAACGAGGGCTAGCAAAAGACTGGTAGCGACCAACTAAGAGAGCAATAACGGCCATAATCATGCATAGCAACAAAGCAACATTAAAAGAAGCATAAGATGGCATCAAAAGTCAAAAACGAAATGATCATTGACAAGGGTATAGATAATAGAGCCCGTTAGTTGAGTACCCCTGAGGCCCGTTAAGCTAGGCCCAATTGTAATACTAGTCAAAATACGAGTTCTTACCGTATGTCGATATTGTAATCTGTATCGGACCCTACCCGATCCTCGAGACCTGGCCACCTATATATAGGGGCCAGGAGGGGATGGTGTAGGCCAGATTGAAAGCAAACCAAGTTCTACACCCACGTTTACTTTCATAGCCACCTTGTTTGACTAATTTTACCTTCGAGTTCATCCGACACCCTATCTCCCCGATCCTAAGTCCTTCATCTAGGACATTTGTCGAGTTAACCCCTCGTCAATTGGCGCCGACCGTGGGGACTCTGGGCGTTGGCATCATGAACTCGACGGCTTTTTCGCTTTCAGCCAACAATAAATCGCAAGTCAACGAAATTCAGATACCCTTCGGAACCGTCGATTTTCAACCTCACCAGTCAAGTTTCACGCAAGTATTTGAGAGCATGGATCAAGATATGGATTTGACGATCGGAAGTTTAAACTTTCGCGTTGGATCATTAGGTTCGATTCGCCTTTCAGATCCAATGACAGCGGGTCCATCGGCAACTGAACCCGAAACAGTAGCAATGTTGGAATCATCAGAAGGCTCTTCTAGCGAGGTAAACTCGCCGGTCAGTTTAGCAGAAGCAACAGAAGGAAAAATCGCAGGAGGCGACGAAACAATGGAGAATTTTGACTTGGAAGTGCAACTCGAAGATCTTACAATATACCACGAGGACAACTCAGATCAATCAATAGACTCCTGGAAAACAGAACTAGAACTTTCTGAAGACGATAATTCGATCTTCTCAAGTCACAACAGCAAGCTCGACAATCGGTATCAGATACTCGCCATCGCGGAAGATAATTCAGAAGAACTCGACGACAACAACAACCCAGTACTTAATCCAGCAAATATAAATAGAGGAGCGAATCATTTAGCAGAGGGAGAAACCGCTGACTCCCTCGCAACAAGGGTAAAAGTTCGACTATCAGAAGAAGAGTGGAAAATAATCAATACAGCCATGGAGCATGGCACGCCAATACCAACAAACTCTAGCCAAAACATGCTCTTGGGGTACCATTACGCCCTAAGACAGCAGGCGAAACAATTAGCAAAAGAAAGGATTGAAATATAGAAAAGGAAGGACTCAACCATTGCAGCAAGCGAAGCTGCTCGTAGAGCACGTAGTGATGCATCATATACAAACAGAAGGCATCGTCGACATGGTTCAAGGTATGAGAATCTAGAGTACTCAGAAAGGCAAAGCCTCTCAAAAAACCTCGACTCGTCCTTCCTATCGGTCGACGAGCAAGTAAATATCATCCCAAAAACTCCGGAAGCAGCATTAGTGGCAGCTCAGGTATACCTGCATACAACACGACCAAACCCAGAAGACCCGAGGGAGCATATGCACCGAGCAGCGCTAAATGGGCTGAAGATGGTAGGCAACAAATTATCAGCAAAAGAGGAGGAGGCATATCGCAACAAAGGAGCTCACAAAACTAGATTACCACACCGTCACAGCAGTCCTCGGCACAAAAGTGGAAGTCGGCAATCTAGAACGCCGTCACCAGAACAACGCGACAATTCAAAGAACAAAGGAACACGACGATCCAGAACTCCTGGTAGAAAACGCGACTACGAAGATGACGAAAAGGAGATGGGGGCGCCATGCTTTACCCAAAGGATTCGCACCACGCCAGTACCCAAAGGTTTCAAATTACCTCATGACCAGCAAAAGTACGACAGATCTTAGGAGCCACAATCATGGCTTTTAAACTATCTGCAAGCAGTTCAAATATTAGGAGGAACCAGGGAAACAGCAAAGCAAAGCTTACAATTATACCTCACCGGTGCAACAAGGTCATGGTCAAGCAAACTAGAAGAAGAAACAATTGGAAGCTGGGAAGAACTCACAAAGCAATTCACGGGTAACTTCAAATCGACGTACAAACGGCCAGCATCCATAGAAGAAGTCAAAGCCTGTGTACAACAGCACGGGGAAACGTTAAGGGCATATATCCAAAGGTGGAGTATAATCAAAAACTCGGCAGTCGAAATCTCAGATGAAAGAGCAATAGACGCATTCATAGTCGGGTTGCGACAAGGAGACCTAGTCGAAGAAATGGGAAGGATCAAGCAAAAAACAGTATCAGATCTAATGGACGTAGCGAATAGATTTGCAGATGGAGAGGATGCGTGCAACAATAAACGCACGCATTCACCAGAGGATGACAGAGGAAACAGGTATGGAGGGCAACGCAGAAGATCCCGTAACTACGACAACTATGGCTCTCACAACCAAGTAGCCGCAGGATACAAAGATAACAGCTACCAAAGTAACGATCGGAAAAACTTGGGATACCGTAGCTACGGAAAAGAAGATTACAGAAAGTTTCAACCAAGGGAGTCCAGAGAGTATAACCCATCACCAGAAGATATGCTCAACGGACCATGCCATATCCATTCTGCGTTCGTCGATGGGAAACGTGTATCCAGACACGCAATGAAAGATTGCACCACGTTTTTGAAACTGCAGGAAGCTGCACTCAACAAACAAGCCGAAGCAAAACAGCAAGGATACGAAGGAAATGCACACAACGCACCTACAACCCAACAAGGGAATAATGGAGCTCCCAAGAGCCAAGATCAACCAAATCAGGGACACGACGACGATGAAGGGTATATTCCATCCAAAGGGCACATTGCAGCAATGATACAACCGGTACCCAAGTCGAACAAAGAGGAAAAAGCATAACTCGACAAGTTAACCTAGCAGTAACTTCGCCGCCAGCAACAACAGGATATCTATATTGGTCAGAGCAACCCATAGAATTCAGCAGGGACGATCATCCAATAATAGTACCTCGGCCAGGAAACGCACCCTTGGTACTCAAAGCACAAATAGGGACATACGATGTCGACACAATATTCATGGACGCAGGAAGCAGAATAAACCTGATCTACGCGAAAACCCTACGGGCAATGCACATTTCATTAGAATTCCTGAAGCCAAGTGACTGCTCCTTTCACGGAATAGTCCTAGGAAGTGCCAACTATCCACTTGGTCGAATAGCACTCAACGTTTGCTTCAGAAATCGGCAAAACTACAGAAGGGAAAAACTCGACTTCGAAATCATGGACTGGCCATCACAATATCACGCGATCCTCGGGAGACCCGTGTTTTCGCGATTCATGCCAGTACCTCACTATACCTACCTGGTACTAAAAATGCCAGGACCCAAAGGAATTATCACAGTAAAAGGAAGCTTCGAGGTATCAGACCTATGCGACAAGGAGTTCCACAAGATGGCACAAAACTTCGGCATGATAGCCAACTACGGAGAACCTAAAGAGAAAGCAAAAAACGCGACTACAGAAGTCGACAAGTTACCCGAAGGACGTCCCGCGGAACTAGAGATGAAGAAACCACGAGTAGAAGCATCAGGAGAAGACAAACCCACAAGGGAAGAAGAGAAAGCCATGGAGGCATAAGTGTTGAGAGCACCATAGTAGGATAGAAGAAAAGAAAGACTGTAAAAGCCACAAGTTATCCTAGGGCAATGCCCTCTAGATCCAAAACATAGGCCACAGGCCGGATCTCTTGGGTTATCCCATGTATCTTATATTACAAGTATAATAAAGACAAGTTCCTCATATCTGAGCTTACATATCTAAACGCGGCAAACGCCAAAACAAGCCAAACATCTCGAATACCAAAATTTTCCTCGAGGTAACAACTCAGGGAAAAAGTACTCCCACGGTACAATAACTATGTACATCAAAATCACGGTGCAGGTGGTTCTGAGTCATCGACACCAAAAGGATTCACGTAATGATACTCCTAAAAAAACCTAACGTCCTCTTGCAACAGTCTTGAGATAATCCTCCTCGCTGGCTCCAGCGTCGCCTCCATGTGAATGCCAACCGTAGTTCGCCCTGGAGGCAGACTCTGAGACAAGCAGTCAAAATTAAGTCTTGGATTCCACTTTCGCATCCATCCAAGAGCGAAATTAGCACCAGCAATCAGATTCAGCTTTATAAGGAGATGGATTCGCTGGCTCGTCCGGAAAGTTTTGAGTAGCTGTCTAAAATCCCTCGGCATAGGGTTACGGGGCAACATGACAGAGTACATGGTTGTCAGGGCCTTACGACAACCATCAACAGCTTCGTCGATGTATTGGGCACGATCCTGGAGAAGCACAATAGCGCGACAACGACGGGGATTGGACCATAAGCTTTTGGTTCCTTGTGCAGCATTTTGAAGAGCAGTAATCCGCTCAGTAACTCGAAGTGATTCACCAACAAGATCAAGGCAAGTACCTGCAGTTCAAGCAAAAATTGGCACACAGAAGATAAGAGGAAAAACAAAGAGGAAAGATTCCCCGAAGACTTACACAGCAGCATCTCGCAAACAGATTCGATGATACCAATCAGAAAAGACTTGCATTCCTCAAAATGGGCGATCCTCGCTACCAAACTCGAAATTTCATCTTGAAGATTGGATACTTTCTTCATCAAATCATGGGACTTACTAGCTTTGTCCAGAGCAACTTGCGCCTGGCGTTTCATAAAGGACAAGCGGCTCTCAAGGTCTGCAACTCTGACAGAATATTCCTCACAGTGGCAGGGAGGTCGAGGAGGCAAGGAAATTCCCAAAGCGAATATATCATCAGGGGATGGAGCTCGAGCACAACCCGACGATTCACCAGCAAGTAAAGGCTGAAGTCAATCAGAAGAAAAGACACGTTTCAGGAACAACATTCAAGCATTTCACATTAGAAAAGATATCTACGAACGAGAACAAAAGCCTTTTGACAAGTTCTCAGGCAAAGCACAAACTGGAAATTCATAACAACAAAAGAGATTAAAAAATACAACAGGAAGACTAAGTCTACGCCACCTTAGCGTCCCGCTCCGTGGCAGAAGAAGGCATGGCAGAAGCAACACCAGCAGTTGGAGGAGGCGCGGATTCATCAGTAGCTGGAATCGAAGGAGCTGGCGCAGGAGAAGCTGCAGAGGCCGCTGAAGGAGAAATCATCACCACGATAGCAGGCGAAAACTTCTTCGCCTTCTCAAAGAAAGCCTTCAGCTCCGAGCGGGTATGGCCGTGGGAAGAGCCAATCTTCTCCCAGTCCAACTCCGCGCCATGTGTATATGAAAATGCAATGGCCCCCTCGGCACCTCGCTTCAAAGAAAGGCCTTTCATTTGAAGGACGGGGTCTTCAGTAGTGTCGAAGGCTTGGACGAGTTTCCTTACATCATTGTTTGGAACCTCCGCCTTCTGTTTGGGCCATAACCTGACAAAGATCCGCGTAAGAACGCGGTTATCTAACTCGAAGATTTCCTGGACAGATGTACAGTTCGCCTCAAGTAAGCTAACCGAAGCCATGAGAGGATCATTGTTTGATGGCAAAGTCGACAAAGACACCTTGGTGCGTTCTGTAGAACCAAGGGGAGACAAAGCAGCAGAAGAGGAAAATATTGGCGAGTAAAAGAAAACAAGTAAAACAACGATAGAAGAAGACGAAAAATATAGAATATACCTCCAGCAGCAGCGGATATTGTGTTCAGCCGCTCAGCCACGGCTTGCTCCCTCTGGAGGTGCTCCTTTTTCATATCAGCCAAGGCTTTCTCCGCTTTCTTCGCCCTGGTCAATGCTGATTTATTTGACTTCTCAGCACTAACCTTGGCAGTAGTCATGGCGTCAAAAGCTTTCCGAGCAACGCTAAGTTCAGTTTCCAGCGAAGAAATGCGTGCGTTGGCTCTCACTAAAGCATCTAAAAGATAGCAAGAAGGAAAGAAAAAGTCAAGCAATAAGCAAAGAAGAGCCTGCAAGATAAGCAGTATAGGAAAATGAGTTCACCTTCGGAAACCCTAGCAGCTTTCAAATACTCAGCACACTCAGCACCCAAGGCAGCAAACTTTTTCAACAATATCTAACAAAAAAGAACATGTGAGCATATGGATGACACGAAGAAAATAAGTCAAAGGGAATTACTCACATCATCAGGGGAGCCCGCGGACTCGGGGGCTTCAAGAGAAACATCGAATTCCTTCGATTTCTTCGACCGTTTGATGCTCCGGGACACGGGAACTTTCTTGACAGGAGCTCTGGAGGCCTTCGGAGATTTCACGGTCGGTTCAACTTCTGCCATGGGAGATTCATCGGCAGTTGTATCCTCAGTAGGAGGAGCCGTGGTAGCATCCCTCTTCGGGTCCTCATCATCACTGCAAAGAAAGCAAAGCAAGCAGGTTTTAACTCAACAAGGGAAAAAAGAGAGCAAACACAATAAAATTATAGATTACACAGAACATTTACAATGCCATGTAGTCGAACAACTCTAGGTCATCTTCTTGGACAAGGGTTGCACCGGCTGCAGTTCTCTGGACGGAGGTACTCGAAGAAGCAAGCTCTTCGACACGCTTCCTCTTTTTATCAACAACAAGATCTTCTCATAGTGCAGGAGGAGGCAACGTCGTCGAGCTTGTCTGTAACATCCCAAATTTTCAAAATTTTAAAATTCATCATGCATTCATGGCATATAGCATATCATGGTCTTCTCCAAAGTTTTGAATCTTATTCTTTCAAAGAATATTGTTTCAAATGCCTTTACCCCAAATTTTAGAAACAAAAAGGTTTCAAAAAGAAAGTATTTTAAAAATGAGTACCATTAGTTATGGAGCTATTTTATTTTCTTTAGTAAATTTTTGAAAACCAAATATTGGGAAGTTGTCATTTAAAATTTAACTTCCTATGTATTTGGAATTCTATGTTTAAATTCTTGCATTTTATTCTTTTTCCATCATATCACCAAACTCTTAGTTTATGGGTTTTAAACACACTTTTTAAAGAGCAACTGTGGTCAGCATCGATTTTATTTAAATCAGAATAGAATAGCCCTTTCAAAACCCAAAACAGATTTCTGAAACAAAAGAAAAGGAATATCAAAAAAAAAGGAAGAGACCCAGCAGCCACTTGGGCCGCACCTGGTAGCCGCCGGCCCAGCTCACCCCCGAACCGGCCCAACCCCGCTCCCCCCTCCCCTCTCTCTCCGCCAAGCGGGACCCGCTCGTCAGAACGTTCTTCCCTCCCTCCCCCCTAATTCCTCTCCTGGAAATGGAAACGCTCGCCGGCGTTACTCCCCGGCGATTACTCGTGGATTAATTGGCCATCAAGACCGCTCCTATAAAGCCCACGCCCACGCCCTCCTCTCCTTCCCCTTCCATCCCCCTCTCGATTCGGAGCCGCCAGGCTGCACAAATTGCTCGCCGCAGCTGCTGACTTCCGCCACTGTCTTCGTCGGAAATCAGCACACCGGTGAGACCCCGGTACCCCCTTCTAGTCCCAGCACCTTCCTTTCTCCCTTGCACATCTCGCTGACACGGTTTGGTGGATTTTCGTGCACCAGATCGACGAGACCGTCCCCAAGCCGAAGCCGCCATCCGCCTCTGCAAGTTCGGCGAGGAACCGCCGACGAACCCGAGCACCTCGAGCTCTTCAACCTCGCCACCGAACTCACCATGGCAGTGCGAACCTCATCCGCACATCCTTCAACGCCGGGAACCCCTGCAGTGACGAGAACGTCCACGCCCCAGCCGCAGATCGCCGGAACCCTAGGCTGCTCCGATGAGCTTCTCCCCTTTCCCCTCTGGCCGTCTGATCTAGATCCCGCGGCCCAGATAGATTTTCTTTACCGAATCGGTATTGGCCTATAGCGTCGCGCCACGTCGCCTGCCCGGTCGGCCTGCCCAGTCAAACCAGTCAAAACTCTTTTCAAATTCGAATTCAAATCTCAGGATTGATACAGATCTTGTAAAATCGATAGAAAATAAAATACTTGGCCAAAAATTACAAATAATACCTCGTTGGAATCCTTAGAAGTAGTAGAATCCAGTAGTACATTAAAACCTTATATTTTATGGGTTCATTTTGAATCTATCATCAGATCTGAATCAAACCTTCGGTTACATATTAATTTCATAACTTTTGTTCTGTGAGTCCAAATGCTACATTTTTGTAGTCTATGGAATCCTTGGAACATATAGAACACTCCAGAAGCAAAAGTTTTCAAAGTTGATACGTGCACAAACTTGCTACTGTTAAATATGTTCAAATCACCATTTTCATCACCATTTGAAATCTAAAAACTATTTTTGAGTGAAACCACTTGCAGTGGCTTCAAGCTACTGTCACCTAACCAGTGGTACCTCAAACCTATTTTTACAGTACAGTACCAAACCAAAACCTATTTTCAGAGGTGTTACCCTATTTTGTCAAATAAACTATTTGCTTAATGCATTGATAATTGTTTAATGAAACTTTTCTAACACCACACACTAATTTTCAAAGGTATCATACTTCATCTTATACAACATCTTCACACATTCACTTAGTGTGTGAAATTAAAATGACATTTGCATACATGCATACATGTCTATGTTTGTCATTAGAAATAGATTATTGATTGCTTGAATGTTTGGTTTGAATAGATTGTGAAGAGGAGCAAGACAACCTTTGTGACTGTTGTGAGTGTGCAAGCTGCTACCAAGGCAAGTGACACACATATCCCCTACCTATCTTTACTACTGTATTAGTGTGTTTCAGTAGTATGCATGATAGGTGAAATGTTCAACTGTTTTATCAAATGCTTAGATCCTAGTAGTATGTAGCTATCCTTCAAACTCCACCTGTTAGGATGCTAAATACTTAGAAAAATATTGATGCCATGCTTGATCACTTGATAAAAGTGTTTTGAGGACAAATTAAGAACTTCAACTAAAATGAAACACCTGGGTGGATTGGTTTGATAAGAGGCGGCGAAGTAGGTGGGTTCTGGGACGCATGCCTCGTCGAGAGGATGTGGGTTCAGAATGCCGCTCGGGATGGCCACCCAGGAACAAAGAGGTTACTATGTCTTCCATGCTTAGAGTGCTTCCAGTGCAGCCTTATGACATTATGGGCTCTGTCTTGACTGATTAGATGTGGGAGTGCAACTTGTGTGCAAGAAGTGGCTGGTAGTTGAATTGTAGGTTGGGGACGGAGCTTGCCAGTTAGTTGCCCTCTCCTTCTAAAAGGTCTCGTTTCATTTTATGTATGGGCATACAATGAATCGTAAGGTGAAAGTGCACAACCCTTGCAAGGTGTCAAAACTAATCGATTAGCCGAGTCCTCGGTTATGGACAATTGAGTCTCTGGACATGGAATGTACGGAAGAATCTCATCACCGATTCTGAATGACTAAAATCTGTCTAGAAACCCCTAGGTAGGAACTAAGGACCATGCACTCCGAGGGGTGGTGGTGCCTGAGGTTCCAACTTTGTTGAATTGCGCCCAGTGCTACATAACTTGCAACTATGTAGTATTTGGGGGTTATTTCGACCCTTGAAAAGTTAAAATTGTTGAAAAGAAAGTTTTGGAAAGTATAGGACAAAATTGGCTTTATGCAAATTTAGCCCAGAGATCCACCAGCCAAATAGCATGTAGCTAGTTCTTTCACAACTGCCACCAAATAAGTGTCATTTGCCAGTACATCATTGTACTGACCCCCATTCATGGGGCTGCATAATCAAATGTGCAGGTTCTTCTGATGAGGAGTGAAGTGTTAGGATCTCGAGTCTACATACCAACATGACTGCCTGTGGCACATGGTGAAGATGGAGGCTCGCTACTATTTTAGTTTCCGTTGTGTCAAGTTGAACTCTGTTATTTGTTTCAGTCCATGAGACTATGAGGATTTGTAATAATTTGTGAGACCTATGTATCTGGATCTGCGTGTAATCTTGATACTATGCAATGATTACTATATTTTGTTCTGTGGTGCTATCATTGATCCAGGGAATAGCACATAACATAGGTGTTCCACCTTAATCCAAAGGTGGGGCGTTACATTGTCTCATCTTCTGATACTTCGACATCATTACCGTCCTGATTTTCTTCAGCCTCGAGGGCTTCAGAAACAGCAGAACCAAGATCCACTGGAAGAGGACCCTCCTCTGGAAGGGGAGGGCGTGAAACAAGGAATTGGTGACCCTGCAAAGGAAGCAAGTCAGTAAAATCATCGAGACATGCCTAATGAAAGCAGGAAGATGATGGGAAACACGAAAGTTGAGAACGCAAAGAAAAACATACCTCGGGCAAAGGGTGCTTGGAGTTGAAATAGTGGGCGGCCAAGTCCGCAACTGCGTGATCCTTGGTGAGCTTGGTGAGATTCCTGACTCGCTTGTCGACATCTTGCTTCTCAATTAACTTTCTAGAGACTCGAGAAGAATCCACCAAGCCAGAGTAACTCCAAAGCTTGGAGAGACGATGTTGCAGGGGCTGAACCCGACGTTGTACGAAAAAAGCCATGAGTTGGATACCCGACAGAGCTCCTCCTCTACCTCCTTTCAGAGCTTGAATGCGATCCAACAGTGGTGAAACCTCCTTCATCTCAGCATCCGTGGGAGGAGAATCCCACGATGCCAATTTTTTCAACTCTTTGGAGGCATCAAAAGGAGCTAAGCCGTACTCATCTTCGGAGGAGGCTTTACAGTCTTTGATGTAGAACCATTTGGTCCTCCAGCCCTGGACCGATGCAGACATGGAAAATTCCAAATACTGAGCTTCGGCGTGCACAGAAACGACAGCCCCGCCCAGTTCAGGCTTATGGGATAAAGAAACGTTGGGGCGGAGCCGAAAGATGGACCTCCAAAGCAGAAAATGGGGTTCGATACCCAAAAACGACTCTCAAAGTGTCACGAAGCAGGCAATGTGGAGGATAGAATTTGGGGTGAGCTGGTGAAGCTGCACACCATAAAAATAAAGAAGCCCATGAAGAAATTCGTGAGCAGGAAGAGAGAGTCCGCGGAGAAGGAAAGTGAGAAACATAACCCGGTAGCCGCTCGAGGGCTTGGGGATCCGCTCGGTGGTGGGGAAGACAATGGAGTCCTTGTCGGAAACGAGACCGTCCGCTTTGGCCTTGTCCAACTCCTTCTGCGTGAGAGTGGAGGGCACCCAGCTCGTTGAGGAGTTTGCTTTACCCTTGGTCATCTTGGTCTTCGCCGCTAGGTGCTTCACGCGCATCTACGAATCTGCGCTCGAGGGCTATGCAGGAGAAGAACAGGGCGCAGAGATTGACAATGGTGGCGGCGGCGGAGACAAAGAACTGGTAAACAGTACAAAATCTCCACTCTCCCCTAATATACCTTCTCAGTGAAGGAAAGTGGGCTCACACGTGGCGCAAGGAGAGGAAGCGGCAGCCCACTAACGGGCAGGGAAAATACAAAATTACCACACCGCCCACAAAACGGTTCGCGCTCAGTTTATGTGACGTATAGGGAAATTTGGCCACTGACATCATGAAGAAGATACAAGACCAACGGTATACTCGACAGATGCGTATACTCGATAAATACTGAATATAGCGAATTGTGATGACAAGGAAGTAGAGAAAAACGATCAGCGCCGACAATACAGGAGTCAATTTTGGAGACTATATCCGGAAAACATTCGACTATAGCCTTGGGGGCTACTACCATCGGGAGCACTGAGTGCGCCCCCGACGATATTATTATTAAAATATTTCGAGTTGACATGTAAAGAAGGAGCACATTATATTTGAGCCTACACTCGAAATTTTTGACTATAGCCTCGGGGGCTACTCCCATCGGGAGCGCCGGGCGCGCACCCGATGATGATTATTCATGAGCTGGAGTAAGGAAGGTGAAGAAATAATTCGTACATGACTTTACTCCCATCGGGAGCAAGGTTTTTTATAAATCATGGTTATCTAACCCGAATATTTTGTGCATTGGATCAGTCAAACAAGGCTATGACATATGATTCTCGAGTTGCGTCATTGCGACAAAACTCGAATGCCGTGATTTATCACGAAGGTAAGACCCCGGGATCCGTCCTGCGTGGCCCGGTATACGCACATGGATGCGCTCTGCTGGTATATATCCGTGTCTACGACGCAAAGAAAATCCTGGTGGACGCACTGGGTACCCTGAGAACCACTGGGATCCCTTCTTTGTAAGTCCTAAATGCAGCAAAAGAATGGATTTGACCAGTTTCCCGAATTCAAGTCCAAGGGGATTGAATTTGAAGTAGGTGACAAGTATCTGTTCCGGCAGTTAGCTGGCCTCCTGATCCGTCAGAGTTATCAGGCTTGGTTCATCAAGACCCCTTGCAAAGTACTATAAAGCCAAGTCAAAGATCTGAAGAGATGATGAAGTCGAAGAATTAATTAAGTCGAAGATTTAAAGATTAGAGATTCAACCCGAATCTGCAATTCTGCTAGAATCTCAGGGGCTACTGACAAGGGTATAGATAATAGAGCCCGTTAGTTGAGTACCCCTAAGGCCCGTTAAGCTAGGCCCAATTGTAATACTAGTCAAAATACGAGTTCTTACCGTATGTCAATATTGTAATCTGTATCGGACCCTACCCGATCCTCGAGACCTGGCCACCTATATATAGGGGCCAGGAGGGGACGGTGTAGGCCAGATTGAAAGCAAGCCAAGTTCTACACCCACGTTTACTTTCATAGCCACCTTGTTTGACTAATTTTACCTTCGAGTTCATCCGACGCCCTATCTCCCCGATCCTAAGTCTTTCATCTAGGACATTTGTTGAGTTAACCCCTCGTCAATCATAGAGGCTTATGGCGACTTTGTATGAGTCAAACATGTGTGAGCATGCGCCAAGTCAACCCAAATAAAGCATCAAAGGAGAAATCCAAAATAATGCCTCCAAATAACTAAAACAACGCATGATTTTTTCAAAGGCTCATTAAGCAATCTCAGTCATTTGAGACAAGTCATGCTACAGCAAAACCACTAAGCATACTATCAAAAAGACATCAAGCACGACATGCAAAAGCCTAGGCCGCAGTCTACACAAGCTCCTTTTTGTACCACTTTTTTGCATGAAATTTTTTCTCTTTTCCGACACCATTTGAACCTTATTGAAACAACTCGTTTGATGACTACCAACATGGACCAGAGGTCAAAATACACATTGATATAAAGATATAAGAAGATCTGAACAAAAATCAAGGCGAAAAATGAAAGCTAAACGCAGTTCTAGAAAAAGAGAACACTCGTTGAAGGATAAGAGAGAAAAACGGAGTGTTCTTGGCAAATGAAAAGCAAGGCAACTTATCCAAAAGGAATTTGTTGGGGTCCAACCATTTATTTCAGCAAACAAAACTAAAGAAAACTGAAAACTAAAGACAACTGACGCTCCAAGAAAAACGCATAATGCATGAAGCAATAAAAATATAGTGTGTTGAAAGGTGACCTGATTTTTGCCGAAGAAGAAGGGGTGCCTCGGGGGCATCCCCAAGTTTTGACACTTGTACCTCTTGAATATTTCTTGGGGTGCGTGGGCATCCCCAAGCTTGAGCTTTTGTCCATTCTTCAACTCATCTCATCATTCTCCAATCCCTACACTTGAAAACTTCCTTCATACAAAACTAAACACAATTCTATTAGCAACATTAGTGTAAGCATAGCAATGAATCAACCCTTTTTTGCTTCAGATTTCAACTCAAAACCACCACATATAAAGCATATACTACTGTATCAACTTCCCCAAAAGTTTCGTGATCAAAAGAACTCAAAAAGAAAGCGATAAAGAGGCAAACACAAATAGTGGCAGAAATCTGTCAAAACAGAACAGGTGACAAAGGTTGATTTTTTCGAGGGTTCGCTGTTGCTCAAATCAAAAAGTGTCTAACTAATGAAAGTTTGGATATAACCTGGGGCATATGCACAAGAAATTTCAGGTTAAAAAGATATTCTAAGAATTTTCATGAATTTTTACGGTGCAGCACCGAAATCTGTTTCGGGACAGCAACATCCCCAAATCTTACCTCACTCAAATTAGAGGTTTCTCTTGGCACAACCACGAAATAAAAAGGATAAGGAGCGGTTATTACAGTAGTAATAACTTCCAAGACTCAAATAAAAGAAAAATTACTGAAATTAAAAAAATGGGTTATCTCCCAAGAGTGCTTTTCTTTAATGCCTTTGAGCTAGGCGCAGAAAGTGCAAATCAAGTAATATCAAGCGATGAAGCATCAAGCTCATAATTTGCTCTAAGAATAGAGTCAAAAAGAAATTTCTTTCTCTTCCTAGGGAAGTGTTCCATACCTTTCTTGAGTGGGAATTGATATTTGATGGTGCCTTCCCTCATATCAATGATGGCACCTACAGTTCGAAGAAAAGGTCTTCCCAAAATAATAGGACATGAAGCATTGCATTCAACATCCATGACAAGAAAATCAATGGGAACAAGGTTATTGTTAACCATAATAAGAACATCATTAATCCTTCCCAAATGTTTCTTCTTAGCAACATCAGCAATAGGAACATCATAATAACACTTTTCAAGCGGTGGTAAATCAAGCATGTCATAAATCTTTCTAGGCATAATAGAAATACTAGCACCACATAAAACATGGAAATCAAAACCATTAACATGCACATCAATGATGGGTTCCCAACCATCTTCTAATTTCTTGGGAATAGAGGCTTTTTGCTTCAACTTTTCATCCCTAATTTTCATAAGAGCATTGGTAACATGCTTAGTAAAAGCAACATTTATAGGACTAGCATTAGGAGTCAAAGCAAGCTTTTGCAAGAAAAAAATAACTTCAGATATATTGCAGCCATCAACATCAAAATCAATAAAGGAAATACAGCTATCATCTCCTACACTCCAAAAAAATTCAGCACTCTTTTGAGAAAAAGTTTTAGCTGTTTTGGGCTTTTTAACACTAGGAGTAGGAGGTTTCTCTACACCAATAAAAGTAAGAGGATTGCTAGCATTAGGAACAACATCATTAGAGGTAGTAATGGTACATACCTTCATCTTTCTAGCCATCTCATCTTCTCTTTCCCACCTGGCATGCAATTCTGCTAACATCCTAACATTTTCATCAATTCTGACTTGGATAGTGTTAGCAGTGGCAAAAGTATTGTTCTCTTTCACGTCATTAGGCAACACTTTTAATTTCAGAAGTTCAACATCAAGAGCAAGGCTATCAACTTTAGAAGCAAGAATATCAATTTTGCCTAACTTTTCCTCAACAGACTTATTAAAAGCAGTTTGCTTACCGATGAAGTCCTTGAGCATGACTTCAAGCTCAGAGGGCGCGGCCCTAGTGTTGTTGGAGGAATTACCATAAGACTAACCATAACCATTACCATTGGTAGAAGGATATGGCCTATAATTGTTACTAGCAAAATTATTCCTATAAGCATTGTTGTTGAAATTATTATTTCTAATGAAGTTTACATCAACATGCTCTTCATGAGCAACCAAAGAGGCCAAAGGAACATTATTAGTATCTACATGAGTCCTATCATTAGAAAGCATAAGCATTATAGCATAAATCTTATCACTCAAGGAAGAGGTTTCCTCAACAAAATTTACCTTTTTACCTTGTGGAGCTCTCTCGGTGTGCCATTCAGAATAATTTATCATCATATTGTCGAGAAGCTTCATTGCGGCGCCCAAGGTAAGGGACATAAAAGTGCCTCCAACAGCTGAATCCAATAGGTTCCTTGAAGAAAAATTCAGTCCTGCATAAAAAGTTTGGACAATCATCCAAGTAGTCAGTCTATGAGTAGGGCAATTCTTTATCATAGATTTCATTCTTTCCCAAGCTTGAGCAACATGTTCATTATCTAACTGGCTAAACTTCATAATATTGCTACGCAAAGCTATAATCTTACCAGGAGGATAATATCTTCCAATAAAAGCATCCTTACACTTAGCCCATGAATCAATACTATTTTTAGGCAAAGACATCAACCAATCCTTAGCTTTTCCTCTCAAAGAAAAAGGAAACAACTTAAGCTTAATAATATCACTCTCTATATCCTTATATTTCTGCATCTGACATAGCTCAACAAAATTGTTGAGATGAGCTGCAACATCATCAGTACTAGCACCAGAAAATTGCACTTTCATAACAAGGTTCAACAAAGCAGGCTTTATCTCAGAAAAATCAGCAGCAGGAGCAGGTGGCGCAATAGGAGTGCAGATAAAATCGCTATTATTAGTGCTAGTAAAATCACACAACTTGGTGTTTGATACGTCTCAAACGTATCTATAATTTTTGATGCTCCATGCTTGTTTTTACACCATTTGCCTATTGTTTCGTTACACTTAGTGGTACTTTTATACATTTTCTGGGACTAACCTATTAACGAAGTGCCACAGTGCCAGTTTCCTGTTTTCTGCTGTTTTTGTGTTTCAGAAGTGATACACAGGAAATATTCTCGGAATTGGACGAAACAAGTTCCTGAAGTCATATTTCACCGGGGAGCTCCCAAACATCCGAAGACCTGATGGAGGGGGGCCACGTGGCCCCCACACACAGGGGCGGCGCAGCCTGGCCCCTGGCCGCGCCAGCCCCGTGTGAGGCCGTGTGGCTCCACCTGTGACAGCCCCCCTTCGCCTACATATACCCCCTGACGAGAAAAACCTAAGGGCCCGATCAGTTTTCCAGAATACATCGCGATTCGCCGCCGCCGTCGACCCGAAGATCGGGAGGGTCCAGAAGCTCTTCCCGGCACCCTGCCGGAGAGGGGAATCGCCACCGGAGGTCTTCTTCATCGCCATGCTTGCCTCCGGAGCGATGAGTGAGTAGTCTACCTTGGACTATGGGTCCATAGCAGTAGCTAGATGGTTGTCTTCTCCACCATGTGCTTCATGTTTAGATCTCATGAGCTGCCCTACATGATTGAGATCACCGTTATGTAATACTATGATGTTGGTTTGTTGGGATCCGATGAATATTGGTGTTTATGATTAAGTTGTTGTACTAAATTATATCTTTTGTTATCTCTATGTTGTTTATGATCTTGCATGCTCTCCGTTGTTAGTAGCTATCTTGGCCGAGTAGATGCTAGTGACTCCAAGAGGGGGTATTTATGCTCGATAGTGGGTTCATGCCTCTATTTCACCTGGGGGAGTGACAGAAACCTCTAAGGTGGTAGATGTGCTGTTGCTACTAGGGAGAAAACAACATTCATATGCTCAAGGGCATATGCTTTGTTTACATTACACACTTTGCTTAATGCAATTATCTGTTGTTCGCAACTTAATACTTTTGGGGTGTTCGGATGATATCCCCGAGGGTGGATTATTAGTCATAGATGCAGTTGGATGGAGGTCTATGTATTTTGTTGTAATGCCCAGAGTAAATCTCATAGTGATCTTCTTGACATATCACGTTATCTTTATTCTATCAATTGCCCAACTGTAATTTGTTTACCCAGCATGTTATTTATCTATGGAGAGACACCACTAGTGAACTGTTGACCCCGGTCCTATTTTAATCATATTGCAATCACCTGTTTACTTTTCCCGCACTGTTTACTTTACTCGCATATTACTACTGTTTTCCACTCGATACACTCATAACCTTTGTTTCAAGCAAACCGGTGAGATTGACAACCTCATCGCAAGTTGGGAGCAAAGTATTTGTTTGTGTGTGTGCAGGTTCTACGTTGCAGCTAGCAAGCAAAGCTTGGACGAGGCGCCATATATAAATTGTCCGCTGCTGTCGCAAACTAGTCCGCATCACCTTCAGTCGTCACCGTCCCTCTTCTTCAAGAACGATATTAAACCTTGGTTTCTTAACTGAGGGAAAACTAGCTGCTATACTCATCACACCTTCCTCTTGGGGTTCCTAACGGGATGGTCATTCACCACGCATCAAGCTAATTTTCTGGCGCCGTTGCCGGGGAAGAGAGAAGACTTCTGCGAGGGGAGTTCTTCGCACACACATTCTTTACTTTGTTATTTGTTTTGCTTTACTTTATTTTATTTTACCTGCACTGCTTTTTATATCAAAATCCCAAAAAAATTAGAATCCTTGGTAGTTGTTTTTACTTATCTGCTTTTAGTTTTGTTACAATGAGTAATCCTGAAGTAGAAGTTCGTAGTTTCAAGCAACAAGGGGGAGAAAGTTTAAAAGATGCTTGGTACCGTATTAACAATGCTCATCATAGGTGTACCAAAAAGCACTCCACCACGATCCTCCTCAGAAATTTTTATGTTGGTATATCTAGCTGGAATAGGTATATTCTTGATACTCTTACAAGAGGTAATTTTCTGGGTACTCCCGTGGGAGAAGCATGCACTATAATTGAAAGTTTAGTGGGAGTACCGCCTATTCATGTGGCTAAGACTGAGACCACCTTGGAAGAGGTGGTAGAAAAGCTCAGCTCCTTAGAAAAAAGTTTGCCAAGTATCCTAGAAAATGTTAGCCGCGACAGTAAATTAATAGAAAACATTGGTAAGAGAATTACCATTTTAGAGGCTAGCACTACTCATGACAATCAAAACTTGAGGATTGGTAAACTAGAGGAGTCTATGGAAACTCTTAGTTTAATCTTCTCTTCTCTTAAATTTAAGAAGGAGAAAGTGTTTGTTGGAAAAGAGCAAAAATTTATGTATGTTCCCAAGGTTTCTGCGCTTAAATCTCGACATGTTCTTAAGATTGGTAAGACTCTTAGTTCTACTAAGGGTGACTTGCAGGTTGAATCATCTTCGGGAACCTTTAAAGAGCCTACTGAGGTAACTAGCACTTCATCTATTGATATTACTTGATTCACAATTTTCTGCGCCTAGCTCAAAGGCGTTAAAGAAAAGCACTCTTGGGAGATAACCCATTGTTTACTTTTCAGTACTTTTTCTTTTATTTGAGTCTTGGAAGTCATTACTACTGTAATGACCGCTCCTTATCTTGTTTATTTCGTTTTTGTGCCAAGAGAAGCCTCTAATTTGAGTGAGGTAAAGATTTGGGGTTATTGCTGTCCTGAAACTGTTTTCGGTGCTGCACCGTAAAAATTCGTGAAAATTCTATGTTTATCTTTTGGACCTGCGATTTCTTGTGCATATGCCCCAGGTTATATACAAACTTTTCTTAGTTGAACACTTTTTGATTTGAGGAACAGAAAATCCCTCAAAAATTCGTCCATTATCAGCTGTCCAGTTTTGACAGATTTCTGCCAATATTTGTTTTTGCCACTTTATCGCTTTCTTTTGAGTTCTTTTTGATCATGGAACTCTTGTGGAAGTTGCTACAGTAGTATATACTTTATATGTGATGGTTTTGGGTTGAAACCTGAAGCTAAAAGAGGTTGAATATATTTTATGCTTATACTAATGTTGCTAATAGAATTGTGTTTAGTTTTGTATGAAGGAAGTTTTCAAGTGTGGGGATTGGAGAATGATGAGATGAGTTGAAGAATGGACAAAAGCTCAAGCTTGGGGATGCCCATGCATCACCCCAAGCAATATCCAAGAAGTACAAGCGTCAAAGCTTGGGGATGCCCCCGAGGCACCCCTTCTTTATCGGCAAAAATCAGGTCACCTTTCAAAACACTATATTTTTATTGCTTCATGCACTATGTGTTTTTCTTGGAGCGTCAGTTGTTTTAGTTTTCTTAGTTTGTTTAGTTTGTTTGTTTGCTGCAATAAATGGTTGGACCCCAACAAATTTACTTTGGAGGAGATGTACTCGTTTTCATTTGCAAAGAATGCTCTAGTTTTCACTCTTATTCAAAATCGAGCATTCTACTTTTTCTGCTACTGCTTTTGGTTTTCATTTTCGCCTTGATATGCGTTCAGATCTTGTCATATCTTTTCATCAAGGTGTATTTTTGCCTCTGATCTTTATTGGTTTTCATCAAAAGAGGTGTTTATAAAATTTTCAAATGGTGTTGGAAAAGAGAAAAAGCTTTGTGCAAAATAGTGGTACAAGAAGGAGCTTGTGTAGACTGCGGCTTAGGCTTTTTCATGTCATGCTTGATGTCTTTTTGATAGTATGCTTAGTGGTTTTTCTGTAGCATGACTTCTCTCAAATAACTGAGATTGCTTAATGAGCCTTTCAAAAAATCATGCATTGTTTTTATTGTATGGAAGCATTATTTTGGTTTTCTCCTTGATGCTTTATTTGGGTTGACTTGGCGCATGCTCACACATGTTAGACTCTTCCAAAGTCGCCATTAGCCTTCATGATCATTTAGTTTTTGACTTTTGATGCCATCGTATGCTTCTTTTAATGTCGCTTTGTCGCTTTGCATGATTATGGCCATTATTGCTCTCTTAGTTGGTCGCTCCCAGTCTTTTGCTAGCCCTCGCCTTGTACTGAGTATGAGCTCTACTCGTGCATCCAACTCCTAAAAGCCAAGTTTTCCATTGTGTCCACCATACATACCTACTAGCAATTTGCTATTCCAAGTAAATTTGACTTGCTTTTATATTCTCTTCAAATTAAACTCTTACCAGTGTTATGTGAAATTCGGTCAGTAAAGCTCTCACGAACCGGAAGGCACACTTTTCTTTTTCCGGTTCTTAAAATTTTGACATTGTGGTCTTTTATGCTGAGTTGTTATGCTTGCAAGTTGTAAGTTGGATTCTAGCCCAGCCATGTTGTCATGGGGCAAGCTTTCAACATTGTACTTCTTTTTGAGTTGATATCGTGATCTTTTGTTTATGGATGCCCGCTGTGTGAAATGAATTGGGAATCTTGTGAGGATCATGGAGTTTTTATATGTGTTAGGGAAACGCCGGGCCGCCAATCTAAGCCATGCATAATTCATGGTGGAAATTTGCAGCATACCCATGGTGAACATTCGACGACGCATCTCACAATAAAAAGCTAAACAATATAGCAAATAAAAGAGATGTCGAGGTGTTCATTGTCTGCTTGTCCTGTCATTTTGGTGTGGGCTTGTTCCATGTCATCGGGCACGGAGGTACCCCATTGGCGGTTCTCAATGATATGCATATACTTACAATGACAAGAGCCTTGCTTGGGACTCTAAGTAAACTAGCATGGTTTGGGTACTTGTATTCACGGGACACGAGGTTTTCAACTTATGATTTGTCAAGCATATGCATCATAATTGTTCTCGCATTAACTTTAACCATTCAAGATGCTTATGATGGGGGCAATGAGAGCTCAAAGCCGGTAAGTACCATAATTTTTGAAGGTTATAAAACTTGCAATCACTGCTTCCCTCTGCGAAGGGCCTTTCTTTTACTTTTATGTTGAGTCACCACCTTCTTTCTTTATGCACCATTAAGAGAGCATAGTTGTCATTCTTAGTGTGATATGCATTGTCCCAAGGTTCATTGATTGACTCATATTGTTGGTTTCACTTGTTCTTAAATTATTTGTATCTAGTCGCCCTCTTAAACTTTGAGGTGTCCTATGCATTTATGTTTTGCTCTCTTTGAAGGACAAGCTGAAAACCATTTGCATGTTTTTCCTTATGATTTGAACACACGTTTGACTTTCATTGTTTCATTACCATGATCTTTTGTTTGTGTTCATTTACATGTTTACAACATGGTTGCTAAGTTCTTATTGTCATGATTATATCTTTCATGCCCATGTTTTAAGTTCTATTGATCCCAGCTCACATTGCTTGCATATATGATCAAGATTGTGTAGGTGCATGTCACCTCAAAAATTATTCTTTTGTTATCACTTACCTACTCGAGGACGAGCAGGAGTTAAGCTTGGGGATGCTTGATACGTCTCAAACGTATCTATAATTTTTGATGCTCCATGCTTGTTTTTACACCATTTGCCTATTGTTTCGTTACACTTAGTGGTACTTTTATACATTTTCCGGGACTAACCTATTAACGAAGTGCCACAGTGCCAGTTTCCTGTTTTCTGCTGTTTTTGTGTTTCAGAAGTGATACACAGGAAATATTCTCGGAATTGGACGAAACAAGTTCCTGAAGTCATATTTCACCGGGGAGATCCCAAACATCCGAAGACCTGACGGAGGGGGGCCACGTGGCCCCCACACACAGGGGCGGCGCGGCCTGGCCCCTGGCCGCGCCAGCCCCGTGTGAGGCCGCGTGGCTCCACCTCTGACAGCCCCCCTTCGCCTACATATACCCCCTGACGAGAAAAACCTAAGGGCCCGATCAGTTTTCCAGAATACATCGCGATCCGCCGCCGCCGTCGACCCGAAGATCGGGAGGGTCCAGAAGCTCTTCCCGGCACCCTGCCGGAGAGGGGAATCGCCACCGGAGGTCTTCTTCATCGCCATGCTTGCCTCCGGAGCGATGAGTGAGTAGTCTACCTTGGACTATGGGTCCATAGCAGTAGCTAGATGGTTGTCTTCTCCACCATGTGCTTCATGTTTAGATCTCATGAGCTGCCCTACATGATTGAGATCACCGTTATGTAATACTATGATGTTGGTTTGTTGGGATCCGATGAATATTGGTGTTTATGATTAAGTTGCTGTACTAAATTATATCTTTTGTTATCTCTATGTTGTTTATGATCTTGCATGCTCTCCGTTGTTAGTAGCTATCTTGGCCGAGTAGTTGCTAGTGACTCCAAGAGGGGGTATTTATGCTCGATAGTGGGTTCATGCCTCTATTTCACCTGGGGGAGTGACAGAAACCTCTAAGGTGGTAGATGTGATGTTGCTACTAGGGAGAAAACAACATTCATATGCTCAAGGGCATATGCTTTGTTTACATTACACACTTTGCTTAATGCAATTATCTGTTGTTCGCAACTTAATACTTTTGGGGTGTTCGGATGATATCCCCGAGGGTGGATTATTAGTCATAGATGCAGTTGGATGGCGGTCTATGTATTTTGTTGTAATGCCCAGAGTAAATCTCATAGTGATCTTCTTGACATATCACGTTATCTTTATTCTATCAATTGCCCAACTGTAATTTGTTTACCCAGCATGTTATTTATCTATGGAGAGACACCACTAGTGAACTGTGGACCCCGGTCCTATTTTAATCATATTGCAATCACCTGTTTACTTTTCCCGCACTATTTACTTTACTCGCATATTACTACTGTTTTCCACTCGATACACTCATAACCTTTGTTTCAAGCAAACCGGTGAGATTGACAACCTCATCGCAAGTTGGGAGCAAAGTATTTGTTTGTGTGTGTGCAGGTTCCACGTTGCAGCTAGCAAGCAAAGCTTGGACGAGGCGCCATATATAAATTGTCCGCTGTTGTCGCAAACTAGTCCGCATCACCTTCAGTCGTCACCGTCCCTCTTCTTCAAGAACGATATTAAACCTTGGTTTCTTAACTAAGGGAAAACTAGCTGCTATACTCATCACACCTTCCTCTTGGGGTTCCCAACGGGCTGGTCATTCACCACGCATCAGTGTTCTCATGAGTACCCATTCTAGCAAAGCTAAAAGCAGACAAGTAAAAACAACTAATAGGAAACTAATTTTTTTGTGTTTTTGATAAAACGATGCAAGTAAAAATAAAGTAAAGCAAAACAATAAACAAAGTAAAGGATGTGCGTGCAAAACTCCCCTTGCAGAAGTCTTCTTTTTCCTCGGCAACGGCGCCAGAAAATTAGCTTGATGCAGCACGGTGTGGATATAATTTCACCGTCCAGTTGGGAACCCCAAGAGGAAGGTATGGTGAGCACAGTAGCAAATTTTCCCTCAGTAAGAAACCAAGGTTTGTCAGTCCAGGAAAAAGCCAAACGTCTGAAGGTGATGCTTGCTAGCTTAGTGACACTCCAGCAAGGGCACCGTTAACGATAACATGTTAGCGCGTCTTCAACTAGTAGCAACGTGGACCCTGCACACAACACAACCAAATACTTTGCTCCCAACTTACAATGAGGTTGTCAATCTCACCGGTTTGCTGTAAACAAAGGTATGAGCGTATCGAGTGGAAAGCAATAGTAGTATGCGAGAAAGTGAAAGGACACGGATGTCGCCTAGTGGGGAGTAAATAGGCGATTAAAAACTTTTACGAGTGGCTTGACAAATGCAGAATAAAACTAATGTTTAATTTGCCAAGCATACAAAACCTAAATAAACTAAGCTTACCTATGTGCACCAACAACTTATGTTAAACAAGATAAGAAACTATGTGATAGCAAGATATATAAGACTTCAAGCACGATGGCTATCACAAAGTAAATTGCATAAGTAAAGGAGCTCGGGTAAAGAAATAACCGAGGCACGCGGAGACGATGATGTATCCCGAAGTTCACACCCTTGCGGGTGCTAATCTCCGTTGGAGCGGTGTGGAGGCACAAGACTCCCCAAACGCCACAGAGGCTCACCGTAATCTCCTCGAGCCCTCCCACCAAGATGGAAGACCCGATCCACTATGGGACCCTTGAGGGCGGTCACCGAACCCGCACAAAGCTTGGGGCAACTCTACAACTTAATTGGAGGCTCCCAAATCCACAAAGCCACTAAGATAGGGGCACACTCCACAACTCAATTGGAGGATCCCAATAATCGCCACGGAGGCACCACAAAGCTTGGAAAGATCTCCACAACCTAATTGGAGCTCCCCAAGAAATCCACTAAGCCGTCTAGGGTTCCAAGAACCCAAGAGGAAGTAATCTTCTTGCTTTCACTTCCACGAAATCTCCGAGGAGAACTCAAACCAATGCAACCGATGCAATGGCAAGAACACACAAAGTGATCAAATCCTTCTCTCACAAATTCTACCAAAGCAACAAATGCTATGAAGGAAAATGAGAGGAAGAACAAGGAGGAAATCCACAAAGAACTCCAAGATCTAGATCCAAAGGTTTCCCTCACAAAGAGGAGAAAGTGATTGGTGGAAATGTAGATCTAGATCTCCTCTCTCTTTTCCCTAAAAAAGATTCAAGAAGCATGGGAGGAATGGAGGAGGGAGGGCAAGCTACTCAAGGTCAACAATGGAGGAGAGAGAGAAGGAGTAGCTACAGCCCAAGGAGGAAGAAGGGGGCCTTTTATAGGTCTCCCCATGAAAATAGCCGTTGCAGGCCACTTTCTCCGGAGTCTCTGGCCTTAGGAGGGAGGAGACTCCGGGCAGGGGCTAAAAAGCCTCTGCCCCCATCTCTGCGCTGAGCGGCACCTTAAGTTTTCGAGGTCCGGAGACTTGGGCCGGAGTCTCCGGTCCCTAGGGGCCAGAGACTTTGGCCTGGAAAAGTACCCGGAGGTTCCGGGCCAAAACTCCGGACGAAAAATGGCGAAAACACATTTTGGGCCAGAGTTTCCGGCCCTCCAAGGCCGGAGTCTCTGGCCCTAGAAAAGGCAGAAACAGCTGAAACCAAAACGACCATAACTTGAGCATCCGGACTCCGTTTTTGATGATCTTTGGCTTGTTGGAATCACAACAACGAGCTCTACAAGTCTATGCATAGAAACATCATAGTCCAACCAAGGAGGGTAAAACCAAATGAAGAAAGGTTTGACCTCTCTACAAAGACAAACCGGTAAAACCTCCAAACATCAAAAACACAATAAGAGTTTCATGCGAAATCCATTTTTGATGAGCTAGAGCTTGTCATGGAAATAACCACAAGCTCTAGAACCTCACATGGATAAAATACAAATAAGAACCAAGAAAGATGATGCTAAGTATGCAAAGGTTTGAGCTTTCTCTGAACGATATGATTAAGTTACTCACTCGAGAGCCCCTCTTGATAGTACGACTACCGATCCTATAATCCGGTCTCAAAACTAACACCATGAGATCGGAAAGAAAGAAACCCTATCAAGAACATACCTTTGCCTTGAGCATTCCATTTGAGCAAGATGATGATGGTCTTGACCTTCTCAAGTTGGACCACCTTTCTTGATTGCGCTTGCTCGGTGAAGTCTTGCGGATTGCTCCCCCATACTCCACTATGGGAGAGACTCTAGTAGAAATATCTTCAAATGACCATTATCACCAAATGGACACCGAGCTTCAAGCATATGATATTTTCCAGATGCCTATCTTGAAGATGCGCTTCGACTTGATCAATTATTGAATCAATTTTTCCTTTTCTACAAAGATGGTGTCTTGAAGATACACATGAGATCACACTCAATCTTATTCTTCAAGACACACTCAATATAGGATCAAATCCCTTATAACCAAACTTCATATTACTCCTTGAATAACACCTTGGTCATCACATAATATTCTTTAATTCTATCTTCATACAACCTTGAAACCAACAAATGGTTCAAGCATTGTCTACGGACAAGTCCTACAAATACAACTTAATGCAAACATTAGTCCATAGAGATTGTCATTAATTACCAAAACCACACATGGGGCACATGCTCTTTCAATCTCCCCCATTTTGGTAATTGATGACAATCTCTTTGAGAGGGTTTATATAATGAATTTAAAGAACTAAGATGGTTACACTAACATCAAATACTACAAAAGTATGTGATGCTAGTAGAACCATCATATATAGAGCAAAATCCCCCACAATCTATGCATGTGTGAATGAACTTGAATTTCATTGCATATATTGCCAACTAGTGTTGTTGGTGGAGTTTCTACTATATACTCAACCATGCAAAGCATGCAAGGCAAATGCTTAAGAACAAAACCAAAGCATGAAGCCCAACTCCCTTCAAACCCTCGAAACTTCTCCCCCATTGGCATCCATTGCCAGAATGGGCGGAAAGGCTTAGAAGGCCAAAATAGTGAGAGTTCCTCCTCAAGGTGTGCATGGCCCAAAAAGAGTGAAAACACATGCACAAATCGAAAAACACAAATTGGAGGAAATCAAACTATATTGAGGATCAAAGATTGCAAACAAAAAGGATGACATGATGGTTAAACTTTCAACAAAAGAAGATAGCAATCAAAATATCCAAATAGCGAATCAAATAAAGATATTATGAGAAGACCTAAACAATGCTCTAAATAATATGAAGAAGCTCCCCAAGGTTTGTGCACATCATATTCCATTTGAATTGAAGTATAAGGTGTACAAACATGGAATCATCACTCCCTTGATATTATTCAAAACAAAAATGATACCAAGTGACATCAAATGCTATGATAACCGCAAAATGGTGCTTTGAAATTAAATGAGGAAGTTCCCCAAGGTACGTGCACAAGATAGAATGTTTGCATTTGAATACAATTTGCACAACATGGAATCCTCACTCCCTCAATACCATTTAAAAAGCAACCATTAGAAGGAGATCATAAAAAAACATTAAGCTCAACACTTGCTTCAAAGAAATGGTTGAGCAACAAGTAAGGAACCGACATATTAAGCGGCTCAACCAAAGGAATGTGTGATAGGAATGACAAAGCATATTATAAGACTAGTACAAGGATGTACATAGAGCATCACATAGTCCTTAATGAATGATATTGCTTAGCATTCCATACCAACACACAAGGTTAGATGCTAGAAAAGTATGCATGAATAAGATACTTATTACCGAGATATCATTGGAAGGATGTAGTAGATAGGAGTTCTTCAATAATCCTAGCTTGCCACAAATTATCAACTAGTCACCGCTTCATCCTTATTATTGAGACAAGCACCAATATATCTCCCATGTATCTAAAACATATTTAAGTACAATATGGTCCCCAAACTCATTGGGTCCGAGGTAGTTAGAGACACTACAATATATAGGACAAGCTCCACATAAATATGTGCATATAGATATGAACTTGAATTTCATGCATATCTTAGCCGATTTAGGATTTATTGGAGTTTACCCTATATATTGGATCAAAGAAAGCAAAGCATGCCATAGAGTATACATTTAGTAAATATGCATGCACAAGACTTTCAAGAGCCAAAAGAGATACAATTTGGACAAAACACCAAGAAGACCAAGAAGTCACACAAAGGTGTGAAGAACTAAAGGTTCTCCAAATTATATCAAAGAATCAACTCAACACAAGATGGACTCCAAAGTCCACCAAGTGAACAAAGCAAATGCCAATGAGCATAAAGAATCACTAATACACACATGCCCAAAGACTTATCTCATTTTAAGAATATAGAGCAAAATCAAGAAAAGAGATAGCCATTCTCCCAAAGAGAGCAAGGTTCCAATAAACAAACCAAACTCTCCACTCTTTTATGATGGCACACTAAGTACCAAAAAACAAAAGATTTGTCTTCCAATAACAACCAATACCAATTGAAATAAGCCCCAAGAGTATGTTATAGAAAATATAGGAGATCTCCCCCAAGATTAGTGCATTATTTATGATTTTGCATTTGAATACAAAATGCACAAAAATAGGATCATCATCTCTACCTACATTAAGAATAACACAAAACAAGTTCAACAAAATCAAATGGAATCACAAGAGTCAAGGAAGACAATGGGAAATAAAACAAATATATTCATTGGCAAGAGATAAGGTAATTAAAAGCAATAGCCAATAAAAAGATGATCAATATATATACCACATGATAAAGTACCAATTGTCCAAGGACAAGAGGTATTTTGAGTTATTAATTTCCCGGTGGTATTTTACACATAAATCCAAGATCATATTCACAACAAAGAAGCATATGACAAGGATAAGAATTAAACACCATGCTAAAGAAGATATTCTTGATAGACTCAAATAGTTAAACAATCACGCGAAGCAATGATTAGGATAACTTGAAGCAAATGGTTTTCCAACTTTGATGTAGAATTCCACATTTTAGGAAAACCCTACCAAGAATGTATCTCACAAACAAGATCCAAAACAAGAGCAATAAAACAATGTGGCAAATTGAAACTTGTTTGAGCAAACATGTCACATAGAAGAAAGATAATTTGCAATATCAAAACTATGTGACACAACCTCAAATATACACATTTTATTGGTTTGTAGTATGCACAAAGCATATTACTCCTCCATAATGTGATAAAGCATTTAATTTCACAAGAGGCAAATAAAATCCAACATGAGATGATTAATGGACATTATAGAATTTGAATTTCTCATGAGCATGACATACCACATAGAGACTAGATAATTTAAAATATAAACACTAAGTGGTATTCCTCATGTACACACATTTTTAGGGTTGTGAAATGCCAAAGCATATTGATACGTATCAAACATATCTATAATTTTTGATGCTCCATGCTTGTTTTTACACCATTTGCCTTGTGTTTTGTTACACTTCGTGGCGTTTTTATGCGATTTCCAGAACTAACCTATTGACAAGATGCCACAGTGCCAGTTCCCTGTTTTCTGCTATTTTTTGTGTTTCAGAAAAGCTACACAGGAAATATTCTCAGAATTGGACGAAACAAGTTCCAGAAGTCTTATTTTCCCCGGAAGCTTCCAGAGAACCGAAGAGGAGGTGGATTGTGATCACGAGGGCCCCACACACTAGGGCGGCGCGGCCCAGGCCCTGGCCATGCCCCCTATGTGTGAGGAGGCCCTGACAGCCCCCTGACGATGCCCCTTCACCTATATAAAGCCTCGGGATGGAAAACCCTAAGGGGGTCGGCAATTTTCCAGAAAGAGTTCCGCAGCTCCGCTGCCACCGTCGATGAATTTCGGGGGACAGAAGTCTCTGTTCTGGCACCCTGCCGGGACGGGGAAGTGCCCCCGGAGCCATCTCCATCGGTCTCCATCGCCGTCTCTGCCGTCTCCATCGACCTCACCACCATCTCCATCAACCTTGCTGTCTCCTATGATGAGGAGGGAGTAGTTCTCCCCCGGGGCTGAGGGCTCTACCAGTAGCTATGTGGTTCACCTCTCTCTCCCATGATGTGATCTTTATGTGATCGTGAGCTTTGTATCTAGTTGAATTGGTAGATGTTATTATTCAGATATTATGCTACTCCTATGCTTAATTATTATACTCTCCGGAGATACCTCGTATCATGGTGTAAAGGTGACTAGTGTGTGCATCATGTGTATCTTTTTGGTTAATGTCTCTATGAAATGTTGGTGTTTGTTGGAACCATCTAGTGCGTTCACGGTGATAGTGTGGGACAATCTAGTTTAGGTACATACGGCCTTTGAGGAGTGCTTCGTAGCCCTACGCATGATTAGTGTTCGTTTTCCATTGGAGAACTATTTTTGAGTTGCATATTGATGATAGTATCTATTGGCTCAATTATGTTATATTTGTTGGGAGTGTGTCCACTAGTGAAAGTATGATCCCTAGGCCTTGTTTCCAAGCTTTGCACACCGTTTACTTCCTGTTTTGTTACATGTTTGCTTGCAGCGATACTTATTCCATATTACATTTACTACTCATAATCATCACTACTACTTGTATTTCACTATCTCTTCGCCGAACTAGTGCACATATATATCTGACAAGTGTATTGGGTATGTTGGGGACACAAGAGACTTTCTGTATCGTAATTGCAGGGTTGTTTGAGAGGGATAGCTTTGACCTCTTCCTCCCTGAGTTTGATAAACCTTGGGTGATCCACCTAAGGGAAACTTGCTGCTGTTCTACAAACCTCTGCACTTGGAGGCCCAACACTGTCTACAAGAACAGACGCGTGCGTAGACATCAAGCTCTTTTCTGGCGCCGTTGCCGGGGAGGTAAGGTAAAAGGTACTCGCATCCTCCTGTGTGAGTGCTCAGAGTTATTTCCTTTAGATTCTGCAATTATATCTTTTTGTTTCTTGTTTTTATTTTTCACTAGTTAGGCTTAATGGAAAATAAAGAGTTCTTTAGTCTTTTTCCTGAGTTTAGATTTGATGAGAAAATTGAAAATCCCTTGGAGCTTATTTCGCATAGCAATGTTATTAGTACGAATGCCTTGAATACCGTTAATGCTAATGCTATAGAAAAGTCTAAGCTTGGGGAAGTTGGTTTTGTTAAGCATGATATTTTTAGTTCCCAAGCTTTAGTGGAGAAAGTTTGCTCTGATGATATTTTATCTCCCATATGTGATGTTCCTATGCCTGTTACCTATGTTAGTGATCATGATTGGGAAAAGCACTCTACTTTTGATATTGAAAATCTTTTTGGTACCAATTCTAAGGTTAATAATTTTTGTACCATCAGTACTGTCTATGTTCCTTCTTATGATGATATGTTTGATGAGTATGCTTTGCGTAATAGTTGCTCTCTAGCTTGTGATGATACTAAACCTCTAGTTTATGATGGTTATGATGATGGGTATAATATTTTCAGTTCACCTACTTCTAAGGAGAAAATTAGTTATGATTACAATATGCGTCCTGTTTTTGATGATTATGGTGATGAGAATAATTATTCTGTTGAATCTGCTCCTACTACGATTGTTCATGTGGGGAGTATTAATTCTTTTATGCATGTGGCTCATGATAGGGAAGCTTTATGTCATAGTTATATTGTTCATTCTATTCATGATGCTACTGAAAGTTATCATGAGAGAGGGAAACATGGTTTGATGGATCTCAACAATATTGAGTTTCCCCTCTTTATGTTGCAATTCTTGATGTTGTACTTGTTTTGCCTTCCTATGTTTTTTGCTTTGCGCTTTCATGACTTGTCTCTTTACAAGACTATTTTTCATAGGAAGTGGTTCAGATTTAAATATCTTTCACATTTGCTTGTTGATGCTCTCTATTGCTTTAAGTTCCTATATGGCGCCTTTGCCTCAAGCTCTTATATGGCGCCCACATGAGCATCTTTGCAAATTACTGCGCCTAGCTCAAAGGCGTTAAAGAAAAGCACTCTTGGGAGATAACCCATTGTTTATTTTCAGTACTTTTTCTTTTATTTGAGTCTTGGAAGTTATTACTACTGTAATAACCGCTCCTTATCCTTTTTATTTCGATGTTGTGCCAAGAGAAGCCTCTAATTTGAGTGAGGTAAGATTTGGGGAGGTTGCTGTCTTGAAACAGTTTTCGGTGCTGCACCGTAAAAATTCGTGAAAATTCTCTGTATATCTTTTGGACCTGAAATTTCTTGTGCATATGACCCAGGTTATATCCAAACTTTCATTAGTTGAACACTTTTTGATTTGAGTAACAGAAAACCCCTCAAAAATTCGACCTTTGTCAGCTGTTCTGTTTTGACAGATTTCTGCCAATATTTGTGTTTGCCGCTTTATCGCTTTCTTTTTGAGTTCTTTTAATCACGGAACTTTTGGGGAAGTTGCTACAGTAGTATATGCTTAATATATGGTGGTTTTAGGTTGAAACTTGAAGCAAAAAGGGTTGATTTAATGTTATGCTTACACTAATGTTGCTAATAGAATTGTGTTTAGTTTTGTATGAAGGAAGTTTTCAAGTGTAGGGATTGGAGAATGATGAGATGAGATGAAGAATGGACAAAAGCTCAAGCTTGGGGATGCCCATGTCACCCTGAGAAATATCCAAGAAGTACAAGCGTCAAAGCTTGGGGATGCCCCCGAGGCACCCCCTTCTTCATCGGCAAAAATTAGGTCACCTTTCAAAACACTATATTTTTATTGCTTCATGCACTATGCATTTTTCTTGGAGCGTCAGTTGTTTTTGCTTTCAGTTTTATTTTGTTTTGCTTGCTGCAATAAATGTTTGATCACATCATGTTGTTTTGGAGGGAGATGAACTCGCTTTTCATTTGCCAAGAACACTCTAGTTTTCACTCTTATCGTTCAATGAGTGTTCTCCTTTTCTGCTACTGCGTTTGGCTTGCATTTTTCGCCTTGATTTTTGTTCAGATCTTGTTATATCTTTGCATCAAGGTTTATTTTGACCTCTGGTCTATGTTGGTTTTCCTCAAAATAGTTTCCTCAAAAAGGTTTGAATGGTGTTGGAAAAGAGAAAAAGTTTCATGCAAAAAAGTGGTACAAGAAGGAGCTTGTGTAGACTGCGGCCTAGGCTTTTGCATGTCGTGCTTGATGTCTTTTTGATAATATGCTTAGTGGTTTTGCTGTAGCATGACTTGTCTCAAATAACTGAGATTGCTTAATGAGCCTTTGAAAAAATCATGCGTTGTTTATATTATTTGGAAGCATTAATTTGGTTTCCTCCTTTAATGCTTTATTTGGGTTGACTTGGCACATGCTTACACCATGTTGACTACAAAAATAAGTCGCCTATAGCCTCTATGATCATTTAGTTTTTGACCTTTGATGCCATCTTATGCTTCTTTTAATGTTGCTTTGTCGCTCTGCATGATTATGGCTGTTATTGCTCTCTTAGTTGGTCGCTCCCAGTCTTTTGCTAGCCCCCATTTTGTACTGAGTATGAGCTCTACTCGTGCATCCAACTCCTAAAAACCAAAGTTTTCCAAAGTGTCCACCATACATACCTATTAGCAATTTGCCATTCCAAGTAAATTTGACTTGCTTTTATTTTCTCTTCAAATTAAACTCTTACCAGTGTTATGCGAAAATTGGTCAGTAAAGCTCTCACGAACCGGAAGGCACACTTTACTTTTTCTTGTTCTTAAAAATTTGACATTGTGGTCTTTTATGTTGAGTTGTTATGCTTGCAAGTTGTAAGTTGGATACTAGCCCAGCCACGCTGTCATGGGGCAAGCTTTCAACATTGCACTTCTTATTTGAGTTGATATCGTGATCTTTTGTTTATGGATGCCCGCGGTGTGAAATGAATTGGAAATCTTGCGGGGATCATGGAGTTTGTATATGTGTTAGGGAAATGCCTGGGCCGCCAATCTAAGCCATGCATAATTCATGGTGGAAATTTGCAGCATACCCATAGTGGACATTCGACGATGCATCTCAAAATAAAAAGCTAAACAAATGGCAAATAAAAGAGATGTCGAGGTGTTCATTGTCTGCTTGTCCTGTCATTTTGATGTGGGCTTGTTCCATGTCATCGGGCACGGAGGTACCCCGTTGGCGGTTCTCAATGATACATATATACTTACAATGACAAGAGCCTTGCTTGGGACTCTAAGTAAAGTAGCATGAGGTTTGGGTACTCGTATTCACGGGACACGAGGTTTTCGACTTATGATTTGTCAAGCATATGCATCATAATTGTTCTCGCATTAACTTTAACCATTCAAGATGCTTATGATGGGGGCAATGAGAGCTCAAAGCCGGTAAGTACCATAATTTTTGAAGGTCTATAAAACTTGCAATCACTGCTTCCCTCCGCGAAGGGACTTTCTTTTACTTTTATGTTGAGTCACCACCTTCTATCTTTATGCACCATTATGAGAGCATAGTTGTCATTCTTAGTATAATGTGCATTGTCCCAAAGTTTTCATTGATTGATTCATATTGTTGGTTTCACTTGTTCTCAAATTATTTGTATCTAGTCGCCCTCTTAAACTTGAAGGTGTCCTATGCATTTATGTTTTGCTCTCCATGAAGGACAAGCTGAAAACCATTTGTATATTTTTCCTTATGATTTGAACACACGTTTGACTTTCATTGTTTCATTTTCATAATCTTTTGTTTGTGTTCTTTTTCATGTTATAACATGGTTGCTAAGTTTTTATTGTCAAGATTATATCTTTCATGCCCATGTTTTAAGTTCTTTTGATCCCAGCTCACAACGCTTACATATATGATCAAGATTGTGTAGGTGCATGTCACCTCAAAAATTATTTCTTTTGTTATCACTTACCTACTCGAGGACGAGCAGGAGTTAAGCTTGGGGATGCTGATACGTCTCAAAAGTATCTATAATTTTTGATGCTCCATGCTTGTTTTTACACCATTTGCCTTGTGTTTCGTTACACTTCGTGGCGTTTTTATGCGATTTCCGGAACTAACCTATTGACAAGATGCCACAGTGCCAGTTCCCTGTTTTCTGCTGTTTTTGTGTTTCAGAAAAGCTACATAGGAAATATTATCAGAATTGGACGAAACAAGTTCCAGAAGTCTTATTTTTCCCGGAAGCTTCCAGAGAACCGAAGAGGAGTCGGAGTGGGGCCACGAGGGCCCCACACACCAGGGCGGCGTGGCCTAGGCCCTGGCCGCGCCCCCTATGTGTGAGGAGGCCCTGGCAGCCCCCTGACGACGCCCCTTCGCCTATATAAAGCCTCGGGACAGAAAACCCTAAAGGGGTCGGCAATTTTCCAGAAAGAGTTCCGCAGCTCCGCCGCCGCCATCGATGAATTTCGGGGGACAGAAGTCTCTATTCCGGCACCCTGCCAGGACAGGGAAGTGCCCCCGGAGCCATCTCCATCGGGCTCCATCGCCGTCTCTGCCATCTCCATCGATCGCACCACCATCTCCATCAACCTTGCTGTCTCCTATGATGAGGAGGGAGTAGTTCTCCCCCGGGTCTGAGGGCTCTACCGGTAGCTATGTGGTTCACCTCTCTCTCCCATGATGTGATCTTTATGTGATCGTGAGCTTTGTATCTAGTTGAATTGGTAGATGTTATTATTCAGATATTATGCTACTCCTATGCTTAATTATAATACTCTCCGGAGATACCTCGTATCATGGTGTAAAGGTGACTAGTGTGTGCATCATGTGTATCTTTTTGGTTAATGTCTCTATGAAATGTTGGTGTTTGTTGGAACCATCTAGTGCGTTCACGGTGATAGTGTGGGACAATCTAGTTTGGGTACATACGGACTTTGAGGAGTGCTTCGTAGCCCTACGCATGATTAGTGTTCGTTTTCCATTGGAGAACTATTTTTGAGTTGCATATTGATGATAGTATCTATTGGCTCAATTATTTTATATTTGTTGGGAGTGTGTCCACTAGTGAAAGTATGATCCCTAGGCCTTGTTTCCAAGCTTTGCACACCGTTTACTTCCTGTTTTGTTACATGTTTGCTTGTAGCGATACTTATTCCATATTACATTTACTACTCATAATCATCACTACTACTTGTATTTCACTATCTCTTCGCCGAACTAGTGCACCTATACATCTGACAAGTGTATTGGGTGTGTTGGGGACACAAGAGACTTTCTGTATCGTAATTGCAGGGTTGTTTGAGAGGGATAGCTTTGACCTCTTCCTCCCTGAGTTCGATAAACCTTGGGTGATCCACCTAAGGGAAACTTGCTGCTGTTCTACAAACCTCTGCACTTGGAGGCCCAACACTGTCTACAAGAACAGACGCGTGCGTAGACATCACATATCACTCCCCCAAGATGGGATGATCCATTAATCTCTCACAAGAGCCAACAAGATACAAACAATATGCAAAAGGCTCAACAAGAACACCTGTACATGGTGTGCAACCAACAAGCACATACTTGATTACTCAAAATAAAGCAAGTAGGAAGCACAACATATACAAACTCATGCAACGGAACAAAACCGACACATGCAAAGGGGCGAGTAACTTTCAATGTATAGAGGTTGAGAATATGTTACCGCAAGGAGAAACAATGGATATAGGATGTAAACATTATAATCCAATTGACTTGACTTGATACAATATAAATGATGAAGATCCCTTAATTCTTCATGATATAGCCAAATCTCCAATGCCCTCCAACAAACACCTATTGATCAAGTTTTGGCTTGTTGGTCCCCAACCAAGTTGGGTCCTAAGACATTAGTCACAATAGGTTTGGCAACCCAAATGGTTCTTTTCTTGACACCACTTTGAGAACCAATATATTTGGCAAACACATTGCCAACCTTATCCTTGCAAAGTGAATAAGCATCATCAATTATGATAGGGTTGGAAGAGTTACCCATGGTGCATGAAGAAGATAGGTGGCCCTTCTCATGGCATGTGTAGCATGTTCTTTTCTTCTACTTCTTCTCACTTGATTTCTCCACAATGGGAGCATTAGCTTGATTCTTCTTGGGAAGTGGCCTTTCTTCAACCCGAGGTTGAGCATGACCTTGAACTTGAGGCCGCTTCCCTTGTTGCTTCTCAACTAGTGCTTTCTTCTTCAAAGGGCAAGATCTAACATGGTGCCCTTCAATTTTGCACTTGAAGCAAACAATCTTGGCCGGATCTTTGACTTGTCCTTGGCCCTTCTTCTTCTTGTTAACCGTGGACTTCTTGTTGTTGTTGGAGATAAACCCAAGTCCACTCTTGTCATTGGGGGATTTTTGCACACTCAACATATTGTCGAGTTTGGATTTCCCTTCATGACTCTTTACTAAGTCTTTCTTCAAAGAAGAGACTTGGGCCTTGAGATCTTCGATTTCCTCTACATGGTTAGTAACAACACAAGTACTAGAGGAAATAGAAGCTTCATTATTAGAGCAACAAGGCAAGGAAAGTAATTCTTCACAAGATGTAGCAATATTATGAGTGGATGAATTACTAGGACTAGCACATGGCAATATGGCATTTTGAGAAGTAGTGCAAACGGCCACATGAGGCTCACTAGATGTTACCTTTGACATAATAGCCTCATGAGCTAATTTTAGCCTATCATGGAAAGCTAGAAGATCCTCATGGGAGCTAGAGAGCTTTCCATGATTTTCTTCCAATTTCCTATAATTGCTAGTTAGCAAGTCAAGTTGAGCCCTTAGCTCAACATTCTCCTTCAAGATGGATGCTTCACAAGAAGTAGAGTTAGTAGCACAAGCATCATCACTAACAGAAAGCGGAGAAGGCAATTTAGTAAGCTCATTTGAATTAGAAGCTTTAAGTTGCTCACGCGACTCGGTGAGAATGATGGGCTCACACGAAATGACCCTAGAGTCATTTTTAAGAAGCACAACATTCTCAAGGAGTTTAGCATAAGTAACTACAAGCTCTTCATATTTAGTTTCAAAATCATTTGCCACCATAAGAGTTCTATCATAGGATTTCTTTATTTTAGATAACTCTAAAGTAAAGGTCTCATCAAGAGATTCCTTGGTGGTTTGTTCTTCTTCTAGAGCTTCTTTTAGATCCGCAATCTCATCCGCGTAATCACGGGTATGACCTTGCATTTAAAAAATGGTATTCTCATGCTCCTCAATAATTTTATTGCTCTCGGTGGCAATAGCTAAAATCTTATAGAAGTAAGAGCAAGCAATTTTATTCTTACGAATAGCATGAAAAAACATTTCACTCTTCTCAAATAAATATGCAAGATCATCATCTTCTTCTTCATTATCCTCATTCTCATCATCACTAGATATATTGGGTTCCAAAGTAGGAGTTACCTTTGAAGCCCTAGCCATAAGGGAAATGTGGGAAGCAATAGACAATGATGAATAAATACTTGAAGATCCAAGCGAGACCATGTCTTGGCCAATAATTTTTTTGGTTTCCTCTACATTGTTAGACACACAACAACTAGAGGAACAAGAGGCATTTATATCATGGCAACAAGACGAAGTAAGCATATCATTATGAGATGTGTTCAAGGAGCATACACATGATATGCAAGGACTATCAACACAAGCATGTAAAGCATTTATGGTGCTAGAAGTGTTTAAGTCCAAAGATGAAGCATGGCAATGAGATAGAGATGAATGATCATCACAAGTAAGCTCACTATCAACATTGAAATTTCCATCACCACTCACCATAGAGTTACCTTGTGTCTTGCTACACTTTGGTGAAGTGGAAGAGAGTTCATCACGACCGGAAGTGGAGGGAATACAATCATCCTCAATCTTATTGGACATATCATATTTATCTTGAATCTTTGTCCAAAACTCATGAGCGCTATGAAAAGGCATGATTGCAAGAATAACTGCATCGCTCACAAAATCAACAAGCACATTAGAAGCTTGAGCTTCTAGATAAGAATTTTTCTTCTCCTCTAAAGATAGGTTTCAGGAATCCTTAGGAGGAGAAAAACCCATATCTAGAATTTGCTCTATATTTGGGTCCATATCTCGAAAATGATTAAGCATGCTAATTTTCCAAACATCATAGTTTGTGCCATCAAATATAAAAGTGTGATTGTGCACTAATCCCCTAGCTGGCATCTTTGCTCTCAAGGCGGTGAAGCCTAAAATGAGAGACCTTGCTCTGATACCAATTGAAAGGACACGGATGTCGCCTAGAGGGGGGGGTGAATAGGCGATTAAAAACTTTTACGAGTGGCTTGACAAATGCGGAATAAAACTAATGTTTAATTTGCCAAGCATACAAAACCTAAATAAACTAGGCTTACCTATGTGCACCAACAACTTATGCTAAACAAGATAAGCAACTATGTGATAGCAAGATATATAAGACTTCAAGCATGATGGCTATCACAAAGTAAATTGCATAAGTAAAGGAGCTTGGGTAAAGAAATAACCGAGGCACGCGAAGACGATGATGTATCCCGAAGTTCACACCCTTGCGGGTGCTAATCTCCGTTGGAGCAGTGTGGAGGCACAAGGCTCCCCAAACACCACGGAGGCTCACCGTAATCTCCTCAAGCCCTCCCACCAAGATGGAAGACCCGATCCACTATGGGACCCTTGAGGGCGGTCATCGAACCCGCACAAAGCTTGGGGCAACTCCACAACTTAATTGGAGGATCCCAAATCCACAAAGCCACTAAGATAGGGGCTGATTGCTTCGGTTGTGATGATGAAAATGACCGAACAGTTGGGAACCCAAGAGGAAGGTATGATGAGCACAGCAGCAAGTTTTCCCTCAGAAAGAAACCAAGGTTTTATCGTCCAGGAAAAAGTCAATACTCCAGAAGGTGATGCTTGCTAGCTTCGCGACGGCTCCGGAAAATTTATAAGGCGCCTCGTCCAGGCTTTGCATTGCGAGCGGCAACGTGGAACCTGCACACAACACAACCAAATACTTTGTTCCCAACTTACGATGAGGTTGTCAATCTCACCGGTTTGCTTGAAACAAAGGGTATGAGCGTATCGAGTGGAAAACAGTAGTAATATGCAAGTAAAGTAAACAGTGCGAGTAAAGTAAACAGGTGATAGCAATATGATGGAAATAGGACTGGGGTCCACAGTTCACTAGTGGTGTCTCTCCATAAGATAAATAACACATGCTGGGTAAACAAATTATAGTTGGGCAATTGATAGAATAAAGATAACGTGATATGTCAAGAAGATCACTATGCGATTTACTCTGGGCATTACAACAAAATACATAGACCGTCATCCAACTGCATCTATGACTAATAATCCACTTGTGGTGAATCAATCCGAGAACTCCCCAAGTATTAAGTTGCGAACAATAGATAATTGCATTAAGCAAAGTGTGTAATGTAAACAAAGCATATTCCCTCGAGCATATGAATGTTGTTTTCTCCCTAGTGGCAACCGCACATCTACAACCTTAGAGGTTTATGTCACTCCCCCAGATTCAATAGAGGCATGAACCCAACTATCGAGCATAAATACCCCCTCTTGGAGTTACTAGCAACTACTCGGCCAAGATAGCTACTAACAATGGAGAGCATGCAAGATCATAAACAACATAGAGATAACATAAGATAAATTTCAGAACAGTGCTACTCGTGTGATGGCGCCAGAAAACTGTGGCGTTTAGTTGACGTGGGAGCAGTAAGTCCTTATGCGTGGTGATGACCAGCCCGTTGGGAACCCCAAGAGGAAGGTATGATGAGTGTAGCGGCTAGTTTTCCCTCAGTTAAGAAACCAAGGTTTATCGATCAGGAGAAGAGAGACGATGACGACTGAAGGTGATGCAGACTGGCTTAGTAACACTCCAACAAGGGCGCCGTTTACGACACTTGTTGACTCGTCTTCGGCCAGCAGCAATGCGGAACCTGCACACACACAAACAAATACTTTGTCCCCAACTTGGGATGAGGTTGTCAATCTCACCGGTTTGCTTGAAACAAAGGTTATGAGTGTATCGAGTGGAAAACAGTAGTAATATGCGAGTAAAGTAAACAGTGCGGGAAAAGTAAACAGGTGATTGCAATATGATTAAAATAGGACCGGGGTCCACAGTTCACTAGTGGTGTCTCTCCATAGATAAAATAACATGCTGGGTAAACAAATTACAGTTGGGCAATTGATAGAATAAAGATAACGTGATATGTCAAGAAGATCACTATGAGATTCACTCTGGGCATTACAACAAAATACATAGACCGCCATCCAACTGCATCTATGACTAATAATCCACCCCCGGGGATATCATCCGAACACCCTAGAAGTATTAAGTTGCGAACAACAGATAATTGCATTAAGCAAAGTGTGTAATGTAAACAAAGCATATGCCCTTGAGCATATGAATGTTGTTTTCTCCCTAGTAGCAACAGCACATCTACCACCTTAGAGGTTTCTGTCACTCCCCCAGGTGAAATAGAGACATGAACCCACTATCGAGCATAAATACCCCCTCTTGGAGTCACTAGCAACTACTCGGCCAAGATAGCTACTAACAACGGAGAGCATGCAAGATCATAAACAACATAGAGATAACAAAAGATATAATTCAGTACAGCAACTTAATCATAAACACCAATATTCATCGGATCCCAACAAACCAACATCATAGAATTACATAACGGTGATCTCAATCATGTAAGGCAGCTCATGAGATCTAAACATGAAGCACATGGTGGAGAAGACAACCAGCTAGCTACTGCTATGGACCCATAGTCCAAGGTAGACTACTCACTCATCGCTCCGGAGGCAAGCATGGCGATGAAGAAGACCTCCGGTGGCGATTCCCCTCTCCGGCACGGTGCCGGGAAGAGCTTCTGGACCCTCCCGATCTTCGGGTCGACGGCGGCGGCGGATCGCGATGTATTCTGGAAAACTGATCGGGGCCTTAGGTTTTTCTCGTCAGGGGGTATATATAGGCGAAGGGGCGATGTCAGAGGAGGGACCACGCCCCCTCACACGGGGCTGGCGTGGCCAGGGGGGTGGCCGCGCCGCCCCTGTGTTTGGGGCCCACGTGGCCCCACTCCGTCAGGTCTTCGGATGTCTGGAAGCTTCCCCGTGAAATATGACTTCAGGAACTTGTTTCGTCCAATTCCGAGAATATTTCCTGTGTATCACTTCTGAAACACAAAAACAGCAGAAAACAGGAAACTGGCACTGTGGCACTTCGTTAATAGGTTAGTTCCGGAAAATGTATAAAAATGCCACTAAGTGTAACGAAACAATATGCAAATGGTGTAAAAACAAGCATGGAGCATCAAAAATTATAGATACGTTTGAGACGTATCAAGCATCCCCAAGCTTAACTCCTGCTCGTCCTCGAGTAGGTAAGTGATAACAAAGAATAATTTTTGAGGTGACATGCACCTACACAATCTTGATCATATATGCAAGCATTGGTGAGCTGGGATCAATAGAACTTAAAACATGGGCATGAAAGATATAATCATGACAATAAGAACTTAGCAACCATGTTGTAAACATGCAAATGAACACAAACAAAAGATCATGATAATGAAACAATGAAAGTCAAACGTGTGTTCAAATCATAAGGAAAAACATACAAATGGTTTTCAGCTTGTCCTTCAAAGAGAGCAAAACATAAATGCATAGGACACCTCAAAGTTTAAGAGGGCGACTAGATACAAATAATTTAAGAACAAGTGAAACCAACAATATGAGTCAATCAATGAACTTTGGGACAATGCATATCACACTAAGAATGACAACTATGCTCTCTTAATGGTGCATAAAGAAAGAAGGTGGTGACTCAACATAAAAGTAAAAGAAAGGCCCTTCGCAGAGGGAAGCAGTGATTGCAAGTTTTATAACCTTCAAAAATTATGGTACTTACCGGCTTTGAGCTCTCATTGCCCCCATCATAAGCATCTTGAATGGTTAAAGTTAATGCGAGAACAGTTATGATGCATATGCTTGACAAATCATAAGTTGAAAACCTCGTGTCCCGTGAATACGAGTATCCAAACCATGCTAATTTACTTAGAGTCCCAAGCAAGGCTCTTGTCATTGTAAGTATATGCATATCATTGAGAACCGCCAATGGGGTACCTCCGTGCCCGATGACATGGAACAAGCCCACACCAAAATGACAGGACAAGCAGACAATGAACACCTCGACATCTCTTTTATTTGCTATATTGTTTAGCTTTTTATTGTGAGATGCGTCGTCGAATGTTCACCATGGGTATGCTGCAAATTTCCACCATGAATTATGCATGGCTTAGATTGGCGGCCCGGCGTTTCCCTAACACATATACAAACTCCATGATCCCTACAAGATTCCCAATTCATTTCACACAGCGGGCATCCATAAACAAAAGATCACGATATCAACTCAAAAAGAAGTGCAATGTTGAAAGCTTGCCCCATGACAGCATGGCTGGGCTAGAATCCAACTTACAACTTGCAAGCATAACAACTCAGCATAAAAGACCACAATGTCAAATTTTAAGAACAAGAAAAAGTAAAGTGTGCCTTCCGGTTCGTGAGAGCTTTACTGACCGAATTTCGCATAACACTGGTAAGAGTTTAATTTGAAGAGAATATAAAAGCAAGTCAAATTTACTTGGAATAGCAAATTGCTAGTAGGTATGTATGGTGGACACTTTGGAAAACTTTGGCTTTAGGAGTTGGATGCACGAGTAGAGCTCATACTCAGTACAAGGCGAGGGCTAGCAAAAGACTGGGAGCGACCAACTAAGAGAGCAGCAATGGCCATAATCATGCAAAGCGACAAAGCGACATTAGAAGAAGCATACGATGGCATCAAAAGTCAAAAACTAAATGATCATGAAGGCTATTGGCGACTTTGTAAGAGTCTAACATGTGTGAGCATGCGCCAAGTCAACCCAAATAAAGCATCAAGGCGAAAACGAAAACCAAAAGCAGTAGCAGAAAAAGTAGAACACTCGATTTTAATAAGAGTGAAAACTAGAGCGTTCTTTGCAAATGAAAACGAGTACATCTCCTCCAAAGGGAAATTTGTTGGGGTCCAACCATTTATTGCAGCAAACAAACAAACTAAACAAACTAAGAAAACTAAAACAACTGACGCTCCAAGAAAAACACATAGTGCATGAAGCAATAAAAATATAGTGTTTTGAAAGGTGACCTGATTTTTGCCGATGAAGAAGGGGTGCCTCGGGGGCATCCCCAAGCTTTGACGCTTGTACTTCTTGGATATTTCTTGGGGTGATGCATGGGCATCCCCAAGATTGAGCTTTTGTCCATTCTTCAACTCATCTCATCATTCTCCAATCCCTACACTTGAAAACTTCCTTCATACAAAACTAAACACAATTCTATTAGCAACATTAGTGTAAGCATAAAATATATTCAACCTCTTTTAGCTTCAGGTTTCAACCCAAAACCACCACATATAAAGTATATAATACTGTAGCAACTTCCACAAGAGTTCCATGATAAAAAAGAACTCAAAAGAAAGCGATAAAGTGGCAAAAACAAATATTGGGAGAAATCTGTCAAAACTGGACAGCTGACAAAGGACGAATTTTTGAGGGATTTTCCGTTGCTCAAATCAAAAAGTCTTCAACTAAGAAAAGTTTGGATATAACCTGGGGCATATGCACAAGAAATCGCAGGTCCAAAAGATATACAGAGAATTTTTACGAATTTTTACGGTGCAGCACCGAGAACAGTTTCAGGACAGCAATAACCCCAAATCTTTACCTCACTCAAATTAGAGGCTTCTCTTGGCACAAAAACGAAATAAACAAGATAAGGAGCGGTCATTACAGTAGTAATGACTTCCAAGACTCAAATAAAAGAAAAAGTACTGAAAAGAAAACATTGGGTTATCTCCCAAGAGTGCTTTTCTTTAACGCCTTTGAGCTAGGCTCAGTAATTTGAGAAGATGCTCACATAAGAAATATGAATTTAAGCAAAAGAGAGCATCAAGGAGCAAATATAAAACACATTTAAGTCTAACCCACTTCCTATGCATAGGAATCTTGTAAGAAAATAAATTAAAGAAGCACATAGTAACAAGTATGGGTAGATAAAACAAGAGCAACTTCGGAACTTCCAATGTAAAGAGAGGTGTTTTAGTAACATGAACAAACTCAACAATATAAATGTCACACTCACCCTCCTTTGTTAAGCATGGAGGGCAATCAAATAAAGTATTATTTAAAGAGTTACTCTTATTGGGAGGTAGACATGGGTTCCATTCTTCCTCCTCTTGATCATCACTCTCCTCCTCTTTTTCATCCAATGAGCTTTCAATTTCTTCTTCCATAGGCTCCTTCAAGGCATTAGTCTCTTCCATTGGAGAGCATCTATTAAGATATTTAAGAATATAGCCATTTTCTTCCTTGTAATTATCAAAGCAAAATGTGAGTATATCATAAACCTCATATTTATAAGGTGCATCATCAGTATTTTCAAGCAAATAAGCAAGTTCGAATGCACCCTTCCAAGCAATAAATTCTTCAATTTGTTCCATATCATAAAAGTCGTAATTTCCATTAATATAAGAAGATATGGTAACATCATCATTATACTCACATTGAAAAGGGAGGTGTTTATACCTCCTACAGCAACAAGATTCATCAAAGCAATAAGTAACATTATAAGTAGAGCACACATTTCTAGCAATGATATATAATCTATTGATTTGTTCCCATAAGTGTTTCCCTTTTTGTGACAAGCGGTGTTCATCATAATAATTTTGCTGCTCTTCCGTGAACCCACCTTGCCAAAAAGATTTAGTTTCAAAGAAACCAACCATTGATAGAAAGCATGATAAAGCAAGACAAGTAAAAACAACTATCAAGGATACTAATTTTTTTTTGGGTTTTTGATATAAAACGATGCAGGTAAAATAAATAAAGTAAAGCAAAACAAACAAAACAAAGTAAAGGATGTGTGTGCGAAAAACTCCCCTCGCAGAAGTCTTCTCTCTTCCCCGGCAACGGCGCCAGAAAAGAAGCTGCTACTCGTGTGATGGCGCCAGAAAACTGTGGCGTTTAGTTGACGTGGGAGCAGTAAGTCCTTGTGCGTGGTGATGACCAGCCCATTGGGAACCCCAAGAGGAAGGTATGATGAGTGTAGCGGCTAGTTTTCCCTCAGTTAAGAAACCAAGGTTTATCGATCAGGAGAAGAGAGACGGTGACGACTGAAGGTGATGCAGACTGGCTTAGTAACACTCCAACAAGGGCGCCGTTTACGACACTTGTTGACTCGTCTTCGGCCAGCAGCAACACGGAACCTGCACACACACAAACAAATACTTTGTCCCCAACTTGCGATGAGGTTGTCAATCTCACCGGTTTGCTTGAAACAAAGGTTATGAGTGTATCGAGTGGAAAACAGTAGTAATATGCGAGTAAAGTAAATAGTGCGGGAAAAGTAAACAGGTGATTGCAATATGATTAAAATAGGACCGGGGTCCACAGTTCACTAGTGGTGTCTCTCCATAGATAAAATAACATGCTGGGTAAACAAATTACAGTTGGGCAATTGATAGAATAAAGATAACGTGATATGTCAAGAAGATCACTATGAGATTCACTCTGGGCATTACAACAAAATACATAGACCGCCATCCAACTGCATCTATGACTAATAATCCACCCCCGGGGATATCATCCGAACACCCTAGAAGTATTAAGTTGCGAACAACAGATAATTGCATTAAGCAAAGTGTGTAATGTAAACAAAGCATATGCCCTTGAGCATATGAATGTTGTTTTCTCCCTAGTAGCAACAGCACATCTACCACCTTAGAGGTTTATGTCACTCCCCCAGGTGAAATAGAGACATGAACCCACTATCGAGCATAAATACCCCCTCTTGGAGTCACTAGCAACTACTCGGCCAAGATAGCTACTAACAACGGAGAGCATGCAAGATCATAAACAACATAGAGATAACAAAAGATATAATTCAGTACAGCAACTTAATCATAAACACCAATATTCATCGGATCCCAACAAACCAACATCATAGAATTACATAACGGTGATCTCAATCATGTAAGGCAGCTCATGAGATCTAAACATGAAGCACATGGTGGAGAAGACAACCAGCTAGCTACTGCTATGGACCCATAGTCCAAGGTAGACTACTCACTCATCGCTCCGGAGGCAAGCATGGCGATGAAGAAGACCTTCGGTGGCGATTCCCCTCTCCGGCAGGGTGCCGGGAAGAGCTTCTGGACCCTCCCGATCTTCGGGTCGACGGCGGCGGCGGATCGCGATGTATTCTGGAAAACTGATCGGGGCCTTAGGTTTTTCTCGTCAGGGGGTATATATAGGCGAAGGGGCGATGTCAGAGGAGGGACCACGCCCCCTCACACGGGGCTGGCGCGGCCAGGGGGTGGCCGCACCGCCCCTGTGTCTGGGGCCCACATGGCCCCACTCCGTCAGGTCTTCGGATGTCTGGAAGCTTCCCCGTGAAATATGACTTCAGGAACTTGTTTCGTCCAATTCCGAGAATATTTCCTGTGTATCACTTCTGAAACACAAAAACAGCAGAAAACAGGAAACTGGCACTGTGGCACTTCGTTAATAGGTTAGTTCCGGAAAATGTATAAAAATGCCACTAAGTGTAACGAAACAATATGCAAATGGTGTAAAAACAAGCATGGAGCATCAAAAATTATAGATACGTTTGAGACGTATCAAACAGCAACTTAATCATAACACCAATATTCATCGGATCCCAACAAACACAACATGTAGAATTACATAACGGTGATCTCAATCATGTAAGGCAGCTCATGAGATCTAAACATGAAGCACACGATGGAGAGAACAACCATCTAGCTACTGCTATGGACCCATAGTCCAAGGTAGACTACTCACTCATCGCGCCGGAGGCAAGCATGGCGATGAAGAAGACCTTCGGTGGCGATTCCCCTTTCCGGTAGGGTGCCGGGAAGAGCTTCAGGACCCTCCCGATCTTCGGGTCGATGGCGGCGGCGGATCGCGATGTGTTCAGGAATTCTGATCGGGTCCTTAGGTTTTTCCCGTCGAGGGGTCTTTATAGGCGAAGGGGACACATCAGGAGTGGGCCGAGGCGCCATCACACATAGGTGGCGCGGCCAGGGGCCAGGCCGCGCCACCTTGTTGTGTGGGGCCCTCGTGGCCCCACTCCGTCTCCTCTTCGGTTCTCTAGAAGCTTCGGTGAATTTCTGGAAGTTTGGCTTTTGTTTTGTCCAATTCCGAGAATATTTCCTGTGTAACTTTTCTGAAACACAAAAACAGCAGAAAACAGGGAACTGGCACTGTGGCGACTTGTTAATAGGTTAGTTCCGGAAAATGCATAAAAGTGCCACGAAGTGTAACGAAACACTAAGCAAATGGTGTAAAAACAAGCATGGAGCATAAAAAATTATAGATACGTTTTGGACGTATCAAACATCCCCAAGCTTAACTCCTGCTCATCCTCGAGTAGGTAAGTGATAACAAAAGAAATAATTTTTGAGGTGACATGCACCTACACAATCTTGATCATCTATGTAAGCATTGAGTGCTGGGATCAAAAGAACTTAAAACATGGGCATGAAAGATATAATCTTGATAGAAGAAACTTAGCAACCATGTTATAACATGAAATAGAACAGAAACAAAAGATCATGAAAATGAAACAATGAAAGTCAAACATGTGTTCAAATCATAAGGAAAAACATACAAATGGTTTTCAGCTTGTCCTTCATGGAGAGCAAAACATAAATGCATAGGACACCTTCAAGTTTAAGAGGGCGACTAGATACAAATATTTTAAGAACAAGTGAAACCATGATCATGAATCAATCAATAAAAACTTTGGGACAATGCACATTATACTCAGAATGACAACTGTGCTCTCTTAGACGGTGCATAAAGGTAGAAGGTGGTGACTCAACATAAAAGTAAAAAGAAAGGCCCTTCGCAGAGGGAAGCAGTGATTGCAAGTTTTATAAACCTTCAAAAATTATGGTACTTACTAGCTTTGAGCTCTCATTGCCCCCATCATAAGCATCTTGAATGGTTAAAGTTAATGTGAGTACAATTATGATGCATATGCTTGACAAATCATAAGTTGAAAACCTCGTGTCCCGTGAATACGAGTACCCAAACCTCGTGCTACTTTGCTTAGGGGCCAAGCAAGTTCTTGTCATTGTAAGTATACGCGTATCATCGAGAACCGCCAATGGGGTACCTCCGTGCCCGATGACATGGAACAAGCCCACATCAAAATGACAGGACAAGCAGACAATGAACACCTCAACATCTCTTTTATTTACCATTTGTATAGCTTTTTATTTTGAGATGCATCGTCGAATGTCCACTATGGGCATGCTGCAAATTTCCACCATGAATTATGCATGTCTTAGATTGGCAACCCAGGCGTTTCTCTAACACATATACAAACTCCATGAACTCCACAAGATTCCAATTTATTTCACACCGCGAGCATCCATAAACAAAAGATCACGATATCAACTCAAAGAAGATGAAGTGCAATGTCGAAAGCTTGCCCCATGACAGCATGGATGGGCTAATTTCCAACTTACAACTTGCAAGCATAACAACTCAACATAAGAGAGTTACAATGTCAAATTTTTAAGAACGAGAAAAGTAAAGTGTGCCATCAGGTTCGTGAGAGCTTTACTGACCAATTTTCGCATAATACTGGTAAGAGTTTAATTTGAAGAGTAGATGAAAGCAAGTCAAATGTACTTTGGAATAGCAAATTGCTAATAGGTATGTATGGTGGACACGTTGGAACAACTTGGTTTTTAGGAGTTGGATTCACGAGTAGAGCTCATACTCAGTACAAAACAAGGGCTAGCAAAAGACTGGGAGCGACCAACTAAGAGAGCAATAACGGCCATAATCATGCAAAGCGACAAAGCAACATTAAAAGAAGCATAAGATGCATCAAAAGTCAAAAACTAAATGATCATAGAGGCTATTGGCGACTTTGTAAGAGTCTAACATGTGTGAGCATGCGCCAAGTCAACCCAAATAAAGCATCAAGGAGAAAACCAAAATAATGCTTCCAAACGATAAAAACAACGCATGATTTTTTCAAAGGCTCATTAAGCAATATCAGTCATTTGAGACAAGTCATGCTACAGCAAAACCACTAAGCATACTATCAAAAAGACATCAATCATGACATGAAAAAGTCTAAGCCGCAGTCTAAACAAGCTCCTTTTTGCACCACTTTTTTGCATAAATCTTTTTCTCTTTTCCAACACCATTCGAACTTTTTAATCCAACTCTTTTGATGAAAACCAACATGGTTCAGAGGCAAAAATACACCTTGATAAAAATATATAAGAAGATTTGAACGCAAATCAAGGTGAAAACGAAAACCAAAAGCAGTAGCAAAAAAAGAAGAACACTCGGTTTTTGATAAGAATGAAAACTAGAGAGTTCTTGGCAAATGAAAAGCAAGGCAACTTCTCCAAAAGAAATTTGTTGGGGTCCAACCATTTATTGCAGAAAACTAAACTAAACTAATACTGAAAACTAAAACAACTGACGCTCCAAGAAAAACACATAGTGCAGGAAGCAATAAAAATATAGTGTTTTGAAAGGTGACCTGATTTTTACCGATGAAGAAGGGGTGCCTCGGGGGCATCCCCAAGCTTTGACGCTTGTACTTCTTGGATATTTCTTGGGGTGATGCATGGGAATCCCCAAGCTTGAGCTTTTGTCCATTCTTCAACTCATCACATCATTCTCCAATCCCTACACTTGAAAACTTCCTTCATACAAAACTCAACACAATTCTATTAGCAACATTAGTGTAAGCATAGCAATGAATCAACCTCTTTTGCTTCAGGTTTCAACTCAAAACCACCACATATAAGGTATATACTACTGTAGCAACTTCCCCAAAAGTTCCGTGATCAAAAGAACTCAAAAAGAAAGCGATAAAGCGGCTAAAACGAATAGTGGCAGAAATCTGTCAAAACAGAACCGCTGATAAATGCCGATTTTTTTAAGGGCTTTTCTGTTGCTCAAATCAAAAAGTGTTCAACTAATGAAAGTTTGGATATAACCTGGGGCATATGCACAAGAAATCTCAGGTCCAAAAGATATACATAGAATTTTCATGAATTTTTACGGTGCAGCACCGAAAACTGTTTCAAGATAGCAACATCCCCAAATCTTACCTCGCTCAAATTAGAGGCTTCTCTTGGCACAACAACGAAATAAAAATGATAAGGAGAGGTCATTACAGTAGTAATAACTTCAAAGACTCAAATAAAAGAAAAAGTACTGAAAAGAAAACATTGGGTTATCTCCCAAGAGTGCTTTTCTTTAACGCCTTTGAGCTAGGCGCAGAAAATTGCGAATCAAGTAACGTCAAGAGAAGCATTAAGATCCACTATAGGAGTCTTTTCAACAATGAATTGAATTGTGTCCAAATGAGTTTTTGAAGACCCTTTATGATCACTCTTTGGTACACTACTTTCATCAAAAAAGTTTTTAGGACAAATCCAACTAAAATTCTTTTCCCAAGCATCATGAATTCCTCCTAGTTTACAAGGTATTGGCACTTTAAAATCTTCATTGGGTGTACCAACAACCGCTACAGGTGAGCCAAGCTTATTAAATTTCTTAAAAACTTCCCTAGCCTCAATAGCACCATCTCTAAATTCTATGCGCAAAGTTTCCAAGATAAAGCTTTCTTTTCAGGATCCTCAATTTCATGAAGCTTAAGGAACATGTATTGCATAAAATGATTGAGGCTAGCAAACCTAGCTTCTAACATGTGAACTAAATAAGCAGAAGCAACTTCATAACTAGGAGCAAGCTCAGCCAAAGACTTTTCCTCAACATCTTATGCATACTAATATGATTAAAGAACTCCTCAATATTATCTTTCCCAATAATAGAACCACTAACTACTGAGAGGTCCTCCAAAACGTACTTAGGGAACAACATAATGAACTAAAAGTAAAGAAATAATAACTATAAAGGATACTAATTTTTTTGTGTTTTTGATATAAAATGATGCAAGTAAAATAAAGTAAAGCAAAACTTAAAACAAAGTAAAGGATGTGCGTGCGAAACTCCCCTTGCAGAAGTCTTCTTTTTCCCCGGCAACGGCACCAGAAAAATTGCTTGATTGCTTCGGTTGTGATGATGAAAATGACCGAACAGTTGGGAACCCCAAGAGGAAGGTATGATGAGCACAGTAGCAAGTTTTCCCTCAGTAAGAAACTAAGGTTTTATCGTCCAGGAAAAAGTCAATACTCCAGAAGGTGATGCTTGCTAGCTTTGCGACGGCTCCGGACAATTTATAAGGCGCCTCGTCCAGGCTTTGCATTGCGAGCGGCAACGTGGAACCTGCACACAACACAACCAAATACTTTGTTCCCAACTTACGATGAGGTTGTCAATCTCACCGGTTTGCTTGAAACAAAGGGTATGAGCGTATCGAGTGGAAAACAGTAGTAATATGCAAGTAAAGTAAACAGTGCGAGTAAAGTAAACATGTGATAGCAATATGATGGAAATAGGACCGGGGTCCACAGTTCACTAGTGGTGTCTCTCCATAAGATAAATAACACATGCTGGGTAAACAAATTATAGTTGGGCAATTGATAGAATAAAGATAACGTGATATGTCAAGAAGATCACTATGCGATTTACTCTAGGCATTACAACAAAATACATAGACCGCCATCCAACTGCATCTATGACTAATAATCCACTTGTGGCGAATCAATCCGAGAACTCCACATGTATTAAGTTGCAAACAATAGATAATTGCATTAAGCAAAGTGTGTAATGTAAACAAAGCATATGCCCTCGAGCATATGAATGTTATTTTCTCCCTAGTGGCAACAAGACATCTACAACCTCAGAGGTTTTTGTCACTCCCCCAGATTAAATAGAGGCATGAATCCAACTATCGAGCATAAATACCCCCTCTTCGAGTTACTAGCAACTACTCGGCCAAGATAGCTACTAACAACGGAGAGCATGCAAGATCATAAACAACATAGAGATAACATAAGATAAATTTCAGAATAGCAACTTAATCATAACACCAATATTCATCGGATCCCAACAAACACAACATGTAGAATTACATAACGGTGATCTCAATCATGTAAGGAAGCTCATGAGATCTAAACATGAAGCACACGGTGGAGAGAACAACCATCTAGCTACTGCTATGGACCCATAGTCCAAGGTAGACTACTCACTCATCGCGCCGGAGGCAAGCATGGCGATGAAGAAGACCTCCGGTGGCGATTCCCCTCTCCGGCAGGGTGCCGGGAAGAGCTTCAGGACCCTCCCAATCTTCGGGTCGACGGCGGCGGCGGATCGCGATGTGTTTTGGAATTCTGATCGGGTCCTTAGGTTTTTCCTGTCGAGGGGTCTTTATAGGCGAAGGGGCCACGTCAGGAGTGGGCCGAGGCGCCGTCACACATTAGGGGCGCGGCCAGGGGCCAGGCCGCGCCGCCCTGTTGTGTGGGCCCCTCGTGGCCCCACTCCGTCTCCTCTTCGGTTCTCTGGAAGCTTCGGTGAATTTCTGGACGTTCGGCTTTTGTTTCGCCCAATTCCAAGATAATTTCCTGTGTAACTTTTCTGAAACACAAAAACAGCAGAAAACAGGGAACTGGCACTGTGGCGACTTGTTAATAGGTTAGTTCCGGAAAATGCATACAAGTGCCACGAAGTGTAACGAAACACTGAGCAAATGGTGTAAAAGCAAGCATGGAGCATCAAAAAGTATAGATACGTTTTGGACGTATCAGTCGCACACTCCACAACTCAATTGGAGGCTCCCAATAATCGCCACGGAGGCACCACAAAGCTTGGAAAGATCTCCACAACCTAATTGGATCTCCCCAAGAAATCCACTAAGCCATCTAGGGTTCCAAGAACCCAAGAGGAAGTAATCTTCTTGCTTTCACTTCCACGAAATCTCCGAGGAGAACTCAAACCGATGCAACCAATGCAATGGCAAGAACACACAAAGTGATCAAATCCTTCTCTCACAAATTCTACCAAAGCAACAAATGCTATGGAGGAAAATGAGAGGAAGAACAAGGAGGAAATCCACAAAGAACTCCAAGATCTAGATCCAAAGGTTTCCCTCACAAAGAGGAGAAAGTGATTGGTGGAAATGTAGATCTAGATCTCCTCTCTCTTTTCCCTCAAAAAGATTGAAGAAGCATGGGAGGAATGGAGGAGGGAGGGCAAGCTACTCAAGGTCAACAATGGAGGAGAGAGAGAAGGAGTAGCTACAGCCCAAGAAGGAAGAAGGGGCATTTTATAGGTCTCCCCACGAAAATAGCTGTTGCAGGCCACTTTCTCCAGAGTCTCCGGCCTTAGGAGGGCGGAGACTCCGGGCAGGGGCTAAAAAGCCTCCGCCCCCATCTCTGCGTTGAGCGACACCTCGAGTTTTCGAGGTCCGGAGACTTGGGCCGGAGTCTCCGGTCCCTAGGGGCCGGAGACTTTGGCCTGGAAAAGTACCCGGAGGTTCCGGGCCAAAACTCCGGATGAAAAACGGCGAAAACACATTTTGGGCCCGAGGCCCGAGTCTCCGGCCCTAGAAAAGGCAGAAACAGCTGAAACCAAAACAACCATAACTTGAGCATCCGGACTCCGTTTTTGATGATCTTTGGCTCGTTGGAATCACAACAACGAGCTCTACAAGTCTATGCATAGAAACATCATAGTCCAACCAAGGAGGGTAAAACCAAATGAAGAAAGGTTTGACCTCTCTACAAAGACAAACCGGTAAAACCTCCAAACATCAAAAACACAATAAGAGTTTCATGCGAAATCCGTTTTCGATGAGCTAGAGCTTGTCATGGAAATAACCAGAAGCTCTAGAACCTCACATGGATAAAATACAAATAAGAACCAAGAAAGATAATGCCAAGTATGCAAAGGTTTAAGCTTTCTCCAAATGATATGATCAAGTTACTCACTCGAGAGCCCCTCTTGATAGTACGGTTACCGATCCTATAATCCGGTCTCAAAACTAACACCATGAGACCGGAAAGAAAGAAACCCTATCAAGAACATACCTTTGCCTTGAGCATTCCATTTGAGCAAGATGATGATGGTCTTGACCTTCTCAAGTTGGACCACCTTTCTTGATTGCGCTTGCTCGGTGAAGTCTTGCGGATTGCTCCCCCATACTCCACTATGGGAGAGACTCTAGTAGAAATATCTTCAAATGACCATTATCACCAAATGGACACCGAGCTTCAAGCATATGATATTTTCCAGATGCCTATCTTGAAGATGCGCTTCGACTTGATCAATTATTGAATCAATTCTTCCTTTTCTACAAAGATGGTGTCTTGAAGATACACATGAGATCACACTCAATCTTATTCTTCAAGACACACTCAATATAGGATCAAATCCCTTATGACCAAACTTCATATTACTCCTTGAATAACACCTTGGTCATCACATAATCTTCTTTAATTCTATCTTCATACAACCTTGAAACCAATAAATGGTTCAAGCATTGTCTACAGACAAGTCCTACAAATACAACTCAATGCAAACATTAGTCCATAGAGATTGTCATTAATTACCAAAACCACACATGCGGCACATGCTCTTTCAGAAAGTAAGTAGTGCGAGTAAAGTAAACAGGTGACAGCAATATAAAGGAAATTGGACTGGGGTCCACAGTTCACTAGTGGTGTCTCTCTATAAGATAAATAACATATGCTGGGTAAACAAATTATAGTTGGGCAATTGATAGAAATAAAGATAACATGCATATGTCGCGAGGATCACTATGCGATTTACTCTGGGCATTACAACAAAATACATAGACCGCCATCCAACTGCACCGATGACTAATAATCCACCCACGGGGATATCGTCCGAACACCCCATGAGTATTAAGTTGCGAACAACAGATAACTGCATTAAGCAAAGTGTATAATGTAAACAAAGCATATGCCCTTAGACATAAGATTGTTGTTTTCTCCCTAGTGGCAACAACACATATACAACCTTAGAGGTTTCTGTCACTCCCCCAGATTAAATAGAGGCATGAACCCAACTATCGAGCATAAATACCCCCTCTTGGAGTCACTAGTATCTACTTGGACAAGATAGCTACTAACAACAGAGAGTATGCAAGATCATAAACAACGTAGAGATAACATAAGATATATGATTCAGCACATCAACTCAACATAACACCAATATTCATCGGATCCCAACAAACACAACATGTAGAATTACATAACGGTGATCTCGATCATGTAAGGCAGCTCACGAGATCTAAACATGAAGCACATGGTGGAGAAGACAACCATCTAGCTACTGCTATGGACCCATAGTCCAAGGTAGACTACTCACTCATCGCGCCGGAGGCAAGCATGGTGATGAAGAAGACTTCCGGTGGCGATTCCCCTCTCCGGCAAGGTGCCGGGAAGAGCTTCTGGACCCTCCTGATCTCGGGTCGACGACGGCGGAGGATCGCGATATGTTTCTGGAAAATTGATCGGGTTCTTTAGGTTTTTCTTGTCGGGGGGTCTTTATAGGTGAAGGGGCAGCGTCATAAGTGGACCGAGGTGGCCTCACACATAGGGGACGCGGCCAGGGCCTGGGCCGCGCTGCCCTACTGTGTGGCTGGCTCGTGGCCCCTCTCCATCTCCTCTTTGGTTCTTTGGAAGCTTCGGTAAATTTCTGGATGTTTGGATTTTGTTTCGTCCAATTCTGAGAATATTTCCTGTGTGACTTTTCTGAAACACAAAAACAGCAGAAAATAGGGAACTGGCACTGTGGCATCTTGTTATTAGGTTAGTTCCGGAAAATGCATAAAAATGCCACGAAGTGTAACGAAACACTAAGCAAATGGTGTAAAAACAAGCATGGAGCATCAAAAATTATAGATACGTTTGAGACGTATCAGTGGAGCGAGCCGGACAGAGAGTCAACAAATAGGAAGGACCGAGGGAGGATGGCTAGAGAGGGAGGGGTGGGGAGTAGGAGAGCTAGAGAACTCACCTACAACACCGCCTACCCTCCATGACTCTCGTTGGGTGCCTCACATCCCATAGTGTTTGTTTCTCTGTGTGTGGGAATTGTCGAGGCTAAGTGGGCGTGCTGACAAATTTCCCCCAAAAATTACACGACATTGAGGCTGATTTTGGTCAAGGATCTTGTGACCATCCAAATGCACGAACTTGGACTAATACTTTTTCAACTATGAATTCCATGATCCAATACCGATAACCAAACAGGTATATATAGAAAAATTCTCATTCCCCCCAATATTTGGAGTTATACTCTTAACTTCCATGGCTATTCCTCTTAGGGTTCTAGGGTCTGGTGCTCGATGTCGGAAGTAAATAAATAAGAATGAGTCTAGCATGGGGGAGCCACATGGCAACATATCAAGGTACAAGTTTCTCCTTGGTGATAATTGTGGTTATTTTTTCCCAACATGACTCAAACTTTGGTTGCTAGGGGCGCCACTGCGACCCAACTACTGGGCTACTACCTGATGTCTACGCACACGTCTGTTCTTGTAGACAGTGTTGGGCCTCCAAGTGCAGAGGTTTGTAGAACAGCAGCAAGTTTCCCTTAAGTGGATCACCCAAGGTTTATCGAACTCAGGGAGGAAGAGGTCAAAACTATCCCTCTCAAGCAACCCTGCAATTACGATACAGAAAGTCTCTTGTGTCCCCAACACACCCAATACACTTGTCAGATGTACATGTGCACTAGTTCGGCGAAGAGATAGTGAAATACAAGCGGTATAGATGATTATAAGTAGTAAATGCAATCTGAAATAAATATCGCTGCGAGCAAACATGTAACAAAATAGGAAGTAAACGGTGTGCAATGCTTGGAAATAAGGCCTAGGGATCATACTTTCACTAGTGGACACACTCCCAACAAATATAACATAATTGAACAAATAAATAACTTCTCTTCACTATGCTACTCTGAAATACTCTCCTATTGAATAACACTAATCATTGCGTAGTGGCTACAGAAGCACCCCTTAAAGTTCATCAAGTACTTGACAAACACCGCTCACAGAGATATCCAAATCAAATCACAACTCAAGATAAATATTATTGCAACTTAGACCAAGTACTAACACGGTGCACACACTGTCAACATTATACCATGAAAGGAGGAATAGATCACTTCAATACTATCATAGTGATAATTATTCTCATAATCCATAAGAGATCACAATCGTAGCCTAGACCAAGTACCACCATGATGCACACACTGTCACCGTTACACCATGGCAGGAGGAATAGATTTCTTTAATAACACCACTAGAGTACACATAATGATGAAGAGTAGCATCTACTTATTCAACATGATACAAAGCTCACGATCACATAAAGATCACATCATGGGAGAGAGAGGTGAACCACATAGCTACCGGTAGAGCCCTCAGCCCCGGGGGAGAACTACTCCCTCCTCATCATAGGAGACAGCAAGGTTGATGGAGATGGCGGTGAGGTCGATAGAGACGGCGGAGACAGCGATGGAGACCGATGGAGATGGCTCCGGGGGCACTTCCCCGTCCTGGCAGGGTGCCAGAACAGAGACTTCTGTCCCCCGAAATTCGTCGGCGGCGGCGGCGGAGCTACGAAACTCTTTCTGGAAATTTACCGACTCCCCTAGGGTTTTCCGTCCTGACGCTTTATATAGGCGAAGGGGCGTCGTCAGGGGGCTGCCAGGGGCTCCTCCCACATAGGGGGCGCGGCCAAGGGCTGGGCGGCGCCGCCCTGGTGTGTGGGGCCCTCGTGGCCCCACTCCGCCTCCTCTTCGGTTCTCTGGAAGCTTCCGGGAAAAATAAGACTTCTGGAACTTGTTTCGTTCAATTCCGAGAATATTTCTTGTGTAGCTTTTCTGAAACACAAAAATAGAAGAAAACAGGGAACTGGCACTGTGGCATCTTGTCAATAGGTTAGTTCTGAAAATCGCATAAAAACGCCACGAAGTGTAACGAAACACAAGGCAAATGGTGTAAAAACAAGCATGAAGCATCAAAAATTATAGATACGTTTGAGACGTATCAGCATCCCCAAGCTTAACTCCTGCTCGTCCTCGAGTAGGTAAGTGATAACAAAAGAATAATTTTTGAGGTGACATGCACCTACACAATCTTGATCATATATGTAAGCATTTGTGAGCTGGGATCATAAGAATTTAAAACATGGGCATGAAAGATATAATCTTGACAATAAAAACTTAGCAACCATGTTATAACATGCAAATGAACACAAACAAAAGATCATGAAAATGAAACAATGAAAGTCAAACGTGTATTCAAATCATAAGGAAAAACATACAAATGGTTTTCAGCTTGTCCTTCATGGAGAGCAAAACATAAATGCATAGGACACCTTCAAGTTGAAGAGGGCGACTAGATACAAATAATTTGAGAACAAGTGAAACCAGCAATATGAATCAATCAATGAAAACTTTGGGACAATGCATATTATACTAAGAATGACAACTATGCTCTCTTAATGGTGCATATAGATAGAAGATGGAGACTCAACATAAAAGTAAAAGAAAGGCCCTTCGCAGAGGGAAGCAGTGATTAAACATGTGCTAGAGCTTTTCATTTGTAAAACAGAGAGATAAAAATTGGTTTTGAGAGGTGGTTGTCTTTGTCAATGACTGGCAATGGGGTTCTTACTATCTTCCATACAAAAATGAAGCAAGTTCACAATAAGTTCCATCCTTTTCAAAAGATAATGAACCAAAGAAAATTCAGCATTTGTTTGAAGCAGCGATAGAGTTCTCATAGTCATAGACCTACCCAAAGACCAGGTTCATAATCATGGAATTTGTAGCTATTGACCTATCATACCAATAGCTTAGAAAATTCCTTATTTATTTGAAGCAACGATAGAGCTTACATAGCCATGCACCTACCCAAGGACCAAGTCCATAACCAAGGAATTTGTAGCTCTTAACCTACCGCATGACCAATGACTTCACACTATTGCATACCAAACAAATCTATTATAAGGAGCAAGGCCTCCCTGAGCAAATGATGAGTAACTTCTTTCTCATTTTGACGTATATGTATTGGAATTATATAGTACCTAATTGTTTATATTTTGTCTTGTGTCAATGCACACTATATGATGCTATGCATAGACATAGAAGGTATCGGGATATACTGATGGACTGCCAAGACTATAACACAAACTCCCAAACTCATGACACCACGGTCGTGCCTCTCCCTCCTACTCCACCTTCTCGGCTATCCCCGTGCTTGAGCACCCTACTGGTCGTTGTGCCCGCCTGATTGGATAATCTTGTATGCCACCTTCTCATGCCATCACGGCGAAGCAACGACATTGTATCTTTCTTCTTCCGACAAATGAAATGTTGGCAGGAGAATATTTTTAACGTTCATGATTGTCAAAATAGTGTGACACAAAGCAAGGAGTTCAGTTGCTCAATTGTTGGAGGGAGCAACACAAAGAACTTCAGAATGTTCACAAATATGGTGAATTGGCGATGCATCTAGTAGGCCTGACTCGCACGACACCTTTGATTGAGCCATAGCGAACATTATTTGCTTTATCAGTTCACTACAACTTTTGAATTCTAAATACGCAAGGGTCTAAGGTACAGATCCATCTAGCTCAGAACCTCGCAAATATATTAAAATAAATCCAAATACAATGGTGATTTTTTTGCTTCAACTTTTGAACATGTTTTGCTTCATTAGTTCACACTTCAACATTTGTATCCTAAATACAAATGGTGTAAGGTACAGATCAATCTTGCTCGGAACCTTGCAAAAATTAAAAATAAATCCAATACCATGGCAAGCATTTGTACCTTTTCTCTTACAAAGATATTATACAAAGGATGCTACTATTTATGTATTTTTCGCGAATGCTACTATTTATGAATTAAAAACTATAAAATTGCATGTGTCTATAAAAAAGAGTGACAAAAAGCCTATAATGTTGTTACTGCTTCAAAGTATATGAATTCATGTTATCCTGAAGCATGTCCTTTAATCCATCGAAAGACAAACATGTAAACCGTTCTTAGAGGTAGTGAAAATCATTTGGTGCATTACAATCTACCGGTTTGAATAAATAATGTGCATAAGGCCATGATGATTAGATTAGATTTAGTTTAATTTAAATTTTAGTTTAATTAGATTCTTGTTTGTATATATAATGAAGTATAAATGAAATTTGAATTTATATTTTAAATTCAAATATTATCTATTAGGGAGCAGGGACGTTTCTCATACACGACCACTAGTGCCGGCACCTCCCATACGCCCGATCCGATGCTGTTGCCGGAGGCCAAGGGGGTGATCTTTGGAGCCATATCCTTCAAAATTTCTACTACTCCCTCAGTCCCAAAATATGTTGTGTTAATTTTTTGGTGAAGTCAAACTTACAAACTTTGACCAAGTATATAATAAAAATTATCGGCATGTACAATACCAAATGTATATAGTATGGAAGTATATTTCATGATGATTAAAATAACATTAATTTAGTATTGCAAAAAGTTATACATATTTCATAAATATAGTATGGAATTATATTTTATGATGATTCAAATAACATTGATTTAGTATTGTAAAAAGTTATACATATTTCATAATACCAAAAATTAGAGCATCTCCAGCTGTTTGAGGCCCCCGGGCCGAAATCCGGACGAAACAAACGTCGGATTGGATGTAAATAGGGCTTGGGTGGCAACATTTTCCTAGTCGCCACCCCGACATTCGCCCATCAGCGCGGATAGTTTCAAAAAATCGTCTTCCCGCTACACAAAAGCATCGACCAATAGTTCGGCGATCGGATCAGCCACAATCCGGCGATCGAAACAGAAACTACACTACAATAGGCTCATCGGCGGTCCCTTCCTGCGCCTCGGGCGGCGATGCATCGTCGGCCACCGGAGTGGACGTCGTTGAAGGGGAGGACGAAGCAGTCGACGAAGGCCGGAGGATGTCTTGGCGATGGGCGTCGTACCAAGCCCTCGTCTCCTCGTCCACCGCAGCGTCATTGTCGCCGATCAGGAACGCAAGGTCGGTGTTCCTCTTCTTCACCGCGGAGGTTGCCTTCAGCAAGGCGATCCGGATGCCCTGATTCGCGAGCATCTCCTTTCACCGCGCGTCGTACTTGTTGTCCCTCTCGGCGGCGTGCGCCCTCGCGTCGGCCCTCGCGTCGACGTCTTGGGTGCTGTCTCCGAACCCGTCGTTCTGATCGTCGACGGCACTCCGCGACGCGACGGCTTCCGTCGCCCTTGCCTCCTCTTGTGTGAAGAAACCTGGGCTCAACGCGGCGGCCATGGAGCCCGACGTGATCATGTCGTGCATCACGCCGTCATTCGGCGGCGGCATCCCGTTGGAAAAGGAGAGCGGCCCTCGACGCAGGGCAGGCAAGATGCCCTCGTGCATCGCATCGTCGTACTCCGGTGGCGACAGTGTAAACCTCGACATGCCGACGATGTAGCTGTCGTGGAACATGGCCGGTGACGCCGGTGAGTAGGTGGAAGGAGAGCCGATCGTACCTTGGGTTGGCCATGCACCGGGGAATCGGTCGACGCGTGGCTGGCCCATGGACATGGAGACCAGCCTCGCCTGTTTGTCCGCCACCGTCGCCCTCTTCGCCGCGAGCTTCTTCTCCTTCTCCGCCCTGCCGCGCGTTTTGGCCTGCCGGCTCTCCACATCCGCCGCCCACGCCACGTTTGTCCAACCCGGCGGCCTCTCTTTTGGCGCCCGTGGCTTCCTCGCCTTCGGCGTGCCGTCGTCGGCGATCTTCTTCGGCGGCATGGTGGTGGAAGAGAAGAGGAGGAGCTGCAACTGTGGGGAAATTCGGCAGGGAAAATGGGTATATGCGGCGCATTTTGAAGGGAAACGAAATAAATGGCAGGGAACTACCCTTTCTGTGGCTAACACCACGAGCCCGCTCGACGTTTCGCGCGTTTTTGTTTCGTCCGGAGTCCCCGAGCGTGCCTCGAAAAGCCGGGGATGGCCTGGGCTCTTCGAATGGATAAAAGCCCAAATCCGGACGAAAACAAGGAACCGGGGGCGCGGCTAAGCCGAATAACGCCATCCGGTTGAAAAAAGGGCTGCCGGGGGTCTCGTCGGGAAGGTGAGTGGAGATGCTCTTATATGCCGGAGGGAGTATGTTTTTCCCCTTTGTTGCAAGTTGCAACTTCCAAACATGGCATAATTGTGCAGACACAAATGGGGCCCGCAGTAGCCACTCGTCCATTGCCCTCATTCGCTCATCTCCTCCTCCCCTCCCGGCTTCCCCACCTCGCCACCGTCCCTCGCGTCGGCGCCGAAACCCTAGACCACCCGTCCTCCCTTCCCCCTCCATCCGTCGAAACAGAGGCAGAGATGTACGCAGACCAGATCTCCACCGGCTGCAAGCGCTCCGTCCACGAGCGCCTCGACGCCGACCTCCCCTCCGCCCGCGGCGGCGCGAACCCCGCCCTCCGGGCCCGCCAGGCGGCGTTCAAGAGGTCAGCTCAGGCCCCGCCCCCATCTCCTCCCTCCGTATCGTTGCCGCTTCCCCTCTCCCCTGTCGAACAGGTCTCCGCGTCCTTCCGAATCTGAACTTCTGAAGCAGGCTCTTCCTCCGTGCTGCCGATGTACCCTCGTGCTCTGGTAGTACGCGTTCTCGTTGTGTCACCTTAGCTAAGCGATGTTCGCTCACTCTGCGCGCTCCTATGTGCCTAGGATTGTGGAAATTAGGGCGTAGTTCTAGGTTGCTCGGACGGAGAGTGGTGTCACTAGATTCCATCCTTTCGTTCATTTATAATTGAGGTGCTGGAAAGTAGGGATGGGATTTGTGGCTACGTGATGCGTGCTGTCATTGTCGCCTGAGTGATGGACACTGTGGAGTGATGGAAATCGTGGAGTCAGATCCAGTGGTTCAGCATGGGGATATCATCAATTGGTTGCGATGCTACTATGTCAGCATAGCATGGACATTATAGCTTAGGTTTTTGGATAATCCTTTTTTGTTGTTGTTTTTGGAGCTACTTTGGACAATCGCTTCCTTTTACGATTGTACCCTGAGGGTATTGTGATTTTGTAATCTGGGATATTTTGGTATGGACCTAGAAGCTACCGAGATAACCTAGAAAACACACAGTTTTACTCGATCCGACAGTAACTTATGGAACCGTGTTATGAATTGTTGTAGAATTAATCACAGATGGCTCACTATTGGTTTTTATAATAGATTAGTTTGTTATTTCCAAACGAAGGAGTCTGCCATTTTAGTCTGGAAATATCAATCAAGAATGAACAATATGTTATTTCACTTCTATTATCATGTACACTCACACTATGTGATCTTTGCTGATATGAGCCTTGATGTGTTTTAAAGCCCGCGTGTAAAAGAAAGGGCAATGCTCTTTGTTAGCATGCATATTTTAAGATATCAGGGGATCTTTCTTGTGTATTACAGAATATTCTTGTGTGTCATTACACTGTTCATTTTTCCCCACTTCACTAGACCAGCTAATTTCAGCAATATTGATATATTTCTCTTATACTATCTGTAGGCAGCGGCAAACTGATGATAAATGGAAGCATGATCTTTACCGGGAAGATGGCGAATCAGCTTCAAGTAATCTATTTGTTGCTGCACCTTAAATGAAGTCAGGCAAGCTACCTTTTATTCTGGTCACATTTAACTTTATCTGTTTACACTTAAGGATCAGCTGATCCACGGGATTTGCGATTCAAGCTTCAGAGGAAAAGCTCTCAGCAAGGGTCTGCTGGCCAAAAGAGTTTAGGTGTACGTGATCTACGTGAGAAGCTATCTGGAACAATGCACCCACAACCATCAAACGCTGACCCTCGAAAGGGGAAGCCTGTATCCCAGGTTGTGAAAGTCACAAGGCGTGAAGATGCTGATGAAAGGCCTGTACGCCAAAGTAAGAAAGTATCAAAACCATCATCATCCAAGAAGATTTCTCAGCCGAAGGTATGGATTCCATTGGTAATATATAGTTTCCCAGTTTCTCTGCTTTCCACATGTGCCAGCATTTCAGTTGCTCCTAGGCTTTAGTTGTTGGCTGGCGATTAGTTTGGTGCCTGTGTCTCTGGAACTTACCTTTTTGCTGATTCCCAGCATGAAATTTGTAGCAGCCCTTTTGTATTGTGATGCTATTTCCTCAGTTCCTCTTAGCTCACTAAGTTTTTGACCTTTTCTATTCCATGCATACTACATGGCATCATTAACACTTGATCCCAGTGATTGTTTACATGGGTTTGCGCTTTTATTTATTGAGTTTTTGTGTAATGTTGAGCTATTTCATTCCAAAAGCATCTCCTTTTCCTACTAAGATTACTATGAATATTTGCTGTGCATTTTCAGCATTTTCTTCTGATCCTTCATGCAGACCTCATTAGCAAAATTCTGAGAGATCCCATTAGCCACTGACTTGCAACATATGTACTTCTATAGCTTTACCTTGTAGAAGTTTGGTAGCTCCTGGAAAGCAAGATTTGCTGTAGGCGGATGTGTACCTGAACTTATGTATATACATAGACTGGTCAACAGTTTTAGAGATAGCGTAACACCATAATATAAGTTTGTAGGAAGGGATAAGGATGCTTTACACTTTGTCCAAGAAAGCAACTATGAACTATTGCATTGATCAACTCTATAATCTGTGAAGCGGTCATGCTACATTCAGTATGAAGAATCCACAATGGGTGGCTGAATGTTGCATGTTGACCATGTAGTAGGTACCTGTACAGGGTTATCTCCTCTAGTTAACCTACATATTTAAATTAATTAACTTTGGCTTGCAAAATGTGTAGAATTAACTATTCTTGTGCCTTTATATTGCTACAAATTTTGGTATCGCCGTATGTAGTTAAAGACTAGAATATCCGATGTGGAACATGTTATCAAAAGTTCAATGTACATGATGTAGCTCATTACTAAACTTATTTATTTGGAGAATGTGCGATAGAACAACTTCTAGTAACTGTCTTGTTTTGCGTTCTTATCAAACATCCTTTTATTTTGGGAACACCTGTAGGCTGAAAGTCCACTCGACAGTTTTCTGAAATCACTTGGACTTGAGAAGTATTCTGCTGTTTTCCAGACAGAGGAGGTTTGGCTCTTTCCCTAAATCTCTACATTGTCTATTTTTCTGTTTGGTTGACAATTGTTGTTTTCAGGTTGACATGGCGGCCCTACGTCACATGACTGAAAGTGATCTCAAGGCGTTGGGCATCCCGATGGTATAAGTGCATTATTTACATCCTAGATTTGGCCATTTTTTGGCTTCTCTGTCTGCCATCTAAAGAGTAATTTCGGTATGGAGGACTAGTTTTGTTTGGCTATTTGTTGCATAAACTGTTAAGCAAGTACACAGAGGTATTTAGAATGCATGAGCTTGGATCACTTTGCTGAGTAATTGGACCGTCTTAGTAAATTTGTGCACGCACTTTACATTTTTTTTGCATGAGGATATGGTACCTAGTTAATGCCAAATTCAGTGTAAAGTAATTGTTAGTCTGCATTCTTTCATGTGCATATGTATAAAGGTAAACTTAAGGCATTTGTTCTTTCAGGGTCCTAGGAAGAAGATTACCCTTGCATTGGAGCCCAGAGCTTAGGGCAATGGCCAATGTAGAAAAGCAGGGATATGTGGTAGGTTTTGTTCATCTGCAAGTTCGGCATATTCGAAAGGGTACAGATACAGCAATGTGAGGTCAATGGCATGCTACTCTCCTGATAAGCATGCAGCAGCCAGGTCTAGGTTTAGAAAATCAAGCTGTGGCTGGAAAAAAATGATGATGCTGTAAAAAATTTAGTGTGCTGTTATTTATATGGTCTGCATGCCTTGCTTGCCAGACCAGCTGATTAACTGATGATGCATGTGTGCTGCTGAATTATTCTCATCATCACTGTATACTATTGTTAAAACATCTATCGGAGGGAGATACATTTCAAACTAGGATCTTTCAGAGACACACAGTTGAGATTCTTTGGTTGGTATTTGCCCAGTGTCAAAATTCAAGCGTTCCCTTGCGGTTCTGGTGAATGATGTAGTGGTTGTATTTTCAGCAAATAAAATGATCTTGCAGGGCATGAACAGTACACCATGTCGACTCACACACCGCAGTTATCTCCGTATTGTTCTTCAGTCTACTCTTTCAAAATCTTGCCTCCAAACGTATTTCCATATCGTTTTAACAAAACCTTCCATATTTTCAGAAACCACAAATGGGCTACATGGTGGCTGTTTTTTAAAATTTTGAAAACGGTGTTTAAAAGTTTCAAAAAAAATTGAAACAAAATTTTTAGCTGTAGATAATGTTGAGATCTAGTAGCCTGAAAATATCAATTCAAAATTCGTTGTATTCTAGGCTACAGAAAAATAACAAATCTGACAAAATTTCAAAGTTTGAAATGCGCACTGTTCATCACACCCAGATCTACACATTTGTCAATTTTTTCTGAGCCGGATATACAACGAATTTGACTTCTATTTTTTGCATACTACTAGACCTCACTATTATCTACATCTAGAATTTTCGTTTGGATTTTCTTGAAACTTTGAAATGCTAATTTTGATTTTTAAAAAACGAGCTACGTGTAGATCGGGAGTCGTATGCACGGGCCTTGGCCGCATCGAGTGGTCGGACTGAGCCTACAAAGGAGCTCTCCATCGGCAGGCTCAGGCCCACTAATGTTGTAGGGCCCAGAATGCCGAAAGACTAGTGAACCCTAGCCCAAGAACCCTTCCGTGCGCCCTATATAACCCGGCGGCGCCGCAACTCAACGGCAGCTCTCCGCTTCCTCGTCTCCGTCTCCGGGAGAATCCTCTCTCTCTCCGTCTCCGCGTTCGTTTTTCTTGAGATCTTGCCGTAATTCCCCTCTTCTTTTGCGTTTCCCTTTTCCTCAGTTTCGCTGGTTCAGCGGCGCGCAGCCGGCTTCGGCGGTGGCGGAGCGCCTCCCTGACCACCAGCCACACGCGAACCAGTCGATCATCTGACCGAGCGTTCTTCGGGGGTTTCCCACATACGGATTCGCTCTTGTCTAGATCTGACACATTCCGTCGCTGAATCCTATCAACGTTTTGGGGATATTTGACTGGATTTGTTTCGTTTTGAATCTGATCTGTTCACCAGGTGTAAGTCAAGTGGCAGCGTGTTACCCTAATCGGATGAGCTGCCGCGGTTACACGCCTGGGAGATGGACGCGCGCCCTTCGTTACATGCGCCGCGGAACCCATCGCGGCTCGTGTACATCAGGGCTCCACATTCTAAATCTCGTATCGAATTTTACCTTCGATTCTAAGCAAGGAACGTAAGCACTCGGCTCGGAAATTGAACGGAACCGGCTCCTCTGACGGTGAGAAGGAAAGTCAGGGAGAAGTAGGAAGCAAAGTCAGGGTATATTGGTATTAAGTTTCTAATTATGTACTAAGCTCAGTTACTGTAGATGATTACTGTAGCATAGATTGTCTAAATAATTTTTTTGCACCCTAATTTTGATTGCAGGTAATAACAGTCAATTCATATCCTAAATTTGCATTATATAAATTAATTTGAATTAATAGACAAAATAGTATGAATTTGAAGAAGGAAAGTTAGGGTACTGTAGCTTACCTCACTTTCCTTCTCACCGTCAGAGGATCCAGTCCCAAATTGAACGGCTTGCTCAGGGATTTGTTTTTGACATGACATGGAATTGAACTTAATTAGAGTGATCAATAACTGTTATCTTAGTGAGAAGATCCGGACTGCCTACAGAAGGACTTTAAGACGACGACATAGACTGGCTCATTGTTAGACTGTTTATACAACAATTTTTTTTGCTCATGGCCCCAGTGATCCTTTTTTTAAAAGTTAATAAAATTATATTGCTCATTTAAAAAAAAATGATTTTTTGTATGTAGCCATATATTTATCCCACAAACGTGAATAAACCATGTTCAAATAAATGTGCAAAAAATTATGTTTAAATACTTTATTCTGAAAATGGCAAACATTTTTGAGTGGTTTATTCGCTGCATTATGTATGGTTCGTTTAACACTTTTTTGAGTTGCCTCTTTTACACTTCAAATAAATGTCAGCTCTCTTCAGTAGCCTCAGCAAATCGTATACACCGCTCAATGTGGCATCTTAAATGTCAGCTCTCTTCAGTAGCCTCAGCAAATCGTATACACCGCTCAATGTGGCATCTATTGCTGATGCCGCGTACCCAGTGCCATTTGGGCTGGCCCACCATGGTCATCGACGACGGTAATCTAGGAGGAAGACGTATACATGCATTTGAGGTGTCTCGACAAAAGAGACCTTGTCGATGGCGGGGACTAAAGTTGAGGACGATGCCATCGGCAGAGGTGAGGAAAAAACTTAGCGCAAGGTGTGTATAGGTGGGGAGATCACACGAGTTAGAGCATTTCTAACTAGCGCGCTATCTCGCCCGTGCCTGAAAAAGACCGCTAATTTTGCACACGGAAAGCCTCTCGTACTCTTTCAATGGAGGTGCTAAAATCTTCCGTGCTGCAAAAATTGTTGCCCGTACGCACTATTATGCTATCTTAGGCGGCAAATCCCCCGCGCCGCTTCAAGCGTGCTTTATAAAGAGCAGCGCGCTGCTCAACCGCAAGCTGATACTTCTCGCGCTGCGCGCCTCTTCTTCCTCCACGCGCCGCCTAGCCCTTTGCTCGCCCGACGCGCGCTGTCGCGCCTCGTTGGGATGCCGCTGCATCGCCGGGGGTCGTCGCCTTCTACTCGGAGCTTCACGCCGGTGGCTTCCGGCTCACTCTCGGCAGGCACGTACGACACGCCACAGTTAGCTGCGCGCGCGTATGATGTGACTGCGGTGTGACCTGAACTACCCCGATGTGGCTTCCCACGTGGAGACCGAGTTCCTCACGACCGCTCCGCGCCTTGTCACCGATGAGGACCGCTGCCATCACCGCCACGCGCAGCGTTGCCTCCTCATCGCCGAGTGCGATGAGCGCCTCATGCAGTAGTGGCACGAGTTGTTCCCGGGAAACGTCCGCAATGAGGAGGAGTTCTTCGCGATGAAGAGGAGGGAGAGAAGGGTGGACAGCTGTCGCTGCCAGGAGTTCGCCGAGCAGGAGCTGGAGAACCCAAACTCGACGACCGACTTTGACTCCGACGGTCCGATGTGGAACGATCTCTGGACCGAGACCACCTCCGACGACGACGAGTAGTCTATGGCTATTTATTATCTATTTAACTGTAATTTTTAGATCTTGTAATCCAACTATGTATCGCGCAAAAGTGTTTGCAACACTAAATTTTGCACATCTGCTGGAGGCGGGATTCGAGCGTGCGCGTGCTACAAATTTCGCGTCTCCGGTGGAGGTATCTTTAGCGCCGCGTGTTGTATTCGCTCGAACCGTGCTGCAAATAATTTTTCCAGCACCAAATTATCGCGCAATTGTTAGAGATGCTCTTATGATAATTATGATAAGGGGTGTGGGGGTCTCACCGACTTAGAAAAAAAGGGCTTTAGAGGGAGGGCCGGTTGGGGGTGGCAAACCAATTGAAGTGAACGTTGGGCAGAGTGGGCCAGAGAGGCGTCGCTATGACCTAAGACCATCCACTACGTGGGTTTGATTCAAAGCAAAAAGTGTCAGAGTTTGGCATCGCTTAATTTGTACTGTTATGTATAGCATCGGTTTGACTGACAATGCTGGGATCTACAAGCCAATAAAATACTGCCTTGCTAACAGATCCATCTCGCATGCAAACCATCCGATGGCTGTGCTTCGCTTGTGCCAGGCTGCGGTACACTTGTGTCAGTTATGCATCGAACCAACATATTGGTGATTTTTTTACAAATGTAACCCTCTGCCGAATGTAATTATCAAAAATGACCCCCTCTAAAAATTATTGACAAAACTGGCATGGCGGGAAGTGGAGAAAGCGACACGTGTCTTCCCGCCAATCCAGGTGGCGGGAAGTAACCTTCCGCCAACCCAGCTGGCGGGAAGTCGCTTGCCGCTGAGCCGGTTGTGGTTGTGATTTTGCCACGTGTCGATGCAAGAGACTTCCCGCCACCTGGGTTGGCGGGAAGTACTTTCCGCCATCTGCGTTGGCGGGAAGTGACACGTGTCGCTTTCTCCACTTCCCGCCAGGCCAGTTTTGTCAATAACTTTTAGAGGGGGTCATTTTTGATAATTACATTCGGCAGAGGGTTACATTTATAAAAAAAATCCATATTGGTTCGCTTTTTGTGTCAGGAGTTTAGAACCGGTGCTCTAGTATGTATGGAGTCGGCTCATTAGAGCTTTTGGTTTGCTTTTTTGCATACATAGTGCATGGTCTAAGAATGGTGGGAGACATCTAAGACACGCATATTGTATGTTCGATTCAATGCAAAAGAGGCAGCTTTCTCTGAATCGCTACAATTTCCGTGCAGTGTATGTGTATCGAACCAACAACCTGTTCATATCTCTCCAACGCTTCCCTTTGGTGATCTATGTGTGTGAGGCAAAGAAGTATTGTCTTAGACCATCAACTATGTGGTGTACCAAACTTTAAAGCCGTGGCGAAGAGACACGCTCCTCGCGTCGCCTCCTCCGGGCGACCGAGGGGCGAAAACCCTAGCCCCCCGCCGCCGCCACCCCTCCTCCCTGCTCTCTCCCCTCGTCGCCCCTGGAGGCCTCCGCCGGACAAAGCCGGGCGACGCCGGTGAAGGGGGCGGCGATGATTTAGTTCCTCTCGGCTCTCAGCTCGATGGTGAGGAGGAGCGCCGTCTTGATGGGGACCGGAGGTCGCCGGCGGGAAGAAGCGGTGGAGGGAGGTGGCGGTGCTGGGCGGTGGAGATGCAGGTGGCGGTGGTCTCCGGCGGGATGAAGCTGCCGGATTGCGGTCGCAGCATGGGCCCAATCTGGGCCCGCAGGCTGCAGCCGTTCCGTGCTGCTCGTGACGGGGGCTGCGCTGCTGCGACCTCACAGCTGGGCAGCATGCTCCGTCGAGGGAGGCCCCGGGTACTGAGCCGCGCGGGGCCACAGGAGGTGGCGATGCGGCCCACTTCTGGGCCAGATGGGCTCTGAGGGCCGCGGTCGGAGGTCGAGCACGATGGTGCTGCATGCTCTGCTCCAGTGTGGGGAAGAAGAAGCTTCGGCCATCAGCGAGGGAGAGGAGGTGGCGAGAAGCCTAGGTGCAATGGCATGCCCATGGCTGTACAACTCAGTACAGTACAGAAATGGGGTAGCGTGCCTGTTCATCCACCTCCCTGAGGCCATTGTCTGCTTACTCGGACCTGCGAGTTGCGGGAGATGAATGGCACAGGTGGTGTTGCATCCTTCCATTGGCCAGTGCAGGGATGAGGAAGGAGACCGTGGAGGTAGGGGCTGTGGTTTGGCTCGCCGGGAGGTGAGGTTTGCCGTGGAGGCAAGGGCAGCGAGGATGGCTTGGTGGCTGACCGTTTCCCTGTTGGGCTTGTGCGGGTGAGGATGCCGGTGAAAGCCGTGCTCCGGACACAGCCGGAGCGGTCGATGGCGGCACCTATGGGTGTCGCTCCCTTGTTGAAGGCGTCGACTTAGCAGCCCTCACCTTCCTATCTCGACATGTTCCGGGGGAAACCCCACATCCGGTCTTCGGATGGGACAATGGCGACGCTTTTGGTGTCGTGTTCCCTCTTGAGGGCATTGTTTTGGAGTTGGATCCGTTCTGAGGGGCCAGTGGCTTGCGAGGTTGTGTGGCGGCAGCAGCCGGAGCCCCCTCCACATGCTAGGTACGCCAGATGAGCCCTTTGATCTTTGCTCGCGGGTTTAGAGAGACACTAGTTCTCTTCTTGGCTTGTCGCTTCTCTCTGGCGTCGTCGAGGTTGGCCCAAATGCTCATATTCGGCGTCTTGTATGTGTTTGGTGTTCTAGGTGTGGCTTGCCGTTGTTAGGGTTTTCGCCTGGTTTCCCCCAAATAAACCAAGCAGTTCGACTTCTATCTAATCAATGGATTTAGCAGTTCTCCTGCTAACATTCAAAAAAAAAACTATGTGGTGTAAGAGCAATCCAATAAGGCTTATCGTATGATGAACATAGTAGAGCATCGATGTTTATTGTTAGAGAAAAAAAGGGACTCAAAAAATATCCGTTGGGTTCGAAGACTAATATCTAACACAAGTAAAAAAGCAGTCAATCCCATACATGCTCTAAAGGAACACACAAGAAAAAATAAGTTTGTGTAGAAAATATGCCCCACATTTATTGTCACAATCGGATCAACACACAGCAGCGAATCAGGTCGATTCTTTCTTTTTCTTGAACTAGTTAAGTGCCCATGCGTTGCTACGGGGTCTTTTTCATAACTTTCATGTAAACTTGATGCACGTAAATATTTCCAATACACGTGAACAAGGCACATTTTTAATCAACATTTTCAACGGCAACAACTTTCACTTGAGTTTGTTATTTGGATTACTCAAATTACGTCTCCCTCCCTCCTGAATCTCTCCCCTCATAACAAGGATATATTTGCCATCATTTTCATTTCCCACCAGCCCCTCAGCTTCACCTCTTTCACCAATGCAGTGCGCTTGTTTTCTTATTCCAACAACTCCAAAATTGTACTACTTCATAGTCACCCCACTCTTACAATGCGTCACTCGGCCGCTACATGTTTATGTTTTTCTCCTACTTTGCTAAATGTACATAATTGTAACAAATAGGCCATACCCCTTGACTTTAGAGGTGTTGCACCAATCATCGTTCCATTTTGGACAACAAGAATCATGGTGATCTTTCCATTTCCACCTAGCGTTGTGAATATCGAGCAGTTTTACATGATAGTTTTGCAAGATTTAAAATAAAAGGTATACTTTTGGATTTCCATAAATTTCTTTTTTTACTCTCTTGATTATTTTTTGGGATTTTTGGTAAGATTAGATATATGGGAACTTTGATACCTATGTTCTCTGTAATTTTTCAACATCTTTTTTGGACATTTTCTCTTGTTATAGTATAATCCTTATTTTGAATTGACTTAAACCTAGACGCCATGCTAGCCAAAATCACATCATAGGAACCAAAAGCTATGGAATTAAAACAACTATATGGAGAGACATTACACAAACATTTCTTTACTTTGCAGTCAAGATTGTCAAGCAACAATAATATGCACAAACCACCGCAAGTATAACTGGCTACCATGACCCTGCTGACAAAATATCAATATCTGATGCCAACAATGAGAGATAATACAACGTATGTGCATACTTTATTTGTTTGTGAAGTGCATCTGTTTCTTTTCTTTAAGAACAATTTTATCACAAATTACTTACATTGCAAGAACTTGCTTAGGTCCATAAGTCATCTATCTGTTTCACCTCTTCTATTTTGACAAATTGTACATGCCAAATCTCAAGCACACACTAAGAACTGCAGTGCTTGAATTTCAAGTTTGCCTACAAAAAATGGTTGTTAACTGGCTTGCAGAATTGTTGCTGCTACCCTGGGAAAAAATCTGGAGTACCATGAATCATATACATCCACGTAATGAGCAAAAAGGTTGCCAGGTGCTGCATTTAAAAAATCTAGAAGAAACTGTGAGTTTTTTAGATTGGATTTTCTAAGCACCCAACCAGCTATCCCCTCTATCGTAGCCGCACATATAGCAAGCAGTGCACTGGGATCCACGCTGCTCCTGGCATGGTTTACAGAATTCTATAGCAGATTAGCAGTTCTATTTGGAGCTATCTTCTTACAGTCATTTTGTTTTTGTGCTAGGTAGGGGTGTAGCCTCACTGTAGCCACTGTAGCCACGTGAGAAAGGACTCCATCCTGCTCCTGCATATTCCTGTCCACCTTAGGACAAAATCGAAAATAAAATTCATCTTCTCTGAGAGAGAGAGAGTGGAGGGGTCGGTGCATGAGAAAAAAGGAGAATAACAACAATTTTTAGGGGAAGGAAGGAGAGAGAGTAGAGAGAAATTTTAGAGAGAGAGAGAGAATATGGACAGTGCATGAGACTAGTTCCAGTTTTGGATTTTGTGCACAGAAGAGAAAGTTACACAGAAAAAGTCAAAGCTATATGCACTGCTCCACTGATAATGAACTGACATGTAGCTGGCTGCCTGCACATATCCAGAGAAAGATGGAGGGTGGAGATACGCGAGTGTAGCTGAGTGCGTGCTCAACACCAACTTTTCCTAAGTTTTTCGATACTATAATGGAGCACATTCAATGTCTCATACTGATCCGATGCTAGGAAGTTCAAGCAACAGATTTATATGAAAATATCAACTGTAGGCTTTTCTTTTTCGAAAGAGGCCAGACCTCTGCAATTCATAGAAAAGAATAGAAGCTCAATAAATACTATAGGTTATTCTATTATGTTCACAATTAACATCCTTTAAGAAACAAAGACTTTCCTTCAAGAGAGCTCACATGCTATACTCTTTCTATGATTTTCATATGTGTATGGAGATACACACCTCTTTATTCTTTTGTGCTGGAAATCATTCAGAGAACAACTACAACTGGCATAGACCAAGTATACTAACCAACACCAATTAAATATGGCAGAACCTAGTATGAGAGTGGCAATTATAATAATATTGCAGAACCTAATGTGAGTGTGAAATTTATAGTGGCATGACATAATAAGACATTTTACATCATTTGTTTACTATAACTATTTGGAAGTTCAATTTTCAAATTTAAATATCACATTATACTTTCTATGGTATCTTTCTGTTCCTAAATTATGCATGTCAAACTGGAAGCGTAGCAACCATGGTATGTCAGGTCATAATCAGTACACTTCATGTTATTATTACTTAAGCTAGATTCGTAGTCATAGTGTAGTTCCTACTTCTAACCTAATCAAGCGACAAGCATTCTCCTATAAGAAATAAATATTCACGGTGACAATGTGATAGAATTTTCATTATCTACAACGGCGCAACTTTTGACAAGGAACAAAACCATGTAAGAGAAATGCTGATAGATACCCACCTTGCTTCAGTGAAGACAACACATTGGAAATACGAAAACTAACTTCTCATATTGGACTCCTCATGGCCATCTCCGAGGAGGAGCTTTGCAGCTTTATCAAGTGAAATCATGTCAACCTGCTCAATGTACATACGTCATATGAATCAACCACAGTTTCACACACCATGAATGAATCTTCAAAAGAGAAACAAGGAAATACAGAATTTCCCACCTCCATGGTGAGTAACAGCTTCATGAAATTTTGCGTGAGCAACCCAAGACACTTCTCCTTCCTATGATCTGGATAACAAGCATCATCACCTTATTGCATGAATAGAGTAACCATTCATGATAAATTGATTCAAAATTATTAACTCATACTTAGCACATTCTAGACCTGCATTATGTCCAATGCTTCATTGATAAAAGAATCTGTTCATAGGTAAAACCAGCCACGAACTATCTGTTCATAGGTTCAACCACCACAGACTTTATGCATGAAAATTCAAGAATATATGAGAATTTAGATTTATAATCCAGACTACGAGATTTTCAATTAAGAATAATGTTGCCAATTTTCTACTCCAATCTAGTATGAAAAATGTGAAGTCCTGAAGTTTCGTATAGTATCTTTTAACTCCTGATGGTAAGAAGCACTAAAGCTTTATCAACAGCTAAACAAATTTCATCTCATTTAAGCAAAACAAAACAAAGGTATTTATTTCAACAGATTAAGGAATGTGCATTGTGACACAAGCTGACACTCAACAAAGTGGTATACATGCATGCCTGTTAAGCTCATAATAATATTTATCAGGAGTGCCAGTAGAGGTATAGGAGCTCTATCTAATACAAAGTAAATGTCCACAACTTTTCTCATTTTCCAGTTCAACATCGGTCATCAGATCAATAGTGTATAATGATACTACAAGAAAAGTTCTCTTTTACAAACCTTATAGTATGAGACTCCTATGGACGTGGACTGTGTTCAACACCACTATTGAAATGGATATTACCTGCCAAAAAAATCAAGTACAATGAGCATCGCGTCACAGCCTCATCAAGCAAAACCTGAACAGCTCTGTTAAAATTCCCATTTATGTCACCTAACTGAGAGAGAATAATGTGCACAAAGGAGCAACAGAAATTAACTTAAGCAGAGTAGTGACTGCCCCTAAGCCGTTGAGTTAATAGGTTTAGCCATTCACCATTGGCCTAATTATTAAAGTAAATAGGTATAGTCATCCACCATTAGGAGAACCACAACCATAAACTGGAATGATTTGCTAGCAAATATGGTGGTGTTCATTTTCTTTGTTTCCTATAAAATTTCAACACATATCCAATGTTGGCATCTCATTGGTTCCCTTCTTCTTTTTTCCCCAGAATGATTCCTTTCTTTCTAATATAAAAAAAGAAGGAAAATACTAATATCTTGTCAGATGAAAGTAGTACAAATGTGTTGCACGCAATCACACCTAATTACTAATGAGATCTTTTTCCGTCTGCAAAATATGTTCGTTATGCAAACAACTACATGAATTTGTGGAGATTCTTCACGTCATATTTCCTTTGAAAACACAAGTTTGAAAACACAGGTTGAACACCTTGAAGAAATGAATTAAATAGTCAGGGCACAAAACACAGGCTTGAAATTTCATCAGGATCCTTTACAAAAGCATGTGAAATCAGAAACGGACAAAATATGGTCAACAGAAGTCATACCTAACTTATTGAATTGTTTATCTCGGGTGGACTAAGAAAGCAAGAGATGATATCGCTTGATCTCTTTGATGTCCTTTAGCTTGGTCTCTTGCTCACGGAAGTCATAGTAACCATAGTGTTTTCCAGGATGAAAAATGTGAATCCAACTGCAGTGCAAACATCAACACATCTGTAGAGATTACTTCCATTATCCCGTGTTTCTTTCGATTCATTAGGAGGTAGGAGCAGTTCAACATAGAATTCAAGCAGTCGAGTAGACATTCCTGAAAAGAGGATGAAAATAGGGACCATGAGTCATCGGGAAGGCATGAGCGAAGCAGCATAGCAACGCCCAGGCTTGGACTGAATGAAGTTAAGTTTATAGAATCTCTAACCTGAGTACCCACCATGCTCAGGAATGAAAGGAAAACCTTTCACGAGTTCCGAATTCAGTAGTTAGGATACTCATAGAGCATCGCTCTTTGCCAACTATGAAAACACAATGAAGTGTAGATTTGGAAGTCATAGAAAGTGCATATTAATCGAACTTCATACACAAGTTTTCTGTACAGATGAAATATAACAGATAATCCAAGAGAAAAATCCATGTGGAATTTGGAGAGTAACCTGATATATTTTTACATGATCTAAATTTACCTAACAACTATGTCCTAGCAACATTGAGTAACTCAGTTGGCTTCACAATAACAAGGAAACATAGTAAGCAATGTGATTTTTTCTGGTATAAACAGGTAAGCAAGCCGTAAAAGAAGTCAAGAACACAAAGCTACCTAAACCAAAGGGGCATCTACACGGTGCAGTCATATCATATATATTAAAGAAAATCCCACCCCTCAATCCACACAAGCGATCTAATCAGAATATAACTTGCAATTGTTTCAACGGTATAAGGAAATACTATGCTGTATCCTAGGTATTGCAATAACTGTTGACTGGACACTCCAAGCGACCTATGCTTTGAACGAGTTCAGCATCTATGTCCAAACTCAATTAGAGAGACTATTATTTTGGCAGCAGCCCTAGTTGGGAATAAGAATTTACATTGACCATGGATTTTATACAGCTCAATTGAAGGAACATACAAATGCAACACTAAAAGTCGAAACACTGGCGGCTGTAATTTGTTCAAAACTTACAGAGCAGATGCAGGAGGAAGCCTGAGAACGTACATGTCGTTGGCGTAATCGGCCATGACAGGAGAAGGTGGACGGCTTGACCAGCGGCAACCGTGAGGATTGGTGGCGGCCTCAGCGTTGGATAGCATGGGAGCAGCAGCGCCTCCGCCTCTGGTAGCTGCAGCGGCGAGCGAGGGAGAATGGAGGTTATGGAGTTGCCGGTGCTGGGCAGTGGGGAGTGCGGAGGTGGTTGGCGGCGAAGCGACAAGCTCGTCGTAGGCGAGGGCCCTGCTGCGGGTACACAAGCTTCCTCGACCAGAAGCAGGGGATCCGCTGAGGATGTGGTCGCGGCTGCACGGGAACGCCCGAGGAGAGGTGACGGCGGCGGAGGAGCAGTGGATCTGGATCGGGAGGAGTGCGTCCGATTGTACCATCTCTCCGGTTTGCTTTGTCGGTCCGTTACTTTCCGGTTTTTTCATACGCGTTAGCGATGGACCTAAAAAACCGGTGGACGAAAAAAAGATCGACGGAACGCAGGTGTGGTGGAAAACGGAACACATTTGTTCTTTTTAAATAGTAGAGATAGAGATTGCATCACCTTAATACTACATGGTCTTAGTCATATGAGCTGAACGAACTTATTGATTCGCTTCTGTGTTCTGACAACAACATGCGTCGGCGTCCTGTAGTGTGTTAAACTGGTTCATAGAAACCTTTGAATCGCTTTGAGACCACGGAGTAGGCTGGTACACAAATCTTCCCTCTCAATGCTTATCCACTTTTTCATCAGAGCAAATGTGACAGTCGAAGAGAAATGATGCGCTACCAACGGATCGAGTGATCCAAATGCCAGCCAGTAATGCTCAGTTTAGTATGTAGAGTTCGCGGAACTATAGTTAAATGGTCCCTATTTTTATTTTTGTAGAATATGTCAAGCTTTATACTAGTCAACGCAATTAAAAGTCCGAACTGATGGAAAGAGCTAGTACAATTCACTTATACACTTCAACACCCGGCCCCCACTCACGTGTGACAGGGAGAAGATAAGTCAACACGTGTAGAGACTTAGAGGTAGGCACAAGAGGCTTTGTACGTGGTCCGATGTCATAGGTAGTCCTATACACTGACACTGACACCAAGGGGTAACAACAATTTTATAATAAATTGCAAAAGCCAGGATTCAAACTCGAGACCTTAGATTCTGATACCATGTTAAGCTTTATACACTAGCTAACACAACTAAAAGTCCAAATTTATGAAAAGAACTAGTACAATCCATTTATACACTTCAACAGAATAAACTATACCCTTACTATTATTTTCTCTTAAAAGAGAGTTTCCGTTTTGCAAACGTCCAAACAGTGTGTCGTTGATCGCTTGGTTCTCGAAAAACAATTAGTCCAATTACCCAAAGAAACAATAATGTGGCCGATGGAGACAACCTCTTTGTATCAAAAAAGGGTACGACTTGCATGGAAATCCACTTTGGCTCACGGATGTAGATGTATTCATTACCAAAAACATATTTCAAAATGCTTAAAAATATTGAAAAAAAATATCTTCATATACATCTAGTTATTTTATGTTCATTCATAAAGTTTCGTGAGAAAAGAACATTTTTTGTGGCCTCTAAAAAAAAAAAAATTCGGTGCTCCAACATTGTTACTTATATGGCCATTTTATTTCTTTTTTACACATAGCACAAAAAATGTATTTTTACTGCAAAACTTTGTGGGTGAACATAAATTGTTCAGATGTACACTGAGAATTTTTTGTCTAATGTTTTCCAACATTTTAAAATATATTTTTCATAATAGGTGCATCTAGTCCTATGAGCCAAAACACCTCCTCCACGACTTGCAGAGAGTCATATTATGCAATTCTGTGATTTGAATACGTATGAAAATATGGGTTGAGTTTTCATCCTTCACTAAGAGGTCTTCAAGAAGGAAGTGGATCTAACTGTGGAAGACACATCTACTTTCGTTTATGTTTGTTATTCACATATTATCGGGGCAAACTAATTACATAAGCTAAAAGGAGATAGATTTCAACATTATTAGCTTACCTTGCGGTGCAAAACTCTGGCCGATATTTTATTGTGGTGCAGCTCAACAAAAATTAAGAGGGGCCCTAGCAAGTAGATGTGTTTCAAACCGCGTATCTTTCGTTTGCAGCTCAACGTCTAACCTTAGAAGCGATGACATTTGAATTGAAACATGCGCTTTCGCCAACAAGGCGCCGGGTGGCCTGTCGTCGCTCGCCAGCGTCTCCGAGGATCGCCCGGACCAGTGGAAGCGCGGCATCACTTTCCGCGTCCTGCTACACATCGACACCATTGAGGACTACACTGGAGCTCCGGTGCTCGACGGCGGCGAGCCCATCTCCGAGTTCAGGCCTTCATCGCGCACGCTTCCTGCCTGGAGTCATGGCACGGGCGACGGTGCACCGGTCTCTGCCAGCTCCGTGCTCCCTGCTCCGATCCCGCCCCTCGCTGGCTCTGGACGCCAGCAATGCCATGGCCACCAGGACGCGGCTCGTCGCTCGGGTCATCAGGACGATGCGCACCCTCCCTCCCGTGGGCGCGACGGCAGGGACGAGCGGGGCTCATCTGCACGCCAGGAGGCGCTGCGCTCCTCGTCTCGTGGGCGCGACGACCGTGACGGCCACTCTTCCCGCGCCAGGAGCCATTCACGTCATGATCACCATGACGCCCAAGCCAGGAGCCGCTCGCGGCATGGCCACCACGACGACCAGGCCTACCGTGCCCGGAGCCGCTCGCGTCATGGGCACTGGTGCGACGACCGGGAGCCCAGCCGGCACCGCCAGAGCGACGACGACGATGAAGACAGACACGATGGCCATGCGGGACGCGGCCACCGCTCGTCGGTTCGCGCGCCTAGCGCCAGCAGCCGCGCGCATGGATACGATCGCTCCGACAACGGCCGTGAGCCCTCTCGCCACCGCTCGGGGCAGAGTGATCGTCATGGCCGACGCCGTTCTCTCCTCGATGGCGAGCTGCCTCCGCTTGTCCTCGGAGAGCTGCTGCTGCCTCCAGTGCAAGTCCCTGGTCAAGCTATCGTCTTCCCCGACGCAACGACGCCACTCAGCGACGACGAGGTCACCGTGCAGCTGCAAGCCTTGTTCCGCGACGGTGCCGCTGCCATGCGCGAGGCCCTGCCAGTTATCCTGGGCACGGCTGCGCCGCCGCCGTCCTTTGCTGACGTCTGCCGAGACTGGACTCTCGCCATCAGGACGGCGCCACCGGGGCTGATCCCTGGGGCTTCTCGGCTCGCCTCTCCGCCTCCCTTCTCGCTGGCTTTGCCAGAGGAGAGGGCGGACGCTGACTCCACCTGGGAAGCGAACGCGCCGGCGTCGCCGGTGTTGCTGCTGCCAGCTCCCGCAGCCCACGTCCCCGATGCCAACGGCCTCGACGCTCGTATCATCCCTGCATGCTGGGAGGACGACGTGGTGGATGCTGTGCCGCTTGCCTCGGAGCCCATTGCCTCTGGCTCGGAGCTGCCAGCCTTGGACGGGACGTCGGCCGCCTTACAGATGGTGCAGCCCCTGCCGATGATCGAGGCCACCGCTGCAGGCGCAGGGGACGTGCTTCGTCCCTTCCTCGCCAATGTCAGCTCTGCAATTCCCCTGCCGCTGCTGCCGGTGCCGTCTGCCCCGTCGTCTGCAGCCACGGTGCACGCAAGAAAGAAGAGGGCGGTGGCAAGTGCTGATGGTGCTGTCCGCCGCAGTTCACGCATTGCGTCCAAGAAAAAACAAGAGGCGACTAAGGCCGAGGGCGTCGCTGCTGTTCAGGAGCTCATCGCACGCGCCTGTGGTGCCGTTGCCAAGGAAGGATCCTTCGACGATGCTGCCAAGGCCAGTTACCTGCGGCTATTCTCCACGCAGCTCCCAGCTCCTGTCATCCTTGCAATCGAGGCTCTTATCAAGCAAGTGAAGAGGAGCAAGAAGGCTAAGGGGAAGGGCAAAGCAAAGGCAAAAGGAAAGAAGACGGGAAGCTCTGTGTCCCTGGACATTGCATCCGTGTAGTCTGTCCCCTGCTTCTAGCAGTAGCTGTAGTCTCGGCTTTCTTTTTCTTTGTTTTATCCTAGTTCGTCAATGTCGCAACAGAACGTCATCATCGCAAATTGGAACGGAAGAGGGCTCAATGCCACCGCCCGCCGCGACGCTGTTAGAGACCTCGCCCACGACACCCGCACCACGATCATCTGTCTCCAAGAGACAAAGCTCCAACACGTCGACGACCAGATTATTCGCTACATGCTCGGAGCTCGCTTCTCGTCGTCTTACGCTTTCCTCCCCGCCATCGGCACCCGTGGCGGTATCATCATTGCCGTCTCCGAAGACTACTTCACCTTGTCAAGCATCCACACGACGACAAATACTATCTCCGCGACCATTACCATGCGAAGTGAAGGCGTGGCTTGGTCCCTCACATGTGTCTACGGACCTCAAGGAGAGGCGGAGAAGATCGCGTTCATCGAGGAGCTCAAGCAGCTTCAACCTTTCGTGCGGCCGGAGTGGATTATTATGGGAGATTTTAATCTCATCACTAGAGCCTCCGACAAGAACAACTCCAACATTAATCGACGCCTTATTGGGAAATTCCGACGTGCCAGAAATCATCTTCACCTAAAGGATATCAGGCTGACGGGCCGTCGCTTCACCTGGACTAATGACCAGCAGAACACCATCCTCACTAGGATCGATCATATGTTCTGCACTGATGATTGGGACATCCTCTTCCCGGACGCGCACCTACAAGCAATCTCCTCCCGGTCCTCGGATCATTCCCCACTCATCCTTCAGGGCGATGCCTCCATTGCACGCATGCCTACTTTCAAGTTCGAGGAGTTCTGGCTGCGCCTCCCTGGATTCGCTGAGACAGTCGCCACTTCTTGGAACTTACCGATCTCTGTTTCCGATGCGATTCGGCGGATTCACATCAAGCTGTCGAGGACGGCTAAGGCCCTCAAGAAATGGCAACGGGAAAGGGTGGGGATTCTAAACCAGCAGATCGCTTTGGCAAAGGAAGTCATTTGGCAACTTGACGTGGCTGAGGAGAGCCGCACTCTGTCCACGGAGGAACGCCACCTTAGACGCCGACTCAAGTCCTCCTATTTGGGCCTCCTCTCTCTCCAAAAGATCAAGTTGCGCCAACGGGCTCGTTTAACTTGGATTAAGACAAATGATGCCAATAACAAGCTCTTCCACATTCGGGCCAATGGCAGAAGGAGGAAGTTGCACATTCAGTCCCTCCGCACTAACAGCGGGATTGCGATCACCCAGGAAGACAAAGAGAAAGAGCTACACCTCCACTTCCAAGATCACCTTGGATCGGTCCCTCCCCGAATGGAAGGCATAAACTGGGCGGGCCTCGGATATCAACCTCATGATCTTTCCGAGTTGGAGGCGGATTTCACGGACGAAGAGATTAAGAGCGCGGTTTTCTCCTTACCTTCAGTCAAAGCTCCAGGACCGGATGGCTTCATCGGGGCTTTCTTCAAAACGTGTTGGGAAACCATTAAGCACGATATTTGTGCCGCCATCAGAGCCATGGCGCTTGGCGGTGGTGCATACATGAGCCTCGTCAACAGTGCCAACATTGTACTCATCCCAAAGCGACCTGATGCAGAATGCGCCACGGACTACCGGCCTATTAGCTTGATCCACAGCATCTCAAAGATCTTCTCGAAGCTCTTGGCGAACCGCCTCGCCCCAGTCCTTGGCAACCTTATTTCGAAGAATCAGAGCGCCTTCATAAAGACAAGATGCATTCACGATAACTTCCTCTACGTGCAAAACCTCATCAAGGAACTCCACCGGACGCATACCCCCAGCCTCTTCATCAAGCTAGACATCTCCAAGGCCTTCGACTCAGTTAGCTGGGCCTACCTCCTGGAGGTCCTTCACCATCTGGGTTTCGGACCTCGCTGGATATCCTGGGTATGCGTCACGCTGAACTCTGCCTCCTCCAGAGTGCTTCTCAATGGGAACCCTGGAACTCCTTTCACCCACCGTAGAGGCCTCAGACAGGGAGACCCTCTCTCGCCTATGCTCTTCGATGCCGCCATTGACCCGCTCCAGAAGCTTATTGAGTTCGCCACCACGGAGGGGGTCCTCCTGCCAATCAAAGCAAAAGCTGCAAGTTTCAGGGCTTCCCTTTACGCTGACGATGCTGGTGTTTTCGCCCACCCTGACAAGGATGAGCTGCTATCGCTCTCTGCGATTCTTGATTTCTTTGGGAAAGCCTCGGGCCTCATCACCAACATTGCCAAGACTGAGGTCTTCCCCATTAGGTGCGCCAACATTAATATTCCAGACCTCCTGTCTGACTTCCCTGCCAAAGTTGGACAGTTCCCGGGAAACTACCTTGGCCTCCCTCTACACTACAAACGCCTTCGAAAGGTGCACCTCCAACCCCTCATCGACAAGATTGGCAGAAAGCTCCCGAGATGGATAGGCAAAAACATTGCGCGCCCAGGGAGGGTAACCCTTGCCAAAACTGTCCTTGCTGCCACGGCAACATACCACCAGACTGTTATCCCCATCCCTCTATGGGCGCTGCGCAAGGCTGACAAGATTGCCCGAGGCTTCATTTGGAAAGGTGATGATAGCGAGATGGCTAGCGGAGGACATTCTCTGATCAACTGGGACACCGTCTGTCGCCCTACTCAGTTGGGCGGCCTCGGTATGCCAAACCTGGAACGCTTCGGTCGGGCTCTCCGCCTTAGATGGCCATGGTTACAATGGACAGATCCAGAGAGGCCGTGGGTGGGATCTCAGCTGCCTTGCGACAAGAAGGATATGGCTTTATTTCGTGCCTCTACCAGAATTACCCTTGGTGATGGTAACAAGGCTCTCTTCTGGCAAGACAACTGGTCTGGTAAGGGAAGACTGCGTGATATTGCACCGCATCTCTACAAAATTGCCTCTCGCAAGAAGCGGCTCGTGGCCAAGGAACTTCTAAATGGGAACTGGATCACAGCCGTCTCCCGTTTGAACTCCGTGGAAGAGCTGCGGGACTTCCTCCTTGTCGCCACCATTGCTGCTGAAGTAAACCTGGACCCTTCACGACCTGATTCAATCTCTTGGATTTGGACATCCGATGGCTCCTACACCGCTAAATCGGCCTATAAGGTGCAGTTCTTTGGATCCTTCTCTAAGTTCACGACGACAAAGATTTGGAAGGCTTACGCGGAGCCGAAATGCACTATGTTTTCCTGGCTAGTCTTGCACGGGAAGATTCTGACAGCCGATAGGCTTGCAATCAGGGGATGGCCTCACGACCCCATTTGTCAGCTATGCCTCCGCGCCCCCGAGACGGCTTGCCACTTATGCAAGGACTGCCCCTTTACCTCCAAGGTCTGGAGCATCGTCCATGGATGGTCCGCGGACGCTTGTCCCCCTGCCCTATCCCCGGGGACGCATGCTTCCGTTAACGACTGGTGGGATGCCATGCTTGTTGGTGCTGACAAGAAGACCAAGCGTTCCCGCAGCGGGAGGCTGCTCTACGTCATCTGGAATGTCTGGAAGGAGCGGAACAGAAGAATTTTCCAGGGAGTGCGTAAAACGTATATGGAGGTGGCACACATCGCGCATCAGGACATTAGGCAACATGCTTTGGCTTTTGGTGTTGCCATGCCAGTTGTGGCACCAAATGATTGAGTAGGTTGATCCGGCCGGTGGGGGTTTTTCTCGGAATGTTTCCCCCAGAAAATTAAAAACATGGCCCATCTTGTACAGTGTTTTTCCCTCCTTCTTAATGATAAGGCAGCACTCCTGCCGTTTGCGCTGAATTGAAACATGCCCGACTGCCCGAGATTGTCACACCTATTTCTTCCTAACTTTTGTTCTTTGAATCACTGACTCATCCATGACGGTTTTATGAGATATCTGGCGGAAACGATAACCTCGTTGGAGGCATCGGGTGCGTGTTATAATAGCGATGGAAGCCCCATCGATAGCTTACAGAATATGTATCATACACGTATCAGATTGGAGTACTACTCCATATCCAATGTATACGGGAAAGGTACAGAAAAGAAAAGAGACCCAGTCTTATACAATTTTGTTTAACAGCCCCCCTTAATCACAACCTGCTGAAAGCTTGAGATTACGCTTGAAATCATCAAATTGTTTGACAGGCAAAGCTTTGGTGAAGTGTAACACCCCTGAATTTACAACAAATTCGAAGTGCCCGTTATGTATTCCACCACAATCCCAGAATCATTATTGTGATACACATAACGTAGTTGGTAACCAGTTCCATAGACATTGCAATACGAGGGTTCAAATACAATGGTCATAGTGACCAAGTTCATATTACAACACAATATAGCAGCGGAAATAACGTCTTCGGGTCCATGCCTTCACCCTACAGGCAATGGCGACTTAGGAGATGATCTTAGTTCTGATACTCTTCTTCATAACCTTCCTCCGGATACTCTTCCCCATAGTCTGGCCAAGTTGATAGCCAGGGACACAGCCATGAGTACATTGGATGCACTCGCAAACCATCTTATAAATGAAATGATGAAGTAGATATGCAAGGTTGAAATGGTGGACTAAGCACTAAGTTTATTTGCAAAAGCTAGTTTTATTTCCCAAGAAGGTTCATTAGTAGAGAAGAAGATTTAATTCTCTAAGTCAAACTAAAGAGGAACTTCAAGTGTGTCAACATCAATGTCAAGTCAAGTCATTCACCAAGTTCACCATAAGTTATTATCATTCTTGACAAAAGTCAAGTACAGCTCGCCAACTGTCCATAACCGAGGACGCGGCTATTCGAATAGTTTTGAAACCTCTGCAGAGGGGTACACTTTACCCACAAGATTCGATACATCTGCCGGGAGACATCCACGGATCGCCATACACAAAGTATGCGAGGTTCAGATAATCAAACAAACTCCTTCACTTGTCTACTCTAGTATAGGATTCTTCCCTAAGAGTCCATTTTGACACTCATAGTTTTGCCCGCTGCAGAGTGCTGCATGAATGGAAATTTTCCACTCGGTTCGGAAGCACCCACGCATGGCTTACTTCTATAAAAGATGATACAAGATCTCCCATACTAGAATAAACAAGCTATAGACTAAGCCCCTTCCCATTTAGGGGTAATGTGGTCGTACGGTAATGGTTGGCTCACATAGTACATCACTTATTATCATTTAGCAAATACATTCCATAGTCTTTAGTCAAGATTATTTTCCTTCATAAAACCATCATGTAGGAGAAATCTCCAATTCAAGTTGTCAAGTTCAAGTCACCAATTTCAAATAGGTTTCCCCTTCTAGATGGCCTCAATTTTATTAGCGACTAAGCAACTATATTGAGCGATGTTAAAACTAAGGGGAATATTGGATAAACTCAGCTTGATGCTCTTGTTAAGCAAGATATCACTACTCAACTATCATTCTACTCTAGCAATTCAATCATGCAATTTACTTAAAACAGGTAGGATGCAATAGTAAGACTAGGCATTTGGAGTATGATTCAAAAGATGGCTTGCCTTGGTTGGCAAAGTGTCCGGGGTAGTCTTCTTCTTCTTGATAAAATTCCCCCTCAATATCCTCCTCAGCAATACTAGCGTCTAATAACGAATAAATACAAAGCACACAATCACTACACAATGCTAACAACATTCCAAGCACACATACTTGTTTTCAAACAATAGAATCCCTGTTGGATTTTATTTAATTGGGTTGCAAGTCTTCTTCCAAGTTTTCATTAAGTGTGTAAGTTAAATTTTTCTACCAAGTGCCATATGTTGTTTACTTTCTGAGCATTGGTATGAAACTAGGGTTATTAGGGCTAGTTCAAGTGGAGAGAGATTAATTAAGTAAATTGGTATTGAGGGAAAAACTAATCTAAGTGTATATTAGAGATCTATCATTTTATGCTACATACTAGGATTGGATTAGAGTTTAATTGATAGCACTAACAAGGTTTTAGTTGATTAAGGTTGAGCTAAACAGTAGACAAGTTAACTAGTGAGCTCATAAACCAAGTTTCAAGATTTTAGGAGTTTTAAACAATTTTCTAGAATTTTCCTAAGATTAATAGGGCTATGGTCAAAGTATTCTTATTGAATTAAATCCCTGACTCAAATTGGATTCTAACTAGTTTCAGAGGCTAGATAATTTCCTAAGCTTTCCAACGCATATTTATTTGCTAAAAATGGATTTCTAAATCTCTTGGAATTAAAGTTTGAAAATCATATCTGAAACATATTTAAAATAGGCGGGAAAATAAATAAAAACGATTCAGACCGAATCTAACTGAACTGGGCCAAATTCCGAATAAACCCGAACGGGCCGGCCCAGTACCGCTTCGCCCGGGGCGGGAAACGTTTGAAATCGAGCCTGACAGGTGGGACCTACGCGTCAGGTCACTTAAGTCACCCGAATCGGTACGCTGCCGTTGGATTCTAATGCAACGGCGCGTCTGCGTCGTGCTCATCGGCTAGGGCGGGAGCTCACCGGCGTGCAGAGAGGAAGACGACGGCGACGGCGGGGGACGTAGGGGAAGCAGAGCTTGACGGCGCGGGGCGGAAAAGACTCCGGCGGCACTCCTCCTCCACTTCCCGGCGTCCGCTTGCCCACGGAGGCCGAACGCGGTGGCGCCACCCGCGTCCAGTAGCTCGCCGGCGTCGAGGGCTACTGCGAACGAGAGCGAACGGGAGGGAAAGAAGATGTCTGGGAGCTTGCTGGGAGTGGTGTGAGTTCAACTGCGTGATCGGAGGGGCCTTTTATAGGCCAGGAGGCCGGGGGCGAGGGTGTCCAGTAGGTGGCCTGCGCAGGGGGGCCTGGCGACGTGCATCGTCGATGCCGGGCGCGGCGGCCTTGGGGGCGTGCTGGCGGGGCTTGGTCGCGGTGACGGGTTACTGTGGGTAGGCGGTGGCGAGGCCACGACGGTCGGCATCGTGCAGCGAGAAGAGGGACAGAGAGGGGGGGGTCTGGGCGGTTCTCCTCCTTGTCTTCCTTGTCTCACGGCCTGGGTCGGGGCAGGGGAGGCTGGGCTCGACAGAGGGGGACTCCACGAGCATGGCTACAGGGCGGGAGCGAACGTGAACAGCGATGGCCACAGTGGAGTCGATTTTCTGGATTTTTGCCCACCAGATGTTCGACACAATGCCCGCAAGAATTCAAATTTCAAATTTTTGAAAACGGCCACTGTGGTTTGTCAAGATACCTCACAAGGATCCCAGATATACTTTTGTTGAGCCAAGAGATGAGGTTTTGCAGAAATCATATTTGAATTTTGGGGTATGGTCACTGTTTCAGATTCAAACTTTGGTAGATGTTTGAGTTAGGTTATGATTTGAATTTTTGTTTGAAACTTCTTGGTTGAGTTAGTATGCAGCATGGTCAAGCTCAACTAACTGACCACACCCTTACTTGAGTTACAGATTTCTTAATCTAAGTGTCCAAAGTAGGGTAGTCAATAATATTTCTTAGATCAAACTTTTCTTCTCTTTTTCTTTATTACTTTTATTTCTGGTTTCTTTAGCTCTTATAGTTCTTCTCTAATGCTTCTGTTGGTTAAGTTGGAAATGACTAAACATTGCCCAACAAATTATAACACACATGAAATCATAAAAGACATAATAATAGAAATCTATGCATACATGCAATATAAATGAAAAAGTTTTATCTTGGTCCAAAATTTGGCACTTTAATTAATAGGAAATGTATTACAAATATTTGGGTTGTTACATGAAGCCATCATCAACTTGATCCTTGTTGGAAATAAACTGTATAGATAATTGTTTGTTGGCAACTCTTTCACGAACAAAATGATAGTCTATCTCAATATGTTTGGTTATAGGATGAAACACGGGATTCGCTGACAAATAAGTAGCACCCAAATTATCACACCATAGACATGGTTTATCTTTAAGAGAAATACCAAGCTCACCAAGAAGTGCTTCAGTCCAAATCAACTCTGCAGTAGCATTTGCTAAGGCCTTGTATTCTGCTTCAGTGCTAGATCTTGAGACTGTAGGTTGTTTTCTAGCACTCCAGGAAATTAAGTTTGGTCCATAAAAGATAGCAAAACCTCTAGTAGATCTTCTATCATCTAGACATCCTGCCCAATCAGCATCTGGAAAGGCACTCAGCAAACGAGAAGAGGACCTTTTAAAGGTAAGTCCAACCTTCAATGTACCTTGAACATATTGTAATATTCTCTTTGCAGCTGTCCAATGAGCAGTAGTTGGCGCATGTAGATACTGACAAATTTTATTAACTGAGAAGCAAATATCAGGTCTAGTTAATGTGAGATACTGTAAAGCACCTACAATGCTCCTGTACTGTGTGATATCATCAGGACCAAGGGGAGTGCCCTCGGTTAAAGAGAGCTTTTCATTGGATGACAATGGTGTAGGAGAGGATGTGCACTTGGACATACCAACTTTGACAAGTAAGTCGGAGGCATACTATTCTTGAGTGAGCAGAAGATCACCATGCATTTTCTTAACTTCAATTCCCAAAAAGAAGTGTAGCTCTCCAAGATCTTTAAGAGAAAAGTCCTTGTTAATATCATGAAGTAGAGCTATAATGGCCTGATTTGAGGAACTTGTAACAATGATATCATCTACATCGATGAGCACAAATATTGTGATATCAAACTTGTGATAGATAAAAAGTGATGTATCAGCCTTGGATGGAAGAAAACCAAGACCATGCAACTTGGCACTAAGCTTGGAAAACCATGCACGAGGTGCCTGTTTTAGACCATAAAGAGATTTATCAAGTTTGCAAATGTAATGGGGAGTTTGAGAATCCTCAAAACCTGGGGGTTATTTCATATAGACCTCCTCCTCCAAAACGCCATATAAAAACGCGTTCTTGACATCTAGCTGCCGCAAACTCCACCCACGAGAAACAACAACTGCCAAAACAAGTCGAACAGTAGCTATTTTTATAACTGGGCTGAAGGTGTCCTCGTAATCAATGCCAAATCGTTATTTGAAACCTTTGGCAACCAAACGTGCCTTGTATCTATCAATTGTACCATCTGCATGCCTTTTAATGCGATAGACCCATTTGCAGTCAATAAGATTCTTTGTAGAATTTGGTGGGACAAGGTGCCAAGTCTTGTTTATCATAAGAGCATCATACTCATCACGCATTGCACTATGCCATTTATCATGAGCAAGTGCTTCAGAAAGTCTACTGGGTTCACCTGTAGACATAAACAGTCCATATCGAATAGTGCCATTAGTGTACTTTTTTGGTTGTCGAATACCTTGTTGTAGTCATGTGCGAGGTCGCACAGCCACAGGATTAGGCGGAGATGGAGTATGCACAGAAGATCCTGCAGATGCTTCAGGTGCTGAACCAGGAGATGCTCCACCACATGATGTGTCTGGCGGGGCCTGTGACCTGGTAGGGGACCTGGCAGGGGAGTGCGACCTGATAGGGGAGTGCGATGGCGACCTGGTAGAGGAGGGCGTGGCCTGTGGTGATCGGTTCGGGGCCCACAGCGATGGTGACCGGTCAGAGGACCGCCTGCGCGCTGGAGACAGCGACAGCGTCCACTGCCGACGCAAGGACCTGCCCCGCTCGGGAATCTGCATGGAATCAGTGCCAGAAGGATCAGCCTCGGGATCAGAATGATCTGCAGGTGAATCGGGCTCATATCCTGCGCTATTTTTGGTAGTTTCTGAATCAGTGCAACTCCTGTTTTCTACAAATTTTGGACGCTTTTCACCAGAATATCCAGTGATACGTCTCTAATGTATCTATAATTTTTGATGCTCCATACTTGTTTTTACACCATTTGCTTAGTGTTTCGTTACACTTTGTGGCATTTTTATGCATTTTCTGGAACTAACCTATTAACGAGATGCCACAGTGCCAGTTCCCTGTTTTCTGTTGTTTTTGTGTTTCAGAAAAGTTACACAGGATTTTTTTTTGGAATTGGACGAAATAAAAGCCAAACATCCAGAAATTCACCAAAGCTTCTAGAGAACCGAAGAGGAGATGGAGTGGGGCCATGAGGGGCCTACACAACAGGGCAGCGCGGCCCAGGGCTAGGCCGCGCCCCCTATGTGTGTGGCCACCTCGGTCCACTTCTGACGATGCCCCTTCGCCTATAAAGACCCCCCGACGGGAAAAACCTAAAGACCCGATCACTTTTCAAGAAACACATCGCGATCCGCCACCGCCGTCGACCCGAGATCGAGAGGGTCCAGAAGCTCTTCCCGACATCCTGCCGGAGAGGGGAATCGCCACCGGAGGTCTTCTTCATCACCATGCTTGCCTCCGGCGCGATGAGTGAGTAGTCTACCTTAGACTATGGGTCCATAGCAGTAGCTACTTGGTTGTCTTCTCCACCATGTGCTTCATGTTTAGAACTCGTGAGCTGCCTTACATGATCGAGATCACCGTTATGTAATTCTACATGTTGTGTTTGTTGGGATCCGATGAATATTGGTGTTATGATTGAGTTGATGTGCTGAATATTATCTTATGTTATCTCTATGTTGTTTATGATCTTGCATGCTCTCCGTTGTTAGTAGCTATCTTGGCCGAGTAGATACTAGTGACTCCAAGAAGGAGTATTTATGCTCGATAGTTGGGTTCATGCCTCTATTTAATCTGGGGGAGTGACAGAAACCTCTAAGGTTGTAGATGTGCTATTGCCACTAGGGTGAAAACAACATTCATATGCTCAAGGGCATATGCTTTGTTTACATTACACACTTTGCTTAATGCAGTTATCTGTTGTTCGCAACTTAATACTTGTGGAGTTCTCGGATTGATTCGCCACAAGTGGATTATTAGTCATAGATGCATTTGGATGGCGGTCTATGTATTTTGTTGTAATGCCCAGAGTAAATCATATAGTGATCTTCTCGACATATGCACGTTAGCTTTATTCTATCAATTGCCCAACTGTAATTTGTTTACCCAGCATGTGTTATTTTATCTTATGGACAGACACCACTAGTGAACTGTGGACCCCGGTCCTATTTCCATTATATTGCTATCACCTGTTTACTTTACTCGCATATTACTATTGCTTTCTACTCGATACGCTCATACCCTTTGTTTCAAGCAAACCGGTGAGATTGACAACCTCATCGTAAGTTGGGAACAAAGTATTTGGTTGTGTTGTGTGCAGGTTCCATGTTGCTACTAGTTGAAGACACGCTAACAAGAAATCGTTAACGGCGCCCTTGTTGGAGTGTCACTAGGCTAGCAAGCATCACCTTCTGGAGTATTGTCTTTTTCCTACTGGATTGACTACCTTGGTTTCATAACTGAGGGAAAACTTGCTGCTATATTCATCAAATATTCTCTTGGGGTTTCCAACTGGCCGGTTATTTTACTTCATCAACAAACGCAATCAAGTTTTCTGGCATCATCATCACCGCGCCATCAACAAGTTTTCTGGCGCCGTTGCCGGGGATTGAACTACATTTTCCAACATCAACTACGCGCCAGCAAAACGCCAGGCAAGTTTTCTGGCGCCGTTGCCGGGGAAAAAGAAGACTTCTGCAAGGGGAGTTTCGCACGCACATCCTTTACTTTGTTTTAAGTTTTTAACTTTATTTTTACTTGCATTGTATTATCAAAAACACAAAAAAATTAGTTTCCTTATAGTTGTTTTTACTTGTCTGCTTTTAGCTTTGCTAGAATGGCTACTCATGAGAACACCAAGTTGTGTGACTTTACTAGCACGAATAATAGTGATTTTATATGCACTCCTATTGCGCCACCTGCTCCTGCTGCTGATTTTTATGAGATTAAACCTACTTTGTTGAACCTTGTTATGAGAGAGCAATTTTCTGGTGCTAGTACTGATGATGCTGCAACTCATCTCAACAATTTTGTTAAGCTATGTGAGATGCAGACATATAAGGATGTAGAGAGTGATATTATTAAGCTTAAGTTGTTTCCTTTTTCTTTGAGAGGAAAAGCTAAGGATTGGTTGCTGTCTTTGCCTAAAAATAGTATTGATTCATGGGCTAAGTGTAAGGATGCTTTTATTGGTAGATACTATCCTCCTGCTAAGATTATAGCTTTGCGTAGCAATATTATGAAGTTTAGTCAGTTTGATAATAAACATGTTGCTCAAGCTTGGGAAAGAATGAAATTTATGATAAAGAATTGTCCCACTCATGGACTGGCTACTTGGATGATTGTTCAAACTTTTTATGCAGGACTGAATTTTTCTTCAGGAAACCTATTGGATTCAGCTGCTGGAGGCACTTTTATGTCCCTTACCTTGGGCGCCGCAACAAAGCTTCTCGACAATATGATGGTAAATTACTCTAAATGGCACACCGAGAGAGCTCCATGAGGTAAGAAGGTAAATTCTGTTGAGGAAACCTCTTCCTTGAGTGATAAGATTGATGCTGTTATGCTTATGCTTTCTAATAATAGGACTCATGTTGATCCTAATAATGTTCCTTTGGCCTCTTTGGTTGCTCAAGAAGAGCATGTTAATGTAAACTTCACTAGAAATAATAATTTCAACAACAATGCTTATAGGAACAATTTTGCTAGTAACAATTATAGGCCGTATCGGTAATGGTTATGGTAACACTTATGGTAATTCCTCCAACAACACTAGGGCCGCGCCCTCCGAGCTTGAGGTAATGGTCAAGGACTTCATCGGTAAGCAAAATGCTTTTAACAAGTCTGTTGAGGAAAAGTTAGGCAAAATTGATATTCTTGCTTCTAAAGTTGATAGCCTTGCTCATGATGTTGAACTTCTGAAATTAAAAGTGTTGCCTAATGATGTTAAGGAGAACAATCCTTTTGCTACTGCTAATGCTATCCAAGTTAGAATTGATGAAAATGTTAGGATACTAGCAGAATTGCATGCCAGGTGGGAAAGAGAAGATGAGATGGCTAGAAAGATGAAGGTATGTACTATTACTATTTCTAATGATGTTGTTCCTAATTCAAGCAATCCTCTTACTTTGATTGGTGTAGAGAAAACTCCTACTCCTAGTGTTAAAAAGCCTAAAACAGCAAAAACTTTTTCTCAAAAGAGTGCTGAAATTTTTCGAAGTGTGGGAGATGATAGCTCTACTTCCTTTAATGATTTTGATGTTGATGGCTGCAATATATCTGAAGTTATTTTGTTCTTGCAAAAGCTTGCTTTGACTCCCAATTCTAGTTCTTTAAATGTTGCTTTTACTAAGCATATTACCAATGCTCTCATGAAAATTATGGATGAAAAGTTGAAGCAAAAAGCTTCTATTCCCAAGAAGTTAGAAGATGGTTGGGAACCCATCATTGATATGCATGTTAATGGTTTTGATTGCCATGCTCTATGTGATCTAGGTGCTAGTATTTCTATTATGCCTAGAAAAATTTATGATATACTTGATTTACCACCGCTTGAAAAGTGTTATTATGATGTTCCTATTGGTGATATTGCTAAGAAGAAATCTTTGGGAAGGATTAATGATGTTCTTATTATGGTTAACAATAACCTTGTTCCCGTTGATTTTCTTGTCATGGATGTTGAATGCAATGCTTCATGTCCTATTATTTTGGGAAGACCCTTTCTTCGAACTGTAGGTGCCATCATTGATATGAGGGAGGCACCATCAAATATCAATTCCCACTCAAGAAAGGTATGGAACACTTCCCTAGAAAAAGGAAGAAATTACTTTTTGACTCTATCCTTAGAGCAAATTATGAGCTTGATGCTTCATCACTTGATATTACTTGATTCATATTTTCTGCGCCTAGCTCAAAGGCGTTAAAGAAAAGCACTCTTGGGAGATAACCCAATGTTTTTAATTTTAGTAATTTTTCTTTTATTTGAGTCTTGGAAGTTATTACTACTATAATAACCTCTCCTTATCCTTTTTATTTCGGTTTTATTCCAAGAGAAGCCTCTAATTTGAGTGAGGTAAGATTTGGGGATGTTGCTGTCCTGAAACAGTTTTTGGTGCTGCACCGTAAAAATTCTTGAAAATTCTCAGAATATCTTTTGGACCTGCGATTTCTTGTGCATATGCCCCAGGTTATATCCAAACTTTCATTAGTTATACTCTTTTTTATTTGAGCAATAAAAAACCCTCTAAAAATTCGACCTTTGTCAGTTGTTTTGTTTTGACAGATTTCTGCCAATATTTGTGTTTGCCGCTTTATCGCTTTCTTTTTGAGTTCTTTTGATCACGGAACTTTTGGAGAAGTTGCTACAGTATTATATGCTTTATATGTGGTGGTTTTGAGTTGAAACCTAAAGCAAAAAGGGTTGATTCATTGCTATGCTTGCACTAATGTTGCTAATAGAATTGTGTTTAGTTTTGTATGAAGGAAGTTTTCAAGTGTAGGGATTGGAGAATGATGAGATGAGTTGAAGAATGGATAAAAGCTCAAGCTTGGGGATACCTATGTCACCCCAAGAAATATCCAAGAGTTACAAGCGTCAAAGCTTGGGGATGCCCCCGAGGGACCCCTTCTTCATCGGCAAAAATCAGGTCACCTTTCAACACACTATATTTTTATGGGATTTCTATTTTCGTGCCCCTGGGTCGTTAGTTGTACTCAGTTTTCCCCAGCCGCTTAACTTTTTTCCTCAGTTTTCCCTTCGCTCTAGTTTGAAACCCCTCGCAGATGGTCGGACGGGAGGGTTGCCGTTTAGTTGACCGTTCCGTACTGACGTGTGGGGCCGCATCGTGTGGGGCCGCGTCGCGTGGGGCTGGTAGAACGGGACCGCGTGAGACAGGACGAGACCGCGTTTGGTTGTACGTGAGAGCTCGGTTTTGTCTCTCTCGGCCCAAATTGGCATTTTTCAGAGCGCCTTTTTCCCCTCTCTCTCTGTAACAGTTCTCTCTCTTTTCACCAAATTAGTATCAAATCTAGAGAAGCTTCTATTTCTATCTTTCTTCAATGATTGTTGCCTTTTGGCCCTCGTTTTTTGCCCAATATGGTAACAAATCTAGTAGCAAATCTAGAAGCAAGTATAGGATAGGATAAATTCACAGCAGCATAATAAATCTAGAAAACTAAGTATAATACATAAACTGCATACAGCAGCCAAAAGCAGCCAATAACGATGTTAATGTTCACGACAAACTAAGCTGAAAATAATACAAGATGCAATGTATGCCCAACATGAAGATTAGGATAGCCCATGATGGATGAATCTGTTCTTCATTCATCATATATATCTTCGTCGCTTCCTATTCTGGTCTGAAAGAAATATTCATTGAACTCCTTCCGTCTGCAGTGTGCAGCCAATACATCCTCCAAACGGTATGGCCTTTGTTCATCTTTCAGACCGTACCTTCCTAATCTATCCACACGTAGTGGCCACTCATCCCAGGCGTTCATATCATCAAAGTACTCTCTGATATAACCCATATCCGTGTAGTAGATGCAGCCAGGTCGAAGTGTCGGGTGCACTCTAGTGTCGACGGAGATACACCGGACATGATGGACGAAGAAGGCACGACTGCCAATGTTATTGACGGCATGGAGAGAGCGGCTCTCAGTATCCACACGGTACACCAATGTTTGACCTTCATCCAAACGACCGCCCAACAACACAAGCAGCAGATCACCATCCGACTCCACAAGGTAGAACTTGTCATTTCCAAGTTCTGGAAATGAAAAAAGTGTCTCCATGTTGACATTGCTCGCGCCCTGCTCCAACTGGACATTGTTGGTGCACACTAATGTTCCGAACTCCAAATTGTGGTAATGACAAGGTAGAGCTAGTGCATAGAATTCACCATTGAACGTGGTAATGCAACGCATAGAATGGTGCTCGATCGTAAATCTTCCTTCTCCCCAATCTTCATCTATACCCTTAGTTGGAGTGCTCTCATCGACCCAAGCAATTTCCGCCGGGTAATATGTGGAAACGAAGAGCATAGCCGGGGACTTCATTACAACGACTGACTGCACAATCATAGATGGCATCTGCGCCTCAAACGTAGCGTTCAATGTCTTTGTGAGTGGGTTCAGAAGCCGCATCTTGTGCGGCTGGTTCCTCTGGCCAAGCACGATGACGCCACGGTAAAAGCCGACGAAGTAGTATCTAAAAGGGAGTTGATGAAGATAACATTCAGCACTAAGATGTTTACGATTGAAAATAAAAATAGATTAACTCTATAGATATGGAGGAATTTGAACCTTGCATGAACTTCCGTTAGATCGATGGTGACGTAGCGGGATGTGCGAAGGTTGAGGAAGGAGAACTCAGCGGCGCGTGGAAGGACGTGTTCTACCATGATCCATTCGTGCAGCTGCACGTCGGGCTCAGGTAGATCTGAGCGCCAATTTGTACAAACTTGCCTCAAAGCAGCGTAGGTGTCCACGTACTCCTCGTTCGCCAGTAAGCAGGTGCCGATCTTGTGAAGTGGTCCGTCAGCCCTGAGAGAGGCCCAGTTCATGGAGGCGCCGCGTCTGGATGCGCTGCCCTCGGAGGTGACGGGCTCGGCGGCGACGGGCTCGGATGCGACGGGCTCGGCGGCGACGGGCTTGGATGCGACGGGCTCGGAGGCGACGGGCTCGGGGGCGTAGGCCGCCGGCGCATTCTTCTTCACCATCGTCGGCAGGGGAGCGCGCGTAGGGCGGCTGGGGTTTTTTGGAGAAGGTGATGGGACGTGAGAGGCGTGGTTGCGTGTGTGTGCAGAGGGAGGGAGAGAGGGGCTCTGTACTGGCAAAGTGACGGTTCGTCTCAGTAGTTGACGTTTTGGTCTCAACACGCGCACCGCGCGGCTAACCGCTGCTCACCGCGACACGCGTCCGTGGGACTGCACGTCAGCACCGTTACGTGTACTCAGTTCTACCCTCGAGTCTTACACTGGAAAAATATCTGTACTCAGTTTTCCCCTCGAGTACTAATACTGGCTAATGCAATATACTCAGTTCTACCCTCAAGTGGCTGGTCAACAGAGAGTCAACAGATGAGATTAAGCTATCTAATTGAGTCATTTCATGCGCAAAAAAATTCAAAAAGATAAAATCATTGTGCCTCCTACTCATGCGCAAAATAAAATCATAACAATCATATATAAATCAAGTTTTCACACAAATGGCCACTTCTGAAATCACTAGTAGCTATGAAGGTTCATGGCTTTCCACTCAAACCCCTTCTCAAAACATCTATACCCAAAACATAGTTTGTCTGAATGAGGCCATAATTTTTACACTCATGTATATTTGAATTGCTAATACTTTGAGGTAGGCCAACTTGGGTTTCATTGTACAAAACATGTGTTTTTCTTTTTCTAAATCTCTTATTTGAATTCCTTAGCCTGTTTACTACTTACTTGCCCTTGTATCCTTGATACTACTCAGTTTTACCCTCTCCCTTCTGACAGAAGCCCAAACTTGGCCTGATTGGTCGAGCTGTTGTCACACGGATCGTGCCCACCTACCATCGATCCTATGATCTAACGGGCAGGATCGTGCCACCCTCTCTCTATCTGTCGGTGGCAAACTACTACCCCTCTATGTATGCTAAATAACGAGTTGGCCACCGGATTCAACAAGTTTGGTATTCACGAATTTCCACTTCTTGTAGGCATTACTTTTCACGGTAAAATGATAAACTATCACGAATTTCCATTTAGGCATTACTTTTCACGGTAAAATAATAAACTATCACGAATTTCCTTTAGGCATTACTTTTCACGGTAAAATAATAAACTATCACGAATTTCCATTTAGGCATTACTTTTCACGAATTTCCTTTAGGCATTACTTTTCACGGTGAAATGATAAACTATCACGAATTTCCTTTAGGCATTACTTTTCACGGTAAAATAATAAACTATCATGAATTTCCATTTCTTTTAGGCATTCTTTTTTGTTGAGATATAAACACCCACAACAGTCATCTCCTCCTTAATTTATTATATAAACCCCACAACGGTCATCTCGCCCTTATAAACCCCCACAACGGCCATCCCTCATGTCAATAGGTTCTGCCTCTCTCTTCTTCGTTTCTGCCTCTCTCTTCTTCGTTCACATACACTTGATCCATTGCCATGGCTTCCACGTCTCGGACGCCGACCGGAAGGGGAAGGGGAAAGGGAAGGGGAAGGGGCGGCCTGGGTGGTGGATCATCATCATTGCCACCACCACCGTTAACACTGCCATTGATCATAGAGGAGTTCTTAATCGTTATCTATGAAGACCCTTTGGCCAAGAAGGTACGTACGCGTTCCCACATATATGATGCATGTGATTAATTATGTGCATGTTCCAAAAAGCCTTTAATTTCAAACGATCGGCGCTCGAACTCTTTGCAGGCACTCCCACAAAAGTTTGCGGACTATCTTGACGGCCAGGAGCCCGCAAAGGTGTATCTGCGAGCAGCTGACTACGGTCCTCGTCTCTAGACCGTCGAGGTCCTATTTGACAGACAAGGCCGGATGTACCTCGACAAGGGCTGGAAGAATTTCGCCATCGCGCACGGTGTGGATTTCGGCTACATCCTACACTTCAAATATGAAGGCGATGATGTGCTCACAGTGAAGGTGTTCGACGTAACATTGTGCAGGAAGTACTACTACACAGACGACGAAGATACTGACGATGAAAGCGACGACGACGTGAAGCCATGCATCCATCCCCTTTAGATAAGGGGATTATGACCAAGAATATATATGTAGCTTCATATGCATCGATTTAGAGATCTAGCTATTTTCTATATATTATGCATGTAAAAATAATAGGGAATCGCAATTTCCACCATGATTCGAGCACCACAGCCTCCAAACGATGCCGATGCCGATATCGGCATGGTCAGAGCGGCTATACATGCTCGCCGCCACTGCTAGGTCAACGTCGGGATGCACCCTCAATCCCGTCCCCTCATTCGATCACTGACACACCAGAGATACCGCCGGGGCCAATGACGAACGTACATGCTGATGCCAATGCCGAACATGCACGCCGCTGTGGGCACGGCCACGTCGCCCCGCTATGCTGGACGCCACAGACCACCGCGAGGTCTTTCCCTTCGCCACCACACTCCCCTAGCACCAATCTATACACGCCATAAAGGAGAGACACTAGTTTTCTCTACATTGCTCGCGTTCGTGTCCGACACCGTCAGTCAAAGTGTTGAGGTCATCGTCGATGTCCTCGACCATTTCTTATCTTCTTTGCATGGTTAAACGCGTCTAGTTCATATCTATCTAATGCGTCTGGTCTCGCCTCATGCAGTTCTTTGTGGACGTCGATCTCATCTCGGCACCCCGCAGGCCACCTCCTCCGTGCCATCGCTGTAGAGCTCCGTTTAAAAATCTAATCCTACCCGTGTATTGCACCTTGTATCTGCGTCATGGCCCCACTTGTCATTCGATATACCGAAGCCCCACTCGTCCACGTTTTGGTCAGGGATACAGCGATGCTTACGGTCAAACAAAGATGGATGCTCTGACGTGTCTTTGCGGGCTCTACGTGGCCCCACTAGTCAGTAGTTAACGGTCAAAGGTGTTCAACCGTCGGGCAACCGGCCGTTCCAGCACTGGTGACGGTTTCAGCCAAGGGCTTGGACAAAACTGAGGAAAAACTAAGGAGCTGGGGAAAACTGAGTACAACTAAGGACCCGAGGGCACGAAAATAGAAATCCCTATTTTTATTGCTTCATGCATTATGCGTTTTTCTTGGAGCGTCAGTTGTTTTTAGTTTTCAGTTTTGTTTAGTTTTGTTTTCTGCAATAAATGGTTGGACCCCAATAAATTCCTTTTGGAGAAGTTGCCTTGCTTTTCATTTGCCAAGAACACTCCGTTTTTCATTCTTATCGTTTCAACGAGTGTTCTCTTTTTCTAGAACTGCGTTTAGCTTTCGTTTTTCGCCTTGATTTTTGTTCAGATCTTGTTATATCTTTTTATCAAGGTGTATTTTGACCTCTGGTCCATGTTGGTTTTCATCAAAAGAGTTGTTTCAAAATAGTTTGAATGGTGTTGGGAAAGAGAAAAAGCTTTATGCAAAAAAGTGGTACAAAAAGGAGCTTGTGTAGACTACGGCCTAGGCTTTTGCATGTCGTGCTTGATGTATTTTTGATAGTATGCTTAGTGGTTTTGCTGTAGCATGACTTGTCTCAAATGACTGAGATTGCTTAATGAGCCTTTGAAAAATCATACGTTGTTTTAATTATTTGGAAGCATTATTTTGGTTTTCTCCTTTGATGCTTTATTTGGGTTGACTTGGCGCATGCTCACACATGTTAGACTCATACAAAGTCGCCATAAGCCTCTATGATCATTTAGTTTTTGACTTTTGATGCCATCTTATGCTTCTTTTAATGTCGCTTTGTCGCTATGCATGATTATGGCCGTTATTGCTCTCTTAGTTGGTCGCTCCTAGTCTTTTGCTAGCCCTCATTTTGTATTGAGTATGAGCTCTACTTGTGCATCCAACTCCTAAAAACCAAGTTTGCCATTGTGTCCACTATAAATTCCTATGCATGGTATTTGTAAGCCATTCCAAGTAAATTTTCATGTGCTACCTTTCAAAACTTTCAACTACTTCTCGTTTTGTGCCACTGTTTTTAGCTCATGAGGACATAGTGGTTGGAATTGCTATCTTCCATATTAAATTAAGTACCCCTCGACTAGGCAGCTTAATCTGCTCGTCATTAATTTTGCATGAGAGCTGGTCAGACCATTGCAATCTAATTCTAAAAAATAAAAAAGGCACTCCTCCATGGTATGTGAATGTTGGTGGGCACCCGATGGAATCGGTTAGCCATGGTTTGAGAAAGGAAAAAAAGTGGGGAGGAGTGCCAAAGCTTTATAAAAGAGCACCAATGTGCCAAATTTTCAAAGAACTCGGAACCGCTCTCACTTGTTTATTATGGAAGATAGTAAGACCCCATTGCCAGTCGTTGACATGAAACAACCACCTCTCAAAACCCAAATTTTTTTATCTTTGTTTTACAAATGAAAAGCTCTAGCACATGTTTAAGCACTGCTTTCCTCTGCGAAGGGCCTTTCTTTTACTTTTATGTTGAGTCTCCACATTCTACCTTTATGCACTGTCTAAGAGAGCATAGTTGTCATTCTGAGTATAATGTGCATTGTCCCAAAGTTTTCATTGATTGATTCATGATGCTAGTTTCACTTGTTCTTAAATTACTTGTATCTAGTCGCCCTCTTAAACTTGAAGGTGTCCTATGTATTTATGTTTTGCTATCTCATGAAGGACAAGCTGAAAACCATTTATATATTTTTCCATATGATTTGAACACACGTTTGACTTTCAATGTTTCATTTTTATGATCTTTCATTTGTGTTCCTTTTCATGTTATAACATGGTTGCTAAGTTCTTATTGTCAAGATTATATCTTCATGCCCATGTTTTAAGTTCTTATGATCCCAGCTCACAAATGCTTACATATATGATCAAGATTGTGTAGGTGCATGTCACCTCAAAAATTATTCTTTTGTTATCACTTACCTGCTCGAGGACGAGCAGGAGTTAAGCTTGGGGATGCTTGATACGTCTCAAACGTATCTATAATTTTTGATGCTCCATGCTTGTGTTTACACCATTTGCCTACTGTTTTGTTACACTTCGTGGCATTTTTATGCGATTTCTGGAACTAACCTATTGACAAGATGCCACAGTGCCAGTTCCCTGTTTTCTGCTGTTTTTGTGTTTCAGAAAAGCTACACAGGAAATATTCTCGGAATTGGACGAAACAAGTTCCAGAAGTCTTATTTTTCCCGGAAGCTTCCCGAAGACCGAAAGAGAGCCGGAGGGGGGCCAGAGGCCGCCCTCACACATAGGTGGCGCGGCCCAGGCCCTGGCCGCGCCACCCTGGTGTGAGGAGCCCCTGGCTGCCCTCTGACGACGCCCCTACGCCTATATAAAGCCTCGGGACGGAAAACCCTGAGGGATTCAGCAATTTTCCAGAAGCAGTTCCGCAGCTCCGCCGCCACCATCGATGAATTTTGGGGGACAGAAGTCTCTGTTCCGGCACCCTGCCGGGACGGGGAAGTGCCCCCGGAGCCATCTCCATTGGTCTCCATCGCCGTCTCCGCCGTCTCCATCGACCTCACCGCCATCTCCATCAACCTTGCTGTCTCCTATGATGAGGAGGGAGTAGTTCATCCCCGGGGCTGAGGGCTCTACCGGTAGCTATGTGGTTCACCTCTCTCTCCCATGATGTGATCTTTATGTGATCGTGAGCTTTGTATCATGTTGAACAAGTAGATGTTATTATTCAGATATTATGTGTACTCTAGTGATGTTATTAAAGTAATCTATTCCTCCTGCCATGGTGTAACGGTGACAGTGCGTGCATCATGGTGGTACTTGGTTTAGGCTATGATTATGATCTCTTGTGGATTATGAGAGTAATTATTACTATGTTAGTATTGAAGTGATCTATTCCTCCTTTCATGGTGTAATGTTGACAGTGTGTGCACCGTGTTAGTACTTGGTTTAAGTTGCAATAATATCTATCTTGAGTTGTGCTTTGATTTGGATATCTCTATGAGTGGTGTTTGTCAAGTACTTGATAAACTTTAAGGGGTGCTTCTGTAGCCACTACACAATGATTAGTGTTGTTCAATAGGAGAGTAATTCAGAGTACCATAGTGAAGAGAAGTTGTTTATTTGTTCAATCATGTTATATTTGTTGAGAGTGTGTCCACTAGTGAAAGTATGATCCCTAGGCCTTGTTTCCAAGCATTGCACACCGTTTACTTGCTGTTTTGTTACATGTTTGCTCGCAGCGATATTTACTTCAAATCTCATTTGCTACTTATAATCATCACTACTACTTGTATTTCACTATCTCTTCGCCGAACTAGTGCACCTATACATTTGACAAGTGTATTGGGTGTGTTGGGGACACAAGAGACTTTCTGTATCGTAATTGCAGGGTTGCTTGAGAGGGATAGCTTTGACCTCTAACCTCCCTGAGTTCGATAAACCTTGGGTGATCCACTTAAGGGAAACTTGCTGCTGTTCTACAAACCTCTGCACTTGGAGGCCCAACAAGTGTCTACAAGAATAGAAGTGCGTAGACATCAGGGACGAAAAACCCTAAAGGAGTCGGCAATTTTCCAGAAGCAGTTCCGTAGCTCCGCCGCCGCCGTCGACGAATTTTGGGGGACAGAAGTCTCTGTTCCGGCACCCTGCCGGGACAGGAAAGTGCCCCCGGAGCCATCTCCATCGGTCTCCATCGCCGTCTCCGCCGTCTCCATCGACCTCACCGCCATCTCCATCAACCTTGCTGTCTCCTAGGATGAGGAGGGAGTAGTTCATCCCCGGGGCTGAGAGCTCTACCGGTAGCTATGTGGTTCACCTCTCTCTCCCATGATGTGATCTTTATGTGATCGTGAGCTTTGTATCATGTTGAACAAGTAGATGTTATTATTCAGATATTATGTGTACTCTAGTGATGTTATTAAAGTAATCTATTCCTCCTGCCATGGTGTAACGGTGACAGTGCGTGCATCATGGTGGTACTTGGTTTAGGCTATGATTGTGATCTCTTGTGGATTATGAGAGTAATTATTACTATGATAGTATTGAAGTGATCTATTCCTCCTTTCAAGGTGTAATGTTGACAGTGTGTGCACCGTGTTAGTACTTGGTCTAAGTTGCAATAATATCTATCTTGAGTTGTGCTTTGATTTGGATATCTCTATGAGTGATGTTTGTCAAGTACTTGATGAACTTTAAGGGGTGCTTCTGTAGCCACTACACAATGATTAGTGTTATTCAATAGGAGAGTAATTCAGAGTACCATAGTAGAGAGAAGTTGTTTATTTGTTCAATCATGTTATATTTGTTGGGAGTGTGTCCACTAGTGAAAGTATGATCCCTAGGCCTTGTTTCCAAGCTTTACACACCGTTTATTTGCTGTTTTGTTACATGTTTGCTCACAGCGATTTTTATTCCATATTGCATTTACTACTTATATTCATCACTACTACTTGTATTTCACTATCTCTTCGCCGAACTAGTGCACCTATACATCTGACAAGTGTATTGGGTGTGTTGGGGACACAAGAGACTTTCTGTATCGTAATTGCAGGGTTGCTTGAGAGGGATAGCTTTGACCTCTAACCTCCCTGAGTTCGATAAACCTTGGGTGATCCACTTAAGGGAAACTTGCTGCTGTTCTACAAACCTCTGCACTTGGAGGCCCAACAAGTGTCTACAAGAATAGAAGTGCGTAGACATCATGGACACACTCCCAACAAATATAACATAATTGAACAAATAAATAACTTCTCTTCACTATGGTACTCTGAATTACTCTCCTATTGAATAACACTAATCATTGATTAGGGCTATGAAGCACTCCTCAAAGTTCATCAAGTACTTGATAAACACCACTCATAGAGATATCCAAATCAAATCACAACTCAAGATAGATATTATTGCAACATAGACCAAGTACTAACACGGTGCACACACTGTCAACATTACACCATTAAAGGAGGAAAATATCACTTCAATACTATCATAGTGATAATTATTCTCATAATCCATAAGAGATCACAATCGTAGCCTAGACCAAGTATCACCATGATGCACGCACTGTCAGCGTTACACCATGGCAGGAGGAATAGATTACTTTAATAATACACTAGAGTACACATAATGAAGAAGAGTAACATCTACTTATTCAACATGATACAAAGCTCACGATCACATAAAGATCACATCATGGGAGAGAGAGGTGAACCACATAGCTACTGGTAGAGCCCTTAGCCCCGGGGATGAACTACTCCCTCCTCATCATAGGAGACAGCAAGGTTGATGGAGATGGTGGTGAGGTCGATGGAGACGGCGGAGACGGTGATGGAGACCGATGGAGATGGCTCCGGGGGCAATTCCCCGTCCCGGCAGGGTGCCGGAACAGAGACTTCTGTCCCCCGAAATTTGTCTTCGACGGCGGCGGAGCTACGGAACTGTTCTGGAAATTTTGCCGACTCCTTTAGGGTTTTCCGTCCCGAGGCTTCTTATAGGCGAAGGGGCGTCGTCAGGAGTGGCCCTAAGCCTCCTCACACCTAGGCGGCGTGGCCAGGGCCTGGGCCGCACCAGCCTAGTGTGAGGCTGGCCTGTGGCCCCTCTCCTTCGCCTCTTCGGATCTCTGGAAGCTTCCGGGCAAAATAAGACTTCAGGAACTTGTTTCGTCCAATTCCGAGAATATTTCCTGTGTATCACTTCTGAAACCCAAAAACAGCAGAAAATAGGGAACTGACACTGTGGCGACTTGTTAATAGGTTAGTTCCAGAAAATGCATAAAAGTGCCACGAAGTGTAACGAAACACAAGGCAAATGGTGTAAAAACAAGCATGGAGCTTCAAAAATTATAGATACGTTGGAGACGTATCATGGCCTTGCAAGCTAGCATGACAAGTCGAGATGTTGTGAGTTGTGTTCTCGCATGAAGTCTTGTGACGGCGAATGATGGCAGCAAGAGCGCGCAATGAGCGACCGCCGATGAACAATTCCACAGAGAAAAACAGATGGGAGTGTTATGGCATACAGGATGGTGGTGGGGTGCTTTAGTGTGTTGCACGAGTGGTGTGGATAGCAGAAAGAGGAAGCAGAGAAGCAGGGAAATGAATTTGTGCCCATTTTATGGGAGCCTTATATTTTTTTGGGTAGAACAAGATGGGGTGACCAACTAGCATGGGGTCATGGCCCGGTTAGGCCTAGGGCTAACTTCAGCCTAGCTCGGAGAAGCAAATATGAGTTTAAAGAATTATCTTGCTCTAAAGATGAAATATAATAATAAGACAATGGACACAGAAATGCCATATGATTGGACGTTTGCAATGGCTTGGTGCTTGTTAATATTACTAACTTCACAAATTTACGATGATTTAGGTGTTGCAGATTTATCATAGCTTGGGCACATGCATGACACAATTTTGGAGTAAGAGTGGCAACTGGATCAGGTTTTGATCCAGCGAAGCTCAGTCAGACCCATTAATACTTCTATAATCGATCGGGTCACCAGTTTCCAATTAGGTACTCATCTAGAGATGCACGCGTTCAATATTACATTATGCTATTATTTTTTCACAGTTGACAGAGATTCGCGATTTCAAGAAATTTTTAAAACTAGTTGAATGCCCGTGCGTTGCTACGGTCCAATAAAATCAAAGCTAAATATGTTGATCAATTTTTTTGTAATTCGTGATCCTTATAACTATGTTGTGAAAACTTTCATCTTGTGTTTATTCGTCTAAGTGATTATCATCTCATGATCTTCTAAACTCTTCCCTCTCCACAAATTTAGAATAATAACAAGGTGCCCATGCATTGTGACAACATACGTATTATCGAGATGTCCAAAATGGTAATGAAGACAAAGATTAAGAATTTTAACTTAAGAATGCAAATATAATGATATTACATTGATGTTTTTTCCTTTGATGGAATGTGTTGTAATTAATGACTTAGGTATGTAAATATGTAAATCCATTCAAGTACATTGATCTCTTAATGAAGAAACCAAATTCCAAAGGAAGAAATTTATGCTTGGTTTCTAAGTCATATAATAGTAGTTTGGATGCATTTAAACGCTAAAGAACCTCACACATGTTTGGAAAGAACTAATAATAAAACAAGAAGTATTATTCCATTCTTTCATGCGGCACTATAAGTGTCTCAACACATTAGCAATCTGTTTGTACATATAAGAGGAGGAACCACAGTTGATGGCTTATATAAAAGGGAAACTACCACCGGTGGTAGCTATACACTATTATATCACCATTGGATCATTTATAGGGAGCATGAATTTCACCATCGGGATAACAAAATCTCACTGACATTATTAAATGGCAGTTGCATGCGCACCACAAGGTGTAGCAACGAGGATTACTTGGATGGTGTGTCTAGCAGGCTTGTTTGGAAGGTGAGTCTAAGAGGTGACTCTCATGCATACATGCACCATGCGGCTGAGCAAAATAACCATGTGACATAGCCACTCCAAGTGACCTGCCACCATAGCCTAGTAGCACGAACATGCATGCATTGAGACAAACGGAGATTTCTTGCCGTTAGAACATGCAAAACTCGTACTCTCTTTATATCTAGTGCTAGAAATTAGATGGTTGTAACACCCCAGATATCAATCATACATGGAATGCTACCACACTACAACAAATCTTAGCAAGTCCTAAGATTGTTAGAAAAATTTGACAACATTTCTCTTGCATATAATGGCAACCACTGCATATACTGGCAACCACGACAAGGAATTAATAATAATAGGGTAAACATAGAAATTATAGTTTAAGGGAAACATCCATAAATTTGTAGAATCTTATTAAGCCTCAAGGCAATACATATAACATCTCAAAGTAAGCGTGGAATAAGGACCAGTGGGTACAAAAGTATAAGTCTCCACTAAGCATTTTATGAGAGGTTGTGATGTCCTAAAAGATATAGATGTGCTACGCCCATAACCCATGCATGCCGAACTATTTAGTACCTGAAAACAAAATAAAATGCAAGAATGAGTATAAAAATACTCAGCAAGTACAATAAGGAACCATAAGAACATTAGTCAATGAATTTATAAACATTATATTAGAACTCCACTTGAGAAGATGAAATTTATCTGAAAATATAACTAAGGGTTTTGGCACATGTGACGGGAATTAATCATCATGCGATGGCAGTACTGGCTCGAAATTACCAGCGTGCCGCAGTGTTGAATCGAAATTATCAACCTGCCGCAGTGTTGGTTCGAAATTACCAACCTGCAACCCCGAAGATATAAAGAAAGTACTGAATCGGAGAAACACCTCATAGGAAGACACAATCGTCCGGGCAAACAACCAAGAATACAACCAATCATAAAGAGAAGGTTCTGCATGCACTTGCCTCGGAACAAATATTTAATTTGTAGAATTACCCTCGACACCGCGAGCTCTTAAACCTGTATGTAAAAATATCTTGAGAAACTATTCCAGAAATAAGAAACATCTAGATAGATTAACCTACACCTAACTAGTCCCATGGTTTCCAAACAGGTACTCTCAATCTATATCTTATAATTCGTTTTCTGTACAAAACAGCTCGCTGTACTCAATGTACTGCTCTAGCCCAATTTTCTTATCCAAAAATCTGTGCCATGTTAATTCCTATTTTCTCATCCGGCCAACAAGCATAGAACCAAAATCATCAAAGGGAATCAAAAGCCAAAATAGGTGCATCTATGTTAATCTGGTAGTGAACCAATCCCTATGGCAAACAGTGAACCAACGATCCACCAAAGAAAATAAGGCTAGGCCGCATCTGGTGGAGCTACAGATAGACTCCAAAAAGTAGTACTACAATCAAATGAATAGCTGATTGAAGCTGGCGATCCATTAATTACTTCAGCCTATCATCGAATAGATCAAATCGCATCACCCCATCTGCCAGAAATGGCTAGACGCCCCTACTACTACTGCGAGCAACCAGGACCAGCTACGAGAAGTATCAAGTTACCTGGTACAAGAAAATCGCCTCAGATGCTGGGCAGATGATAAGGAGCGCGGCCGGCGGCGGTCTTCTTCGATGTGTCCCAGCTATAGAAGGCGGTGCGAGAACCCTAGGCTGCGTGGTTTCAAGGATTGGGGCAAATTCTGGTGGTCAGTGAGTAGAGGACCGTGGTGGGCTTTTATTCTATTTTATTCTCTTTAGTTTTTCTTATCCGGACTTGTTATTTTTTCCTCTCATTTTCTTATATTCCAGAATTTTATCTAATGGCTAAGATTAAAGTGGCTCTCCAAAGATGATCCATCCTCTGAATCAAATAAAGAAAAGGGTAGTCGTTTTTTATCAACTCGACAACACAACACGGCAAAAAATGTGAACTTATGGTTAACCCTGTATTACGAGAAAAAAAATTAAAATAATTCACCGGGTATTACAATGGTCCTGCAATCCAATGACGTATGGTGCATGCATAGCTACCACCGGTGGTAGCAAATTCGCGTTGTTATATAAAATTAGCAATATGTTGCATTTCTCTACCAATGTTTCTGTATCTTGAAGGTTTTCTTTCCCTAGTGGTGTGTGGCGTTATGCCGCTGAGCGGGGGTCCTCCGGCGCCAGCGAGCGGCGGCAGAGGGTATGTTGTGGGGATCTGCGAGATGGCTTCGGCATGGTGCTCTCGGCTGCCTCTCCAGATCCTCGAAGCGCCGCCCTTCAATAAGCTCAAGGCCAGTCAAACCCTAGATCTAGATCTAGGGTTTCTAGCAGCTTCCGCCTCTGCTCTTCTGTGGATGCAAGCGTGCTCTGCTGCTCCCCTTTCGGCCGGCCGTGGTGGCGAGGGGAAGGGCTCCAGCGGCTCATTTTTCCCTTCTAGTGGAAATTTGCTGGTTAGAGCCGAGGGAGCCCCATCTCCCAGGGTTGTCACCTCGCCGGCAAGAGGGCCGGTGTTACCTGCTGTCCTGGGCTCGATGGAGCTCGCCTCTCGTGCAGCTGTGGCGTGCGCATCTGTCCCTATTGGGGGGATTCTTCTCCATGCCAATCTTTTGCGCCTGCCTCGTCCCGCCCGTGGCAGGTGTGGTGAGTTTGATGGAGGGCCAGTTTGCAGTGAATGTGTCGGTGAAGATTCTACTCCTGCAACCAGCGTCTAGCAGCACTGGAGTTGGGAAGAGATTCTCTCGAGCACCACCTCGGCGGTGGGTGACAGCCGTCCGACATCCAAGGCCTCTCCAAGGCCTATCCGGAAGCCGGTGAAGGGCTCCAGCGCATGTTTAACCTCCATGGTGAGGCCCTCTTCGAGGTCTTCTACCGCTCTCAACGTCTGCACGACAGCAAGTGGTTCCGTCCCCGCTTTCGACCATGACGGCGGCAGCTCCGATCTCCGGCTCGACGGTAGAGAAAGAGAAGGACTAGATTGCGTTTTTACATCTTTTCGCGAGGTCTTTTCTGTCAATACTAAGGACCTATATGTTATTTCTCTTTTTAGGGGTCCTTTATAATGATTTGTTCATCCACCGTTTAGATTGAATGTGGTGCTTTCCCGGCCCTTCGGGCGCTCCTTGTTCAAAAAAAAAATCCCTTCTCTATTGCGTGTGTTTGGACGGTCAGCTCCAAGAGAATGTTTATCCTGGACTGTTGTAGTTCTTCGATGCGCCAGTGAACTGATAAATAATATTTCTGAAGAAAACTGGAAATTCATATGCATTTGATCAATGACTGTTATGTTATTACGGATATTTATTTACTAACTGCAGTTACTCCCATTTCTATGACAAAACGGATATTTTAAAAACTGGCAGGCAGCAATTCACCAGATGACCTATGGTATCACTTGGTATTTCTCTTCGATCGGACAAGCCCGTCCGTTTGCGGTCCTGCGTGCTCCCTCGTCATCGAGCTCGCCGGGCGCCACCGTAGCCACTAATACCAGAATAATAATCAATCAATTCTCCACACCGACGTCGACCTGGCCGGTGATTCTCTCGATCCGGCCCTGAGGAAACTGCCGCCGAGAGGAAAGAAAAATTGCATCTTTTACACTGAGATCTTCGCCGTGCAAAAATCAGACCGTACGCGTGCCCTTGCCGGGAAGCGACGCCTGGCCGACGCGCGCCGCCCGACGCCACCGGAAGAACGCGTAGCGGAGTTACTTCTTTACCTGGAAAGAAAGTGATGTCGGCGCGTGTCTGTAGCGCGTGCTCGCCAGTATTAATACGCTGAGCGCCACTGCAATTCCACAATCAAGTCTGCTTGGATCAATCCCCAACCACCACTACTACAGCCACTTGAAAGCTTGAAGATTTGCTACTTGCTAGCCATGTCGACCACCACCGGCCAGAAGCAGATGCAGAAGCCGCAGGCAGCACCGGCGGCGCTATCGTCCGCTGCGGGGCACGACGCCGCGGAGGTCAAGAAGGTGTTTTCCCGCTTCGACGCGGACGGCGACGGCAGGATCTCGCCGTCGGAGCTGGGCGCGGTGGCAGGCGCCATCTCGCCTCCGCCCAGCGAGTCCGTGGGGGGCCGGGAGGTGGGCGCCATGATGGAGGAGCTCGACGCCAACCGCGACGGCTACGTCGACCTCGGCGAGTTCACGGCCTTCCACGGCCGCTCCGGGCGCGACCTGGACGCCGAGCTGCGCGACGCCTTCGACGTCTACGACATCAACGGGGACGGCCGCATCTCCGCGGCGGAGCTTAGCAAGGTCCTGGGGAGGATCGGCGAGGGCTCCAGCACCGAGGAGTGCGAGAGGATGATCGCCTCGGTTGCCGCTGATGGCGACGGCTACGTCGGCTTCGAGGGGTTCAAGAAGATGATGTCCCCTGACGCCACCGGCGCCCAACCGAAGCCTGCCGCCGGCGTCCCTGACGACGACAAGCCCAAGAAGGAGTGATCCATTAATTCCACGCGTATGCTTGTAATCAGTGTGTATTTAGCGTATTGTTTCGATGTCGAGCTGATAAAAAAATGTGAATAAAGATGAATGTAGAAATTGTGTATGCAATGATCGGTGTCCGAGCCAGCTTCAACTCTGTTCTTCGTGTATTGTTTGCAACTAGGCATCCTGATGTTGTTGTGAATTGTGATCGAGCTCAAGAATCGGCGATTTTTTTTTAATATTGTACTTTTTTTGAGCATTTCCAAAATTAGCATTCATTTGCAGCTAATTTCAGAAGTACAACACCGGCGGATATCCGCCGGATGCGAGAAGGGCTAATATTTCGGGTGTTTTTTGTTTGAGTAATATTTCTCAATTAATTTTTAAAATCACATTTATATTAATATAAAAATTGTGATACATCGGTATTCCATATCGCTAATAAAAAGAAATTACGTGATACATTGGTATTACATACCGCTAAATTGCGTGATACATGGGTATTACATACCGCTAACAAGAATTAAGATACAAATATAGTACGGACAATTAAGGCTTGGTGACTCTCTTGTCCTTTGTTGAAGAAGCTTTGTTGGCCCAGTTGCTAGGCATAAAGTCGTCGTCGTCGTCAAACTTTGACACTGCAGGTCCTTTGCCCTGCATGAAGTCATCGTCGTCGTCAAACTTTGACACTGCAGGTCCTTTGCCCTTGCAAGCAGCACCCTTAGGCTTCGACGAGGCAGCTTCTTTGCTCTTCGATGATGCCCCTTTCTTGGCCCAGTTGCTAGGCATGAAGATATCTTCCTCTTTGTGGCTGTCGTTGATCCAGACCGCGGTATGTTGAATCCACCAGCTCATGTCTTCTCCTCTCTCCTTTATATCCGTCCAATGCCCGTTGATCTTGATAAGTTCTGCCAGGAACTCCTTCCAGGTGCGAGATGGGCATGTCGACTTCCTCCGATTGTAATCAGTTGTGAACTCAAGGAGAAGGCTGGGGCTATTGACAAGTTCGTCAAATGGAACCTGCTCACCGTTCCTTCTAAATCTACATGCTGCCTTGAAAACCTCTAGGGACATAAGTGTTTTCCAACTACGATCGGGAGGTGCCATATTCGGCAAGATACAATGAGCTAGAACTGAAGTTTAGGTGGTCTTATATAGGACTTGAAGAATAGAAATGGTGGGAAAGAAGATACGGGATGCAGAAGGCGGTAAAGAAGAAGCGGGAAAGGAGTTGGCGGGAAAGAACTATCGGGAAAGAATTTGCTGGAAAGAAAGAGCGGGAAAGAAGTTTGCGGGAAAAAACTAGTGGGAAAGCAGTTTGCGGAAAAGAACGAGCGGGAAATAATTAGCGGAAAAGAACGAGCGGGAAAGAATTGGCGGGAAAAATAGCCGGAAATTTTTCAGTGGGAAATAATTTGTGTCATAGGCGGAAGCAATTATTTCGTGCACAAATGCTTACATATATGTGTCTCATACATCATCAGATAGTAGTACAATGAGTCTCATACATCATATGCTAGTAGTACAATGAGAACCGCAAACATGCTTACAAATATATGTCTAATGCGAATATGAATACAAATTATTAGGATACAACGATACAAAGATCAAATATATCAGCGACGACGCGGAGCGCGTGGTGATCCTCGTGGCAGAGGCGTCGTCCATCCATACCTGTTAGGGGCCGCTCGATAGTACTAAGTGCCCTCGACCTCCTGGTTGCCGGTCTGTGACTATTGTGTGGGATTAGGTGGAGGAGTAGTAAGCAAGACCATATAACCACCCATTGGGTCCGGGTTAATATCGTTGTCACCAGTCATCTAAGTCGATCCCTGCATAGACGACGTCCCTCCCTGGGCTGTAGTGTGCAATGCACCATAATCTATTAGGAATTTATGGCTATGTATAATTTAAGAAATAGAACAACTGTGAACTGCACGTACCTTCTGGCATGCCCATATGTGGAGTATAACCAAAAATCTATTGCGCTAAACCTCCATACTGCTGCTGTCTCAAGTAGTTATACTCCGGCTGCTGCACATAGCCTGAACCTCCAGCCTAGTAAGGATCAGCCTGCTGCTGATGCTGCCAAACTGAAGCTCTAGCCTGATAAGGAGCAGGCTGATGCTGATGCTACCAACCTGAACCTCCAACCTGATTAGGAAGAGGTGGCCTCTGTCTCGACGTGGAACGCCGCATAGCTGAACGTAGGCTCAACAGTAGAAGGTCGCCTCATACTCCCCTGCGGATCAAGACGTGGACGTGGTGCATGCCTGAGAGGGGCTGGAGGCGTAAGAACTTCTGGATACCGCGGTGGACGCGGTAGCCAGGTATGAGGGTCCATTTTTCCACTTCTGCGACGAACATCGTCCGTAGTATGAAAAATGAGAGTGGAGTAAATAGAACGTGGCTAAATGTCCCTTGTACTTGTCTGTCAAAAATGNTTTGATAGGTGTTATGGGGGTGAACCTGTGCTAGCGCACTACCCTTACTAGGATAAATACACACTTGTGATTATACCCCTTGCAAGCATCCGCAAATACAAGAAAGTAATTAAGATAAATCTAACCACAGCCTTAAACTCTAAGATCCTACGCTCCCTGGTGCAATGGTTTCCCAACGGAGGTTTAGGTTTCTGTCACTCCAGCAACCCCACAATCGGTAGCCAAATACACAATGCATCTCACTAGGCCCATAAATGGTGAAGTATCATGTAGTCGACGTTCACATGACACCACTAGTGAAATAGCACCACAACAATATCAAACCATTAAATATTTCTCAACAATAATTCACTACTAACATCTTGACTTCTCCCATGTCCTCAAGAACTAAACGAACTACTCACAAGACATCATATGGATCATGATCAGAGGTGAAATAATGGTAAATAACAATCTGAACATAAACCTTAATTCAACGGTTCCACTCAATAGCATCAACTACAAGAGTAATCAACACCGGGAAAGTTTCCCCTATGAATATAACAAGATCCAACTCGAGATGTTACAGCGGGATGGCATGGTGATGATAGAGATGAAGGTGCTGGTGATGGAGATGATGATGATGATGATCCCGATGAAGTCCGGTGCGATGGTGATGACGATGGCGACGATCTCCCCTCTCCGGGAAGGAATTTCCCCGGCAGATTTCTGCCTACCGGAGAGCTTTTCTCTCTCTGGTGTTTTCCGCCCTGCAGAGGCGGCGGTGTCTAACTCTGAGCCCCCCTTTGACTTAGGTTTTCGGGGACGATGAAGTACGCGAAGGGGCGAGACCAGAAGTGGGCCAGGGTGGCCTCACACAGGGCTGGCGCGGCCAGGAGTCAGGCCGCGCCACCCTGGCGTGAGGGCCCCTCCTGGCTCCTCTCGACTCCTCCTTCTGGCTTCCTGAGTCTTCTGGGAAAATATAATTTCCTGGTATTTTTGTGGAATTTTCCTAATCTTCAAAATATGGTCCCTTGATGGTCCTTTTTCCAGCAGAATCCTGACTCCGGCAGCAAGTCCTCCAATGATCATCAAACATGTGAAAACAAAGGAAATAACATAAGTATCAACTCTAAATATGAAATATATCAATGAATAACAGTAAATTATGATACAAAATAGTGATGCAAAATGAACGTATCACTCCAAGAGGGAGTATTTATGCTCGATAGTTGGGTTCATGCCTCTATTTAATCTGGGGGAGTGACAGAAACCTCTAAGGTTGTAGATGTGTTGTTGCCACTAGGGAGAAAATAACATTCATATGCTCAAGGGCATATGCTTTATTTACATTACACACTTTGCTTAATGCAGTTATCTGTTGTTCGCAACTTAATACTTGTGGAGTTCTCGGATTGATTCGCCACAAGTGGATTATTAGTCATAGATGCAGTTGGATGGCGGTCTATGTATTTTGTTGTAATGCCCAGAGTAAATCACATAGTGATCTTCTCGACATATGCACGTTATCTTTATTCTATCAATTGCCCAACTATAATTTGTTTACCCAGCATGTGTTATTTTTTCTTATAGAGAGATACCACTAGTGAACTGTGGACCCCGGTCCTATTTCCATTATATTGCTATCACCTGTTTACTTTACTCGCACTGTTTACTTTACTCGCATATTACTATTGCTTTCCACTCGATACGCTCATACCCTTTGTTTCAAGCAAACCGGTGAGATTGACAACCTCATCGTAAGTTGGGAACAAAGTATTTGGTTGTGTTGTGTGCAGGTTCCACGTTGCTGCTAGTTGAAGATGCGCTGACAAGAAATCGTTAACGGCGCCCTTGTTGGAGTGTCACTAGGCTAGCAAGCATCACCTTCTGGAGTATTGTCTTTTTCCTACTGGATTGACTACCTTGGTTTCATAACTGAGGGAAAACTTGCTGATATATTCATCAAACCTTCTCTTGGGGTTTCCAACTGGCCAGTTATTTTACTTCATCAACAAACGCAATCAAGTTTTCTGGCATCATCATCACCGCGCCATCAACAAGTTTTCTAGCGCAGTTGCCGGGGATTGAAATACATTTTCCCACGTCAACTACGCGCCAGCAAAACGCCAAGCAGCCATCACCGGTGTTTGCTGCAGTATTATGATCATCTTCCTCTACAACAGTCTCACCATCATTAGTAACAACAGGCACAATAGGTATTGGCATATAGTCATCAATATTTGCATCCCCATGCGATGATGATGTGGTTGGTGGTAAAAGAAGAATTTATTTGCGAAGTTGTGCACCGGCATTAGGATGAAGAGAGGCAAAAGGAAACACATCTTCATCAAAACGACATCTGTTGAAATATATATGCGTCTAGTCGAGGGTTCTAAACATTTGATTCCTTTGTGACGGGGACTGTAACCGAGAAAGACACACCGTGTAAAACAAAAAGCAAGCTTTCTTTTTGTATAGGGACGAATATTTGGCCAACAGGCACAACCAAAGATTCTAAGGGAGTCATAATTTGGTTTGGTATGAAGAAGGCGTTCTACAGGAGTATCAAAATCAATGACTTTGCTAGGAAGTAGATTGATGAGAAGTAGCTGTAAGGAACGCATCATCCCAATACTTGAGTGGGACAGAAGCATGTGCTAGTAGAGGAAGACCTACTTCAACAATATGATGGTGCTTACGTTCAGCAGAACCGTTTTGTTGATGAGCATGTGGACAAGAGACATGGTGAGTGATACCAATCTTCTGGAAGAAACCGTGGAGTTTTTCATATTCACCACCCCAATCAGTTTGTATTGTAATGATTTTTGATCAAATTTGCGTTCAACAAGTTGTTGAAAATTCAAAAAAACTTGATAAACATCAGAACACTTCTTGAGCAAATAGATCCAAGTAAATTTAATATAATCATCCATAAAGCTTACATAATATGTGTGTTTGCCAACAGAGACAGGTGCTGGACCCCATACATCAGAAAACACTTGTTCCAAAGGAAAAGTGGAAACACTGGTGGACACATGATATGGCAACTGATGACTCTTAGCTAGTTGACAAGAATCACAAACATACGAATTTATTTCAGGAGTGTGAGAGAGATGATGTTTCCTAATAATTTGTTGCACCACAAACAATGAAGGATGTCCTAGACGGTGATGCCACGTAGAAGACGACGGCTTTATTGCAATGAAAGCTTGCTTGGAAGACCTGGTAGAGGAAACTAGCAGGTAGAGACCACCATGACAAGGTCCTTTAAAAAGAATTCTTCCGGTGGCCTGATCCTTAATCAAGAAAAAGAATGGGTGAAACTCAAGAAAGACATCATTATCAAGTGTAAGTTTATGAACAGATAGAAGATTTTTGGAGGCATTGGGCACATGCAAAATATTTTAAGATATAAAGAATCATGCAGGGTTTGCAAAATTGAATGACCAATATGACTTATATGCATACCATTACCATCGGCCGTCCGAACTTTGTCACGTCCCTTGTACTTGTCATGTGTAGAGAGCTTGCTCAGCTCACTTGTTATATGATCGGTGGCACCCGTGTCCGGATACCAGTTTGTATCAACACCATAGGAGGCAACATGGGCTGCCTGGTCATCATGATCGCTGTCATCATCGGAATTATCCTTGGAGTCAGAATTGTCCTTGTAGCGCCACCAACAATCACTGGCTGGATGGCCATGATTTTTGCAGATTTGACATGTAGTGTCAACATACGGAGTTGGAGCACGACCATGGACACGGCGTCCTTGTTTTCCACCATTGCGGTGGCTGCCATCACCATCCCTGTGACGACTGCTATCACGGCGTCGATCACGCCGATCATCACGGCAGCGACCATGGTCACGGTTGTCACATCTGTCACGATCTTCAAGAGAGCGACCACGGTCACAACGGTCAGGAGAGTGATGCTACCGATTTGATGAAGTAAATAACCGGCCAGTTGGGAACCCCAAGAGGAAGGTGTGATGAGTATAGCAGCTTGTTTTCCCTCAGTTAAGAAACCAAGGTTTATCGTTCAGGAGAAGAGCAGACAATTACGACTGAAGGTGATGCTTGCTAGTTTGCGACAGCATCGGACAATTTATATATGGCGCCTCGTCCAAGCTTTGCATGCTAGCTGCAACACGGAACCTGCACACAACACAACCAAGTACTTTGTTCCCAACTTGCGATGAGGTTGTCAATCTCACCGGTTTGCTTGAAACAAAGGTTATGAGCGTATCGAGTGGAAAACAGTAGAGTATGCGAGTAAAGTAAATAGTGCGAGTAAAGTAAACAGGTGATAGCAATATGATGGAAATAGGACCGGGGTCCACAGTTCACTAGTGGTGTCTCTCCATAAGATAAATAACACATGCTGGGTAAACAAATTACAATTGGGCAATTGATAGAATAAAGATAAACGTGATATGTCAAGAAGATCACTATGAGATTTACTCTGGGCATTACAACAAAATACATAGACCGCCATCCAACTGCATCTATGACTAATAATCCACTTGTGGCGAATCAATCCGAGAACTCCACAAGTATTAAGTTGCGAACAACAGATAATTGCATTAAGCAAAGTGTGTAATGTAAACAAAGCATATGCCCTTGAGCATATGAATGTTGTTTTCTCCCTAGTAGCAACAGCACATCTGCAACCTTAGAGGTTTCTGTCACTCCCCCAGGTTAAATAGAGGCATGAACCCACTATCGAGCATAAATACCCCCTCTTGGAGTCACTAGCAACTACTCGGCCAAGATAGCTACTACCAACGGAGAGCATGCAAGATCATAAACAACATAGAGATAACATAAGATATATTTCAGTATAGCAACTCAATCATAACACCAATATTCATCGGATCCCAACAAACCAAACATGTAGAATTACATAACGGCGATCTCAATCATGTAGGGCAGCTCATGAGATCTAAACATGAAGCACATGGTGGAGAAGACAACCATCTAGCTACTGCTATGGACCCATAGTCCAAGGTAGACTACTCACTCATCGCTCTGGAGGCAAGCATGGCGATGAAGAAGACCTCCGGTGGCGATTCCCCCTTCCGGCAGGGTGCCGGGAAGAGCTTCTGGACCCTCCCGATCTTCGGGCCGACGGCGGCGGTGGATCGCGATGTGTTTTGGAAAATTGATCGGGTCCTTAGGTTTTTCCCGTCGGGGGGTCTTTATAGGCGAAGGGGCGATGTCAGAGGTGGAGCCAGGTGGCCTCACACCAGGGCGGCGCGGGCCAGGCCCTGGCCGCGCTGGCCTGGCATGTGGGGCCCCTGTGGCTTCCCTCCTACTCTCCTTCGGATCTCTGGAAGCTCCCGGACAAAATAAGACTTCAGGAACTCGTTTCGTCCAATTCCGAGAATATTTCCTGTGTATCACTTCTGAAACAGAAAAACAGCAGAAAACAGGAAACTGGCACTGTGGCAACTTGTTAATAGGTTAGTTCCGGAAAATACATAAAAGTGCCACGAAGTGTAACGAAACAGTAGGCAAATGGTGTAAAAACAAGCATGGAGCATCAAAAATTATAGATACGTTGGAGACGTATCAGAGAGCGGCGACCACGGTCAGGGGAGCGGCGACCACGATCACGGCGATCAGGAGAGTAACGACCATGGTCGCGGCGGTCAGGTGAGTAACGACCACGGTCAGGGGAGCGGCGATCACGATCTGGAGACCGACCACGGCGAGCGGCATTTGCTGAGGAGACAAAGGGAATAGTCTCCGCACCTTGACCTGCAGCTTCTTCAAGCATATTCTGACGCATATCATATGCACTGATTTGTCCAAAAAGATCATCAAGAGTTGTACCAGGAGTAGATTGAACTCGATCAACAAGAGAGTTGTAGGACTTGTCAAGACCGTTGAGGATGTACCCAATAAGCTCGTCATCATCATCTGTTTTTCCGGCAGCGGCAAGCTCTGAACAGAACCCCTTCATCTTGGTGAATAATTGCCCGGCCGTCATGTTTTGTTTCTTCGTGTTGTTGAGGGCAGTCCACAGGTGCGAGATCTTCGACCGAGAGACAGAAGAGAACATAGCGAAGATAGTGGCCTAGACTTCAGCTGTAGAGTCGTGCTCAAGGACGTGAGCAAGTATGTCCGGTGAGAGGGAGTAGACGAGCCACCCCATCACAAGCTGGTCCCGTGAAATCCAGGCAGCATAGTCTGGATTAGGCACGGTCTTTTTGTTTTTCTCTGCATCCTCGACCTCCATGGTTTTCAGCGGCGTGGCATCAGAGCCGTCAAGCAGGCCGAACACGTGGGCACCTCGCAGCTGAGGATACACAAGTGCTTTCCAGAACAAGTTGTCCCGTGTGAGTTTTTGGGAGGGAGGGGAACCCAGTTCCGCTGCCAAGGAAGCCTTCGAAGAGGAAGACGCCATGGGAACGGAGGGGGAGATCGGTTTTTGGTTTTCTTGTGTAGATGCGTTTCGGCGGTTAGGTCATAGAGGAGTAGGCTCTGATACCATATGAGATATCTGGCGGAAACGATAACCTCGTTGGAGGCATCGGGTGCGTGTTATAATAGCGATAGAAGCCCCATCGATAGCTTCAGATTGGAGTACTACTCCATATCCAATATATACGGGAAAGGTACAGAAAAGGAAAGAGACCTAGTCTTATACAACTTTGTTTAACAGGTTTAACCTGCACGCTGGTTTTTTTCTATGAAAAACAAGGAGGCGATCCCCGGCTACATTTAAGATAATGAAACCTCATACAAACTCCCGCCAATAGTTTTGCTGATCTTGGCTACATCAGGCTTTCTAAACAAATGAAAGTGAAACATGGGGAAGTATATATGCATATATTACAGATCTTCAAACATCAAAAGTCTCATCGTCATCCTCCCTGGCGTTTCCATCAAGAGCTGATCATATCTCCATCAGTTGTGCCCCTTCAATGCACAAACAGCTCCTTATGCTGGGAAGATGAAGACGCCCAGTGCTTTTATTGTTCCAGCAAAGCTTTCTCTTGGATTGCCTCGTCTAGGTTAGATAGCCAGTGTCAAGCACCATGGAGTTTTCAGCGATCAGACTAGATGGGCCATGTAAGAGCATCCCAGCCGCCTCCTCCGTGTGCTCATTACCAAGGTTTTTAGTATCAGGATACTAGGTAGTATCGTTTTCTTGTCAGCCGTATCATATCGTAGAATTGTATCGTAGTATTATGATATTATGAGATTTTTATTTTTAAAATATACGTATATATTAATAATATTTCTAAAATATATCAAAATTAAAATTAAATTGTAATTTTAATCAGATTCTATGTATTTCATAAAGATTGATCATGATGCATTTATATAAAATAAATATGTACCAACTCATCTAATGTGTAATACAAATATAAGTAATTACGAACTTACAAAACAAAAGAACGGATTCATGCAAACTAACACACACAAATGGATAGTTGACTGCTTTCTTGCATGTACACAAACTCTTTTTTTACACCCATCTCAACAAAACTAATAGATGGTGTATTGTTTAGATACTTAGTTAGCCTTGTCGGTGTTCTGGATACCGGGGTATCCCGGTCCACCTGCTCCTGGGCCCCATCATCGGCCCATCTTCAGCCCAGGAGAGAACCAATGACCCAAGCTACGGAGAAGACCCTCATGAGGAGGCGCCTCATGAGTAGAACGACGGCCAAAACTGCTAAGGACCAGAAGACCTCCTCACGAGCCCCCGCTGGTGAGGAGAGGGACCACATCCACGTCAGCTCAGCACGTTGGCGTGCAGAGCAAGAAGATAAGGGACAGAAGACCGCGTACCGCCCACGCTACACCCGACAGGGAGGAGACCAACTTTCGTTGTGCCTGCCCAAAGCGGCACAGTGGTTGTTGGCCACCCCCCTAAAAATAGCGTGGACGGTGCAGGGCGCCAGAGGAAGACGTCAGCTTCCTCCACCCACTCCGGTGGACCGGCGCCACTACCCTACGAAGACTACGTCCACGGAAGAGTGTAGTCTACAGTTGTCCTCTGATGCTTCAGGTGAATGTGGCAACAGACAGTCCTTGTGCGTGGTGAATGACCAGCCCGTTGGGAACCCCAAGAGGAAGGTATGATGAGTGCAGCGGCTAGTTTTCCCTCAGTTAAGAAACCAAGGTTTAATGTCGATCTTGAAGAAGAGAGACGGTGACGACTGAAGGTGTTTGTGGAACCTGCACACACACAAACAAATACTTTGTCCCCAACTTGCGATGAGGTTGTCAATCTCACCGGTTTGCTTGAAACAAAGGTTATGAGCGTATCGAGTGGAAAACAGTAGTAATATGCGAGTAAAGTAAACAGTGCGGGAAAAGTAAACAGGTGATTGCAATATGATTAAAATAGGACCGGGGTCCACAGTTCACTAGTGGTGTCTCTCCATAGATAAATAACATGCTGGGTAAACAAATTACAGTTGGGCAATTGATAGAATAAAGATAACGTGATATGTCAAGAAGATCACTATGAGATTTACTCTGGGCATTACAACAAAATACATAGACCGCCATCCAACTGCATCTATGACTAATAATCCACCCCCGGGGATATCATCCGAACACCCTAGAAGTATTAAGTTGCGAACAACAGATAATTGCATTAAGCAAAGTGTGTAATGTAAACAAAGCATATGCCCTTGAGCATATGAATGTTGTTTTCTCCCTAGTAGCAACAGCACATCTACCACCTTAGAGGTTTCTGTCACTCCCCCAGGTGAAATAGAGACATGAACCCACTATCGAGCATAAATACCCCCTCTTGGAGTCACTAGCAACTACTCGGCCAAGATAGCTACTAACAACGGAGAGCATGCAAGATCATAAACAACATAGAGATAACAAAAGATATAATTCAGTACAGCAACTTAATCATAAACACCAATATTCATCGGATCCCAACAAACCAACATCATAGAATTACATAACGGTGATCTCAATCATGTAGGGCAGCTCATGAGATCTAAACATGAAGCACATGGTGGAGAAGACAACCATCTAGCTACTGCTATGGACCCATAGTCCAAGGTAGACTACTCACTCATCGCTCCAGAGGCAAGCATGGCGATGAAGAAGACCTCCGGTGGCGATTCCCCTCTCCGGCAGGGTGCCGGGAAGAGCTTCTGGACCCTCCCGATCTTCGGGTCGACGGCGGCGGCGGATCGCGATGTATTCTGGAAAACTGATCAGGCCCTTAGGTTTTTCTCGTCGGGGGGTACTTATAGGCGAAAGGGCGATGTCAGAGGGGAGACCACGGCCCCTCACGTGGGCTCGGCGCGGCCAGGGGGGTGGCCGCGCCGCCCCTGTGTGTGGGGGCCACGTGGCCCCCCTCCGTCAGGTCTTCGGATGTTTGGGAGCTTCCCCGTAAAATATGACTTCAGGAACTTGTTTCGTCCAATTCCGAGAATATTTCTTGTGTATCACTTCTGAAACACAAAAACAGCAGAAAACAGGAAACTGGCACTGTGGCACTTCGTTAATAGGTTAGTTCCGGAAAATGTATAAAAGTGCCACTAAGTGTAACGAAACAATAGGCAAATGATGTAAAAACAAGCATGGAGCATCAAAAATTATAGATACGTTTGAGACGTATCATCCTCCCTCCTTGGCCGTGTGTGGCAACCCCTTCCCCAAGAAGATAAGGGGAAGGAGGACCTTGGCGCTATAAAAGGAGGGGAGGCCACCCCTTAGAGGGGATCGGATCTTCATCTTCTCCAAGCTGCTAGCTGGGCACACAGGTTCTTCAACCTCTGGCCAGCTAGAGCTTTGTAATCAAGACCTTGTACTCCCCGCGAGGTGTCGCGTTGTAATACAAGAAGGCAGGAAGTAGGGGTGTTACCTCACCACGAGGGCCCTGAACCTGGGTAAAGCTCGGCGTCTCTCTCTGCAGTGCATATTGCGTTCGACAACTCGAGGCTTCCGTCTCTGTGCTTCGTTGCGATCCTAGATCTCACACGTTCAGCCCCCTGCGTTCAAATCTTTGGGTCTGTCGCGTGGTACCCCGTGTTCTTGCGACACGAAATCCATCGACATTTGGCGCGCCAGGTAGGGGGCTGTGGTGTGTTTTCTCCTAGATCTGCTTCGACATGGCCGACGCCAACGCAAGGCTCGAGCGTCTTCGCCGTCGCAACGCTGTTCGGGGGCAAACCGAGCCCATCTTCCATCGTCGTGAAGCTTTGGTCGGGGAGGAAGAGGAGGAAGATCTGGAGTCCTCCTACCTCCCGTCCGGGCGTACAGAGCCTTCGCTCTCCTTCACCGCCACCGCCACTTCTCGCGCTCGTTCTGGGAGTCAGGTGTCTCCTGCACAGGCTCTTGCCATGGCACAGGAGCTGCTGCGCTATCAACCCACTGATGACGGGCGTGAGGGGTGGCGCGCTCGAATCGCCGAGCTCGTCGCCATCGCCAACGAAGACCCGGCCCAGGGAGGAGCCCAGGGCGTGGGAGACCCAGATCCGGCGGCGGGGCGTCGCGCCCCGGGCGCCGGAGATGGGAAGGCCACCAAGGCCAAGAAGGTGGTTTCCCGCGCCGCATCTTCGCCACACGGGGAGCCCAGCTGCCATATCGTCCAATGCGCTTCGGAAGACGCACGCGTCTCCCTCGAGCGCCGCCGCGAAAATCATGACCGCGCCATCGACGACATCGGCAAAGCTGGCAAGAACGTCAGGACCCCCGGCGACCCTATCTACAACCCCGAGTGTCTTGCTCTCACTCGCCAGCAACGCTACGTGGTCTGGCCTGACAAGTTCAAGCCGGACATCGGCGCGCGTTACGACGGGACCACCAACCCCATCGAATTCCTCCAGCTCTACGTCGTCGCCGTCCAGGCCACGCGTGGAGATCAGCGTGCCATGGCAAATTGGTTCCCCATGGCCCTCAAGGACGCTCCGTGAACTTGGCTCATGAATCTTCCTCACGAATCCGTGACTTCATGGAAGGATTTATGTCGTTAGTTCGTTGCCAACTTCATGCCCACGTACGAGCGCCCCGCCACTAAGAACGATCTCAAGGCGGTGCGTCAGTACAAAGGCGAGATGCTTCGTCAGTATATCCAGCGCTTCAGCCAGATGAGGAATAAGATCCCCAGGATCTCTAACGAGGAGGTCATCTCCGTGTTCTCCACCGGCGTCTCCGACATCAAGATGAGGGAGAAGCTGTCCGTGAATGATGAGCTAACTTCTATCGCCAGGCTCTTCGAGATCGCCGACCGCTGCGCCAAGGCCGAGGAGGGGAGGCTCTTCATGCACAACCTGCCGCAGGCGCTTCCCCCAAAGCCGAAGTCCAAGGACCCCAAGTGAAAGGAGGCTGCTGTCCTCGCGGCAGAGCCAGATCATAAGCAGCGCCGCGGGGACCGCTCCGAACGCGATAAAGGTCGACGTCGCCGCTACTGCATTCTCCATAAGAAGGACACTCACAATACTGATGATTGTTGGATTGTCCGAAAGTTTCATGAAGAAAATGGTGTTTCCAAGCGCCGCGGGGGTGGCCGCAGCTACGGCAAGAGTGGATCTCGGGGCGATCACCGCGACGATAACCGCGAGGAAGGTCGCCGCCACGAGGGTCTGTCTCGAGCCGATCCCGAGCCGCTGCCGCTGCCCCCACCAGCAAACGATCGTCGGGAGGAGAACCAGGGGGGCTATCAAGAGCCGCGAGACTTCGCCGCTTGCCTCCTGGGTGGAGCTCAGGCTCCCTTGTCTAACCGACACTTCAAGCAGCTGTCGCGAGAGGTCGCGGCGGCATAGCCCAACGTCGGCAACCGCCTAATGAAGTGGTCAACGTGCAAGATCGGCTTCGACGAGGAGGACCATCCGGCCTCCACCAGGGGCGTGGGCACAATTCCCCTCTTGTGCACGCCAACCATCAATAACGTCACCGTCAATCAAACCCTCATCGATGGAGGGGCGGGCCTCAACATCATCTCGGTCGAGATCTTTGAGAAGATGCAGGTGCCGTACCACCGGCTCATGCCAACTTGACCATTCTTCGGGGTAACCGAAGGGTCTACAACGCCAATTGGGCAGGTACGCCTGCCCGTTACCTTCGGCACCCGGGACAACTACAGGACCGAGAGCCTCGACTTCGACGTCGCCTACATTGCGCTGCCATACAATGCCATTTTCGGCTATCCAGCCCTGGCAAGGTTTATGGCAGCAACGCATCATGGCTTCAACGTCCTCAAGATTCTGGGCGCCAACGACACAATCACTGTGCGCTGCAATGAGAAGGATGCTCTCCGATCGGTGGAGCATACCGTGAGGCCGCCACCATGTTCCCCGCCGACGAAGATCTACTGGAACACTCCGGCGACCTCGCGAGGAAGAAGCAGCTCATATCCCAAGAGCGGGCTGCTACGAAGAGGGCCTCTCTTGAGCCCCACCTACAGGGCTCGACATGGAAGAAGTTCGCCGCCTCCGCATCGCCTACTCCAAGCGAGGACCTGGTCCATCCGATGCTGGACATGAGCATTGGGGAAGCCGCGGTACCCTCAGGAAGGAGGCCCCAGTTCACCCAAGAGCGTTCTGCAACCAAGAAGGTCCCGCTCCAGGCTGGGGGCTGTGAAAACTTCATCACCATCGGGGCAGGGCTTTCCCCCAAATAGGAAAGCGCGCTCCTCACCTTCCTGCGGGCAAACTCTGACATGTTCGCTTGGACTCCGTCAGATATGCCCGGCGTTCCTAGGGAGGTGATTGAGCACCACTTAGCCGTGTGCCCCCAGGCACACCCCGTGAAGCAGAAGACTAGGAAACAAGCGCAAGAGAAGCAGGACTTCATCGTCAAGGAAATAGAGAAGCTGAAGAAGGCCAAGCTAATACGCGAGGTAGCCCACCCCACTTGGATTGCAAATCCGGTGGTCGTCCCAAAGTCAAATGGCAGTGGGCGCCTCTGCGTGGACTTCACAAGTCTCAACAAGGCCTGCCCCAAGGATCCTTATCCACTTCCAAGGATAGATCAAATCGTCGACTCCACCGCCGGCTGTGACCTCCTTTGCTTCTTGGATGCTTTCTCCGGCTATCACCAGATCAAGATGGCAAAGGAGGACGAGGAGAAGACCGCCTTCATCACGCCTTGTGGTGTGTACTGCTACGTCTGCATGCCCTTTGGCCTGAAGAACGCAGGAGCCACCTTCCAAAGGCTCATGCGTAAGGCCCTGGGGGCTCAGATGGGAAGGAATGCGGAAGCCTACGTCGACGACATCGTCGTCAAGACTCGCGAGAGTCACACCTTCATCGAGGATCTGGAAGAGACATTCGTCAACCTGAGAAAGGTAAACATCAAGCTCAACCCCGCCAAGTGCGCCTTCGGCGTGCCGTCGGGAAAACTGTTAGGGTTCCTCGTGTCCCATCGCGGGATAGAGGCAAACCCTGACAAGGTCAAGGCCATCGAAGAGATGCGTCCACCGCGCAATCTCAAGGAGATGCAACGCCTCGCGGGATGCATGGCAGCCCTGGGGCGCTTCATCGCAAGGAGTGGGGAGAAAGCCCTGCCCTTCTTCAAGCTCATGAAGCGCACTGGGAAGTTCGAGTGGACTCCGGAAGCCGACAAGGCCTTCGCTGAGTTGAAAAGGTACCTCACGAGCCCACCGATCATGGTTGCCCCAACATTCCGCGAGCCCTTGCTACTCTACATCGCGGCAACTCCAAGGACTGCAAGTGCTGTCCTCGTCGCGGAGCGAGACGCAAAGGTGATCGCCAAAGAGGAGGTCGATCCTCCCGGCCCGGGGGCTCCTCGCGAGGAAGAGGCCGCTGCACCTCCCGTCCCTCAAGAGGAACCGCCCGCTGCATCTTCGCCGACCGGGCCGCTCTCTCAGAGTAACGCCCCAAAGCCTCCCGAGGAGGAATCTCCTGAGGGTGTTGCCAAGGTGCAAAAGCCCGTGTACTTCGTCAGCACGGTGCTGCGCGACGCGCGGGAATGCTACACCATGCAGCAAAAGCTGCTCTACACCTTGCTCATCGCTTCAAGGAAGCTGCGTCACTACTTCCAGGGTCACCCGATTAAGGTGGTCACTGATCGTCCCCTGGAAACCATTCTGCGTAATCCCAATGTCACCGGGCGGGTGGCTGAATGGGCTGTGGAGCTTCAACCCTTCGAGATCTCCTTCGAAACCACCAAGGTAATCAAGAGCAAAGCTTTGGCTGAATTCACCGCCGAATGGACTGATCCGTTCGCCGACGAGCCTCTAGAGGTGGAGTCAACACTCCCGGGAGAGGAGGCCCCAGGCCTCTGGGTCATGCACTTCGACGGCGCCTTCAACCTCCCCGGCGCGGGGGCTGGTGCTGTCCTTACCTCTCCCTCTGGGGACAAGCTCTTGTACGTCGTCCAGCTCTGCGTTAAGCCTGAGCACAAGGTCTCCAACAACATCGCGGAATATGAAGGACTACTCGCTGGCTTAAGGGCAGGGAACGCTTTGGGCATCAAGCGCCTCATCGTCAAGGGAGATTCACAGCTGGTTGTGAACTTCTCGAACAAGAGCTACACTCCAAAGGATGAGCACATGGTGGCTTATCTCGAGGAGCATCGAAAGATGGAAAAACGCTTCCAAGGCTTGGAGCTGAAGCACATCCCGAGAGGAGAAAATGTGGAAGCCGACGAGATCGCCAAGCGCGCCTCTCATCGCCTAGCACAACCTGCCGGCGTCTTTGAGGAGCGTCTTTTCAGACCGTCTGCTTCTCCATCGTCATCCGGATCAGACCCTCCACCTGCCCTGCCGCCGCCGCCGGAGCAAGGGGCTCCAGACTGCGGGCCTCCTTCGGGTGACCGTGTTCTTCTGGCATTGGCACGGCAGGAGGGAGTGGATTCGATCCTCGAGCTCAAGGCCTTCCTCACCAGCAGCAGGCTTCCCGAGGATGAAGAGGAGGCCGAAAGGATCGTGCGTCAAGCTTCGGGCTACTGCATCAAGGATGGTGACTTGTACCGGCGTTGCCCAAACGGCGTCGCTCTGAAGTGCATATCTACTCACCAAGGCCAAGAGCTTCTCAGGGACATCCACGCCGGCGAGTGCGGCCATCATGCTTCTGCTGCAACTCTAGCCGCGAAGGCATATCGAAGCGGCTTCTACTGGCCTTCAGCGCTCGGGGATGCGGCGGAGATGGTCAAGAGGTGCGAGGCGTGCCAATTCCATGCCAAGAAGATCCACCAGCCGGCGCAGGAGCTGCAAACCATCCCACTCACTTGGCCCTTTGCAGTTTGGGGGCTGGACATCCTTGGTCCGTTCCCCAGAGCGCAAGGGGGCTACCGCTACCTCTACGTCGCCATCGACAAATTCACCAAGTGGGTGGAGGTGGAACCGGTGTGCACCATCCCGGCCAGGTCCGCAGTCAAGTTCATCCGTGGGCTGGTCTGTCGTTTTGGTGTCCCTAACCGCATAATCACCGACAACGGCAGTTAGTTCACCAGCGGACTGTTCCGGGAGTACTGTGCATCGGCCGGCATCAAGATCTGTTTCGCCTCCGTCGCCTACCCCCGGAGCAATGGCCAAGCCGAGCGTGCTAACGCCGAGGTCCTCAAGGGACTCAAGACGAAAAGCTTCAACGCAAAGCTCGAAGCCTGCGGCAAAAAATGGTTAGACAACCTCCAATCCATCTTGTGGTCCATCAGGACTACCGCCACCAAACCCACTGGAGAGACCCCTTTCTTCTTGGTCTATGGGGCGGAGGCTGTTCTTCCCACCGACGTCAAGTTCGGGTCACCAAGAGTGCTCGCCTTCGACGAAATTCGCCAAGAGGACCTCATCAAGGATCGCCTCCTCCTGCTTGAAGAAGCTCGGTGCCAAGCCGCGCTCCGCGCCGCGAGGTACCAGCAAGGACTACGCCGCTACCATAGCCGCCATGTCCGAGCAAGGACTCTGGAGGTCGGCGACCTGGTGCTGAGGAGAATACTCTCTCGCGAGGGCCTGCACAAGCTGTCTCCAATGTGGGAAGGACCCTTCAAGGTGACGCACATCGCGAGGCCAGGCTCGGCGCGGCTGGAAACCGCAGAAGGCGTGTCGGTGGGGAACCCGTGGAACATAGCTCATCTGCGAAAGTTCTACCCTTAGGTTCCTCATGAGGAGATAAAGACCGTTTTCACGGCACTTGTATCAGCTCAAACTGCTCTTAAGCACTGATATTAAGTTATCGCGTAACATCGCACCTCTGCTTCGGCATGACATTAAAATGGCATGAAGTCCATTTATTTTCTGTTGTACTCCACGCGGAAGGGGGCTAGGCACGGTGTCTATGCTGGGGCCTTCGCCCGGAAAATAGCAAGCCCGAAAAACCCGAAGGGAGTGAGCTCTGGTCGGGGGCGACAACCCTGTTATCGATCACCTCCAAATACCCATGGTGCTTAGTTCCTCGCGAAGTACACCGGAAAATAAAAAATCTTCGAGGAAAGTCCAAGGTGTGCCCAAGGCACCCGCTAAGGACTAGCACCTCGTGAGCAACCTTCACGAGGAAGCAAGGACGCGTCGATGCACCAAGCATCCGCAGGAAGATTCCCTCTACCGAGGAAGGCCAAACGTGGCAGGATTATTGAAGACCAAGGCCGCTCCGATCATCTTGCGAAGGAGACGCAGATCCGGAGGTCCACGCCAGGCCCTTCACCTCGTGAGCAACCCTTGCGAGGTGTCGACGGTCTCTGGGCTCTCTTAAGCATCGACGTTTTCACGTCCGTGAGGGTCCAGCTTCCCTCAACGATGAGGAAGGCCCCGTGAATCGCCACGCGTGGCAATTTGCTCTTAGCTGCTGGCACAGATAGTGCCGCGCCCCTCCACGACGGAGAAGGTCCCTGTGCCGGTCACAGGGGCATCTTATTCACCTTCTTTTTTTCGTTTGTTTTATCGACTTGTTTTTCCATTTTTGGGGATTTGGGGTTTTTTCTTTTCCAACTCTTTCTTCAACTTCTTGTCTCAGGAATCGTCCAACGTGTCGTCGGCGCCGATCCCATCTCAAGCTCTAAGGCGAAGGGAGGCCTCCCGTCAACGCTAATAGCTCACTAGGGCTCTCGAGCGTGCGAGTGACCAGGACAATGAAGAGCAATGAGAAGCGAAATGCAAGATAGCTAATAAGCAGATTTCATTGAAGCATTCCCAACAAGGGGATGAGCAAAGGCATGGCGGGGCATACCCCGCCGGTGAGGACTACACGGCAAAAGAGGGAAGGAGACTAGTTCCCCTCCCCAGAAGACTACCGCGCCAGGATCTCCTCTTCACTGCGCCGCGGGCTGGGGGTAGGTGCGGCAGACGCCACCGGCGGTGAAGATCCGCACCGAAGCCTCCAGCGTCCCCAGCTTGAAGCGAAAGACAAGGTGGTCGCCGACGCGGAGGCGATGGCCGAGGGCGAAGGCCCTCCAGCGGCCGGAGAGGACAGCGTTGCCGCCCACTCTGAGGAGGATGTCCACAGGCCAGAAGAGATCTGGCCTGCTCTGCTCCCCCAGGGCAATCTCCCCGGCGGCCGCGCCGGGGGCGTATACCACCCTCCGGACTGCGTCGGGCAGCCGGAGGGAGCTGAAGCTCAGGGCGTCGACGACGACGAGGAGCTCCAGGAAGCGGGACCCCAGGCCGATGAGGGGTCCCAGCATCGCCGTTGCCAAGTGGCACGGAGTGGCAACCACTCCGCTCGTCGGCGGGGCCGGAGGATCTGCAGCGGGGGGAAGGGGGCCCAGGGCAGCCTTCACCTCCCGAAGTACCCGGTCAACGCTCCTCGAGGCGCGGGGAGCAGGCGCCACCGCCAGCGGCGACGGCGAGTTCAGAGCGCCTCCAGGCGCGGGACCCCTAAGGGTCAGGGCGCCGGAGGTCCCCGAGGAGGCGCGGTTCGCCTCGTCCTGCCTCGGCGGGCCAATGCGAAGGGGGCCACCGGCGCCGGGCGTCCACCGGGCCGGGATCTTCGCCTTGTTCCCGCTGCCCGGGGGGCATCCGCGGCGCTTTGCCCCGGAGCTTGATCCAGCGGCGGCGGCGGAGGCGGAGGGATCCATGAGCTTGGGGGCGTGGAGAAAGAAGTGGCACTGGAGGAAGGAGGTGAAGTGCCGGAGGTCTCGAGGAGGCTCTATTTAAGGGGGACGTCCGGCGTCGATGCGTCAAATCTCAGCGCGGGAATCGAAGCGTTGGCGCAGCGCTCCGCAGTGAAGCGACGCGCCATCATGATGGTTTGACGCCTCGAGGACTGTAGCGTCGCCCGCCGTTCCGTCTCACCAGCTGCGGCCGCGCCACGTGTCCGCAGCCTCTGCTTGTTCACATGGTCCTCTGACCGCACGGTTGACGCGTGCCGTTGGAGGGCCCAGCAGCTTCTGGGGCCCCCGGCCCTTCGCTCCCTCAAGAGGGCGCGTTCGCGGGCCGGGCTCCCGGGGGCTACTGTCGGTGTTCTGGATACCGGGGTATCCCGGTCCACCTGCTTCTAGGCCTCATCATCGGCCCATCTTCAGCCCAGGAGAGAACCAACGGCCCAAGCTACGGAGAAGACCCTCATGAGGAGGCACCTCATGAGGAGAACGACGGCCAAAACTGCTAAGGACCAGAAGACCTCCTCACGAGCCCCCGCTGGTGAGGAGAGGGACCACATCCACGTCAGCTCAGCACGTTGGCGTGCAGAGCAAGAAGATAAGGGACAGAAGACCGCGTATCGCCCACGCTACCCCCGACAGGGAGGAGACCAACTTTCGCTGTGCCTTCCCAAAGCGGCACAGTGGTTGTTGGCCACCCCCCTAAAAATAGCGTGGACGGTGCAGGGCGCCAGAGGAAGACGTCAGCTTCCTCCACCCACTCCGGTGGACCGGCGCGACTACCCTACGAAGACTACGTCCACGGAAGAGTGTAGTCTACAGCTGTCCTCCCTCCTTGGCCGTGTGTGGCAACCCCTTCCCCAAGAAGATAAGGGGAAGGAGGACCTTGGCGCTATAAAAGGAGGGGAGGCCACCCCTTAGAGGGGATCGGATCTTCATCTTCTCCAAGCTGCTAGCTGGGCACACAGGTTCTTCAACCTCTGGCCAGCTAGAGCTTTGTAATCAAGACCTTGTACTCCTCGCGAGGTGTCGCGTTGTAATACAAGAAGGCAGGAAGTAGGGGTGTTACCTCACCACGAGGGCCCTGAACCTGGGTAAAGCTCGGCGTCTCTCTCTGCAGTGCGTAGTGCGTTTGACAACTCGAGGCTTCCGTCTCCGTGCTTCGTTGCGATCCTAGATCTCACACGTTCAGCCCCCATGCGTTCGAATCTTTGGGTCCGTCGCATGGTACCCCGTGTTCTTGCGACACGAAATCCATCGACAAGCCTCGAGACTACAAAACCATTTTAAATGTTGAGCTTGCCATGCCGTCGTGTCCATATTTTTTTAGCATAGGTGTGAGATCGTATGGTATCGTTTTTGTATCAAGATACTAAAGATACCATGATACGCATCAGGACACGATTAAGATACTACTAGATTAAGATACCACCATGATACACATCGATTGGCCGCGGTAGTATCGTAGAATTGTAAGATACTAAGATATATATCGGGATACCGACAAACATGCTTATCACTTGTATGGGGATCACAAGTGCTAGTTTTCGTCTTATTAGGAGCTGCTGCAGCCAGCCAACCTCCAATACCCCCGTCCAATAGGTTTCTCCAACATTTTTTTGCATATATGATTTTTTTAAAACAAACACACATGGATTTAGGCATAATTTAAATTCTCATCAACCAAAATGCACCAAGTCCTATCACACATGTAAGAACACTGAATACATCGAATCAAATGGAAGAAGTTGGCTCTTTCGCCACCGGTGTTGGATCCTTTGCCGCCATTGATATTGGCGTTGCCGGTGCAATGCCCATTTTTTGCAAGATATGTTGACGATATATCATATGACAATGCCTTCATTCTGGATCCATGTTCAACGTGTGACTGTCATGATCTTCCTATTTTCACCGCAACTTTTGTCCTCGCAAACTCGATATTATCTTGCTTCTTCATTAAGATCACCCACCTTGCATCACTCTTTTGATCTCTCATGATCAAGTTCGCGGAGACATCGGCGAGGCACCTATCAATCGATGCTTGCACCCTCTCCCATGATGTCACCGCATCCCTTGCATCCTTTGCCTTCTTGTTACTAATGTGTCGCCCCTCTGAGGTAGTCGACGGTGGAGCATCAACATCTATAGTGTTGACCCTTTCCTCTGAGGCAGTCCTCTCCGATGACCTTCTTGAAGACATGTATGCATCATGTTGAATTTCTTCTCTTTGTTGTTCTCTCCATACGTCGTAGAGTGTCAAATAACTAAGAAAAAGAAACACATCAACACATGACAAAGTTTTAGCATGCCAAACTGAACAAGTTTTATAACATACCATGCCCTCATTAGACTGCCACTATCCTTTCTTCGACGATTTTTTCAAGAATGCCATGAAACTTGTTGCAAGCTTGTTGTATATTGCCCCACCTATGTAACATGGCATTGTTGTTGCATTCAATGTGCATTCTCTTGGAAGTGTCTCCACTTATAAAATTGGGCTTTGATCCTCGACTAATACTTGCTGGAGGTTTGTTGAGCACTCGTAATGGTGTCAAAGGTCACGATCTTCCAAGCTTCAGCGAGGCACTCGTCCTCCAGAGCCTTCCATCTATTGCACCAGCTCCCCATTTCTACTCTTGACATTCTTCCTAGTTCTATCATTGATGGTTGTGATGGGTTCCTCCTCCTCCCTTTCCACATGTTCTTCATCTTCTTCTTCATGTTGGGTGTCACTGGCACCGCCGGTTCCATTATGGGTCATCATATTAAGATGGAATCATCATTCTATGAACACGAACACAAGTCCTACCTTAACATAATGACTCATTTCACATACCTTGTAGGCCATGTGTCATTTCATCATTGTCGACTTTGCTGAACAGTGTAGGCATCAACCTTCTCACTCAACTTGGGTTTGCTTAACCGTGGGGTCCAATTTTAATTTTGTGTTAGCTGTCTGTCATCCAAGTTTTCCAAGGGCAATAAATTCACATGCCTTGTACTGTTCATTTTTTTGGAGAATAACAATGTAGGCAATGTGGTAAACGGGAAAATACATTTGGAGTCGAGCTCATTGGTGCCCTTTATTTTAAAAATTCCAAAATAATATTTTCGAGTTCCAAAAAATTATAAAAAATACTTACATGTAGGTAATATGATGCATATTTCTAACGTGCAACATCTCAATCTGAAATAAGTTGCATTATGTGATACACAAAATAGACAAAATCGACAAGATTTGAAGATGCACTATTCACATACACACAAATCAACATTTTTGTCTTTTTTGTGTACATTAGAATAAAACTTATCGTCTATATCTATATATATATTTCAGAAATTTTTGAACTTTAATATGTATTTTTTAAATGTTCAAAATAAAAGGCTCCAATGAGGCCGGGAGCCAAATTGGCACACTCATGTCATAACTTGTTTCCCCGCACATTTCAGTTCAAGTTCACTGAGTTATAGTATAACATATTCATTTGTATTTCTACTCTTGAGGTTTAATAGTTTAAAGTAATTCTAAAAATATTAATGACGCAAGCTATAGCCTACCATGTATCTATTACGTCTTTTCTTATACTTCAAATAAAATACTCCAACATTTTTAATAATTTTCCCAATGCCATAATTTTTTAGTGGCCTTCCCAAATATGCGGAACAACACCGACTTTCATTATAAAATTTATCAAATGTGCAAACAACACCATTGATATGTACGGATTATTTAATTTTCCATTGCATTATAATATTTTTTCTCTTGTAGGACTACATATTTTTTGTTAAGTTAATTGTGTGTGACAAAATGATGGAGCATGGCCGAGATTATTGAGTCCACGAACATGAATCATGTTTTAAATTTGAGTACTATCTATCTTTAAGTAATACTATAGAGTAGGGGGGCATGGCCCTCCTTACACTAGCGAAGCTGCACCACTTTGAAGAAGGGCCCTTAGAATCGTGTTGCCCTAAGACCCACAAAATATATAGCCCGGCCCAGTAGTTGTCGCCATGATGTCCAACTGTTGAAGTAGATGACAACTCCTACTCCTAGCAGTCACTGGAGTGTGATGTCGACCCCTCGTGCACCAGATTGGAATGGTGAGATCTTGCTCCACTAGGCCTCATAGTATCTCCCCAGCCTCACCCTGCGTACCTCTTATTTGCTTTGTAAACATACACCTCTATTTTATCACTGCTGAACGATACATGCGTGCGAGGATGATAAATAGGAGGACACGTGTACCAAATAGGAGGACACATGTACCATTGTTTATAATGTATAAATACTAGAAATAGAAAAGAAAACGTAAATAAAGGATAAAAATTAAAATAAAACTAAAATAAAAAAATGAAAACCTAAAAGGAAAAGAAAAAGAAAAAATGCAACCAAAACATTTTTTTAGGGTGAAATAGCAACTGGGAAAAAGAAAAGCTTAACTAACCGCAAGCGCAAAACTGGGCCAGGCCCAGATGGGCAGCACGACGCCCACGCGGCCCGCGCCGCAATGACATGTGTATAGGTTTTCGGCTCCGTTCCCATTCTCAGGTCTAAACTCCCCCAAGAAAAGAGAGGAAAAAAATCCCCAGAATGGCGGCTTCCGGCGAGGGAGCGTCGCTGCCGTCTCCGGCGGGCGGCGAGGACGGCCGCCGCCGTCGCGTGAGCTACTTCTACGAGCCCACCATCGGCGACTACTACTACGGGCAGGGCCACCCGATGAAGCCGCACCGCATCCGCATGGCGCACTCGCTGGTCGTCCACTACGGCCTGCACCGCCTACTCGAGCTCTCCCGCCCCTTCCCCGCCTCGGAGGCCGACATCGGCCGCTTCCACTCCGAGGAGTACGTCTCCTTCCTCGCCTCCGCCACCGGCAACCCCGGCGTCCTCGACCCGCGCTCCGTCAAGCGCTTCAACGTCGGGGAGGACTGCCCCGTCTTCGACGGCCTCTTCCCCTTCTGCCAGGCCTCCGCCGGCGGGAGCATCGGCGCCGCCGTCAAGCTCAACCGCGGCGACGTCGACATCACCGTCAACTGGGCAGGCGGCCTCCACCACGCCAAGAAGAGCGAGGCCTCCGGGTTCTGTTATGTCAACGACATCGTCCTCGCCATTCTCGAGCTCTTGAAGTTCCACAGGGTACGTTCTCGTCTTATTCGAGCACTACGAATTTTGGGTTTATGTTCGGAGGAGATGGAGCACCACGAATTTTGGGTTTATCTCATTAGGGTTTAGATTCAGATGCGTATTGCAATGTATATCATTGTTTGGGGCAATAGGTGCTGGGGTTTTGCTTTGGTGCCTGATTGGAGGGTGTGAATGCCAGAGGGGCAAAATAAATCTGTTGAGTTTTTTGTGTGTGATTTTGATTGACAGTATATTTACTATTGTGAATGAATCATTAGGGACTAGGGTGTCTGTGTGTAACGGAGTATGGCTATGAAATCATCAGGAATGTGAATGCAAAGCTGTGCATTCGTATTCCTTGTGATTTTGCAGCTAATTTTAACAGTTTGTATATCTGTCAAGTTGTATAATGCTGCTGCTCATGTGGTAGCTGCTTGTAACAGGGAGCTCTCATTAGCTGATATGCTGATTTTGGAATCAGCAGCATTAGTTTTCTCCAGCGCAATATCTGTGTTCTGTTTGGTGCCCAAAGTAGCCCTACCAAAGAATTGCCTGCCTATCAATTTTTCTTCATTGTATGATTTGTTGCCAAAAGTTTGGTTGCCAATGAGTGTCTACCCTTTTCTCGCACATATTCTTGCCAAATTGGGCCATACGAGGGTGGGAGATTCTTTTCCTAAAAGATTGGCAAGCCAATTATTGCCAACAATTGGTAGGGCTAGTCTAGGCATGAATCAAACACACCCCTAGTTCCACTGTTCGATGGGTTAGCACAATTTCTTTTACCGCAAATTAGTGTTTTTAGATTGATGTAGTTGATTTAGTATATGCATGAAATTTCGTGGAAAGAATATCTGTTACTCATCTATATCATCAGGCAAGTGTCTTTTACATAATGTGGATTTATGAATTAGACTCTGGGAATCAGCTGCTGACTAGTTTTGGAGCTTTGGTGCAAGTTCCTCCATCACTGTACTATATCTGTGCAGTTTGCTGCTCATATGACTAGTATCCACCTTACTATTTGTATCTGTCTGGAAAATGTTGCCTGGTGAACATTATCACCCCTTTAGTTTTAAATATAAACAGTTAGTTGTCTCATGTTCAATAAAGTAGGATGCATGTAGTCGTCAAGCACTATTGTACATATTTACTGTCAAGTTGGAGGATATGTTATTATGGCATTTGTCTTTGGCTTTCGAAAGCACAACTGCACTGCTGTGATGCTATCAAATAGTGTTTCCACTACATTAGAGTTCTATGATGATTATCTAATTACTTATGGCTAACATTTTTTGTTCTGTTCCAGCGTGTTCTGTACGTAGACATTGATGTCCACCACGGAGATGGTGTGGAGGAGGCCTTCTTCACTACGAACCGAGTCATGACCGTTTCTTTCCACAAGTATGGGGACTTCTTTCCTGGAACTGGACATATAAGTGATATTGGAGCAGGTGAAGGGAAACATTATGCTGTAAATGTCCCCCTCAGTGATGGCATTGATGACGCCACCTTCCGTGATTTGTTCCAAAGCATTATTAAGAGAGTAATGGAGGTTTACCAGCCAGAGGTAGTTGTTCTCCAATGTGGCGCTGACTCTTTGGCTGGAGATAGGTTAGGTTGCTTCAATCTGTCTTTGAAAGGCCATGCAGACTGCCTTCGTTTCCTTAGGTCTTTCAATGTTCCTATGATGCTTCTGGGGGGTGGAGGTTACACCATCAGAAATGTTGCTCGCTGCTGGTGCTATGAGGTTTCTCTCTCTCTCTCTCTCTCTCTCTCTCTCTCTCTCTCTCTCTCTCTCTCTCTCTCTCCACTTGTCAGAACTGATTGAATTTTTGTTCGTTGTAATGCAGACTGCAGTTGCTGTTGGCGTCGAACCTGATAACAAATTGCCTTATAATGACTACTATGAGTACTTTGGCCCTGATTATAACCTTCACATTCAACCAAGAAATGTGGAAAATCTGAATGAGACAAAAACCTTGGAGAATATAAAGTAAGTGGACTGTTTCTGCTAATGTGTTATCACATTCTTTGGCTGGTGTTATTTGCATGATGTATATAGGATTAGGCCTTCTCAGATATATATGGAATATTTTCTAAACATGCAGGAGAGTTATAAACAGGAAAGAAATATGATTAGAGTTAAAAATCACATCCGCATCCTCTGGAATCTGGATTATTACTTAGGGTCAAGTAAGTCCTATACAGGAGGCAAAATATGTATCAATTATTAGTGAAACAATAAGAAATTAACCAATCCCTCGTCTCATTTATTCGTCCTGTCCATCTTATGTTTAACTTTAATCCCCTACACTGTGCTATCTGGTCATCCTCTGACGGTAAAATTACTCAGTTTGTTCTATCACCATTTTCAGTATGTTATAATTTAGTGTGATTTTCTTCTAAAAAGGTGTTCAGCCTCATAATCAATTCACCTTTGCTATCAAATGGTTGCATTCTCAGATTTTTGAATTTTTTCCTTTCTCTGTGCACCATTTGTTATATTTTTTCCTTAGTTCGTTCCTGTATGCTCGTGATTCTAATTCTCAATCTTGTATAACTGATAACCAGATTTCAGCATGTTTCACTTCATGGATAGGTTACATTTTGCTCACTGCTTGTTGTGCACTTTTAAGAGACGTAGAGGATAACCTTTCTATGTGGTCTGTTAATAGTTATATTTGGGGATCTGCAGGAACATGATATTGGAGCATCTTTCAACATTAGAACATGTTCCAAACGCTCAATTTCATGACAGACCATCAGATCCTGAAGGCCCAGAAGAGGTTCCTCTCTTTCCATTGTTAATGCCACTTTTTGATTCACTTCTTTGCTTTTCCATGCTTGTGTATTTTGATAATTTCATTATGTAGATGGAGGAGGATATGGACAAGAGACCAGCTCAGCGCAGCAGATTATGGAGCGGAGGAGCTTATGATTCTGACACAGAAGATCCTGAGAACATGGAAAGCAAGACGAACGAGTTAACTGCCAACTCCATCTTGAAGGTTTCCCTTCTGCTCCTAAGCATTTATGCCATTCATCTTGCCTGCAATATTTCTAGGTTTTCTGAATTTCTAGGTGATCTATACTAGATTTGACTGTTGTCTGTCAAATGCTGCGAAAACTCTCAACTATATTTTGACTTACAATATCCATTCAACTCGATGAAAAGTGTGAGCTTTATGAATATGACTGCAATATGTAGCTTTTACCTAGGCAAATTTACATGTCTGATTAGCATTCTCCGAAGAAAATCACGGCGTCTAAAGTTCAATGATGTTGGTGCAGGATGAATCGAAGGATGATCTGTAGAATGGCCACTGAATTACTGTTTCTCTGAACACCTGGTATTTTTCATGAATGCTAGAAGAGCGGGGAAGTGTATGAAGATGTACTGATGTCTCTGAGTCCCCCTGACCATTTTGTAAAACAGCGAATGTTTTGGGTACTCCTAACATTTCTGCGTCCATCCTCAAATGTTCTGTTCTGGCGAGTTGTTTATGCTGGAAATTTTCGTATGGATTTTGATTCCTACTTGTTGAATCTGTACTCTAACCGGGGAGTGCTTGCAACTCAGTGTTTTTTTCTTCGTCAAGCCTGCCTGCTGGTGTGTTAGGATGGAAGCATGTGCCTGGGAGAAAAGACGTAACACATAAAATCCGCTTCCTACAATAGTACACTTCAAACACGAAGTTGCTAGGCTTACTTTGAAAGTCAGATCGAAGAATTGTAGATATTTACTTGATATATAGAGCATCTCCACTAGAACACTTATCCACTCCCAATCTGGACCTAAAAATAGTGGTCTAGCAGATACCATAAACAACTCCCAGTCCCAAATTCTTTCTAGGAAACTCTTAAATCACGGAACTTCGAGAACCCACTCCCTCACGTTTCCATGCTGCGTAGGATCTGCAAACACTAAACCTGCACCTCACGTAAGCTTCCTGGTTTGCAGCTCATCGTCTAACCTTACCAAGACACAATAACATTAGAATTGAAACATGCCCTACATTGCTCACAACTATTTCTTCTTAATATTTTCCTTTCCAAGGCTAGGCTCTTATAGACTTGTAGTGATGGTTACCCAAACAGTGGCTTTTGCTCGTTTTGACAAAATTGTCAACGTAACACTCCACTGTTTGTCCCTAATTGCAACGTGTTTGCTGCTTGCTACTACTGCTGCAGATTATGCAGATGAAATTATTGCTGCTTCATTCAACAACCATTGCCATCATGACCTCTGGAGGACCGAAAGAAAATTAAATACGTGAGTTTGTGATGCTAAGAGCAAGAACAATAGTATAGCCAACTACTGGCTATAGTAAGTTGTCATGTCATCTATAGCCAGCTCTATAGCCAATCTAAACTATATTAATTATCTATAGGTGATGGATGGTTGGCAGTACGTCGTCCTCGTCACCGCACGCTCGATGAAAAAATCGCCCCGTTCCGCTTAGCCGGTTAACCCAAAACAAAATTAGCAAACGAAAAAAGAGCGAAAAGTAACCGTGTACCACGTTCAGCTTCATCCCCTGCGCACGACTCCACGCCGCCTCCCCATTCCGCCGCCTGACAATCCTCCACGCCGCCTCCCAATCCGCCGCCTGACCATCCTCCTCGCAGCTTCGTCGCTTTCCGCCTCCCAATCCGCCGCCTGACCATCCTCCTCGTAGCCTCGTCGCTTTCCTGTCCTTCGCCATGCCTATCCGCGCTGGAGCCCTCGATCCTTGGTGCTGCGAGATCCGTCGACCGAAAGAGCTGCGGTGGCGCGGGAGCGCTGGAGCCGGATGCGTGGGGTGAGCCGGATGCGTGGGGTGTGATCCCTGTTGGAGAGCGTCCACTGTGGGTGCAGATGTGTCTCGCCGGTTCTTGGCGGCGGCGGCCCACTGGATTATGCGGCCCTTCTCCTTCCACTGCATCATTGGCCAAAGAAGCCTGCTGCTCTACTCCTTGACATCGTCTTCTTGTCTTGCCCTCTGGGTTTGTTTGATTGATTGACCCATACTTAAATTCGAGCGTGCAGGTGCAGACGGTGGTACTGGAAGGAGGCAACATAGGAGGCACTGCAGAGGTACAGGACAGAGTCCGATGTAGGCAATCTGCTGCTTGGATCCGCTACTTGGGCTGGTTCAGGAAGTATCGACATTTGAATTGGTAAGTCCTTTGGTTCAACATCTAATCGCTAAATGGTTTGATAGCTTGATGTGCGCATTTGGAGGCAGCAGTGAATATCATGACATATTAGCACAAATAGAAGACGTAACTGAACTTCAATGGCAATTGACCTTCTCTATGCTGGTTTATCTCTTTTAGTAATACAGCCAGTAAGTGTGCATTCTATGTAGTAACTGTGTGTGCTCTTAGTACTTCAGAGCGACTGTCTGAAGTCTTAATGAGGGTGGCAGATTGGATTCTTTGACTTGTTACTAATGCTAAGATTATTTAACTTGGAAATTTCCATTTGTTTTGTTATATTGTTCTGCTTTGTTAGTATAACAATTAGATGCTTTGTAGAACTTCCGCACAACATTCATGTGTTTGAAGTAGTGGGCAGAGAGAACGATGTCAATATTAATGTAAGCATGGTTTTATTATCTATGATCCATTTATTTTGCTTGTGAACAGTGATTACATAGTTTTCCCTGTTAGGTTACTGATTTCCTTGGGGGTGTCAAGTGGGCCATATTGGTTGCTCGTATCTGCCAACTCTATCCTAATGTTGTACCAAGTACGCTGGTTTCAAGATTCTTCATTTTTACAGTGGCAATGGCCTAACTCGGTGATGCTTTGTGCCGTTGAGAATGATGGCCTTGGTTTTTTTGTATGGTATCTAGGTAAAAATCCTCATCATAGATCTTATGTTATGCCCATCATTACTCTAGGCTATCCTTGCGTGACCTCTTTTTATTGAAGATGGTATGCGCTTGAAGTTAATCAAGCATCCTATTAGTTGTAGTAATTAGGCTAACTTCATCAAGCAATTTAATAGAAAAGGTTTTGGTCAAGCAAGAAAGGAGAGCCCTCATCAATAATTAATAAAAAGGGTATTGTATCATGGACTGTTTGAGTGTTTGTATCATGGACTGTATGAGTGGCACAGGTACGATGGATGTGAATAGCGCCGACACAACACTGCACCTGCTTCCCTCCGTGGCCAGTAAGATGTCGGCGCTCTCTGATCCGTGTTTTGTTCTGTCATCGGTCAATAATTCGTAGCTATAGATTTGTTTCACTCTCTGGTCTGCTGCATCGTATCCATGAGATTTCAGTAAAACTGGGTACCTTGGGTGCTTTGATGTGCAGGTGTTGGACAAGATCAGGTTCTAGAGCTTGAGTGACAAGAGCAAGTTGGATGCCTAGCCAGAGCTGCTCATTCACACTATCCCTAACAAGGCCACAAACACAGTCACACTTACATATTTGTAATGAGTGATCAAGTAAGATCTTGTGAACAACCATTGTACCGTTGCAAGGTCTAGGACAAACAAGTTCATGGAGGCACTGGTTTGCTGGTGCTGAAGTGTCCATGATTGGTCGGTTTGGTCCTCCACTTCGTCTGATCCTGATGTAGCTTAAGCTTAAGGTAGAAATAATGACATAGGCATTTGTTAAATTGTAGGTTTCAGTAGAGATTAATGCGCTGAAAGAGTAATATGCTGAGTTATGTACGGATTCCAATACTCGCAAGGTTGTAAGAGTAAAGTTGTGCTGGTGCACCTAATATGGTCATCACATTGGTTGGTGGATTTGGTACTTCAGAATATGAAACTTGTTGTTTTTTATCATCAGTTATTTTTAGTTATAATCTTGCTTGCGAGCCTTACGAAGGTGACAACTTCATATCAACTTGTGGGTCGTTCATGTTTGGTTACATCAGTATGAGTATACCTGCGTTCACATATTTCAAATGCTCACTTTGTTTCCATGGATTCATATATATGGCATGGAATTGAGAGTAAAATTTGCAAACCAAGCTATGGCTTATGCAATGAATGCAACATCAGATTTCCTTATTGGTACCTGGGCGTATTCTCGAAAAAATAATCCTTATCGGTTTCTATCCTCCGAGCTTTGTCAGGTGGGTTCAGGTGGGTTCAGTCAGATCTCAGATAACATCTAATTGATGGGGTCTAGGAGTTCAACGTATTTTAGTTGCATAGGTTTCTTGTGAGTGATATTATCATATTCTTTTGCCTCATGAGAAGTCCTCGGATCATCTCATGTAGCTATGCAAAATATAATCTGATTTTTTGTTTGGTCTTACTTGAATGCTAGGTTTAATATTTTGAACAACTGGAAAATAGAAGACTGTGCACATGAATTAAGAGCACGAGGAGAGGAAGATTCATTCCTTGTTTTTTCACCCGTCACCCTCTCATCTCCACTAAGCCCACTTCCACATCGGTAGAATTTGATGGAAATTCATCGGCAAGGTATTTTCAGGTACAATGAGGAAGGAGGAAAATAGGATAAGAACACGAGTCGCCAAATGAGCTAAGGGAGAAAAATAACATATTTGACAAGCACATCGACGAAAGGCACATTCTCAAAATGAATTGATTGTCAATGTTTTATTGATTTTATTATTCTTACGTAGCAACACACTTGTTAAAAGGGTATAGAAAGGTGGGAACAAAATTCAACTTGCATATTTATGAAAGACAAAATATTTAAAGATTTTACCCGTAGCAACGCACGGGCATTCAACTAGTATGTATAATAACAAGCTATAAAAATAAACTACTTTATAAATAGATGGCCCACATGTCATTCTCACAAAGTGCATAGGAACATGTGCTAGAGCTGGCTCTTGCATTAGAGTCCACTCCTCTTCTCTCTCCTCCTCTCTCTCTTCCAACTAAGCATAAATATACTATTTTAGTCCTTATAGCCAGCTGAGTCAGCTCTATTGTACTTGCTCTAAGATGTGCAGATTTTATGCGTTGTTTTCTCCTTTCAAGCTTAATGCAAAGACTGCACATCTGCGGGTTCTCGAGAAAGAGAGTTTATGATGAGTGCGTCGTTTTGGATCCCGGGCTCCCTGGAGCCCGGTTTTTGATTTTTTTGAAATCGGTATTTTGAAGTTTCAAAAAAATCGGAGAAAAATCTTGCATGTAGATAATCATGAATTCTACCAGTCTGCAAAAAATCAGTGAGAAATATCATGTATTATGGGCTGTGTAAAAAAGACAAATTTTCAGATCTGAGACATGAACAGTGTAAATTTCAAAAAATCTCCCAGCTAGTCAGTATTTGTCATTTTTGTGTAGACCGCATTACAGCCTATTTCATATTAAGATTTTTCAAGACCGTAGAGTACGTTATTGTCAACATCTAGGATTTTTTTTTGGAATTTTGTAAAACTTTAAAATGTCAATTTAAAAAAAAAATCAAAACAAGGCTCTAGGGAGCCCGGGACCTAAACTGATTTTCCGGTTTATGATGCCTTTCAACGTTTTCGAGGATGACGTTAGTCCATATAGCATGGTCATCCCCCATTGATCCCAGGAAGTATTCAAAATTCGGCATTCAAATCGCAAGAGCACGCATGGATTGTCTGTTCTTTTCCCTGGAGTACAATATACCTCGCTTCTGATTAGAGGTATCCTTTTTGTTATGTTCTGTTTTCATGGTAATGATTTATATACTTAGATATATTGGCATCATATGTATGGGGAAATTCAAGGATTTCCTAGTAGTTCGAGGGGGAACGGTCCATACTCCCTTTTGGGTTAGATTTAAGTTGTTTTTTTTTTAAATGGGGGCAAAAGCTTTGCCCCAATCTATTTATTAAGAAGAAGAGATTGCCCAGTTAATTAATGGAAAATTGGACGAAAACCAATACAACAGCTAAAAACAAACAACACCAAAAGGCCCTGACCAACAAGACAACAAACAAGCTCTCTGAAACCTACTACCACCATAAACTGACCAGACAAAGAGCGCCACACCGCAGAGAAAACCAACTGAACACATCCGCCAACTCGAATGGGGACCATCAATCAAGCGGTCGCGGAAACTTCCAAGAGATGACCCTCTTCTTTCTTTTGCTCCTGAGAGACTTCTCCACTTTTCTGATTATGTCCTCAGAAGCCTTCCCCGCCAAGACGCAAGCAATCTCCATGCCATATCCAGGACTAGCGGCCTCTAAACTGACGAGTAAGTCGGACAACTCTTTTGCAAAGTGAGCCTCCGAGTTAGGCACCAACACACCTGCCTCGGTAATCTCGTCAGTCAAAGACACCACATGTCCAATGGCCACGGACGAGAGGGTGGCCGAAGTATCCAAACCTCCACTGTCCACATGGGCGAGCGGCTGGCAAGTCTCAAACGGCGGGGGTGAGGGTGTCGTGGCCACCGCCAATGCCTCTAATGATACTTGCTCCATTTGGAGCACCACAAATGATTTCCCATGTATCCCCTGCAACTCAGGATCTAGAGCCACAGCCTTGGCGACCTCGCTCATAGAGGTAGTAGGCAATGGCAACGTGCAAACGCTAGCACGAGGGGAGAAACAACCATAAGTACATGCATCTGTTGGCTCCAGAGAATCACCAACACGCGCCAACAAAAGCTTGAGTGTTGCCACCTCTTCACGAAGGGGGCGACACGCCTCCACGCGCACATCAACCAGCTGAAGGAGCTCCATACGCATCAAGGCAACCTGGGACTGAAAGAGAGAGTCCACACTGGTGTTGATATTGAAATCCTCACAACACCTAGGAGAGGAACTTGGTGGCACCGCTGCACGCAACGACGAGTGACTCACGACCTCAGCCCAACTCCAAGACGACGAGGGACGACGAGGCTGAGCAAATGGTTAGGCACTCCGTGTAACATCCCAATTTTTTAAAAAATAAAATTTTCATCATGCATTCATGGCATATTGCATTTCAAGATCTTTTCCAAAGTTTTGAACCTTGTTCTTTCATAAAATGTTGTTCTCAATTGCCTTTTTACCCCAAATTTTAGAAACAAAAGGTTTCAGAAAGAAAGTATTTAAAATAAGTTCCATTGTTAGGGAGCTATTTTATTTATCCTCTAGTAAATTTCTTTTTGAAAACCAAATAGTGGGAAGTTATTAATCATAACTTCCTAGTTAATTGAACCCTATATTTTAAAAGTTCTTACAAATTATTTCTTTTCCATCTTATCACTAAACCTCTGGTTTATAGGTTCTGAACACACTTTTTAAAGACCAGAAGTGGTCAGCTTTGAATTTATTCAAATCTGAATAGAAAAGCTTCTTCAAAAACTCAAAACAGAAATCAGAACAAAATAGAAAAAGAAAGCAGAAGAAAAAAATAAAAGAAAGAGGCCAGGAGCCCACTTGGGCCACGCCCGGGAAGCCAGCCGGCCCAGACCGCCCCGGACCAACCCAACCCGCTCCTTCTCCCCTCTCTCTCTCCGACAGCCGGGTCCCACCTGTCATCACCCACCCCGGAAATCTCTCTCTCTCTTCACTCCGCAGTAATCTCGCCGGCGTTACTTCCCCCGGCGTTACTCACGCCTTAACTGGCCATGAAGACCTCCCCTATAAAGCCCGACACCCCCTCTCCCTTCTCCTCCCTTTCCCCCTTGATTCGAAGCCGCCAGGCTGCTGGAATTCATCGTCGGAGCTCGCAGGTGCCGCCGTCAAACGCCGTCGATTCCGACGCGGTGAAGCCACCCCCCTCTCACCCGAAAACCCCCTCCATCTCCCCTCTCTCTGGAGCATCGAGTGATATTTTTTCCCCGCCCTTTTTCTGCAGCATTCCGAGCTATCCGTCCATCCCCGAGGCCGCCGTCGTCTCCAGTCGCGCATCGCCGTCGCCTCGGGAAGCTCCAGTCGTCAACGACCAAGGATTCGAGTTCGCCGTCGTCCGCGGAACGCCGTCCACCACTCCATCGCCGACAATCGTCACCGGAGCAAGCTCGCCGTCGACCACCTGGACGACCTCGCCGGAAGACCTCCACGCCGGTGAGCAATCCCCCATTGACCATCCTCGCCCCTCAGATCCAAATCCAACGGCCGAAAATAGATCCCTTTACCAAATCGGTATCGACCAATGATGTCGCGCCATGTCGCGACCAGTCAGCCCTCCCCCGGTCAATCCAGTCAAAATCGATTTCAAATTCAAATTCAAATCCCTGTTTTGTTGCAGATCTTGTAAAATCGATAGAAAATAAAATACTTAGCCAAAAATTACAAATAATACCTCGTTGGAATCCTTAGGATGTGTAGAATCCAATAACGCAATAAAACTTATTATTTTATGGGTTCATTTTGAATCCATCCTCAGATCTGAATCAAACCTTTGGTTTCATAATAAATTCATAACTTTTGTTCTATGAGTCCAAATGCTACAAATTTGTAGTCTATGGAATCCTTGGAACATATAGAACACCCCAGAAGCAAAAGTTTTCAAAATTAATACGTGCACAAACTTGCTACTGTTAAATATGTTCAAATCACTATTTTCTTTACCATTTGTTTTCTAGAAACTATTTTTGAGTGAAACCACTTGCAGTAGCTTCAAGTTACTGTCACCTAACCAGTGGTAGCTCAAACTTATTTTTGCAATTAAGTACAAACCAGAACCCATTTTTCTAGAGTGCTATCCAATTGCATCAAATGAACTTTTGCTATTGCCTTGTTATTTATTTAATAAAATCCTTTCTAACACCACACTTGTTTTCAAAAGCCTCATGTTCCATCCTATACCACATTTCACACAATCACTTAGTGCGTGAAAATAAAATGACCTTTGCATACATGCATACATGCATACATGTCTATGATTGTCATTAGAAATAGAATATTGATTGCTTGATTGTTTGAATTGAATAGATTTTGAGGAGGAGCAAGGCTACTATTGTGACTGTTGTGAGTGTGCAAGCTGTTACCAAGGCAAGTGACACACATATCCCTTACCCATTTTACATATGCATTAGTATATTCACCTCTGGTAGTATGCATGATAGGTGATTATTCAACTGTTTTATCAAATGCTTAGATCCTAGTAGTGTGTAGCTATCCCTCAAACCCCACCGGTTAGGATGCTAAATACTTTGAAAAATATTGATGCCATGCTTTGATCACTTGATAAAAGTGTTTTGTGAACAAATTAAGAACTTCAACTAAAATGAAACACCTGGGTGGAATGGTTTGATAAGAGGAGGCGAGGTAGGTGGGTTCTGGGACGCATGCCTTGTAAGAGGATGTGGGAACAGAATACCGCTCGGGATGGCCACCCAGGAACAAAGAGATGGCTATGTCTTCCATGCTTAGTGTACTTCCAGTGCAGCCTTATGACATTATGGGCTCTGTCTTGACTGATTAGATATGAGAGTGCAACTTGTGTGCAAGAAGATGGTGGTAGATGAATTATAGGTTGAGAACGGATCTTGCCAGTTAGTTGCCCTCTCCTCTAAAAGGTCTCGTTTCATTTTATGTATGGGCATAAAATGAATCGTAAGGTGAAAGTGCACAACCCTTGCAAGGTGTTTAAAACTAATCGATTAGCCGTGTCCTCGGTTATAGACAATTGAGTCTCTAGACATGGAATGTACGGAAGAATCTCATCACCGATTCTGAATGACTAAAATCTGTCTAGAAACCCCTAGGTAGGAACTAAGGACCATACACTCCGAGGGGTGGTGGTGCCCGAGGTTCCAACTCTGTTGAATTGCGCCCAGTGCTACATAACTTGCAACTATGTAGTATTTGGGGGTTATTTCGACCCTTTGAAAATTTAAATCTTTGAGATAAAATCTTGACTTAATTAGGACAAAATTGGCTTTATGCAAATTTAGTCTAGAGATCCACCGGCCAAATAGCATGTAGCTAGATCTTTCACAACCGCCACCAAATATGTGTCATTGCCAGTACATCATTGTACTGACCCCCATACTTGGGGCTGCATAATCAAATGTGCAGGTTCTTCTGATGAGGAGTGAAGCGTTAGGATCTTGAGTCTACATACCAACATGACTGCCTGTGGCGCATGCTGAAGATGGAGGCTCGCTACTACTATATTTCCGTTGTGCTTAAGTTGAACTCTGTTACCTTATAGGTCCGTGAGACCAAAGACTTGTAATAATTTGTGAGACTTATGTATCTGGATCTGCGTGTAATCTTGATACTATGCAATGATTACTATATTTTGTTCTGTGGTGCTATCATTGATCCAGGGAATAGCACATAACACAGGTGTTCCACCTTAATCCAAAGGTGGGGCGTCACACTCCGCTGGCAAGGAGCGCGAGTAACCGGAGAGCGACCGGCGGGAGAGGGACTGCGAGTGGCCGGAGAACGAGCACGACAAAACCTCTCACGATGGCCAGGGCGACGACATCCAATGCATCTGAATGGCTCCCGACACGTGCTGACTTGATGGCCACGCTTGAGGCAACGAAAACACCTTCCTCGAGCCCAATGCTTAAAGGCGATACTACGTGCAAGACCTTCTCTCAACACCTCGGGGGGAGCGTCCCGACCAGCTCGGTGCCCATGATCTACATGCTCCCGGCCTTCCTCAGCTACTGGAGCAGCTGCAGTAGAGAGACCAGCGCCAGTCGGCGTAGGAGATGGACCATGCAGAGGACCAATGCGCACAACATCAGCGCCACAAGCTTTGACAGAAACAGCACTTTCGGAGGCCGTCGACGTTGTTGAACCAGAGGCCATCATGACTACAGATTCAAGCATCGCCTCAGAGCGACGGCGCCGCATACTGCGTCGGGACAACACATCTTGCCAACCATCGCACTTCTCCGCCTCATGCTCCTCGCACTGCTGAGCGGCCAGGGAGGATCTTTTGGTCGGGGGCGGCGATATTGGGGCCAACTCCACTTCGTCAATGTCAGTGTCCTCCTCGCCGGCTAGGGAGGCCCAAGACCTGGTCGTCAAACCCACGCCGGTCGTCCCGATCGAGAGCAGCATTGTGAGGATTGAGCCCTCTAATTCCGATCGGTAGTTACTTGACATTGAGTCACAGCTCGATCGTCTCTTCAATTCCCTAGCGCCGCATCTCACGACTCCATCGCGACGGGATACGAGGCCGGACGACCGGCGACGGCCGGGCCGACGGTTGATAGGCGAGGCCGCGACGGCTCAAGGCCAAGGCTGACGGAAATTGCTCGGCTGACTGCTGAGTTAGGTAAACGCACTTTGCAATCTATACTTCTAGCCTAGGGTATGGTCTCACGGATCAATTGTTGTAGCGTAGTCAATCTAGTCTAGTCTAAAAACCGTTTCATTTCTTTTGTTAATTTTCCAGATTATGGATCGTTATGTGGTCAGAAGAAAAATATCAGATGATGATGTAGGAACTTCCAGGCAGCCTACAAATTCTAGTAATCCTTCAACCAATTCAGTGCCGAGAGAAATTAATTTAGATGAACTTCCTTATGATCCGGCTGACCGAAAAAGGATTCCAGAGTATACCAAAAATCCTAGGAAACAAGACGAGATAAGGAGAATGTATTTAACTAGAGGACCTTACAGACCACCGCCGGGATTTAAATATCCACAAAAGCTCATTGCAGATGTACCACGGAGATTTAATCCAGAATGGTTTAATGAGTATGGTCGATGGCTAGAATATAGCGAGAAGGTGGATAAGGCATTTTGTTTGTGTTGCTATCTATTTAGAGATTGTATTGTTGGCCAAGCTGGGAATGACGGCTTTGTAGTTGATGGTTTTTCATGTTGGAACAAGAAAAAAAGACTTGACACTCATGTAGGTCTTGTTAATAGTTTTCACAATGTGGCAGTTAAAAGATGTGATGCTCTAATGAATCAAGATCAGTCAATTCAGGTTGCTCTCAATAGGCAAAGTGATTTTACAAAAAAGGAAAATCGAGTTCGGTTGAGTACGTCAATTGCCTCAGTACGGTACTTGCTGAATCAAGGCTTAGCATTTCGTGGTCATGATGAATCAAAGGAATCAAAAAATAGGGGAAACTTTCGAGAGTTGGTAGATACCTTAGCGGATCAGGACGATGTTACAAGGAAGGCAATTAAGAATGCTCCAGAAAATTGTCAATGGGTATGCCCAGACATTCAAAAGGAAATAGCAAGCATCTATGCAAAGGTAATAGAAAGAGTAATTCTTTTCTTATTTTATTGTAAATCATATCTTGCTGGACTCAAAATAATATTTATTATTGTTTTGCACAGATAACATTAAACTCTATTCTTCAAGACATTGATGGCGATGTATTCAGTTTGTTAATCGACGAGGCTTCCGATGTGTCAGACAAAGAACAAATGGCTGTTGTATTGAGGTATGTTGACAAGCGTGGACTAATACTAGAACGACTAGTTGGAATTGTGCATGTAAAGGAAACATCAGCAATATGCCTCAAGACAGCTCTACAAAAATTGTTTGTTGACATTGGGTTGAGCTTAAAGCAGGTTAGAGGCCAATGCTATGATGGAGCAAGCAACATGAGGGGTGAGTTTAATGGTTTGAAAGCCAAAATTCTAGAAAAGAATAGCTCAGCCTATTATGTGCATTGTTTTGCTCACCAACTACAGCTAGTTATCGTGTCCGTGGCAAAGAAGAATGATGATATTTCTGATTTTTTTACATTATATCAACATTGACCAATGTGGTTGGAGGATCTTGTAAACGAAAAGACATGATTCGAGAGCAACATAGAGAGATTATACAGGCAGCCATATGCAATGGAAAAATTGGTACAGGGACAGGCTTACATCAAGAGCAATCTCTTCAGAGAGCAGGGGACACTCGATGGGGATCTCATTTTAGAACCCTCTCAAGCCTAGTTAATTTGTTCCCAACTCTTGTCGGTGTTCTCAAATATGTTGAGAAAGAAGGAAAAAAGGATGGGAAGAAAAGTCAAGCACGTGGACTCTTATCATATTTTGCAACATTTGATTTTGTGTTCTATTTGCACATGATGTTGCATATATTAGGGAGTGCAGATACTTTGTCACGGTGCTTGCAGCAGAAGGACCTAGACATCCTCAATGTCATGTCGAATGTGAAGTCAACAAGGAATGAACTGCTGCGACTAAGAGATGATGGGTGGGAATCACTTCTTGAAAAGGTACATTTATTTTGTGAAGAGCATGATATTCCTATCCTGAACATGACAGATGAGTATGTCAACCGACATAGACCACGCCAAAAAACCAATATCACAAACCTTCAGCATTACCAGATAGATTGTCTTAATACTATTATTGATTTGCAACTTCAAGAGTTTGATGACCGTTTCAATGAGGTAAATTCTGCATTGCTTATTCACATGGCCTGTTTTGACCCAAAAGAATCGTTTGCTAGTTTCAACTTGGAGAGCTTAGTGAAGTTAGCTGAGTTTTATCTGGATGATTTTGATCAAATGCAATTGGTTGCTCTTCGTTACGAGCTTAGCATATACATTGACAATGTGAGGGCAGATAAAAGATTTAGTGAGTTGAGTGACATTGGTGATCTTGCTAAATCACTCGTGGATACAAATAAGCATGTATCTTTTCCTTTGGTCTATAAGCTGCTGAAGCGAGTGCTAATTTTGCCGGTTGCCACGGCGTCAGTAGAAAGATGCTTCTCAGCAATGAATATTGTAAAAAATGTGCTGCGGAATAAAATGGGCGAGCAATTCATGAGTGATTGTCTCATCTGCTTTGTGGAGAAAGATATATTTTCCACTATTACTAAGGATGACGTGATTGATCGCTTCAAGAAAGTAAAAAATCGAGAAGGGAAATTGTAAAATGTGAGTGAGTCTAGTCATATGTTTCCAGTTCAGTACCGCTTTCAATTATTTACGTGTAGTTATTTGTGAGAATAACATGCTTTGTTTATTGTCTCCATACTCAGGATGCTACAGATGATGCTTCGGAATAAGATTTTGCAAATTTGCGATCTTAGTTTCGATTTCATTAATATTTGTAAAGTATAAAGAAGTGAGTTCAGCACGTCATCTAAATGGTATGCCTTCCCTTTATTAATGTAATAAATAGTATTCTATGAGTAAACATTTTTGTCAATTGTATTATTTTTAGAGCTATATTATGATATCGGATATTACACGGTATAATCCTCCATTATATTAGTCGATGTGCATAGCTTTATAGTAGCCGACCCCATCGCCAATTTTTTCTAGATTCGCCCCTGGCGAAGGTGGCTGACGAAGCTAGCACATCGGACGGTGCCATGGCCGACTTGGACGGAGGAGAGCGCTGCACTTGCCTTCCTGCAATGGCACGGTCAGACCTTCGGTGCGCAAGCACTGCTGCAGCGGTGAGCCTTGCTGTGGGAGCTGCGGAGGGTGCAGCAGGTAGCTGGCACGGAGGTGCGTCTGGGGTGACCTCAGCCACATCCGGGAGCGCCTCGCCCTTGACCGCGCCGGCGGCCAAAGGAGTAGCCGGAAGAAGTGGCGGAGCCGGGGCTGAAGTTGGAGCTCCGGCGCTCGGGCAGCAAGAGCGGAGAGAGGCCACAGCCTGAGCTTCGGAGCCGGTCGTGGCTGCAGCGGAGGTCGGGCGGTGGAGATCCGGCCGCCGGCGGCGCGCCCGCACCGGCCGCAGGCGTGGTCGCGAGATCCCCATCCACCTCATTCTGCAGGGGCGCTGGTCGCGTGCAGCTTCCTGAAGACTGAAGCTCTGATCCCCGCAGCACACCGGCAGCGAGCCTCCTCCGGCAGCCTGACTGCGCACTTACCTGAAGCCAAGCAGCGCGGGGAGAAGGAGCTCGGCAGATCATATAGATGAAAGAAAAACTAACCTTTGTATCTGGAATTCGTTGGACCATACTGGACCGCGAAGATCGTGCTCCGTCACTGATTGAACGAGAGGAACCACAAAAAGGTCTTTGAAACAACATATATGAAGGGGATGTAGCTCAGATGGTAGAGCGCTCGCTTAGCATGCGAGAGGTACGGGGATCGATACCCCGCATCTCCAATTTATTGTTTTTCTTAATCTGCTTGTATTTGATTTTTTTGAATGGAGCTTGTATTTGTTTTTTTAACAGAGCTTGTATTTGGTTTTTTTAACGGAGCTTGTATTTGATTTTGATGTTGTATATATTTGATATATATTTTTAACAGAACTTGTATTTGTTTTTTTTGAACGGAGCTTGTATCTGATTTTGATGCTGTATATATTCGATTTATTTTTTGAATGGAGATTGTATTTGATTTTCTGTTGAACGGAGCTTGTATTTGATATTGATGTTGTATATATTAATAGCTTAGATGTGCCTCTCTTCGATCTTTTATTTTGGAATTAGGTCTTGCTACAGTTGTCACACCTACATATGAAAACTGGACTCTAAAAACTGTGATGATATCATCCTCTACATTTACTTCCCATTCCCCTAGCAATATCTTTTCATAAACTAGCCAATAACATGCTTTAAAAAAGAGGTGATGACTATACTACTAGGAGAAACACTATCTGTGGAGCACCATTTTGGGGCTTAGTGGCGCACCTGTGATGCGCCACGCATATCAAGCCACTGGTATTTATTATCTGTGGCGCACGGCTATATGCGCCACGGCTATGTGTCATATCCGTGGCGTATCTGAGTGGGGTGCGCCACGCATAATATCTGCGGCGCACCCAATTTAGGTGCGCCATGGATAGGGTGCGCCACTGGCACTAAAAATGGTGCTCCACTGATATATTTTCTATTTGTATTTTTTTCAAGAATATAGCAGAAATACACAGTATACATCACAAAATATACAATATACAGCAGAAATGCAAAGATATACACATCAGTAACACAGGAATTCACCGAAATACATCAATATGAAGTCAAGTATCGAAAGACATCAATATGAAGTCAAGTGTCGAAATACATCAATATGAAGTCAAATGTCGAATCATTAGACAAGTTAAGTACAACTTTGATCATTACATATTATATCGACCCAACACCGCTAGCTAGCCACAGACATCATGTAGTCCTCGCCGGGAACGGGCGCACGCCCTCTCTCATCATGAACGTCCTTGTGTCGCGCTGCCTGTCGAGGCGTCCTTCGATCTCACAGTTAGTCAATGCTACGCCACAATGCATGACCCCGCCGGTTGAGTCGACATCTTCATGAAGGACTTGCGCGATCTGAGTCTGGATGCGCCAGAAATCTTTCATAAGGTCCGCATCATCGATCGCCGCAAACTTTTTGGCCCATGGTCGAAGATTAGCTGGTAGCGCCCTGATCCGCGAATCCCGGACGACCCCCTTTAGGTGATGGAGGGCGTAGAAGGCCTCCTTCACACTGCCAGGCGGCTGCTTGACGCATGGAAACTTTGTCTGGTGCATGAAGATATGCTTGCCATTCTTGACTCTCTCACCACCCTTGGTGAATTTGCCCCCTTGTCGGTGTAGAATTGTAGAGCATCATCGAGCACACTCTTGATTCGGCCATAGTTCTTCATCGGCTTCGTGCCACTCGATGAGTCAAAGTACGTCGCTTGCGACCACCTTGGGCAAATGGATATGAGTGAGCAGTATATGCCTCTGCGCAACACAATTGAAAAATAAATTGTTGTAAGAGGACCAACCGGAGAATCTAAGAAAGAAGTTTTCACGGCGGTGTTCACTTACTCGGGAAAGCAAGGCAGAAGAATGGAGTCGATGGTCGAGTTCTCCACAAAGATATTCCCAAGGTACTCCTTCACCGTTGCCCGGTCTGCCTCGTTCACCAAGGCAATGTCACGCATGAAGTAGGGGTCTACTATCATGATGCCCTTGGTCTTCTCCCTCTTCGCCTTCAACGCCATATGAAGTGTGTATAGACGGACCAAGTTATAGTCCAGGCGGTTGGAGTGCAGCAGATTGTAGATGTCCTCGTACCGCACGAAGAAGATTTCAGCGGGTGATGTATCGACGAAGCCATGGCCCTCCGACACCTTGATTGTGTAGACCGGGTACCCGGGATTCTTTTCTTGGAGAAGGCGCTCCTCGAGATACTGGATGCTGTCATGCAAATTCACGATCGCTCCACCCGCGTTGGCGAGCATCTCCTTTGTCAGCATCGGCTGACCCGCTATGTGCATGGGGAAATCACGGGGCTCTTCTCGCACGCCGTCCTTAGTCCGGAGTATCTTCCTCGGAGATGGCTGGCTCGAAGCCTTCTTGCTCCGGCTATGCTTCCGGCCCTTCTTCTTCTCCTCGACAGGAGCTGTGGATTACAACTTATCCGGAACGGGAGCAGCAGATTTCAACTGCTCATCGACCGCCTTGTGGAGTGTGGTGGGGCTGATAACATTGGCCGGATTGGGTTGTGTGGCTGCGGCTTCTGGAGGCGTCTCCTGAGAACCGTCGCCGAACCGCAGACACTGCGTGCATGACAGGGGACGACCGGCTTGTTGACCACGGGAGGCTGGATCTCCAAGAGGAGGCATGTAGATTCCTTCGTTGGCCCCGGTGTCGAGGGAGCCATCAATTTCATCACCCTGATCATCACCGCGGTTAGGTGCAGCGTCCACGTGCTCGGGTGGAGGCGACGGTGTGTGCGCGGCTAGCTGCTGATGCCTCTTGGTGGCGGGGACGAACACCGGTGGCCATGTCTTTTTAGCGGGGGCAGCCGCGGGGCGCTGATCATCCTTTGCAAGGCGAATCTGTGACTTCGGCCATAGCAAGGGCCAGCCGACGCAAGCTCCGAGAGAGTAATGCTCATCGGCTCCATGAGGTTGCATGGGAGGATCAACGCCTTCGCAACCCTTCAAAGGATGCACCAGGGTGACCCTGAACATGCCAGCAGGGATGGGCAAGTTGTGCATCAGGGGGTTCTTCGGTTGGCATATGGTACCCTTGCCTACATCCTTCAGCACGCCGTTCACATAGTGCAGCAAGGTGCAACTAGTGTCCTGCGGGAGAACATGTTGGTCATCATTATCAGAAGGTACTCATCAAAAAGGACGGCAAAGTATGAAGTCGAGCCTATGATTAGTTACCTTGGTAAGGGCGTCGAGGTCGGCTAAGGTGGACACGCGAGGCTGCGTGGGCTGCGTGGGCTGCGGTGGAGGCGGCGGCTGCACGTTGGTGTTGGGCTGCGGCGGAGGCGGCGGCCGCGTGTTGGTGTTGGGCTGCGGCGGAGGCGGCGGCCGCGTGTTGGTGTTGGGCACCAGCGCCGGCTGCGTGTTGTTGGTGTCGGCGGCCAGCGGGCTCAGCCCCACGAACGGGTCTGCCGATGGGTAGGAGGGCGGGGTCACCATGTTCGGTGACACGTGTTGGGCCGAGTTGCTGCCGGACACGCTGGGCACCGGTATCGGCCCAACTCCACCAGCGGCATTCCACGCCGCTAGACCCTCCCACAGTTGAGGAGGAATGACCTGGCGCAACCTTGCTTCAAACTACTCCTCCATCTGCACCGGCAGCGCGACCACTTGTGCCTTGAGATCTGCAATCTCCCGCCTCTGCGCCTCCTCCATCTTGCTTCTTCTCTCCTTTCTAGCCTTTGATTCCTCTTTGAAGTGGACGCCGAGTTTCGTGGTCAGCCCAAAGCCGAAAACACGTCCAGCGGACGTCATCTTCTTGTGCTTGGGCCTCTTCTTCATAATATTCGTCGCCCTGTTGAAAGAAGTGTCCCAAGGCTCCGATAGCCCTTGGGTGGAGCAAGCTGCCTCGGCCGCTATTTCATCTTCCTGCAAAAGGATTCATGAACCCAATTAGAATCATCGGTTCATTATTGATTGCAAATCAACTTGAGATCCGCGGTAAGTTGCTTACCACGAGTTTCTCAAACTCTTGCATAGCCTTCGCTGAGGTTTTGAATTCCTTTGTCTTGGGGCACAGGTAGCAGCGGGCCCGCACAAAGTTCCGGACCTGCGGGTCCGTGAATTTGTCAAACATGTTGGGCTTTGCCAAGACGAATAAGCTCGGCGTCCTCCTTGTCCCACACTTCCTGGATTCCTCTGTAACCGCCACTCCCAAGACGGTGGTGACCTAAGTTTGTATCATACATCTTCTTCCCCAACGCCGACAGAGCTTTGAAGGTATCGGTCTCCAACTCCTCCTTGAAAAGAAGATAGTTGATACGTCTCCAACGTATCTATAATTTTTGATGCTCCATGCTTGTTTTTACACCATTTGCCTATTGTTTCGTTACACTTCGTGGCACTTTTATGCATTTTCCGGAACTAACCTATTAACGAGTTGCCACAGTGCTAGTTCCCTGTTTTCTGCTGTTTTTGTGTTTCAGAGTGATACACAGGAAATATTCTCGGAATTAGACAAAACAAGTTCCCGAAGTCTTATTTTACCCGGAAGCTTCCAGAGATCCGAAGGAGAGTAGGAGGGGGGCCACCAGGGCCCCACACGCAGGGGTGGCGCGGCCAGGGGCCTGGCCGCGCGAGCCTCGCGTGAGGGCCCCTGGCTCCTCCTCTGACATCGCCCCTTCGCCTATAAAGACCCCCCGACGGAAAAAACCTAAGGACCCGATCACTTTTTCAGAACACATCGCGATCCGCCGCTGTCGACCCGAAGATCGGGAGGGTCCAGAAGCTCTTCCCGGCACCCTGTCGGAGAGGGGAATCGCCACCGGAGGTCTTCTTCATCGCCATGCTTGCCTCCGGAGCGATGAGTGAGTAGTCTACCTTGGACTATGGGTCCATAGCAGTAGCTAGATGGTTGTCTTCTCCACCATGTGCTTCAGGTTTAGATCTCATGAGCTACCCTACATGATTGAGATCACCGTTATGTAATTCTACATGTTTGGTTTGTTGGGATCCGATGAATATTGGTGTTTATGATTAAGTTGATGTACTGAATATTATCTTTTGTTATCTCTATGATGTTTATGATCTTGCATGCTCTCCGTTGTTAGTAGCTATCTTGGCCGAGTAGTTGCTAGTGACTCCAAGAGGGGGTATTTATGCTCGATAGTGGGTTCATGCCTCTATTTAACCTGGGGGAGTGACAGAAACCTCTAAGGTTGTAGATGTGCTGTTGCTACTAGGGAGAAAACAACATTCATATGCTCAAGGGCATATGCTTTGTTTACATTACACACTTTGCTTAATGCAATTATCTGTTGTTCGCAACTTAATACTTGTGGAGTTCTCGGATTGATTCGCCACAAGTGGATTATTAGTCATAGATGCAGTTGGATGGCGGTCTATGTATTTTGTTGTAATGCCCAGAGTAAATCTCATAGTGATCTTCTTGACATATCATGTTTATCTTTATTCTATCAATTGCCCAACTGTAATTTGTTTACCCAGCATGTGTTATTTATCTTATGGAGAGACACCACTAGTGAACTGTGGATCCCGGTCCTATTTCCATCATATTGCTATCACCTGTTTACTTTACTCGCACTGTTTACTTTATTCGCATACTCTACTATTTTCCACTCGATACGCTCATACCCTTTGTTTCAAGCAAACCGGTGAGATTGACAACCTCATCGCAAGTTGGGAGCAAAGTACTTGGTTGTGTTGTGTGCAGGTTCCGTGTTGCTACTAGCCGAAGACGAGTCAACAAGTGCGCCCTTGTTGGAGTGCTATTAAGGCAGTCTGCATCACCTTCAGTCATTGCTGTCTGCTTTTCTCCTGAACGATATTAAACCTTGGTTTCTTAACTGAGGGAAAACTAGCTGCTATACTCATCACACCTTCCTCTTGGGGTTCCCAACGGGCTGGTCATTCAGCACGCATCAAGCTAATTTTCTGGCGCCGCTGCCGGGGAGAAGTGGAAGACTTCTGCGAGGGGAGTTTTTTTTTCGCACGCACATCCTTTACTTTGTTTTATTGTTTTGCTTTACTTTATTTATTTTACCTGCATCGTTTTATATCAAAAACCCAAAAAAATTAGAATCCTTGGTCGTTGTTTTTACTTGTTTACTTTCGTTTTGCTGAAATGGCCAATCCTGAAAACACCAAGTTGTGTGACTTTACTAGCACAAACAATAGTGATTTTATCTGCACTCCTACTGCTGCAAACTTTTATGAGATTAAGCCTGCTTTGTTGAACCTTGTTATGAAAGAGCAATTTTCTGGTGCTAGTACTGAAGATGCTACCGCTCATCTCAACAATTTCGTTGAGCTATGTGAGATGCAGAAATATAAGGATGTTGATAGTGATATTATTAAGCTCAAGTTGTTTCCTTTTTCTTTGAGAGGAAAAGTGATACGTCTCCAACGTATCTATAATTTTTGATGCTCCATGCTTGTTTTTACACCATTTGCCTATTGTTTCGTTACACTTAGTGGCACTTTTATGCATTTTCCGGAACTAACCTATTAACGAGTTGCCACAGTGCCAGTTTCCTGTTTTCTGCTGTTTTTGTGTTTCAGAAGTGATACACAGGAAATATTCTCGGAATTGGACGAAACAAGTTCCTGAAGTCTTATTTTACCCGGAAGCTTCCAGAGATCCGAAGGAGAGTAGGAGGGGGCCACCAGGGACCCACACGCAGGGGTGGCGCGGCCAGGCCCCTGGCCGCGCAGGCCCCTGGCCGCACAGGCCCCGTGTGAGGGCGCCTGGCTCCTCCTCTGACATCGCCCCTTCGCCTATAAAGACCGCCCGACGGAAAAAACCTAAGTACCCGATCAGATTTCCAGAACACATCGCGATCCGCCGCCGCCGTCGACCCGAAAATCGGGAGGGTCCAGAAGCTCTTCCCGGCACCCTGCCGGAGAGGGGAATCGCCACCGGAGGTCTTCTTCATCGCCATGCTTGCCTCCGGAGCGATGAGTGAGTAGTCTACCTTGGACTATGGGTCCATAGCAGTAGCTAGATGGTTGTCTTCTCCACCATGTGCTTCATGTTTAGATCTCATGAGCTGCCCTACATGATTGAGATCACCGTTATGTAATTCTACATGTTTGGTTTGTTGGGATCCGATGAATATTGGTGTTTATGATTAAGTTGCTGTACTGAATATTATATCTTTTGTTATCTCTATGTTGTTTATGATCTTGCATGCTCTCCGTTGTTAGTAGCCATCTTGGCCGAGTAGTTGCTAGTGACTCCAAGAGGGGGTATTTATGCTCGATAGTGGGTTCATGCCTCTATTTAATCTGGGGGAGTGACAGAAACCTCTAAGATTGTAGATGTGCTGTTGCTACTAGGGAGAAAACAACATTCATATGCTCAAGGGCATATGCTTTGTTTACATTACACACTTTGCTTAATGCAATTATCTGTTGTTCGCAACTTAATACTTCTGGGGTGTTCGGATTGATATCCCCGGGAGAGGATTATTAGTCATAGATGCAGTTGGATGGCGGTCTATGTATTTTGTTGTAATGCCCAGAGTAAATCTCATAGTGATTTTCTTGACATATCACGTTTATCTTTATTCTATCAATTGCCCAACTGTAATTTGTTTACCCAGCATGTGTTATTTTATCTATGGAGAGACACCACTAGTGAACTATGGACCCCGGTCCTATTTACATCATATTGCTATCACCTGTTTACTTTACTCGCATACTATATTGTTTTCCACTCGATACGCTCATAATCTTTGTTTCAAGCAAACCGGTGAGATTGACAACCTCATCGCAAGTTGGGAACAAAGTACTTGGTTGTGTCGTGTGCAGGTTCCGCGTTGCAGCTAGCAAGCAAAGCTTGGACGAGGCGCCATATATAAATTGTCCTGAGCTGTTGCAAGCTAGCAAGCATCACCTTCAGTCGTCATTGTTTCTCCTCTCCAAGATCGACATACCTTGGTTTCTTAACTGAGGGAAAACTAGCTGCTATACTCATCATACCTTCCTCTTGGGGTTCCCAACGGGCTGGTTATCCACCACGCACAAGGACAGTCTGCTCCCATGTTAACCACACGCAGCAAAAAGCTAAAGATTGGTTGCTGTCTTTGACTAAGAATAGTATTGATTCATGGGCTAAGTGTAAGGATGCTTTTATTGGTAGATATTATCCTCCTGCTAAGATTATATCCTTGCATAGCAATATTATGAAGTTTACTCAGTTTGATAATGAACATGTTGCTCAAGCTTGGGAAAGAATGAAATCTATGATAAAGAATTGCCCCACTCATGGACTGACTACTTGGATGATTATCCAAACTTTTTATGCAGGACTGAATTTTTCTTCAAGGAACCTACTTGATTCAGCAGCTGGAGGCACTTTTATGTCCCTTACCTTGGGCGCCGCAACAAAGCTACTTGACAACATGATGGTAAATTATTCCGAATGGCACACCGAGAGAGCTCCACAAGGTAAGAAGGTAAATTCTGTTGAGGAAACCTCTTCCTTGAATGATAAGATTGATACCATTATGGCTATGCTTGCTAATGATAGGACTCATGTTGATCCTAATAATGTTCCTTTGGCCTCTCTGGTTGCTCAAGAAGAGCATGTTGATGTGAATTTCATTAGAAACAATAATTTTAACAACAATGCTTATAGGAACAATTTTGCTAGTAACAATTATAGGCCGTATCCTTCTACCAATGGTAATGGTTATGGTAACTCTTATGGTAATTCCTACAACAACACTAGGGCCGCGCCCTCCGAGCTTGAGGTAATGTTCAAGGACTTCATCGGTAAGCAAACTGCTTTTAACAAGTCTGTTGAGGAAAAGTTAGGCAAAATTGATATTCTTGCTTCTAAGGTTGATAGCCTTGCTCATGATGTTGAACTTCTGAAATTAAAAGTGTTGCCTAATGATGCGAAAGAGAACAATGTTTTTGCTACCGCTAATGCTATTCAAGTTGGAATTGATGAAAATATTAGATTGTTAGCGGAATTGCATGCCAGGTGGGAAAGAGAAGATGAGATGGCTAGAGAGATGAAGGTATGTACTATTACTACCTCTAATGATGTTGCTCCTAATGCTAGCAATCCTCTTACTTTGATTGGTGTAGAGAAAACTCCCACTCCTTGTGTTAAAAAACCTAAAACTGCCAAAACTTTTTCTCAAAAGAGTGCTGAAATTTTTTCGGAGTGTAGGAGATGATAGCTCTATTTGTTTTAATGATTTTGATGTTGATGGCTGCAATATATCTGAAGTTATTTTGTTCTTGCAAAAGCTTGCTTTGACTCCCAATGCTAGTTCTTTAAATATTGCTTTTACTAAGCATATTACTAATGCTCTCATGAAAATTAGGGATGAAAAGTTGAAGCAAAAAGCTTCTGTTCCCAAGAAGTTAGAAGATGGTTGGGAACCCATCATTGATATGCATGTTAATGGTTATGATTGCCATGCTTTATGTGATCTAGGTGCTAGTATTTCTATCATGCCTAGAAAGATTTATGACATGCTTGATTTACCACCGCTTGCAAAATGTTATTTTGATGTTCCTATTGCTGATGTTGCTAAGAAGAAACCTTTGGGAAGGATTAATGATGTTCTTATTGTGGTTAACAATAACCTTGTTCCCGTTGATTTTCTTGTTATGGACGTTGAATGCCATGCTTCATGTCCTATTATTTTGGGAAGACCCTTTCTTCGAACTGTAGGTGCTATCATTGATATGAGGGAAGGCACTATCAAATATCAATTCCCACTAAAGAAAGGTATGGAACACTTCCCTAGTAAAACAAAGAAATTACTTTTTGACTCTATTCTTAGAGCAAATTATGAGCTTGATGCTTCATCACTTGATGTTACTTGATTCGCAATTTTTTGCGCCTAGCTCAAAGGCGTTAAAGAAAAACACTCTTGGGAGATAACCCAATGTTTTCTTTCCAGTACTTTTTCTCTTATTTGAGTCTTGGAAGTCATTACTACTGTAATGACCGCTCCTTATCCTTTTTATTTCGTTTTTGTGCCAAGAGAAGCCTCTAATTTGAGTGAGGTAAAGATTTGGGGATGTTGCTGTCCTGAAACTGTTTTCGGTGCTGCACCGTAAAAAATCGTATAAATTCTCTGTTTATCTTTTGGACCTGCGATTTCTTGTGCATATGCCCCAGGTTATATCCAAACTTTCGTTAGTTTAACACTTTTTGATTTAAGCAACATAAAATCCCTAAAAAATTCGACCTTTGTCAGCTGTTTAGTTTTGACAGATTTCTGCCAATATTTGTGTTTGCCACTTTATCGCTTTCTTTTGAGTTCTTTTGATCACGGAACTTTTGGGGAGGTTGCTACAGTAGTATCTGCTATATATGTGGTGGTTTTGAGTTGAAACCTGAAGCAAAAAGAGGATTGGTTATATGTTATGCTTGCACTAATGTTGCTAATAGAATTGTGTTTAGTTTTGTATGAAGGAAGTTTTCAAGTGTAGGGATTGGAGAATGATGAGATGAGTTGAAGAATGGACAAAAGCTCAAGATTGGGGATGCCCATGCATCACCCCAAGAAATATCCAAGAAGTACAAGCGTCAAAGCTTGGGGATGCCCCCGAGGCACCCCTTCTTCATCGGCAAAAATCAGGTCACCTTTCAAAACACTATATTTTTATTGCTTCATGCACTATGTATTTTTCTTGGAGCGTCAGTTGTTTTAGTTTTCTTAGTTGGTTTAGTTTGTTTGTTTGCTGCAATAAATGGTTGGACCCCAACAAATTTCTTTTGGAGAAGTTGTACTCGTTTTCATTTGCCAAGAACACTCAGTTTTTCACTCTTATCGTTCATCGAGTGTTCTTCTTTTTCTGCTACTGCTTTTGGTTTTCATTTTCGCCTTGATTTGCGTTCAGACCTTGTCATATCTTTTCATCAAGGTGTATTTTTGCCTCTGATCGTTATTGGTTTTCATCAAAAGAGGTGTTTATAAATTTTTTAAATGGTGTTGGAAAAGAGAAAAAGCTTTGTGCAAAATAGTGGTACAAGAAGGAGCTAGTGTAGACTGCGGCTTAGGCTTTTTCATGTCATGCTTGATGTCTTTTTGATAGTATGATTAGTGGTTTTGCTGTAGCATGACTTGTCTCAAATAACTGAGATTGCTTAATGAGCCTTTGAAAAAAATCATGCGTTGTTTTTATTGTATGTAAGCATTATTTTGGTTTTCTCCTTGATGCTTTATTTGGGTTGACTTGGCGCATGCTCACACATGTTAGACTCTTACAAAGTCGCCAATAGCCTTCATGATCATTTAGTTTTTGACTTTTGATGCCATCTTATGCTTTTTTTAATGTCGCTTTGTCGCTTTGCATGATTATGGCCATTATTGCTCTCTTAGTTGGTCGCTCCCAGTCTTTTGCTAGCCCTCGCCTTGTACTGAGTATGAGCTCTACTCGTGCATCCAACTCCTAAAAGCCAAAGTTTTCCAAAGTGTCCACCATACATACCTACTAGCAATTTGCTATTCCAAGTAAATTTGACTTGCTTTTATTTTCTCTTCAAATTAAACTCTTACCAGTGTTATGCGAAATTCGGTCAGTAAAGCTCTCACGAACCGGAAGGCACACTTTACTTTTTCCTGTTTTTAAAAATTTGACATTGTGGTCTCTTATGTTGAGTTGTTATGCTTGCAAGTTGTAAGTTGGATTCTAGCCCAGCCATGTTGTCATGGGGCAAGCTTTCAACATTGCATTTCTTATTTGAGTTGATATCGTGATCTTTTGTTTATGGATGCCCGCGGTGTGAAATGAATTGGGAATCTTGTGGGGATCATGGAGTTTGTATATGTGTTAGGGAAACGCCGGGCCGCCAATCTAAGCCATGCATAATTCATGGTGTAAATTTGCAGCATACCCATGGCATCGGAAGTAGAATTTGTGCAAACGGCCGTAGGCTGTTGAAATCGGATGTAAAATTTTGTGTAGATAATTTTTCATATATTATACATTTTTTTTCGAGTCCGTATGCAAAAGTTAGAGCCGTTTGAATTTGGAACAACCTTTTTTTGCAAAAAAATTCAAAATTCAAAATTTCAAATTTTCCATAAAAGTTAGTTGCATGAGGTACATGCATGTCAAAAGGATTTTGAAATTTGAAGTTTTTATCATTTTCGTTTATTTTTTTTAGACGTTTTTTCTACGCGGGGGGGGGGGGGGGGAGTAGGCATGAGAGAAAATTGGGAGAGACCCTTTAGTCCGGGTTGGTAACACTAACCGGGACTAAAGGGTGGAGCTTTAGTCCCGGTTGGAGATACCAACCGGGACTAAAGGTCACTAACCCTTTAGTCCCGGTTCGTATCTCCAACCGAGACTAAAGGTCCCATTTGAACCGGGACTAAAGATTTCTGGCCCACATAGCCTTTTGAACCGGGACTAATGTAAGCATTCGTCCCGGATCAAAACACAACCGGGACTAAAGCTCAAATTCATCCTAGATATTAGGCCTGTTTTCTACTAGTGCATGCACTGAACTACTGAATAAGAACCAAAACAAGGTCGGTTAGCTGTTTTGGGGCAGTAACCAAATGGTTTCTTTTGCTCGGTCAAACTTCTGGGCCAAAATATTCTTGTAGTTTTTCTAGAGAATATTAATTTTCAGATGATTATGTTAGCGTGTCACGTCCAGTTTTGTCTAGAGTTCCTTCATCGAGTGTCTCGCTTGGGAAATCGCCGTGTTCGCGTTGGGTTGCGCCGCACGCCACTATCCATGGCCAAGTGTCCAAGTTAGAAGTTAAAATGGACTCATCATTTGGTTATTTAGAAAGTTACACAATGCTCATTGATCTTTCTTTATTCTTACCATTGCTTTTTTAATACAGTAGGGATTCTTAGTTATCCATTATTTGTTTTGAGTGCTGAGAAAGTATCTCCTTTTGCAGGTTTGATGCAGATGTGATAGATTCATATTGTGGTTGTTAGATATTGTGGTTGTTAGTACTAAACGGTTGTTTGCAAAAATTATTGAAGGTGAGTCCATCTGGTAACTTGACTTCAAATGTGAGTCCATTTTATTACTTTAATTTATTCATTTTGGATGAGAATATGCTTGATGTCTATGGGATGATAAAAGGATATGGCAAACCAAAAAGTAAGACATATTAATGCTGATTAGAGTAACGGGAAGGACATTTTTTCGATGATGGTAACAGGAAGAACTAATTCTACACAGTTTAATCATGTTCTGAAATCTGAATCGGTTGCACTTCATCTGTGTTATCATTTGGTAAACGCCATTGTAAGCTCCTATTATACAGGAAGTTATATTCAAACTTGTTGAATTGACAGGTGCCTCCCAATGGAGTTAATAGTACTATCGCTCAGTATCGGGGAAACCACGATTGCCCGTTAAAATTTCTCTTCTAAAGGACGCTAGTCTACCCGGCTTCTCACGCAATCTGCGTCCGCCCCGTGCAGCTCGTCCGTTCGATCGGTGAAACAGTAATTTTCTCGACCCCGCTTTTCACCTGAGCCATCCGATCGGTCATTTATTTTGTCACCTGCATCTTCTCGGTTTGAGCCGATGACGAATGGGGCCAGGCACGAGTGGAGCCGACAGACAGAGACTCACCTCCTGCTTGTTTGTGTGCCCTTCCCTTTGCTCTGCGGCGAAAACCTAGATCGGGGAACAAAACCGTCGCCTCTCCCCAATCCCTGCCTTCCATTCCTCCCCAATCGGCCGACCTCCATGGCGGCGCCTCCCCCACCCGCACCCTCGCCGCCTCCTCCAATCCACCCCTGTCTCACTCTCTTGCTCGTGCCCAGCCGCCTCTCCCCGAGCCAATTCCCGCCTCCTCTCCTCCTCCCAATATTGATCGTTGGCCAAGACGACCGGATAAGGCACAGGCGGCACCGCGGCGGATCTGCCGGGGTTGAAAGCGATGCTTCTGGAGAGGAGAAAAGAGGAAGAGGAGGCGGCATGGGGAAGACCGGCGGCAGCGGCGACAGCCCATCGACAAGATCCTTCACAGGAAGGAAAGAGGAAGAGGATGTGGCGCTGAGAAGACCGGCGGTGGCGATGAGATGGTGGGCCAGAGTTGCGGGCTCGCCGATGGGTCCGCCATGTGCGCCTCCTCCTTCCGCATCACTGGTGTCCAACGTGCTGGTGGACGGCAGAGCGGTGCGTGACGGCGGCAGCAGCGGGTGACTCCTTTTCCCAAACACCGCACCTCCTCTTGTCTCTTCCTCCAGCACTCTGATCTTTATTTGCTAATTGATGTTTTTTCTAAACACGAGCCTGAGGAAGAAGAGAAGAAGTATCAAGGAAGGGATCTTGGGGCTCCAATGGTTCAAGCTAGCGGTGGCTGTGAGCAACAGGCAGTCCACAGATGCTCCTCTTTCTTTACCTCTTGACTCCTCTGATTTTATTCCTGTAATATATCTTTTATTTATATACACCAAAGAAGAGAAGAGATGGTGGGGAACGAGGGGATCCGGGGCGTCCCATCGTCGGGAGGCGAACCGCGGAGGCGCTGGAGCCGGGGAGTTGCTTCGAGCTCGCTGCCTTCGAGCTCTCCCGCGTCGTCCTCCTCGCCGCTTGCCACATGGTCTCCTCTCCTGCAGTCTTGGGGCGGCATGTGCTGGCCGTGCCCTGCCTCATTGCTCCACTTCCTCTGCTCAAGTTACTGTTTCCGCGGCCAGTTCTTTCTGAGTAGTGCGAGACCTCTCTGGCAGTGGATTGCCTGGTGGCTGGTGCCTTTGATTGAGGTGGACCCTGGATCTATCGGCCCTTTATTTTTTGTGTAATTTCTGATTTGTTTCCTCTTTTACAGTTTATCCATTCTTCCTCTTTCTAATCATTCTAGGTGACTGCAGCAGCAAGGGCAGTCAACGGTGTGGTTTGCAGCAGTAGTACTGCAAGTCTCAGCCTTCTGCCTACCATTCTTTGGATTCTACCACCTACAGAGTAGGTCTCATCACCTCACGCACACCATCTGCTTGAAGAAATGGCCAAATGATTTTATTGTAGCCCTGTAGGTCACTCTTATTTCTTCCTTTATCCTGCCTTTCAGTATTATTGCTTATGATGACAACATGCTACCCTCCAATAACAAAGATGAGCTGATGCTAATATGCCAAACGTTTTGTGTATTTAGGTGGCTGTGCATCGAATCTGTGTTCATGTATTTATCCATGGCGTTTTTGTTCATGTATGACATGCGTATTCAGCCAAGGTATTTGACATATCCCTTTATCTATTACTCTGTGTCATGTATATTGTGGTGGTTGATTGCCCCCGTCAACGCATAGACTGTGCATAGAGATAGTTAGAAATAAACACCTTTGAGCAGAATGTTGCATCCATCATCACAGTCATCTGCAGGTCTCATTGGTTCCTTTTCTTACTCATCCCGCACTACAGACTGGAAAGAAGGCTGCCAGTTCTTATATAAAATAGTTCATTTGACTAATTCGGTAGTCTGATTGCCTGAGTGGCTTGATGTACGATATGAATCCTCGATAAGTTTTTTCCTTTTAATATGTCTAGCAAATTGAATTTGCGAACATTTGCTTATTTAGTAGCGATTTCATCTTGCCTTCCCTGAACTTGTAATTTCTGAAGTCAATTGGAAATGGGAACCTTTATGATTTAAAAGCATCATGTCATACATACATCCGATTCTAATCATCTTTTTTCCTGTTAATGAACAAATTCTTTCTTATCCCCGGTGAGTAATGGCCATCACTGCTATCTAATGAGGCTGATTATGATCGAACATGGTGGTGTTCGACGTGTCCCAGTACAAATAATCACCCAATTCAGTATGGTTTCAGTATGGTTGTTATAATATTGCATAGATCTCTATGATCGAACTCCTTCACCCAATTCATTCTCTTATGAAGGCCTGCAAGATCCTATCTTGATTTCTCATCTCATTATGGAAACATTGGAGATGGAGGTTTGAAAACGTGCATAATACATACTTGTTTTGCTTTCAGACTTTCAGTCACTATGAAACATACATGGGCTTCTCTTTTTATCCTGTTAGTCAACAGATTGGATTGTTCTCTTTTTATGAAAGAAATATTTTTGTTGTTGTTGTGAGCCTCCTCGTGCATGTGAATGATCAAAGGGAAGGCATGAAAGTAAATGAATGGTTAGGTAATAAGCTCCTTGAAGAGATATTACAATCAGTGATCAAATTTTCTGTATACTATTTGTGGAGACTACACCGGGCTGCTTTAACATATATCACAACTTAGCAGATTGCAGAACCTGGTAGTGACATGATGTTAGCAGGAGGAAATGAGGGTTGCAATCTCTAAGGGGTTGTATTTACTGTTTTGAGGGTGGCAAGTGCTGAATTTGCAATGGTACTCTGTGTTGTATGCTTATAATTTCTGGTTGTTGTCGATTACTCGATGAGTGTACTGGAAAAATTATTGCAGCTTGGTGAGCACACGATTGTCACATTATGAAGGTACGTTATTAAAACACAGGCTTGGCTATCAATCAGTTTTAGGTACATTAATTACTCTGAAACAATATATATTTCACTAATTCACTTTTAGTTGTTCAAGTTCTGAACCATACAGTGAATAGCATTAGTAATCAATACATAGTAATTTTCTGGCACTTATACCATGCATATTGCCAGGTATTGGATGCATGGTAAATCTTATTTATCCCATTGCACTTCCGGGGATTGACAAACAAATATTATCATTTTGGCTCTGTGCTCTTCAACACCTGCTGAATGCCCATTAAAACTACAAAAATGCTATTTTGCTGGGAAGTAACCTAGAGAAGTCAGTGTGAAGCACAGTGTTTGTTATCCTGGCATTTGGAGGGTCTTCAACACCTGCTGAATGCCCATTAAAACTACAAAATTGCCATTCTGCCGGGAAGTAGCCTAGAGAATTCAGTGTGAAGCACAGTGTTTGTTATCCTGGCATTTGGACTTGTGGTTCTGGTTTATGTGCATAAACAATCGTATTGTTGTTTCTGAATATTCTTTAGTGGTTCAAAACTAGCAGGTAAGAAAGAGACAGAATTATTATGCTGGCATTTTCCCTAAGAAAACATCACATAATACTTAAACTCATTGTGAGTTCTTCCTGTGAGTAGATAGATTTATGGTTATCCATGTACATACTTATTATCTAGATTGCGAGGGAGTGAAAGAAAGAAGAGCGCTTATTTATTCATGAGCATGTTTCTGGTGTCACACAAATGATCATTTTGTCTTTTTATAGTGTCTACCATTATTTGTGCTGTTTTCAACCTCAGCTGGTATTCATGAGCAGTATAGCTTTGTCTTGCTAAGCTTTGTCTTGCTATTTTAACGTCATTGTCACTACAAGAGATATCCTTTTCTTTGTCACCACTGAACTAATATGGACGTATTTGTTGTTGTTACCAAGCACACATGCATGCCTATCCCTTAACATAGAGAAAGTAGCTGTCCTGAAGTTTAGAACTCCTGTAGCTAATGCCTTTTAGAATTAGAAACATGACTGAAGTTTATGTTTTTACAACTTTTCTGTTTGTGCCTATATGTTTTCTGCAAATAATCCATATGAACGGTCGTAAGAAGGTGAATTATGGCATAGTTTTGTTTTTTTGCATTTTAACAGTATCTATAATGTTTGTAGACTATGCTGGCTTGATGTCAACAAAACCTCATGATCCAGTTCCAGAATTCTACAGATTAAGATAAATATGATAGTTGTTTAGTCCTTTTAATGGCTCTAATTAAGGTAAATGTTTCATCTAGGATATAACATAACAGTTTGTACAGTAGTAGCTTATGCAGATAGTTGTCGTCTGTCAGTAATATAGGTTCTGCTGCCATCCTATTTGTAGTACCCATACGCTGCCAAACCTTCTATACGATGAACAAAGTAACAAATAGCAATTTATATTTTGGACTAGAGACGTACTAAGTCAACGAAAAGACAGTGAGTTATGTCCTCATTAAATCAAATATACTCTGGCGCATATGTGGACATGGATTGAGATATCCCTTTCTGAAATCATCAGTTTGTTTTGGTAATTGGCCCAGCTTTGTTCCAGGTGCAGTTGAGGGGGTGTTAAAAGGAGGCATCCTACTGTTCCTTCAGAGTGTTCCTTCAGAGTGTTCCTTCAGTGAGTTACTGTGTTGTTTTTCATCTGTAGCCTGTCACTTTTTCCCCTTCAGTAACTGATCCAGAGAGTGCAGAATTGCTGGCCTGTCGTCGAGATGTGGAATTAGCGTGAAGTTGGAGTGGTCAAGATGGCCCTGGAGCTGGACTGTTTGGGACCTGTGGCGAAGCAGGTAAGCAAGGAGGTGGATTGGTCTGTTCATGGACCTCTTGCGGAGGACATCAAGTCAAGGCTAAAGGGCTTTGGTAATTTTGCTGTCAACCACGAGTGTGACATTCAGGCAATGCAGTAGCGCATAGATTTGCTAAGGATTGCTACCATAATAAACTTTGTAAAAGCTGGGTTTTTGTTTCTCTTGGGTATGTAGTGAATGCTTCTGCATCTGATTGTTCCGGTGATTAATATAAATGCACTTTTGGATCTAAGAAAAATTTAAAGTTCTTACTTGATCTAGCTTCAATGTCATTGAGATTGTAACATTATTATACAGAGTAGGTTTATTCTATGTCGCATGCTATCTGAGACGGATTGTCGACCTTGGAAGCCTGTAATTTTCATGCTTTTCTTATATATACATCCATTTTTACTAACTAGGGGAAGCATGCAACATTGTGGGCTGTCTTAAATCTGTTGTGTTATTGCCTGACTTCTCCCCTTTTCAGAGTAAATAATAAAAATGTGCTTATTTAGTACCCCTACATATCAAAATTCTCCATATATTAGGTTTTGTTAGGAAAATCTGTTGACTAACTTTTGCACTTTAATGTGGCGTTTCTGACAAAATATAACGAGGAAGAAGTGTTGGGATTATGGTTTTAATATATTAGGTATTTTTGTCAGAATCCTCTATGGTCAGGCTCTTTGAAGACCCCAATAGGTGTGTGTCTGTATAATTTATTTACCTTATAAAATAGTAACTATGGGTTGCCACTGCATTTAAATTCTACTACCCTTTTTGAAATGTGAATCTAAATTAGCTTTCTAAAAAGCTTATATTTTAGAACAGAGATAATGCATGTTAATGCCTACCACTTCCTAAGAGCAATGAATTTTAATAATAAATATATATAAATAAAAATTATGGCTTAAATACTGTCTTGCTTTTACCGGTTGCGCCAGTGGCGCAACGGGTCATCTAGTACTAGTAATAGAGAAAGAAGTTAATGCCTTGCCAATCATTTGTCATTAGCTCTTGTTCTATCCACTTCTTTTTTCTGTAGCCGTTCTCATCTTCCTCTACAGTCTGGCATCTGTTGTGTTGCCATCAGAAATCTCATTGATGATTCATTTGGAAAAAAACACCTACAGGTACTTTTTTGGAGTAAACATGGCTCTGCTGATAACTTAATTATGTAGACATAATATCTCTTTTGTAGCTGTAGTAATTATTATCTATTACTGCTCACTTTCCATTCGCTTCATGGAAAAACAGTTTTAAAAGGGGAAAAAGTGAAACATAGTAAATATGTTAATGTGGTATGAAGAGTCATTTCCTCCCACGATTTAGAAATGTGCTTACCACTGAACTACGCGATGTATATTGCACTGCCTTACCGATTCTACTTGTGGAAATTGTCTATATATTATGAGCTTTGCATCATCATCTCATTGTTCTGCATTTTCAGTTAATTGATGTTATTTTATTGTTCCATGAAAGAACACATTTTTTTTGCGATAAGCTACTAAGTATACAGACTTGCAAATATGATAGGTAACACTTCAGTTATATGGAAAATAGTGGCCTACCACCGGTGGTAGCTACACACCATCATCCCATCATTGGATCATTTATAGAGAGCATAAATTCCACTACCGGGATCACAAAATCTCACTCACGAAATTAACCCCAAGAGAGCCTCGTACACAAGCCTACTACCTGAACCTTGCAACCCGTCCAACCCAAACCACCATGCGATGCAACATGTGCATCTAACCTGCTCAATGCACCTCAACCATTCGCATAAAGATACAACTCGGTGGTGTTATTAGCTTGCCTTCATCCCCTCGCATGCTAGCTCGTAGGATTTAATTTTTTTATCACCAACAAGAACACACACAAAATTACACATCCATTTAGATACATACCCATCTTGAGGGTTAGCACTAGCCATTTTCATGGGTCGCCGAGACACGATTTTTAGTTGTGGACGGCGATCTACCAAGTCGATGTGCGGTGTACTTTGGATGGCCGCAGTGGGACTGTCTCTCCTTCATCCGTCCTAGGAAGGAAAAGAAGCCGATGCCGCCGAAGAAGGAGAAGGAGGAGGTACCGTGGTGGTTGGCGGACTACCAGGTGCCAACCCCAAGGACCTGGAGGATGAGCCCCACCCTACGTGGGTCGGCAGCCACACAGGAGTACGCAGAGGTGTGGTCGGCATGGGACTCCGACGTAATCAACATCTACGACGAGAACGACAGCGATGAGCTCGACTACAACATCTTCGACCGGCTCAGGTAAATCTAGGGTTTAGTTTACTTTTTTAAATAAATTTCATTCAAATCTTAAAAAATTTCAATGAATATGAATGATATTTGCCGGTTTCACTTCTACTCACTATTTTAGCGGCGCTGGAGGCAGCCCCTCCTAATATGCTACCGGTGTCCCCAATAGCGCCCATCCAACGCTATTGTCGGCTGTCCTATTCTGGATGTTGCTGTTGATGCTTTTAGAGGTATATATCAACCACACTCCTTAAGGTTTCGAATAAGTTTTTTTCTTATCTTCTATATCTATATAGGAGTCCCCCACTACCTGATTTTCCTACCTTCTCATGAAGCCACGCCATCGTTTTTGTTTTGCCCACAATCTGCAAACGGTCGCTCATAGTTACTTTAGACATGTTTGTGATATCTTTTCCCATGGAGCGTTTCTGTTTTTCGTCCAAAAACAATCGAAGCATTTCTTTTCTAATAACTCCCCACTTACTCCTCCAGCATTGATTGCCCCTTCAACTGATTTCTCTCCTGCCCACTACTAATTTCGTAAAGAAACCGTAGAACTGAAGGAGTAATTGAGAGTTGCCAAGCACCGCCCTCTTCCTCTGCCCATAATCTCCTATTTTTTCCCATCACCGCTTCCCCACAATAATCATCTCCTGGGTAGATGCCTCCCGTTCAGCATCTTTCCATGGCCCCTTCCTTCAATCCCCTCCCCAGACATGCATCGCCATTCATGGTCATGGGGAAGCCACCATATCCCTGTCTGTAATTCATGTTGCACCGTCTTCCCGTCCTCAGGTGTCATTGATGGAGTAAATATTTCCCAATCCTTTGTGAGGATTGAGGATTTGAGAGGTTGACTAAGAAATATGATCCTCGTGATTTACTCTTCTTTTTCTCATTGTGAAAATTAAGAGTTACTAAGATGGATCCGACACTGCAGGTGCAAGGATAGCCGATGTATATACCATTGCAGGTCCTCTTGAATTTATCGTACCGTTTTCCCTATTTTCCTTATCAAATTTAGTCCTAATTCAGTAATGATGTGGCACCTACATCACCTTCAGAAGTATTCAGACGCATGCTGTTGCGTTCAGTTGGTTCAGTGGCTTCATCGAGAGCCATCAGACTGGAGGTACATTTCTGAAATAAGGTGTGTGCCATGTGTTTGATAAAATGGCTAGCTAAATGGACTTTCATCTTTTGAGGTTAGTTGTTTCATGTAATTAGGAAGTGGACACATTTTTCTTAATATCTATACATGTGTGATGTGTTAATTTGGTTATCTAACTATAATCTAATGGGTCATTTTGGTTGTCCAGTGCCTACAATAATTTCAGGTTTGGTTTTGAGGGAACCAAAACTGAGCAATCAACGACACTTGCCCTCTGTGGAACTATTTATGTTACTGAACTTTGATCAGTAATTTTCCGACACCATTCCTCACCCATCCTATCTCTGGTCTGATCTTTTGCTCTTTGATTTTCTTACAGTAAGTGACTGCTTGCCAATTCCTCAGTCAGTCTTGCCTTATTCTTTAATATTTTCTTCTTCGGAGTGCATAGGTAGTACGCGATTTACAGATCCATACTAAATTGTTTGCTCCTTAGATTCACTACCATTTTAAGGTATCAAAGTTGTTGACCGCATTAGGGTATCACTTTAGACATAAAAATATATTTTTTCTCTCTTAAGAAAAACCATAACAGTCCCACTACTACTATGTTTGCAGTTGTGAACAATCCAAGTAACTCTATGCTGCTTTAGATCATGCTTTTAATATTTTTTAATCTACACGTAATGTTCAGCGTTTTTAACTGGTTGATGTAGGTTATTCATGATCCAGTGCAAAGTTTTGTCAGGTTGGCTGCTTCTTTATGACTTTATCTCCATTTATTCATCTAGCTGAGTATCCCCAAGTGATCATCAAATGTTAATCTCTAATTAAGCTCCTTTTCATCTGTATTTGGCTAAAGATATGTAACTGGATGCCTTATACATTCCAAGCCTACATGTTGAATTACCCGTTGCATTGCAGATTCTCATTTAAAGGTATGGAAATCCAAACTCTTTTATCAAATTTTACAATAACTATGCTTTGTTCATTACCCATTCCTTAAACAATTCTGCTAGACAATTCTTCAACCATCCAGAAAATACTTTCATTTTTGTCTGGAGTGGAGCTTAAAGAATATTACGGTGTAGTGAAATATTGTACTAAGGGACCTTTCCTTAAGCTCGTCAATGTGCGATACTTCTGACAGTCAACTTGAAATATAAAGTTTATAGTTTATGTTATTTCTTTTTAATACTACAAAAAAATGAGTTAACTATTCCCTGTTGTTGTGGATCTGTGGTAATCATTGCTACTTCATTCCAGCAAAAAATTGAATGTTATATATGATTTCCTATTTAGGCTTACCCCGTTTGTGTCGGGTCCAATATATTCAAAGAGTATTGTTGATGAGGTTCTAAGTTAAACATAGGATTTCAATAAAAAATGAGATATATGTCTCCGCAGCAACGCGCGGGGTATCATCTACTATTATAAATGAAAGCACCCTGCTCCATGAAATTCAGTAAAGGGAAAACACGACGACCTCGATTGGAGAATGGAGGCTATGGCGAGGGATTTTTTTAACATGTATGACCTCATAACTTTCGCATAGGACATAGAACCTCCTGCTACTTAGGGGCTGTTTGGTTCAGTGGCTATCCACTGGATGGTAGTGGATATCCACTTTTTTGGTGGCTATCCATTGTTTGGTTTAGAGGGTGGAGGGGATAGGGATAACCACTTTTGTCTCAAAATGATGGTTGAGCATATCCCAACAAATCTGCTGGATGAGCTCAACCACTTTTGGCTGGCGTCGATAGCCTCACCCGAACCGTTTTATTCTTGAGTCGTTCGTTCACCAACCATTATCCATTCCCCTTCTCTCCTCGTTTCCCCTCTCCGACCACTGTGGCGGCGGCCCGTGGAGGGCTGAGCAGGGGCGGAGAGGCCCAAGCTATGCGGCGGGCGATAGGGAGGCGCGAGCTCGCGGCCGGCGGCCGGGAGGCATGAGCTTGCTGCCTGAGGCGGTAGGGAGGGGCGAGCTGTGCGGCCTGAGACGACGGGGAGGGGTGAGCAGCGCGGCGGGTGGCGGTCTGCGGGTAGGGGCGTGCAGCGCGGCGGCGGCCGGTGGCGAGGAGGGGCGAGAAGTGTAGCCCGTGGCCGGCACCGGGTCGGCGCAAGCTCGAGGTCGGCGCTGGGAGGGAGGCAGGAGGTGGGATGGCCTCCGAGACGTGGGTGGATGCAGGCGCGCCACTGGGCGGAGGCAGGCACGGGCGGGCGGGTGTAGCACAGCTTGGGATGGCGCCGGCTTACCGGAGGCGAGCGGGTCAAGCACGGGCCGACCGGGCTTCACTGGGGAAGCGAGCAGGCGGAGGAAGAAGATAAGAGAAAAGGGAATGGCTAACCACTTTTTTGTCATACATAGCCAAACAGAAAAATTGGCTATCCCTAACCAGCTGGTTGGGGATATCCTTATCCCCTAAATGCCATCCCCTGAACCAAACAGCCCCTAGGCTCTTGACTGGACAATGGCTATGTACATGCTATGCAGATGCCGAGTATAATAGCTTAAATCTTTTAAATAAAAAAGCATCCTTTATAAAAAAAAACCAGGAACCTATCTTAGGTTCATGCCTCGCTATAGCGACATTGAAAGTTTAATGAGGTCACCCATGGTTCGTGCTCCTCTGCTGCCGACGAGGAGGAGGGTGAGAAGCTGGAGGTCACCCATGCGCCGGCGTCGGCTCTGCAGGCCACCTCCGGCGCCACGCTGGCCATGGCCGTTCTGGCCGCCCGCAAGGCCGACCTGGCTGTAGGGGGTCATCTGGCTCGTCATCGTCATCACCAGAGGTCCGCGACCGTATCTCCTACCGCCGCCCCTGGCCCTGTTTCCGGTGTTCTTCGGGTTTCTACCAATGTTGGCTTGCCCCTTGCCGGCAATGGTACCGTGGAGGAGCGCATAGAGTCCGTGGAGGAGCATTGTGGTGGCCACGCTCGCCGGGCACCTGTTTCGGCGCGCAGCTTGGCCTTCAAGCGGTGGGCGAAGGGAAGATGCTATCGGTGCCTTGCTCGAGACCATGTTGTGCGTGAAGCCGTGAGCCCTTTAGGGGCCTGTTCGGGAACTGACTGCTCCACGCAAATCCATCGCTCCGCTCCGCTCTGAGGCTGGAGCGCTCTCCACGTCGAGACCAGCGTAAGATAACTGTTCGGGATCGCTCAGCTCTGCGAGACCTTGGGCTGCCAGCCCATTTCAGGCAAATGAAGCCTATTTTGTGCTATGAAGGCTGTCCGGGCTCAATAATGGGAGCGATTGAATTTTTTTCTTATTCTTATATATTTTCTGTACAGAGAACTAGACAGAGATCGGGAACGGACATCACGACCAGAATCCCCAGCGTTAGTGGAGTGCTCACCGTGAGTGTTTGGACGCGGGGGAGGGTCCCTCATTGCGGTGGCGTAGAACTTGGAAGCGACATCCAGGAAAAGCTGGCGGCGAGGCCGAAACTGGGCGGCGGTAGTTCACCTCCTGGCGGCGAGGCGGACAACAGCGGCCCATGAGATCCTGTCGGCGGGTGGAATCAGAATCGTGGCGTCGGCCTATTTTTCTGGCGGCGTCCGTTAGTCGATCAGCGACGCAGGTCGAACCATGGAGAACTTGTGTGTTCGATCGCCATTGATGATCTCTTTTTTTTTTAAACACGCCATTGATGATCTCTGAAGATAGGCGAGGAACGAGAGACTAGAGAACAGAACGTACCGCTTCGTTACAGCTTATCGGTGGCACTATCTGTAATTACCAGTCGCTCCGCATTTTACCGTTTCGTGGATCACCCAATGTGTCGCTCCGCGTTTTAGCGCAATAGGCCGGAGCGCTCCGCCCTCGCCGATCCGTAGAGCGCGTGCGTTCGGGGCTGCTCCGCTCCCTCTGATAGAGGAGCTCGGAGCTGGAGCGATACCGAACACACCCTAATCTGTTCGGGAACGCTCCAACTCCTGGCTCCGCAGCCGGAGCGAGCGGAGCTACACCGAACGGATCAGCTCCACAGATCTGGAATGGTGGAGCGGAGCGGCGCGCAATGCATTTTGGCGGAGCAGGCTTTCTGTCGCTCCTCGTTTTAGGAAAAACCGGATCGGCTTGAAATTACAAATTTTGCCACCGCTAAGTAACGAAACCGAACCGGTATGCTCTATTTGTCTCTGTCTCCTCTCTCTCTATCGAAAACAGGCTAAGAACCGAGCCAGACCATGAAAAAGGAACGACCCAGACCAACCACCAGCGCACGAACGCTCGACCCCTAGCTCATGCCGCCGGTTGATTCTGCTGCTCCGCCGGCCGAATCGCTCGCGTCTCCGTCGAATTGAGGGCTCTGTCGGCTCATCATGTTCTCTCCCTAGCCGATTCAAGAAACGCCCACCGCGAGGAGCTCACCGCCACGACCGCTCGCCGCCGCCTCCGGTTCAGTTTCGTCCGCTGCGAGGAGCTCGCCACCAAGACCTTGTGCTGCTGCCAGGAGGCAGGAGCTCCCACACGGACGCGTTTTACCTGGCCACTTTTTTTAGGGGGACCTCCACGATGGCCACTTGCTTGCTACCGCCAGAATGGGCTTCATCGACTCGAATGGGCTGGCAGCCCACGCTCCTACGGAGCTGAGTGAGCCGAACGCTCCTCTGCGAGTCGTCTCGATCAGGAGAGCGCTCATTGCCTAGAGCGGAGCGGAGCATCAAAAATCGCTGGAGCGGAGGGTTGCCAAACAGTCCCTAGGTGTCTTGGCTGCCTGCGTCCTGGCCACCGAGAGCGGGACTGCAAGCGGTGTCCGGCGACAGTCTTGCCGAACACTCCCTCATCAGGTCTCCGTAGCCCGCCTCTTGGGTCACCTCATCCTCGCACATGGGCTCAGGTTGCAGCGATGCCGCCCGTAGGAGGAGATTGCTCTATGATTCGCCGTGTTGAAGAGTGCCATAACACCACTGATGCTCGTTGTGTTGATGTCGTTGTCCGTGAGGGAATCAATAAGGGTGTCTTGGATGAGTTGTTGCAGGCAGCTTTCACAGCTCAGTTGGAGTTGTTTCGCTCGCAGATCCAGGAAATGGTGGCAGAGGCGATTCGTCCTTTGCGCGAGGCCTCAATTGACGTGGGGTTGGGTGGCTTCTTCGGTCCTTGCTCCCCTGTGCTTCGCACCTCGTCACCTTCTTCAATGGTGGCGTCGCTTGCGGCCTGTCGTGCGGCTTATGAGGATAAGGGAGACTTGTCTGTCGGAGTGCACTCCGAGAAGATGCATACTGTCGCTTCAACTGAGGATGGTGTTGAGGGCACCCTTTTGGGGCACCCTTTTGGAACACCAGTCCGAAGCTTGGGTCGAGCAGGCGAGTGCTTCATCATCGAAAGTGGTGGATGTCATGACCGACATGGGCATGGGTCCTTGTGAGGCGTGTGTTCCTGGGAGGGAAGTCATCACCGAGGTCGTTGCTCCAGTTTTGCAGATTATGCCTGAGCTACAGGAGCTATCTAGGGAATCATCAGTGGTGCCCCCGTTGGAGCTGGGCTCATTGGAGTCCTTAGTGGTGACCTCGACACCCTCACCACCGCCGCCAGGGCCATGTCAGTCGCTCTCCACCCTCTCATCTGAGGCAGGAGTGTTGGCACCAAACTCTGAGGCTCTCTTTGGAAAAGAGTTGTGCGACTTACTTGTCCGTTTGGAGACGGCTAGTCCTGGATATGGCATGGAGATTGCTTCCATCTTAGCCGGAAATGCTTCAGAGGATGTAATCAAGAAGGTGGAAAAGTCTCTCAGAAGCAAGAGAAAGAAGAGGGTCGTCACATGGAAATTTTCTGCTTCTGCTTGATTGATGGACCCGGTTCGGTTTGTCGGGTACATTCAGTGTGTTTTGTTTGTGGCGTGGTGCTCTGATTTTCGGTTGTGGTAGGTCGAGCCAGCTTGTTGGTTGTGTTGTTGTCGAGGTTGTTCGTTTGTGGTTTGTTGTATCGGTTTTCGCCCAGTTTTCCGTTAATTAACTGGGCAATTCCCTTCTTCTTAACTAATAGTTTGGGGCAGAGCTTTTGCCCCCGTTTAAAAAAAAAGATATTCATAGATATTCAGTCGACCGAAAGTGGGTAGCGATCCCTGGAACAAATGTTTAATTATGCATAAAAGTACCGTTCGTGATAGACATATATGCACGTCAAGAGAGTAGAAATAAGCCAATCAAAATCTGAAATATGTGATGATCGAGTCCAAACCATATGGAAATCTCCCCAGCAAAACATGAAACTAATTAAACGGATCGAGCTTCGGCGATCAAGCTTTACTCTTGCCAGCGGCCGCCATCGCGGCGTCTATCTCTGCTAGGTACTGCCGCTTCATGGCGTCGAGTTTGGGCCTCTCCAGCTTCTCGACCATCTTGTACACCTGCCTCTTCTTCCAATCCTTATCGCGCTCCAAGTTAAGATTGTGCATATGCGCGCCGCAGGCCAGGCCAAGGGAGGCGGACAGGAAATTCACCAGAGCCGCCATTGGTCGCCGCCGAGGTTTAGACCTAACTATCTGTATCGATCGATGGATTGAGAGAGAGAAAGAGGGGATCGACTCTCGCGACTTGGGTGCGTCGAGCCATATATCGTGTCCATATACGTTTGCAACCGTAAGTCCCTGACTTGCCGGGTACACAACGGACTCTGCTGCAGACGGCCGTCGCCATGTTGGTAGATCCGGACCGTCCGTCTACATGAAGTTCATCGCTTACTTGGTATTTTGTCACAGGATCTCTTAAAAACCATGGTTTATAAAATATACTTTCTATGTTCCATAATTTTACGGAGGAAGTACTAACTTTGCATGTTGTCAAAAAAAAAAACCTTTGCATTCAAATTTTCCCATAATTAGAACTAACTTTGCGTTGCAATCACGTTTACTAGCTAGAACCAAAACACAAAGAAATACCTTTAACAAAATCAAGGTAATTCACGCACGCACATAACTTGTTGGTTCAATCTGCTCCAAGAATAACCTCCATGGGAGGTGGTGTTTTGGCTTTCGGATAGATATTAATTATTGTAAAAAGGCACAATTTTGGAATGTTAAAAAAATCTAAAAATAATTTAGCATCAACATCCGCACATACTGTTTCCGTACACAACTTTTCGGAAAAAAGCCTTTTTACGTGGCTTATGTAAAAAAACAAAAACAAAGTCCCGTGAATAGTCATGTTGGAGAATCACAAAAAATGTTCTTTTTCTTTAGGAATTTTCTTTTGACATTTAGAAATTGTTTTTAAACAATGGGTTCATATGCACCCGGAAGTGAATTGGATTTCTCCCAGAATACACATGTTTCACATCAAGTGGCCACGACTTGGGGATGAGATATGTTATATGTTGCGGGTGGGAGGTGATAGTGGGTCTTGCTGCGGCCAACCCTCCCCTCTGCTCCTCACAGCGACCTACTTGTACTCGAGGCTTGGTTGGACCACAACTTGCCATGCTGGCACCCCACAGTGAAATTATCCTTTGCTCTATAATACACATAGAATGTGTATCATCTATTTAAAGAAGAAGCATAAAAGAAGCGGGACCAAACACCACAAATGTTTACAATATGACACATACAACTAATTCAAAGATTAGCCATCACACACTACACAACGTCAATGCACACGGTCCTGCCCAAACCGAACATTCAAAAGCCGCGTCATGACCAAGGCCAAACACCTCCGAAGAACATCAACGTCCTATAAACTCTCCTTGTCGGTGCCCATTTCCCCTTAGGTGCCTAAAGGAGTTGACGAGTGGGTGGTAGGACTTGGCCAGTCCCAAGAAAGGCGCCTTCTTGTGGGTAATGATCCTTACAAGAGTGGGCTTAGACCAATGTGACCCAATTTGACGATCCCTTTTTGATAGTTTCATGGGATGAATTTCTTTCTATGCCAAGTTGATGTACTAGTAGGGGCATTCTCAACAAATTTCAAATCGTGAATGTTGAGAAATGATTTAGTTTGGAAATACTCCCTTAGTTACCTCATTCATCATTGACATTTTTTTTTCAAGAATACACCCTCGAAGGCGTATAAATCATATAGAAGAAAGACCAAGACGGCCGATACAACGTCAAGCGATAGCCCGACACAACACCAAGAAGGCTACACTGATACAAACACAATGCCACACGACTTACAACACAAGCCACTACAACCAAACATCAGGAAGTCTCCTTGCATCATCTCCCGCCACCGCTAGGAGGCAATACACCGAGCTCCTAGACCACGTCATGATCGAAGGAGAAGACTTTAGGACCGACTTTACCTCTACGATGGCACAACCAACACACCGTCCACCCTTTAGCGCCTAAGAGTCGGCGAGCGAGCAACAGGATCATGCCACCTGAGAGGAGACGTCGACTGAGAAGCGCCGCCAATGATGTGCATTGCACCCCGAAAGCCCATGCTCACAGAAGACGCCAACCTGGACTTCGTCTTGCCACTTCAGGGACTCCACGAACAACCTAGACAACGCCTTCAAGGAGGGGGCGGCACCGTGGTGCCGCCGCTGTCCGGTCCGGCAAGCCGAATCTAGGTTTTTCCTAGGTACTCGAGGTGGGACAACACAGGCAGTGCCATGATGGCACCCCAAGGATTTTGCCCCGGCACATCCATCACCCGAAAATCCACCTAAAAGGGGCAGTCTTGAGCCAACCTTGGCTCAACTGTTTACAAGAGAAGAGCCGATGCCGGCGTAGGAGATGTGCTGACCGCCATTCCACCTCCACCAATAGGCGGACTGGGCGCTAGAGGTCCAGCCTGCCATCGCCACCTAGCGGGTCACCTGCCAGGAGACCGCCGTTACCAGGTGCGGCTGATACATCTCAAACGTATCTATAATTTTTTATGCTCCATGCTTATTTATACACCATTTGCTTTATGTTTTGTTACACTTCGTGGTATTTTTATGCATTTTCTAGAACTAACCTACTAACGAGATGCCACAGTGCCAGTTCCCTGTTTCTGCTATTTTTGTGTTTCAGAAAAACTACACAGGAAATATTCTCAGAATTGGACAAAACAAAAGCCAAAATTCCTATTTTTCCCGAAGCGTCATGGAGTCCAAAGCAAAGACGTAGGGGAGCCAGGAGGCGGCCACACCATGCCATGGCGCGGGCCACCCCCAGGCCGCGCCAGGGGCAGCTGTGGGCCCCTGGTCCACTTCCTGACGCCGCCCTTCCGCCTATATATTCCCCTCGACGGGAAAACCTAAAGGGACCGATCAATTTTCCTCGAAACATACTGCAAGCCGCCGCTGTCGTCGACGCGAGATCGAGAGGGTCCAGAGGCTCTTCTCGGCACCCTGCTGGAGAGGGGAATCACCGCCGGAGACCTTCTTCATCACCATGCCTGCCTCCGGAGTGATGTGTGAGTAGTCTACCTTGGACTACGGGTCCATAGCAGTAGCTAGATGGTTGTCATCTCCTCCATGTGCTTCATGTTTAGATCTTGTGAGCTGCCTATCATGATCAAGATTATCGTTGTGTAATTCTACATGTTGTGTTTGTTGGGATCCGATGAATATTGATACTATGTCAAGTTGATTTGCTGAATTATTATCTTTATGTTATCTCTATGTTGTTTATGATCTTGCATGCTCTCCGCTGCTAGTAGATATCTGGGCTGAGTAGATGCTAGTGACTCTAAGAGGGAGTATTTATGCTCGATAGTGGGTTCATGCCTCTAGTAATCTGGGGGAGTGACAGAAACCTCTAAGGTTGTAGATGTGCTGTTGCTACTAGGGAGAAAACAATAATCTTGTGTTTAAGGATATTTGTATTGTTTACATGACACACTTTGCTTAAGGCGATAATCTGTTGCTTGCAACTTAATACCCAACGGTTGCTCGGATGACATCCGTAAGGTGGATTATTAGTCATACATGCAGTTGGATTATGGTCTATGTATTATGTTGTAATGCCCAAGTGAATCTCATAGTGATCCTCATGACATTTGTATGCTTGCTTTATTCCATCAATTGCCCAACTGTAATTTGTTTACCCAACATGTTATTTACTTTATGGGGATACACCACTAGTGAACTGTGGACCCCGGTCCATTATTTTACACTGTTATTACCGTTTACCATTTACTCGCTTTATTTATATTCTTGCAAACTACTATCTTTTACCACTCGATACGCTTAATCCTTTGTTTACAGCAAACCAGTGAGATTGACAACCGCACTGTGAGTTGGGACAAAGTACTTGATTGTGTTGTGTGCAGGTTCCATGTTGCTGCTGGTGCAAAGCTACACCCTGGACAAGGCGCCATTGTCCGGAGCTGTCGTGAAGCTAGCGAGCATCAACCTTCGGAAGTTTGGTTCTTTCTCCTACTGGTTCGATAAACCTCGGTCTCATACTGAGGGAAGACTTGCTGTTGTGCTCATCATAACCTTCTCTTGGGGTTTCCAACTGGGCGGTCATTTATAAAACTCCTACATCAACACCGCACCATCAACAAGTTTTCTGGCGCCGTTGCCGGGGAGAAGGAGGTTTTCTGCAAAGGGAGTCTCTCGCTTCCAATCGTTTATTTGTTATTGTTTTGCTTTATTTTATTTTTGCTTGCATCTTTTTATTAAAAATACAAAAAAATTTAGTTCCTTTGATAGTTGGTATTCCGTTACTTTTACTTTTAGTTCATTATATTGTTTCCTAAGTATGCTCTAGAGGACCTTACAATAGGCAGTGGTTCTATAATTGGGAAAGGTAACATCGAGGAGTTCTTTAATCATGTTAGTATGCATAAAGATGTTGAGGATAGATCTTTAGCTAAGCTTGCTCCTAGTTATGAAGTTGCTGCTGCTTATTTAGTTCACATGTTGGAGGCTATGTTTGTTAACCTTAATCCTTTTATGCAACAAATGTTTCTTAAGCTTTATGATATCGAAGACTCCGAAAAGAAAGATTTTATTTTGGAGACTTTGCGTAGAGAATTTAGAGATGTTGCTATAGAAGCTAGGAAAGTTTTTGAGCGTTTTAATATGCTTGTCTCACATGTAGAGGTTGTTGGTACAAACAAGAAAGAAATCAAAGTACCAATACCTTGCAAACTCGTATGATTGCATGAAGCTTTGGAAAAGAATTTTGATTGGATTTGTCCTGAAAATCCTTTTGATGAAAGTAGTGAACCCAAGAGTGTTCATAAGGGATCTTCAAAAACTCATTTGGATACAATACAATGCCTTGTTGAAAAGACTTCTGCAATTGATCTTAATGCCTCATTTGAAAATACTTGATTTCCACTTTCTGCGCCTAGCTCAAAGGCGTTAAAGAAAAGCACTCTTGGGAGATAACCCAATGTTTTCTTTTCAGTACTTTTTATTTTATTTGAATCTTGGAAATTATTACTACTGTAATGACCTCTCCTTATCATTTTTATTTCGTTTTTGTGCCAAGAATAACCTCTAATTTGAGGAAGGTAAGATTTGGGGAAGTTGCTGTCGTGAAACAGATTTCTGCGCTGCACCGTAAAAATTCGTGAAAATTCTCAGGATATCTTCTTGTTCTGCGATTTCTTGTGCACATGCCCCAGGTTATTTCCAAACTTTTATTAGTTTTGCACTTTTCTATTTGAGCAACAGAAGTTCCTCGAAAAAATCGATCTTTGTCAGCTGTTCTGTTTTGACAGATTCTGCCACTATTTGTGTTTGCCTCTCGATCGCTTTCTTTTTGAGTTCTTTTGATCACGAAACTTTTGAGGAAGTTGCTACAGTAGCTTATGATTTAATGGATGGTATATTTGAGTTTGAAAATGAACCAAAATAGTATATTTATTATCATGCTTATACTAATGTTGCTAATAGAATTGTGTAAAGTTTTGTATGAAGGAAGTTTTCAAGTGTAGGGAATGGAGAGTGATGAGATGAGATGAAGTATGGACAAAATCAAGTTTTGGTATGCCCATGTCATCCCAAGAAATATCCAAGAGTTACAAGCGTCAAAGCTTGGGGATGCCCCGAGGCACCCCTTCTTCATCGGCAAAAATCAGGTCACCTTTCAAGACACTATATTTTTATTGCTTCATATTCTATGCATTTTTCTTGGAGCATCTTTACTTTCGCTTTCAGTTTTCTTTTGTTTTGTTTGCTGCAATAAATGGTTGGACCCCAACAAATTTCTTTTGGAGAAGACACACTCCGTTTTTCATTGCCAAGAACACTCTAGTTTTCACTCTTATCGTTCAACGAGTGTTCTCTTTTTCTAGAACCGCGTTTAGATTTCGTTTTTCGCCTTGATTTTTGTTCAGATCTTGTTATATCTTTGTATCAAGGTGTATTTAGACCACTGGTCAATGTTGGTTTTCATCAAAAGAGTTGTTTCAAAAAGGTTTGAATGGTGTTGGAAAAGAGAAAAAAGTTTCATGACTATAGTGGTACAAATGGGAGCTTGTTTAGACTGCGGCTTAGACTTTTGCATGTCATTCTTGATGTCATTTTGATAGTATGCTTAGTAGTTTTTGCTGTAGCATGACTTGTCTCAAATGACTGAGATTGCTTAATGAGCCTTTAAAAAAATCATGCATTGTTTTTATTATGTGGGAGCATATTATTGTGGTTTTCTCTTTTGATGCTTTATTTGGGTTGACATGGCGCATGATTACAACATGTTTGACTCTAACAAGTCGCCATTAGCCTCTATGATCATTTGGTTTTTGACTTGTGATACCACTTTATGCTTCAGTTAATGATGTTTTGTCGCTATGCATGGTTATGGCCGTTATTGCTCTCTTAGTTGGTCGCTCCCAGTCTTTTGCTAGCCTTCAATTTATAATGAGAGGGAATACTTCTCGTGCATCCAACTCCCAAAAACCAAGTTTATGCCAATGAGTCCACTATATATTCCTATGCATGGTATTTGCAAGCCATTCCAAGTAAAATTTCATGTGCTACCTTTCAAAAAAACCTTCAAAATACTTCTCATTTCGTGATACTATTTTCAGCTCATGGGGACGTAGTGGTCAGATTTGCTATCTTCCATATTGTTTTATTCCAAAAAAGAAAAAAAGAAAGAAAAAAAGAAAAGAAAAAAAGCACTCCTCCATGGTATGTGAAAGTTGGTGGGCACCCGATGGAATCGGTTAGCCATGGTTTGTGAAAGGAAAAGTGGGGAGGAGTACCAAGCTTTATAAAAGAGCACAAAAGTGCCAATCTCTCTCTCAAAAACTTCCTTAGTATGGAAGATAGTAAGAACCCCATTGCCAGTCGTTGACAAGAACAACCACCTCTCAAAACAAATTTTTATCTCTCTGTTTTACAAATGAAAAGCTCTAGCACATGTTTAATCACTGCTTCCCTCTGCGAAGAGCCTTTCTTTTACTTTTATGTTGAGTCTCAACCTTCTACCTTTATGAACCGTCTAAGAGAGCATAGTTGTCATTCTGAGTTTAATGTGCATAGTCCCAAAATTTATCATTGATTGATTCATGATTATGGTTTTGCTTGTTCTTAAATTATTTGTATCTTATCACCCTCTTAAACTTGAAGGTGTCCTATACATTTATGTTTTGCTATTCCATTAAGGACAAGCTGAAATCCACTTTGCTATGTTTTTCTATATGGTTGAAACACACACTTGATTTTCAATGCTTCATTACTCATGATCTTTTGTTTGTGTTACTTTTCATGTTATAACATGGTTGCTAAGTTTTATTGTCAAGATTATGTCTCTTATGCCCATGTTTTAAGTACTTTGATCTCAACACTCAATGCTTTATATCGTTGATCAAGATTGTGTTGGTGCATGTCACCTCAAAAATTATTGTTTTGTTATCACTTACCTACTCGAGGACGAGCAGGAGTTAAGCTTGGGGATGCTTGATACGTCTCAAACGTATCTATAAGTTTTGATGCTCCATGCTTGTTTATACACCATTTGCTTTGTGTTTTGTTACACTTCGTGACGTTTTTATGCATTTTCCAGAACTAACCTACTAACGAGATGCCACAGTGCCAGTTCCCGTATTCTGCTATTTTTGTGTTTCAGAAAAGCTACACAGGAAATATTCTCGGAATTGGACGAAACAAAAGCCAAAATTCCTATTTTTCCTGAAGCGTCACGGAGTCCAAAGCAGAGACGGAGGAGAGCCAGGAGGTGGCCGCACCATGCCATGGCGCGGGCCACCCCCAGGCCACGCCAGGGGCAGGTGTGGGCCCCTGGTCCACTTCCTGACGCCGCCCTTCCGCCTCTAGATTCCCCTCGACAGGAAAACCTAATGGGACAGATCATTTTTTCTCAAAACATACTGCAGCCACCGCCGTTGTCGACGCGAGATCGGGAGGGCCCAGAAGCTCTTCCTGGCACCCTGCCGGAGATGGGAATCACCGCCGGGGGCCTTCTTCATCACCATGCCTGCCTCTGGAGTGATGTGTGAGTAGTCTACCTTGGACTACGGGTCCATAGCAGTAGCTAGATGGTTGTCATCTCCTCTATGTGCTTCATGTTTAGATCTTGTGAGCTGCCTATCATGATTAAGATCATCGTTGTGTAATTCTACATATTGTGTTTGTTGGGATCCGATGAATATTGATACTATGTCAAGTTGATTTGCTGAATTATTATCTTTATATTATCTCTATGTTGTTTATGATCTTTCATGCTCTCCGTTGCTAGTAGATATCTTGGCCGGATAGATGCTAGTGACTCCAAGAGGGAGTATTTATGCTCGATAGTGGGTTCATGCCTCTAGTAATCTGGGGGAGTGACAAAAACCTCTAAGATTGTAGATGTGCTGTTGATACTAGGGAGAAAATAACAATCTTGTGTTCAAGGACATTTGTATTATTTACATTACACACTTTTCTTAAGGCGATAATCTGTTGCTTGCAACTTAATACCCAACGGTTGCTCGGATGACATCCGGAGGGTGGATTATTAGTCATAGATGCAGTTGGATTGTGGTCTATATATTATGTTGTAATGCCATAGTGAATCTCATAGTGATCCTCATGACATTTGTATGCTTGCTTTATTCTATCAATTGCCCAACTGTAATTTATTTACATAGCATATTATTTACTTTATGGAGAGACACCACTAGTGAACTGTGGACCCCGGTCCATTCTTTTACACTGTTATTACCGTTTAGTATTTACTCGCTTTATTTACATTCTTGCAAACTACTATCTTTTACCACTCGATACGCTTAATCTTTTATTTACAGCAAACCGGTGAGATTGACAACCTCACTGTGAGTTGGGACAAAGTACTTGGTTGTGTTGTGTGCATGTTCCACGTTGCTGCTGGTGCAAAGCTACAACCTAGACTAGGCGCCATTGTCCGGAGCTGTCGCGAAGCTAGCGAGCATCAACCTTCGGAAGTTTGGTTCTTTCTCCTACTGGTTCGATAAACCTCGGTCTCATACTGAGGGAAGACTTGCTGCTGTGCTCATCATAACCTTCTCTTGGGGTTTCCAACTGGGCGGTCATCTATAAAACTCCTACATCAACACCGCAACATCAGCGGCCACGCCATAGACGCAGCCGCACAGACCCGCCCCAGCCACAAGGGCCCAGGAATGCGCCCGGAGAAGCCGTCCATAGTAGCCGAGGTAGCACCCGCGAGAGGAGACCGAGCCCACCTACGCCATCATCAGTTGCCAGCCGCAAGGATCCCGCCACTCTGCGCTGCCGGTTCTATACCTGGCCATGCACGTCGCCGTCTGCAGGGGAGCCGTCGCCCGGAGGGGGAGTGCTGGGGAGCCTGTCGGCGGCAAGATTTAGGGCTTCCCTGTATTGCCAACTATTTTGGATCTACTAAGGGAGAAGGACCAAAATTGAATCCTACGTTGTGATCAACCGATTTCACAATTGTCTAATTTTTTTTTGTATAAATTGCATCCGTACAACATGCTACGAATCATTCTCCTTTCCCCATCCATTACGAACATGTCAAAATCGATGAGCCGTTGAGACACAGATGCACCATAGTAATCGTGATGATAGATTTGCTGTCGACATGCCGATGGTACCGACGAATCGTGAGGCATGGTACACTTGGGATCACCAAGGGCTGACGACCTAGGTTTAGCCCGCAGCGCTGCACCGTACCATAGCCTCACATAGATCAAACGGAGAAATTAAAGCACCGGAATTGGTTCGTGCATTGTGAGCCCAGGTGCATCGTCGTCGCCGATCGATCGTATATAGAATATATCAATCGAACAAGAACTACTCCTCAATTTACTCGCGGTGATCCTCGAACGTAAATAAATGTCTGTGCAAACAATACTTTTGGTACATACTTACAAAAAACAATGAGATCTGAGATTAGATGCAATCATCAACATTGATTGCAGTAGTTTTTTCAGAAGAAATAGAAACACAAGATATATAGATGCATATCTTAAATCACAACTGTAGGCGATCAAGGACGCACGCGCGCCTAGCTCACTTGCCGCCGGCCGGAGCTCTGGCGCCTCCACCGTTCCATTGCCTCGGCTTGGATCTCCTTCTTCAGGGCCTCCATCTGCTCTCTCCTTGCCTCCTGGATGTAATCTAGCCGCTCCTGCGCCGCTATCTTCTCCGACATCTCGGTGCCCTTCTTGACGAGCTCCCTAAACCGCCGTGCCATTCTGCTGATCTCCGGGCCGTACAACACCGCCCCGCTGCCGACGCTGATGGCGAACCACAATCCCGACATTGCTGTCCCCGCCGCCGATCAATCGATCGCAGCTACCTTTGTCTCGATCTCGGCACAGCCGCCGCCGTGCGCACGCGCAGGTCCCGATATAAATAGAGTGTATACTTCTGCGCGTGCGTATCTCTAATTCTGTATCTGTTTGTCCCTAGCTTGCTGCTCAAGTCAAGCACGTATCGTGTCGTGCATAGGAAGAGCACATGTACAATACGTCGTATACATGTATGCACTTTTACAATCACACGTTGTACACCTAGATCACCCATATACGGGGAGCCCCTATACCCCGCTTAAAGCAGCGCGCGGTGGACATGCCGCACACCACGCGCGGCCTGCGGAGGCCAGTGGGCCGCGGCCCAGGTACTCTTTCTTTCTCTTTCTTCTTTTTTTTCTGTTTTTTTTATGTTTCGGTTTTGCTTTTTCAAAATTTGAAAAAATCAAAATTCGGAAAAAATCAAAATTAAAATAAAATTAGAAATCTGAACAAATTTTGAAATTCATTTTTTAAATCTGAATAAATTTTGAAATTTGAACAAATATTGAAATCTAAACAAATATTGAAATCTGAACAAATTTTGAAATTCGATTTTTTAAATCTAAATAAATTTTGAATTTTGAACAAAATTTCAAATCTTACCAAATTTTCAAATCTGATTTTTAAAAAAATCTAAACAAGATTTAAAATCTAAACAAATTTTGAAATCTGATTTTTTTTAAAAAAAATAGCGAAAAAAGAAAAAATTCGAATTGGAACAATTTTTGAATTTGAACAAATTTCGAATTTGAACAAAATATTGAATTAGAACAATTTTTGAATCAGCACAAAAATTCGTATTAGCAAAAAAAAATTGGATAAGACCAAATTAGTTTCTGGGCCGGCCCGTTGCGCTGGCGCTGTTGGCGTGATTGAAGAAGCGAAACGAAAAAAAAGCAGCAACACGCAATTGCTTTAAAAAACGCACTATGGACCTAGTCCATGGCACTAATATTAAAGCAAGCGCGTTATATCTGGGTGTGCGGCCCGAGCGCGAAGCCCCGCATTGAGCGGGGTATAGGAATTCCCCATATACGGGACAACCTCCACCGTGCGCACGAGCATAGGCCCCTGGCTCCCCCGGCCCTAAGGGGAACTTCTTTTGGGCTTATGGAGCAGCTTTTAGGTTCCAAACAGCTAAAAGAAGTCGGCCTAAGTCCAATGAAAATATCTGCTGCACCGACCCCAAGAAATCAAATGTTTTCTTTTAGTTCATAACTTGTGTAGTATTTACAGCTTGTCATTTAGATGCACCTACCCCACCCTAAGATTATTCCTCGCCGGAGTTCGACCCACCGAGGCCAGCCGCGTTGGCCGTACCTCCGGCTTGGCCTCAACTCTGAGGTGGATGGTGGGTTCTATCGATCCTCTCTTTCCTGTCGAACCAATAGAAGAGAATGAAAGGCTAGGTAGAGCCCACGAGCATGAATCTTGGAACAATAATCGAACGGTACTAAAGTTGACTGAGCCCTAATCTAATTTTCAGTTAGATGAGATTTATTTTTAGAGAACCCGCAACGGACGTGCGCGTCTTTGTATTAAGCTTGCAGAGAACGCCATCGAATGGCTACAACACCACATCAGCCTTTCGGCCAACAACACACTCCTACAACACCGACGACAAGCACACCAAGCCCAACCTCTAACCAAAAAAGGTAAAAAGGCGGGCACGAAGCCCGCAGACCGTGGCGCAACCAACACTACACACACAAGCACAACTAGAGCTCCTAAGTCGCCCAGACCAACGAACCACGGCTCATGCGCCTAAGAGAGGCGGCGCGAAGCGAGCGATGGCAGGGTCTAGCCAAAAAAGGAAGAAGTCGACTGAGAGTGCAGAAAGGTGCACATTGCACCCCCAGAGCCACACACCGGCGAGGCCACCATCTCCAAGAGCCACAGAGTCCTCGCAGCCAACACAGCGCCTTCAAGAAGGGGACGACGCCGAAGCGCCGCCGCTGGTCGGTCCGACGAATCAGACCTAGGGTTTCCCCTGGCATGGAGGGGAGTAGCGGCTCGACCCAAGAACACGCCTCCAAGGAGGAAGTGGCACCCGCAGGTGTCACCGTGATCCGCATCGACAATGCCAAGCAAGGCTTTCACCCGGGCAAGAAACCGCACCCCGGCGAAAGGAGACAAACAGTAGCCGAACCACCGCAAAAGGCAGCTTGTCGACGAGGAGAAGCATGTAAACCACCGCCACAGAAGTACCACCGCATGCCAAGAAAGGACCGAGATGGTCACGCCAAAGCGGGGCAGGTACACCGCGGCTCCGGAGAAGATCTCCGGCACCACCGACCCTGAGGAAGAGGAACGAGCTAAGGTAGCCGCCCGCGCACCTGGGCGCCGCCCAAAGGGGCCAGACCACCAGAGGCCGCGACGCACCATGGCGCCAGGACGAGGCCGTGTCTGGAGGCGTGCTGATAGCCGCGCCAGGAGTCGCCAGCCAGGACGAGCGCCATGGAGCGAGGACGAGCGCTGGCGCCATGACCGCGGCCCACATGACCCAGATTGGGCCCAGTCGGGCCTAGATCGGGCCTGCGCCGCCGCGAGAGCTCCGCGCGCCACCTGTGCCGAGGCCCGTCGCCAGCGCCACCGCCTCGCCATCTTCACTGCAGGGTTACCTCCGGCCGCCGGCGCGACGGCCCATCTCCGAGATCGCCGCGGGGGAGCCGAGAGGCCCTAAGTCCCGCCACCCCCTTCACCGGCGTCGACCGGCTTCGCCGGCGGCGGCCTCAGGGGGCGACGAGGAGCGGGGTGGGGGCGGGGAAGGGGGCTGGTGATGGCGGCGATTAGGGTTTCGCCCCTACGTCGCCCGGAGACAGCGACGCAGGAGCGCGGGGTGAGGGGGAGATGAGATTTAGCAAAACCGTTATAACATATATAGCTAATCTTAATGTTATTCGTAAACTCACTGACTATCATCAGTATAACTGCTGCAGAATTGCGTATCTTTATAAACTGCACTTTAACTAAATCTGAAATTACTTATGTGTATAAACCTGAGAGCATATCTGAACGGTTTGAAATGTTGTACGATAAGCATGCATGCTCTTGTAAAACTCAGCTTCAGATTTCATTTAGGAGGAGAGTAAGCAAAACAAGAGGACTCAGCACTTCAATCCGGCCAGCAATCAGGCACATATGCATGCACATCAGGAGAAGCAGGCTCGTCTCATCATGGGATGCTTCCAGTCGTCGCTGGTGTCAGAGCTCGGTTTGACGGCATGGCATCGAGGTCGAACCGCATCACCAGCGAGGTTGAGGCAGGACGAAAAGACTCGTCCTTACCCTCAAGGCGTGTCAGAATGCCGGCGGCGGTGGAGGGTAAGGAGGGTTGCCATAGCGGCGGCTGTTTTTTTTCGATAAAGAGCGCTTTATTACTTAAAGTTTAAGTATTACACCCGGCCTCTGTATAACTAAGATGCACACAGCCCAAACCAAAGTCAATATCTGATAAAAGCGAAATTACATATCATGATGAGCAATTGCAATCTCGCCTACTCCGAGGGACCGATACGAAGACTATGCGGCGGCTGTATCAGAGTATCTAAGCTCGGGATTGATTCTATGCAGCACGACAATTGATCGCTCCCATAAATAAAAGGAAAATGTTTACTATCGGGCGACCGATCGCGCATATCGTTCGGACGTCAACGTGCCGTTCGATGCGCTCAGAACGCGCGGCTGTGATTTCGTTTTCCGCCCGCGTACCCAGCTCAGGTCGCTGTCAGCCTGCTTTTTCCTCTGCGCTGAGCCGCTGACCGGTCCCAACGTGGACTCCACCATGCAGTTCCCACAGCCTTTTTTGAACGCCGGCCCATCGCCATCAACTCCACACGAGTGGACAGACTATAAAAAGAATAGATAAACAACAACACTGCTTTTTGTACATGTATGCTGCACTCTTTTTGAGAGGTGGCGTGTGAGACCTATGTAGCTATACGCTGCTATGTAGTATGCATCAACTTTTGAGGTCTGGAGGTGGCGTGTGATGCCTATATGCCCAACACAAGTCTCTCTGTAAACCACTTTTTCCAGTGTGGTAAAACACATTACATATTTGTTGTAATTATTTGTGATTTTTATCAAAATAATTGGTGAATTTTGTTGCGAATGAATCTGATGAAAAAAATATGTTGCTTAACCACTATTTCATTGTTGTAAAACACATTATGTTTTTTCTTGTAATCATTTGTGGTTTTTATTTAAATAATTGGTGATTTTTGTTGAGAATGAATCAGCTGCAAAAATATCGTTGCTTAACCACTTTTTCATTGTTGTAAAACATATGAATTTTTGTTGCTTAACTATACTGCAAATACATGACTGATTTGTTGTAATAATTTCATTTTTTTGTTAAAATAGCTTGTAATTTTTATTATCAATAAATATGTGGGAAATTAATTGTTTGCTTGACCACTATTTGTAACTTTACTTTTTGTTGAAAATGTTACAACATTCTGTAAATTTACTTTTTGAAAATGTTACAACATTTTGTAAATTTACTTTTTGAAAATGTTACGACATTCTTTTTGTTGCAACAGTATATTTTTTCCATACGCGAGGCTAGCTTTTTTGTTGTAATACTATCAGCAAATAAGATGATGGAGAAACCAACAATTCAGCAGCAGTAGTACTACCATCGTTGATTTACTATCTATTGTAGGGTCCACCCATGTGACAATCAATGAGCATACAGCCTGTCTTCAACCTGAGCAAAGCGACATGACCTGACACAGACGTGGGGCAGCAACGGAAAGCAACGTGTGAAAAGCAATTTGTTTCTAACCGTACAATCGTGATCTGATGACAGTCCTGGTACGAACGATCCGAGGGCGCGGATCAGGCGACCAACGGCTAGCACGACCCTAAATAAAGACTTAAAAAAAAGGAAAGAAGAGAATAACTGTCAGGATAATTTGTTAAGATCGCTCTTTTTGTTTCAAACCGGGATAATTTGTTAAGATCGCTCTTAAAAAAAAGGAAAGAAGAGAACAACGGTCAGCATATTTTGTGTTTTGAATTAATTAATCGAGACGTGCGTTGCACGTGCATACTAACTATACGAGAAACCCATGAAAAATAATTTACTCCCTCCGTTTCAAAATATAAGATGTTTTAGGTTTGTAAAGCAAATGTATCCAGACACGTTTTAGTGTGTATATTCGAGTGAACCTACACACTAAAAGATGTCTAAATACATTTACTTCATAAAGCTAAAACATCTTATATTTTGAAACGGAGGGAGTATTCCAAAATTCTGATATACGTATATATCAACTTAAATCACTCCCACTAGAAACAGATCTGTTTATCTCAGCGACACATTGTCGAAACAAACAATAGAAAGCTTTTGTTATCTGACAGATCTTGCCAACGGACGGACGACTTGAGGGACGCATCTCCACTAGGAGGATGAGGCCGCCTTCTTGACGGCGTCGACCACTTGGGCGAGCTCAGCGGCGTCGCGGCTGCTTTCTCGGCTCCGAATCTTCTCCAGCTCACTTCTGACCCTGTCCTCCTCCTCGATCTCCTCCAGAGCGTCGCCCAGCATCGCTCGTTTGAGAACCGAGGCAGCAAGGGCGCCGATCGGAATTGCAAACCCGAAGTACTCGGCCGCCCTCTTGATCTTCATCATCATATCGACAGCCCGATCGATCAACTGCGTCGGCGCGGGCGTTGGTTCTCGCACGCGATCGAAGATCAGATCGAGTTCACTCTTTTTTTTTCTGGAACGAGAGACGCTGGCGTAGATCGATCGGTGCAGCGGTGCGCGTGGAAGTTTTATGTGGGCGCCGGTCGATCGACTGCGGGATGCGTGTGTGTTGCAAACACCTATTAACGCTTGCGTCGCAAGTAATCGAGAATCCTCCTGGACCGGTGTAGACTTCCTTCCGTATTCTTTTCTGGTGGGAGCAAATTCTCCCTTCCATTGTTCAAACAAATTTCTGTAGATGGAAACAATTTTCTACTACTCATTTGAAGCCATCAGTCTAGTTGATGAAACTAACGTCGGCATGCTTCTGAAACAAAATATCATGTTGTGTAAAACAAGATTTTCATTAACTAGGTTAATTCAACATGGAAACATAATTTGGCTTAGTTAACACGTTGTTATATTAAATGTCAACCTTCTACTATTTAGATTGCTACTTGTTGGAATTCCAAACTTAGAGTGATGCATCAATGGTGTTTTCCCCCATAAGGGCGATTCTAGAGTATATATCGAACTCTTGGGAGAAAAAATCATGGTTCTTCTTCTTGTCCTCTTCCAGCAACCTACAACAACAAACAACCAGTTTTGTATCCACAAGTTCATTGAAGTATTTGTCGAGCACTAAAGGTTTGTAAGAAAATAAAACTTAAGTTAATAAGTAAAAGAACAAGCATACATATATTTTTAGCTATTTTTGAATTTAATAATGATTGAAAAGAAAACAACAAACAAACTAGTGTAGAAGATTTTTCTTATAGCTAAAAGTGGACCTGGAATTATGGTTTCACTGGATCTTTCTCATAAACATTGTGGTGGTGATAAGAACAAACAACAATTTAAGAGCATACAAACATGTACAAAGTCATTGATAAGCATAGGCACATGCATCACGTTCAAGCATAGATTTGATGGAACAAAACACTCTAATACTTCTACAGCAAAGAAAAACTTGTTAAGGCTATATTTAAGAACTAACAGAGTATTGCCTTAATATCTATAACATTATGTTGAACACAGTTGTGCTACCTTTGAGCAACAAGACCACTCTTTCTCTCCCTGGACAATATAAAGCACACGCATTCATTTATTCCTCGTGAGGCAATTGACAAGAAGGTAAAAACCAAAAAAACAACTAAAATTTCTATCACTTTCCTATGCAAACGACTAGATTACTCCGCTTGATGAACAAATCCCCCCAACAAAGCCAGGAAGTTGGCCAGTGTGGTGGGCCCTCTTTTGTCCCTTGTGGTCCCCACTACTACAAACTCTTGACGGAACCATCTTGACCTAAACCGACTATATATACCCCCCCCCTCTGGCGATTTTGCGACTAGGTGATGGCGCGGTGTTGAATAGTGCTAGAAGACTTGATTGCGTTTGTTGATGAAGTAAAATGACCGGCCAGTTGGAAACCCCAAGAGATGGTTTGATGAATATAGCAGCAAGTTTTCCCTCAGTTATGAAACCAAGGTTATCAATCCAGTAGGAAAAAGCCAATACTCTAGAAGGTGATGCTTGCTAGCTTCGCGACAGCTCCGGACAATTTATAGGGCGCCTCGTCCAGTGCTTTGCTTTGCCAGCTGTAACGCGGAACCTGCACACAACACAACCAAATACTTTGTTCCCAACTTACGATGAGGTTGTCAATCTCACCGGTTTGCTGTAAACAAAGGAATGAGCGTATCAAGTGGAAAGCAATAGTAGTATGCGAGTAAAGTAAACAGTGCAAGTAAAGTAAATAGGTGATAGTAATATAAAGGAAATAAGACCGGGGTCCACAGTTCACTAGTGGTGTCTCTCCATAAGATAAAATAACAAATGCTGGGTAAACAAATTACAGTTGGATAATTGATAGAATAAAGACAACGTGCATATGTCGAGAGGATCACTATGAGATTTACTCTGGGCATTACAATAAGATACATAGACCGCCATCCAACTGCATCTATGACTAATAATCCACTTGTGGCGAATCAATCCGAGAACTCCACAAGTATTAAGTTGGGAACAACACATAACTGCATTAAGCAAAGTGTGTAATGTAAACAAAGCATATTCCCTTGGACATATGAATATTGTTTTCTCCCTAGTGGCAACATCACATCTACAACCTTAGAGGTTTCTGTCACTCCCCCAGATTAAATAGAGGCATAAACCCAACTATCAAGCATAAATACCCCCTCTTGGAGTCACTAGTATCTACTCGGCCAAGATAGCTACTAACAACGGAGAGCATGCAAGATCATAAACAACATAGAGATAACATAAGATAATATTCAGCACATCAACTCAATCATAACACCAATATTCATCGGATCCCAACAAACACAACATGTAGAATTACATAACAGTGATCTCGATCATGTAAGGCAGCTCACGAGATCTAAACATGAAGCACATGGTGGAGAAGACAACCAACTAGCTACTGCTATGGGCCCATAGTCCAAGGTAGACTACTCACTCATCGCGCCGGAGGCAAGCATGGCAATGAAGAAGACCTCCGGTGGCGATTCCCCTCTCCGGCAGGGTGCCGGGAAGAGCTTCTGGACCCTCCCGATCTCGGGTCGACGACGGCGGTGGATCGCGATGTGTTTCTAGAAAAGTGATTGAGTACTTACACTACAAGAAATGTGCTCACTAATGACCATTGTATTTTGACCGTTGATACTTTGGTCATAAATCTACGACCATTTCATATCAAATGGTCGCAGGCCATTTGGAAAGGACCAAGCCATCAATGGTTGTGACCAATTTGGTTATAAAGGTCATAATTTCATAACAGCAATTGGTCATAACTTGAATAATCTGATATTGAACATCACTTTTAGCCAATTACGACCAATCTAAATGGTCATAGCCTCTATGACCAAAATTAATTTTCTGACTTGGCAGCCACATCACCAACTTTGTCTATGTGTCATTCTTTTCCTGTCATTGATGCTTACGTGGCATATTCTGACATGCGGGTCCCACGTATATGACATGTGTAGTGTACTGACATGCGGGTCCAACCCACCCACCTTACATGTGGGTCCCGCAGCGCCCAATCTGACATATGGGTCCCACCTTGACCCACACACCTTCCTAACATGTGGGTCGAGCGGATCCCACCCACCCACCTTACATGTGGGTCCGCAGGCCGCCCATCTGACATGTGGGTTCTCTCTTGGCCCGCACACCTTCCTGACATGTGGGTCCAGTTACTGGACACAAATATGCAAAAATTTGCGCTAGCGGGGGCTCGAACCCACGACCACGCGCTGCACCGAATGGTGCTGAACCGCTGAGGAAGGCAAGTGTTGTTGGTGAAGTAGCAGAGTTAGTCTACATAAAGTGAATTCGTGGACCTTATCCCCTCCGATCGACCGCTGAGGAAGGTAGCTTACACGTGGGTCCGCATCTCGCACCGCACAAAAATCTCAAAATTCCCTTCTCGTGCTGACGGCGACGGCGGAGGCGGTGGCAACCGGCGGTGCAGGGGGCTGGGGCGGTGGCACCCGGCGGTGGAGAAGGCGGGAGCGGAGGAGGTTGGTACCGGCGGTGGAGGGGGCTACGTCTGCCGGCCATCACGCGTGGCGACCGGTAGGGGTAGAGGCGGCCGGCAACAGCAGCGGCGCCGGCCGGGCATCATATACCCGCGGCGGCCGGCTGGAGCGGAGAGCGGGCGGCGGCAGGAGGTCCGCGCCTGGTAGCTGGAGAACCGGCAGCAGAAGGGCCGCAGTCATCGCATTTGGACACGGTATGTTCTCGGTTGTTGATTTGGATCTAGCTATTTTGGATTCAAATTCATGTCAGAGAAACAGATCTTTAGACTTTGGTTTGATTTGGATTTCGCTTAGCTACTTTGGATAGAACGTACTTGCTAAACCTGCTGTTCTTAGTATAGTCTGAATTGTGAAAAATGTGTGCTTTGTGTATTCTGACGGAAGGACAGTGTCATTGCTCAGTGTGCATTCTTTGCTGCTCACTGTGCAACACAAGGAGATTGACATTTGCTCACTAGGCATCATGGAAAATGATGTGCATCATTAATTCATATCACATGCTCTTAGAATATATCACTATTGTGCAATACTAACCTTACTAAACTTGTTGTTCTTAGTATATTTTTAATGTTGTGCATCATTTCAATGCTCACTGTGGCCATATACGGCTAGCTTTGGTAATTTTATTCGGTACTAATTTGCAGCATTTTGTTGGTCTTTGGCAGATGGACAGAAGCTAGATCAGAAGAGGAGTTGTAAAGCTTTCCTCGGAGCATTTGAAGGGAGTGGAAGAATTCATGCAGCATGTTCGTGCAAGATTTGGCGGGGATGCTCGCATTCCTTGCCCATGCCGCAACTGTCTCAACACTAGACAACTAGCTCAAGGAACAGTGGAAGATCATCTGCTTCTTAATGGGATGGCCAGCACATATGATAGGTGGATCCATCATGGAGAGCCTTTGGAAGCTGGAAATGATGCACAAACACACCATGATGATGGCATTGATTTTGTAGAAAGTGTTCTGCAAGAGAATGCTGGTTTAGAGGAAGAGGATGGTTACGAAGATGATCGAATTCCCGACCTATTGAAGGATATGTATGAGTCTGAAGACCGTGTTGATGGACAGATGTCGATGTTTGCCGAGGTGCTAGAGGAGGTGAGACACGCAGCTCATGAAGGTGGCAAATTTTCAAGGTTCACATTCACCGTGAAGTTGCTACATGTCAAGTCTTACTACTGGATCAACAATGCGGCATTTAATGCAATACTCCATCTTTTGAACTTGCAATTCCCCAATAGTTCAGTTCCCAAACATTATGATGAAGCATTGAGTATAATCCGCAAGTTGGGGCTTGGCTATGTTTCAATACATGCCTGCCCAAATAATTGTGTCCTCTTTCGGAAGCAGCTCGCCAAGCATGACAACTGCCCGCAATGCGGTGCCTCTAGGTGGAAGGATGGTGATGGGAAAAGGCAGATACCGGAAAAGGTCTTGAGACACTTTCCCTTGATTCGAAGGCTACAGAGGATGTTTCTCTCCAAGAAATCATCAGAGGAGGTACAGTGGCACAAGCTGAAGCGGCAACCCGTGGAAAATGAACTAAGCCATCCAGCTGACAGAAAGGCATGGCAAGACTTTGACCAGAAACATGAAGATTTTGCTGCTGATGCAAGGAACATAAGACTTGGGGTTGCGACGGATGGATTTAATCCCTTTGGAAACATGAGCACGTCCTATAGCATGTGGCCTGTATTTGTGGTGCCCTACAACCTGCCACCATGGGCCTGTATGGATCAGTCCAACTTCATGATGGCGTTACTGATCCCTAGTCCAAAATCTCCGGGAAAGGATTTTGATCTCTTTATGGAGCCCCTCGTAGAAGAACTGCTCCTGCTCTGGAATGGTGTGCTTACGTATGATGCCCTGAGCCCCTTGAAGTTCTATCTACGTGCTGCAATCATATGGTGCATCCATGATTTCCCGACACTACACACTTTGTCGGGGAGGATCACAGCCGGTTATCAGGCGTGTGTGCGATGTGACAAAGAGCCTTGCTCAAAGAAAATAAGGAACAAGATCTGCTTCATTGGACACCGCCATTTTCTTCCTCAAACCCATCGTTGGCGAAGAAGCAAAGAATTTAATGGTGAAGCTGAAACTCGCGACAAGCCAGCAGAGTTTACTAAAGAAGAGCTACAGCAGCAACTTAAGAAGGTCAGAGATGTGAGGCCAGGGAAGCTGCAAAAGAAAAGGAAGTGCGTGGATGGTCAATGTTGGAGCCGGAGGTCTTGTTTGTGGGACCTGCCATATTGGGCAGACCTGTAGTTGAGGCATAATCTCGATGTAATGCACATCGAGAAAAACATATGTGACAATTTGCTTGGCACATTTCTGAACATTGAAGGGAAGTCAAAGGACACGGTTAATTCGAGGCTTGATCTAGAAGACATGGGCATAAGAGAAGATTTGCATCTAAAACCTGTTGAAGGTGGAGAATCATTTGAAATGCCAGAAGCATGGTATACAATGAGTAAAGAGGAGAAACTTGCATTTTGTGAATTTGTACGAGCGGTGAAGTTTCCAGATGGGTACGCTGCTAACCTAGCAAAATGTGTTTCTGCTGATGGATGCAAGCTTCAAGGACTGAAAACCCATGATTGTCACATCCTACTCCAAAGGATTTTACCGGCAGGCCTCCGAGGAATGATGCATCATGATATATATGAAGCGGTTGCTGAACTAGGAAATTTCTTTCGAGAGCTCTGCTGCAAAACACTGAAGATGGATGTGCTGGAAAGGCTTAAAGATGATATCCCAGTTATCCTTTGCAAGCTTGAGAAAATTTCCCCTCCAGCTTTCTTTGACGTGATGGTTCACTTGGCCGTGCATTTACCAGAAGAGGCGATGCTTAGAGGCCCAGTACAGTACGGTTGGATGTTCCCGGTCGAAAGAAGGCTGCTTACATGTAAGCGTTATGTGCGGAACACGGCTAGGCCCGAGGGATCGATTGCCAAAGCATATGTTGTCGATGAGTGCTTGACATTTTGCTCGAGGTACTTCGATGATGTCGAAACGAGATGGAATTGGCCAGGCAAACATAGAGAGCGCGATGATTCACATATTGGTGATGTCTCTGTTTTTGACCATGGTGTGCACCTTATTGGAGGGTCACAATACTTGGAGGCTAGTGATGACTATGAGAATATGGTTTGGTATGTGCTCAGAAGTTGCCCTGAGGTTCTGCCATATATCGAGTACGTCAACTCTTGTGTGCATTCATTCTATATATGTGCTCAGAACCTTTTTTTGTATACCTGACATTTTATTTAACTATTCTTGTTGGGCATTGCAGGCTATGCAAGGAAGAGTTGACGCTGCAAGATGGTCATATCAATGTAGATAAATGGCTAGCAAAGGAATTTGCTAAGTGGTTTAAGACTCATGTGAGATGTTTAGCCTTGGATTTATTTCCCACATGATTTTCTATGTGTGTTATTGATCATATTTGGTTTCTTTGTGCAGATTGGAAATCTGTATGAGGGGAAGAAGGTCAGCGACGACCTCTTTGCTTTGGCATGCGAACCGGATAAGCGGGTAAGAGTGTATTCTGCATGCATTGTTGATGGGGTCCGATACCACACTGTTGACCGCGAGAAAAATTGGAAGACACAAAATAGCGGAATAGTTTTCGAGGGAGATCACGATGGTGAGGAGATGGACTACTACGGTCAGCTCAAAAGCATCATCAAGTTGCAATACAATTCCAGCTCAGGCGTCCATCGGTCGGTCGTCCTATTTAAATGTGACTGGTTCGATGTTGGTAGCAGGAAGAAGATGGGTATCAGAGATGATGGCTATTTCAAAAGCATAAATACTGCAAAGTTGTGGTACAAGAATGATCCATTCATTCTGACAACACAAGAGACAAAGGTGTTTTATTTGCCAGACACCAACTTACGTGGAGATTGGTGATACGTCTCAAACGTATCTATAATTTTTGATGCTCCATGCTTGTTTTTACACCATTTGCCTATTGTTTCGTTACACTTAGTGGCATTTTTATGCATTTTCCGGAACTAACCTATTAACAAGTGCCACAGTGCCAGTTTCCTATTTTCTGCTGTTTTTGTGTTTCAGAAGTGATACACAGGAAATATTCTCGGAATTGGACGAAACAAGTTCCTGAAGACTTATTTTACCCGGAAGCTTCCAGAGATCCGAAGGAGAGTAGGAGGCGAGGCACCAGGGGCCCACACACAGGGGTGGCGCGGCCAGCCCCTGGCCTGCGCCACCACCGCGTGAGGCCGCCTGTCCCCTCCTCTGACATCGACCCTTCGCCTATAAAGACCCCCCGACGGAAAAAACCTAAGTACCCGATCAGATTTCCAGAACACATCGCGATCCGCCGCCACCGTCGACCCGAAGATCGGGAGGGTCCAGAAGCTCTTCCCGGCACCCTGCTAGAGAGGGGAATCGCCACCGGAGGTCTTCTTCATCGCCATGCTTGCCTCCGGAGCGATGAGTGAGTAGTCTACCTTGGACTATGGGTCCATAGCAGTAGCTAGATGGTTGTCTTCTCCACCATGTGCTTCATGTTTAGATCTCATGAGCTGCCCTACATGATTGACATCACCGTTATGTAATTCTATGATGTTGGTTTGTTGGGATCCGATGAATATTGGTGTTTATGATTAAGTTGCTGTACTGAATATTATCTTTTGTTATCTCTATGTTGTTTATGATCTTGCATGCTCTCCGTTGTTAGTAGCTATCTTGGCCGAGTAGTTGCTAGTGACTCCAAGAGGGGGTATTTATGCTCGATAGTGGGTTCATGCCTCTATTTCACCTGGGGGAGTGACAGAAACCTCTAAGGTGGTAGATGTGTTGTTGCTACTAGGGAGAAAACAACATTCATATGCTCAAGGGCATATGCTTTGTTTACAATACACACTTTGCTTAATGCAATTATCTGTTGTTCCCAACTTAATACTTTTGGGGTGTTCGGATTGATATCCCCGGGAGTGGATTATTAGTCATAGATGCAGTTGGATGGCGGTCTATGTATTTTGTTGTAATGCCCAGAGTAAATCTCATAGTGATCTTCTTGACATATCACGTTTATCTTTATTCTATCAATTGCCCAACTGTAATTTGTTTACCCAGCATGTGCTATTTTATCTATGGAGAGACACCACTAGTGAACTGTGGACCCCGGTCCTATTCCCATCATATTGCTATCACCTGTTTACTTTACTCGCACTGTTTACTTTACTCGCATACTTTTACTGTTTTCCACTCGATACACTCATAACCTTTGTTTCAAGCAAACCGGTGAGATTGACAACCTCATCGTAAGTTGGGAGCAAAGTATTTGTTTGTGTGTGTGCAGGTTCCACGTTGCAGCTAGCAAGCAAAGCTTGGACGAGGCGCCATATATAAATTGTCCGCTGCTGTCGCAAACTAGCAAGCATCACCTTCAGTCGTCATTGTCTCTCCTCTCCTAATCGATAAACCTTGGTATCTTAACTGAGGGAAAACTAGCCGCTACACTCATCATACCTTCCTCTTGGGGTTCCCAACGGGCTGGTCATCACCACGCACAAGGACTGTCTGCTCCCACGTCAACTTGGCACTAGCAGCTATTTTTCTGGCGCCGTTGCCGGGGAGGAAGAGAAGACTTCTGCGAGGGGAGTTCTTCGCACACACATCCTTTACTTTGTTATTGCTTTGCTTTACTTTATTTATTTTACCTGCATTGCTTTTTATCAAAAACCCAAAAAAAATTAGAATCCTTGGTAGTTGTTTTTACTTATCTGCTTTTAGTTTTGTTAAAATGAGTAATCCTGAAGTAGAAGTTCATACTTTTAAGCAACAAGGGGGAGAAAGTTTAAAAGATGCTTGGTATCGTATTAACAATGCTCATCATAGGTGTACCAAAAAGCACTCTACCACGATCCTCCTTAGAAATTTTTATGTTGGTATATCCAGTTGGAATAGGTATGTTCTTGATACTCTTATAGGAGGTAATTTTCTGGGTACTCCCGCTGGAGAAGCATGCACTATAATTGAAAGTTTAGTGGGAATACCACCTATTCATGTTGCTAAAACCGAGACCACCTTGGAGGAGGTGGTAGAAAAGCTCAGCTCTTTAGAGACAAGTTTGCCAAGTATCCTAGAAAATGCTAGCCGCGTTAGTGAATTAATAGAAAACATTGGTAAGAGAATTACCATTTTAGAGGCTAGCACTACTCATGACAATCAAAACTTAAGGATTGGTAAACTAGAGGAGTCCATGGAAACTCTTAGCTTAATCTTCTCTTCTCTTAAATTTAAGAAGGAGAAAGTGTTTGTTGGAAAAGAGCAAAAATTTATGTATGTTCCCAAGGTTTCTGCGCTTAAATCTCAACATGTTCTTAAGATTGGTAAGACTCTTAGTTCCACTAAGGATGACTTGCAGGTTGAATCATCTTCGGGAACCTTCAAAGCGCCTACTGAGGTAACTAGCACTTCATCTATTGATATTACTTGATTCGCAATTTTCTGCGCCTAGCTCAAAGGCGTTAAAGAAAAGCACTCTTGGGAGATAACCCAATGTTTTCTTTTCAGTAATTTTTATTTTAATTGAGTCTTGGAAGTCATTACTACTGTAATGACCGCTCCTTATCTTGTTTATTTCGTTTTTGTGCCAAGAGAAGCCTCTAATTTGAGTGAGGTAAAGATTTGGGGATGTTGCTGTCCTGAAACTGTTTTCGGTGCTGCACCGTAAAAATTCGTGAAAATTCTCTGTTTATCTTTTGGACCTGCGATTTCTTGTGTATATGCCCCAGGTTATATACAAAATTTTCTTAGTTGAACACTTTTTGATTTGAGCAACAGAAAATCCCTCAAAAATTCGACATTTGTCAGCTGTTCAGTTTTGACAGATTTCTGCCAATATTTGTGTTTGCCACTTTATCGCTTTCTTTTGAATTCTTTTGATCACGGAACTTTTGGAGAAGTTGCTACAGTAGTATTTACTATATATGCGGTGGTTTTGAGTTGAAACCTGAAGCAAAAAGAGGGTTGATTATATGTTATGCTTACACTAATGTTGCTAATAGAATTGTGTTTAGTTTTGTATGAAGGAAGTTTTCAAGTGTAGGGATTGGAGAATGATGAGATGAGTTGAAGAATGGACAAAAGCTCAAGCTTGGGGATGCCCATGCATCACCCCAAGAAATATCCAAGAAGTACAAGCATCAAAGCTTGGGGATGCCCCCGAGGCACCCCTTCTTCATCGGCAAAAATCAGGTCACCTTTCAAAACACTATATTTTTATTGCTTCATGCACTATGTGTTTTTCTTGGAGCGTCAGTTGTTTTAGTTTTCTTAGTTGGTTTAGTTTGTTTGTTTGCTGCAATAAATGGTTGGACCCCAACAAATTTCTTTTGGAGGAGATGTACTCGTTTTCATTTGCAAAGAACGCTCTAGTTTTCATTCTTATTAAAAATTATGCGTTCTTCTTTTTCTGCTACTGCTTTTGGTTTTCGTTTTCGCCTTGATTTGCGTTCAGATCTTGTCATATCTTTTCATCAAGGTGTATTTTTTCCTCTGATCTTTATTGGTTTTCATCAAAAGAGGTGTTTATAAAAATTTCAAATGGTGTTGGAAAAGAGAAAAAGCTTTGTGCAAAATAGTGGTACAAGAAGGAGCTTGTGTAGACTGCGGCTTAGGCCTTTTCATGTCATGCTTGATGTCTTTTTGATAGTATGCTTAGTGGTTTTTCTGTAGCATGACTTGTCTCAAATAACTGAGATTGCTTAATGAGCCTTTGAAAAAATCATGCGTTGTTTTTATTGTATGGAAGCATTATTTTGGTTTTCTCCTTGATGCTTTATTTGGGTTGACTTGGCGCATGCTCACACATGTTAGACTCTTATAAAGTCGCCAATAGCCTTCATGATCATTTAGTTTTTGACTTTTGATGCCATCTTATGCTTCTTTTAATGTCGCTTTGTCGCTTTGCATGATTATGGCCATTATTGCTCTCTTAGTTGGTCGCTCCCAGTCTTTTGCTAGCCCTCGCCTTGTACTGAGTATGAGCTCTACTCGTGCATCCAACTCCTAAAAGCCAAAGTTTTCCAAAGTGTCCACCATACATACCTACTAGCAATTTGCTATTCCAAGTAAATTTGACTTGCTTTTATTTTCTCTTCAAATTAAACTCTTACCAGTGTTATGCGAAATTCGGTCAGTAAAGCTCTCACGAACCGGAAGGCACACTTTACTTTTTCATGTTCTTAAAAATTTGACATTGTGGTCTCTTATGTTGAGTTGTTATGCTTGCAAGTTGTAAGTTGGATTCTAGCCCATCCATGCTTTCATGGGCAAGCTTTCAACATTGCACATCTTAATTGAGTTGATATCGTGATCTTTTGTTTATGGATGCCCGCGGTGTGAAATGAATTGGGAATCTTGTGGGGATCATGGAGTTTGTATATGTGTTAGGGAAACGCCGGACCGCCAATCTAAGCCATGCATAATTCATGGTGGAAATTTGCAGCATACCCATGGTGAACATTCGACGACGCATCTCACAATAAAAAGCTAAACAAAAGGCAAATAAAAGAGATGTCGAGGTGTTCATTGTCTGCTTGTCCTGTCATTTTGGTGTGGGCTTGTTCCATGTCATCGGGCACGGAGGTACCCCATTGGCGGTTCTCAATGATACGTATATACTTACAATGACAAGAGCCTTGCTTGGGACTCTAAGTAAAGTAGCATGAGGTTTGGGTACTCGTATTCACGGGGCACGAGTGTCGTGGGGATGACTTAGGGGGCGCACCACGGGCCGGGCAACATGCCGGCTGGCGTCCCAGGAGTCCCCACGGCTTCAGCACGAGAAGACCGGCTCCGTCCGAAGGGCCAGCTGCGTCAGCAGCCGGCTGGCGACTCCACCGAGGAGGGCTGGAGCCGGGCGATGAAGACAAGGCCACTCAACGGTAGTCTGGCCAAAAGCGGAGCGACCCCGACAAGATCGGCAGGGGCGCAGGACAGGAGTGACGAGCGCCACGACCACGTCCAACCAATGAGAGATCAAAGACCCTTCCCCACGACGGGATCCGAGGCAAAGGAGAGGGGATATGCCCTCCAGATGCTGGTCCAGGGAAAAGATACTTTATAAAGTGTCTTTGCCAGAGCAGGGTCAGAGGATCACGCCAAGGACACCGCCGCCGAGGAGCCGGCCGAATCGTCACCTAAACCTGTAACCAGGCCCCCGTCTATATAAGGGGGCCTGGACCCTTAGCGTAGGGGAGATCCGATCTTCTTCTTCCTCCTCTAGCCGAACAGCTCGAGGAGCACTGTAATCACTACTACTCGATCAATACGAAGCAGGCAGGAAGTAGGGGTTTACCTCCAACCGGGAGGGCCCTGAACCTGGGTAAACCGTGGTGTCTCTGTTGGCACAATCCCGAGCCGGACCCATCGTCACCAACGTCGAGCCCCTCCGATAAGCCACCCCATGGCTACTGTCTCTAAATTCCCACGACAGTTGGCGCCCACCGTGGGGCAAAGCGCGGTGGCGAGCGGAGTCAAGTTCTGGCCGGGACCCTCCGGCGAGAAGGTCGCCTCCGGCCTCATCTGGAGGTTCGGCACCTTCGACTGCGTCGACGACAACTTGGCCCACTTCAAGAACGGCTTCGGCAACAGCGGCTCCTTCCTCGACGTCGGCAGCCACCGCTTCTATATCGCCAAGCCCTTCCCGGAGGAGGTCACCAACGTCTTTGACTCCCTCTGCGACGGAGGCTCGAGCTGCGGCGAAAGCAGCAACCTTGGCGCCGTGGTCGAGGTGATGACCCTGGGAGAGGATGAGGGCGGCGACCTACCGCGCCCCGAGCGCCCGTCGCTCGAGCGCCCACCTCCTCAGGAGCAAGACGCTCCACTCCCAGAGCGGGACGCCCTGGAAGTCTCCGTGGTGGACCTGCGCGCTCCCCTCGACCGCGTCATCGATCCTGCCCGGGTCGCCGAGGCCCTGGAGCGGACACGCCTCGTTCTCCTTGGCAAGGTGGCCGAGGACGAGGCCAACCGGCGCCGCGCGAGCACCACGCTCAGCGAGTTCTACGACGCGCATGGAAACGTGCCGACCGAGCCCGTTTGTAACTCGCACCTCAGCTTCGCCACCGTCGTCCCCGGCCAGATCCAGCGGTCACCGTCGGCAAGCCGGGGCCGCGGAGGGCGTGGACAGGGCAGCCGTGCTCCAAGTGGCAACGCCCAAGGCCGCCGCCCCCAGCAGGGCGGCGGTGCAAGCACACCACGCTTGATCGCGGAGTCAGCACCAGGGTCGGAGTCCCAGGCTCGCCCACCGGCGCTGCACATCCACCTGTGGCTCGACCACGTCAAGACGTCCTCTAGGGGACCTGCTAGCTCAAAGCGAGCGGCTTCAGACCAAGGAGGCCCGGGGGCTGCAGGCAGCGGTCATAAGCGCAAAGAGGGCAAGTACACCCTCGATGCTGCACTTGATCAGCCGTGCAAATTCCACACCTCCCCGGGCAGGGAAGCGACCCACTCCACGCGTCAGTGCCGTTTCATGAGAGAGCTGGAGCAGCGTGCTCGGCAGATCCCTGATACGTCGCAGGCTCAACCGGCTGGAGGTCAGGAGGACCAACAGCGCGACCCGGCTGGAGGCGAGCCGGATCAAGATGATGACTTCCCGACAGATGTGGAGCAGTATCGCATCTTCACTACCCCCGGCAAAGACAAAAGGAGCGACCTTTGGCATGAAGCAGAGGTGAACGCCGTAATGCCTGCAGAACCCCAGTTCATGCACTGGTCCGAGGCGGCCATTACCTGGGGGCGCGAGGACCACCCGAGGTTGATGCCCAGTCCTGGGGAATACGCTCTGGTCGTGGATCCTGTCGTGTGTTCCGATACGCACATGTGCCGTTTCTCCCGCGTGCTCATCGATGGCGGTAGTAGTATCAACCTTCTCTACCGAAGCTCTCTGGAGAAGTTGGGCATCCCGCTTGCTCAGCTGAAACCTAGCCGGCTCACCTTCCATGGCATCGTGCCTGGGCATTCTTGCACCCCTTTGGGCAAGGTGCAGCTGGAGGTTCTCTTTGGGAAGAAGGGGAATAGCCGCCGCGAGCCCATCTGGTTCGAGGTGGTGGACATCAGCAGTCCCTACCACGCGCTACTAGGTCGCCCGGCCCTGGCCAAGTTCATGGCGGTTCCACACTACGCTTATCTGAAGATGAAGCTCCCAGGGCCCAGAGGTGTGATCACAGTCTCGGGAAACTTCAAGAAGTCCCTGGCCTGCGCAAAGGAGAGCTCGCAGCTGGCAGAGGCGCTGGTCGTCGCCGAGGAGAAGAGGCAGCTTCTGCATCGTGTGGAGCTGACCCAGCAAGACGTACCGGTACGCCAGTCGCCTGTGGAGCAATTCAAGCCGGCTGACGACACCAAGAAGATCCTGCTGGACGAGAGCGACCCCTCCAAGTACGTCATCATCGGCACCGGCTTGTCTACCAAATAGGAAAGCGAGCTCACCAGCTTCCTCCGTGAGAATCGGGACATCTTCGCATGGTCTCCGAAGGACATGCCTGGTGTGCCGAGGGAGCTGGCTGAGCACGCACTTAACGTCCGGCCAGATGCCAAGCCGGTCAAGCAGCCGTTGCGGCGGTTTGCAGAAGAAAAGAGGAAAGCTATTGGCGAGGAAATTGCCCGGCTCCTTGCAGCCGGCTTCATCATGGAAGTGTTTTACCCAGACTGGCTCGCGAACCCAGTTTTGGTTCTGAAGAAGAATAACACTTGGCGAATGTGTATCGACTACACCAGCCTCAACAAGGCCTGCCCCAAGGACCCTTTTGCGCTGCCACGAATTGACCAGGTGATCGACTCCACAGCCGGCTGCGACCTGTTGTCATTCCTGGACGCCTATTCAGGCTACCATCAGATCCCGCTCTTCCAGCCGGATCAGATCAAGACCTCCTTCATCACCCCGTACGGAGCCTACTGCTACGTTACCATGCCGTTCGGCCTGAAGAACGCTGGAGCCACTTACCAACGAACTATGCAGCGATGTCTGCAGGAGCAGATTGGGAGGAACGTGCACGCTTATGTGGACGACGTGGTGGTGAAGACCAAGCAGAGCAGCACGCTCCTGGACGATCTCAAGGAGACTTTCACCAACTTGCGACGCTATCGCATGAAACTCAACCCTGAGAAGTGCACCTTTGGTGTGCCGGCTGGGCAGCTCCTAGGTTACATCGTTTCCCAGCGAGGGATCGAGGCTAACCCCTCGAAGATAAAAGCCATCGAGGCCCTAGAGAAGCCCACCCAGCTCAGAGATGTGCAGAAGTTTGCTGGCTGTTTGGCCTCGCTTAGCCGGTTCGTCAGCCGGCTCGGGGAGAAAGCCATGCCGCTGTACCAGCTGATGAAGAAGACGGACCACTTCACTTGGTCCCAGCGCGCCGACGACGCCTTCAACGACCTCAAGCGAGCCTTGTCCACCGCGCCAATCCTGGCAGCGCCGGCTCCTCGGGAGCCAATGCTGCTCTACATCGCAGCAACCCCACGCGTCATCAGCGTGGTGATCGTGGTGGAGCGCACCGAGGAAGGCAAAGAGCTGCCGGTTTAGCGCCCGGTGTACTACTTGAGTGAGGTGCTCACTCTCTCCAAGCAGAACTACCCGCACTACCAGAAGGTCGCGTACGGCGTGTACATGGCGGCCAAGAAGCTGAAGCATTACTTCGAGGAGCACCCGATCACGGTGGTGAGCACCACACCGCTCTCGGAAATCATCGGGTGCAAGGATGCGTCGGGAAGAGTGGCCAAATGGGCGATCGAGCTCGCAGCTCATACCATTAAGTACAAGCCCAGAACGACGATCAAGTCACAGATCATTGCGGATTTCTTCGCTGACTGGGGAGAACACCAGTACTTGCCGCCGGCTCCGGACTCCACCCACTGGCGCATGCACTTCGATGGCTCCAAGCTGCTCGGGGGCTTGGGAGCCGGCGTCGTCCTCACCTCTCCCAAGGGAGACAAGCTGCAGTACGTGCTACAGATGCACTTTCGTGCGTCGAACAACGTCGCCGAGTACGAAGCCCTGGTGCACGGGCTCAAGATGGCCAAGCAGATTGGAATCAGGAGGATTCTTTGCTTCGGAGACTCTGACCTGGTAACGCACCAGGTCTCAGGGGATTGGGACGCCAAGGACGCCAACATGGCCTCCTATCGTTTCTACGTGCAGCAGCTCAGCGGATTCTTCGAAGGCTGCGAGTTCCACCATGTCCCCAGAGCAAACAACGAGGAAGTAGACCGGCTGTCTAAGATCGGCTCCACCAAGCAGGATATCCCAGCTGGGGTGTCCCTGGAGATCATTCACAAGCCGTCTATCAAACCTTCGCCGGAGTCCATATCCATCTATGTGCCTGAAGACCCAGCCCCGGCCCAGGTACCGCCGCCGGACCCGGGGGCTGCCGTCTCGGATCTGAAGGAGGCAGCCGGCCAACCCAGCACAGCCGGCTCGGCGAAGGACGAGGGGACTGCCGGCTCCACGCCCGCTCTCCCAGCCGGACAATCAGGCGAAGCCGGCCCAACGACGGACCCGGGGGCTGCCGACCCTCTGGTCGCTAGTGTCTTCCATATACGGGAGATACCTTCCTGGGCGGAACCATTCTCCAACTACCTCATCACTGGGGACCTGCCGCAAGACGAAGCGGAAGCTAGGCGAATTCAGCGTCGAGCTGGGGCGTACACCATCATCAACAGCGAGCTGTACAAGCGCAGCGTGTCAGGCATCTACCAGAAGTGCATCGAGCCAGAAGAAGGGACATAGCTGCTAAGAGAAATACACCAAGGGGAGTGCGGACATCACGCATCTTCCAGAGCCTTGGTGGCCAAAGCCTTCCGCCATGGTTTCTATTGGCCAACGGCCAAGCAGAATGCTGAGCAGCTGGTGAAGCAGTGCAACGGCTGCCAGCGCTTCTCCAAGCACAGAAACACTCCGGCGGCAGCCCTCAAGACCATCCCGCTCACCTGGCCGTTCGCGGTCTGGGGCCTGGACATGGTGGGGCCATTCAAGACCGCACCCGGGGGCTTGACGCATCTGCTGGTTGTTGTAGACAAGTTCACTAAGTGGATCGAGGCCAAGCCAATCAAGAAACTCGACGGTTCGTCCACAATCAAGTTCTTCAACGAGATCATCACGAGATATGGAGTTCCCCATAGCATCATCACCGACAATGGGACGAACTTTGCAAAGGGAGTCTTTGCTGATTACTGTGGTCAGAAGGGCATCCGGCTGGACTTAGCGTCAGTAGCGCACCCTCAGTCAAATGGACAAGTGGAGAAGGCAAATGGGCTGATCCTGGCCGGCATCAAACCAAGACTGGTCGAGCCTCTCGAGCGCTCAGCCGGCTGTTGGGTCGAAGAGCTACCCTCAGTGCTCTGGAGCCTGCGCACCACTCCAAACCGCTCTGTTGGCTTCACACCTTTCTTCCTAGTCTATGGAGCAGAAGCGGTGTTGCCCACGGAAATTGAGTTTGACGCACCCAGAGTTGTCCAGTACACGGAGAAGCAAGCAAAAGAAGCTCGCGAAGATGGCATCGACCTCCTCGAGGAGGCTCGAGAGCAGGCTCTGGCTAGATCAGCACTCTACCAGCAGCAGCTGCGACGATACCACAGCCGGAAAATTCGCCCGCTCGCGTTTCGCGAAGGTGATCTCGTGCTCCGGCTGGTCCAAAGCACTAAAGGCATGCACAAACTGTCTCCTCCCTGGGAGGGACCGTTCATTGTATGCCGGGTGCTGGGCAATGGGGCATATTACCTCATCGACGCACAAGAGCCCAGAAAGAACAAGGCAGATAACTCTGACAAGGAAACCGAGCGTCCCTGGAATGTCAGTCTCCTAAGACCTTTCTTCTGCTAAGGCAAAAGCTTGTACCCACGAAAAACGTGTCAATGAATAAAGGAAAACGGAACGGTTAGTTACGGCCGGCTCCGAGGAAAACACTTCGTGTATGTTTTGCTTCCTGCGTTATTCACTTGACCGGCAGCCGGCTCCAGGCACCGAGCCACAGCCGGCAGCCCCGAAAAATCGATCTCTCGCCAGCCAGACGAGTACTACGTATGAAGAAGGTCTCGAGCCCAACCTCCACCTTCCGGCTCCGCGCAGCCGGATGGATAGGAGCCGGCAGACCACATACGAGGGAAAGCCGCAGAGCAGAACCGCAAAAAAAAACCGCTCAACCAGGCGTTAAGGGCGGTGTCCGTTAACTAAGCGTTGGCTAGCACAAGTCGGGGGCCCGACAGACCAAAGTACTACTTCTCACTCCGCGGCATGCTCCCACCCTAGGCCGGCATTCGGCTGCCGGCCCAAGGGAGACCAACCGGCACCAGGCTGCCGGTTGGGGGTAGAAGGGCCGAAGGGTGGGAAGATTAAGGAAAAGGTTGAGGGAACCAGGCAAAGGCAAAACCAGCGAATAGTTGATAGACACAGGCTCTAGACATTTGGGCTGAGAAGCCACGCCCAAGAGGTTCGAAGCTAGGCCTACCTCACTTGGCGTTGGCATCATTCGCGAAAGTTCAGTTTCGATCTAGCTGTTAGTCCAGCTACCCCAAAACTCGGGGGCTAGGGGGAAAGGGAATTGGCCCTCAGAAGCAGGCCGGCTCCAGTACCTCGCCGGCTGTCCGTTCAGCTGGCGCTGCTACACGATCAGCAAGCGAGCAACGAAGTCGAAGCTTAACACTCGCAAAGCAACGGCTAGAGCCGGAGACTAGGAAGTTTTTTCCAATCGTGGCTCGGGACGCGCGAAGGCTCGGGAAAAGAAACGCGCCGGCTTCGACCTCGCCCGAGCCGGTACTAGACTCAGTCTCCGCCTCAACCCCGCCGAGCCGGGGCAGGTCCGTTCCCCCCGGAGCCGGCAAGCGGAAGCACCGTTCCCTCCGCGTTGAAGCCGGAAGAGCCCGCCCGGAGCGTCTGCGCGGGCCAGTGACCATCGCGGTCCCTATCTACAGTTTCGCTAAGAGAAGAACCATTGCATCACAACGGTGTCGAGCGGGAGACGCTTGCTCGATGGCAAAGGCACACAGTGAAGAAAAGACATTCACACAGCAAGCGATGAAAAGCAAGTAAAGATTTGCACGAAATTAAAGAGGTTCTTAGCCATATGGCTGGTGGTTACATAATAAGGGCCACGCTAAGGGCCGGAGTAGCAAAAGGGCTCCCCCGCCTAACCCCTAGACTCCTGTTGACGACGGTGTCGCCGAGAGGGAAGCTTCGGGGCAGCTCGCCGATCATGGCCAGGGGGAGTAGGCGCGGGCGCAGCCGGAGCCGTCGATGACGCGGATGCAGAGGATGTGCGACCCGGCGCGGTGGGTCAGGATGAGAGACCACCCCCGCTCCAGGCCGTAGTCGTGGAAGAACCGCCCCCACCCCCCGGTGAGGTAGCTCTTCCCCTCCTCGTCATGGAGGACCTCGACGTCGTACAGCGGCTGCCCGCCGCTGCCGTCCTCGATCATGAAGCTCATCGGGGGATTCTTCCCCATGGTGCCGACGAAGCTGGCAGGGAGCGGTAGACGCTCATTGCTCCCAGCCAGCAGGGGCGCCAAGGCAGTGGCAAACCCATGCACCGGAACATAGGAAAGCCGCTGCCTGGTGGGCGGCCGCGGCTGCGCCTTCCGCACTTTCCCGGCGGCCGCGCTGGAGGAGCCGCCGACGTCCAGGCCGGCGAGGCCCGGAGGAGCAGCCCTGAACGCCATCGCGGCGCCGACGAGGGCCGCTGCCGCCTGCAGGGGCGTCCCGGTGAGGCCGGCGACAGAGGTCGCGGCCGCGGGAACCACAGCGCCGCCGGCGGCCGTAGCCACGATCCCGCCAGGGGCCGCGGCAATGTTGGAGGGGCGGCCGATCCCGAGAGGCCGGGTGGCGGCCGCGGTGCCAGCTGCTGCCGCGAGCGCGGCCAGGGTCTTCTTGTTCCGGCTGCCCTGCGGGCGACTGCGCTTTCGAGGCAACGGCGGCGTCGCCGCCGGGCTTCCAAGTGGACGACCGCGCTCGTGCTCACCCGGTCCCTCGCCGGCTCCGGCCCCGGCCCCGCCGGTCGTCCCGAGTGACGACATCAAGGTCACAACAGGAGAAGCGGAGGCGACGGTTTGTTGGGGGAGAAGAAGTGGAGACGCTCGGGAGTGAAGAAAACCCTCGAGAGCTCCAGGATTTAAGGGCTGGCGGGGCACGAAAAGCTGAGCCGGTTTAATGCGATTTAATCGCGCGCGCGGCGTTTCGATGGGACGCGACGCTGACGCCTGCCCCGCCCCGTTATGTGACGTCCGCTGAAATCATCATGGCGGCCAGAGGGTCAAAACGACTAGACGGGACACTGGCGCGCTGCGCCGGCCGCTGCGTGGGAACGAGTTTCGAAGCGGCGCAAGTTCCCAGGAGGCGGCACGCCGGCTCGCGGCTCACCGGCTCGCGGCTGCCAGCCGGGCCATCACCGAAGCCGGTTCGTCCCGAGACGGCTGGAGGAACTCCGCGACGCCCAACCTCGGCAACTAGGGCGACCAAGCCGAACCGCAGATCCTGGGACTTCGACGAGGACGGGCAAGACTTTGGCGAAAAGAAGAACCCGCCGAAGCCCCATGCTAGCCCATGAGACTTCGCCAGTTTCGGGGGCTAGTGTCGTGGGGATGACTTAGGGGGCGCACCACGGGCCGGGCAACATGCCGGCTGGCGTCCCAGGAGTCCCCACGGCTTCAACACGAGAAGACCGGCTCCGTCCGAAGGGCCGGCTGCGTCAGCAGCCGGCTGGCGACTCCACCGAGGAGGGCTGGAGCCGGGCGATGAAGACAAGGCCACTCAACGGTAGTCTGGCCAAAAGCGGAGCGGCCCCGACAAGATCGGCAGGGGCGCAGGACAGGAGTGACGAGCGCCACGACCACGTCCAACCAATGAGAGATCGAAGACCCTTCCCCACGACGGGATCCGAGGCAAAGGAGAGGGGATATGCCCTCCAGATGCCGGTCTAGGGAAAAGACACTTTATAAAGTGTCTTTGCTAGAGCAGGGTCAGAGGATCACGCCAAGGACACCGCCGCCGAGGAGCCGGCAGCCGGCCGAATCGTCACCTAAACCTGTAACCAGGCCCCCGTCTATATAAGGGGGCCTGGACCCTTAGCGTAGGGGAGATCCGATCTTCTTCTTCCTCCTCTAGCCGAACAGCTCGAGGAGCACTGTAATCACTACTACTCGATCAATACGAAGCAGGCAGGAAGTAGGGGTTTACCTCCAACCGGGAGGGCCCTGAACCTGGGTAAACCGTGGTGTCTCTGTTGGCACAATCCCGAGCCGGACCCATCGTCACCAACGTCGAGCCCCTCCGATAAGCCACCCCATGGCTACTGTCTCTAAATTCCCACGACAACGAGGTTTTCAACTTATGATTTGTCAAGCATATGCATCATAATTGTTCTCGCATTAACTTTAACCATTCAAGATGCTTATGATGGGGGCAATGAGAGCTCAAAGCCGGTAAGTACCATAATTTTTGAAGGTTATAAAACTTGCAATCACTGCTTCCCTCTGCGAAGGGCCTTTCTTTTACTTTTATGTTGAGTCACCACCTTCTTTCTTTATGCACCATTAAGAGAGTATAGTTGTCATTCTTAGTGTGATATGCATTGTCCCAAAGTTCATTGATTGACTCATATTGATTGGTTTCACTTGTTCTTAAATTATTTGTATCTAGTCGCCCTCTTAAACTTGAAGATGTCCTATGCATTTATGTTTTGCTCTCTTTGAAGGACAAGCTGAAAACCATTTGTATGTTTTTCCTTATGATTTGAACACACGTTTGACTTTCATTGTTTCATTTTCATGATCTTTTGTTTGTGTTCATTTTCATGTTTACAACATGGTTGCTAAGTTCTTATTGTCATGATTATATCTTCATGCCCATGTTTTAAGTTCTTATGATCCCAGCTCACAAATGCTTACATATATGATCAAGATTGTGTAGGTGCATGTCACCTCAAAAATTATTCTTTTGTTATCACTTACCTACTCGAGGACGAGCAGGAGTTAAGCTTGGGGATGCTTGATACGTCTCAAACGTATCTATAATTTTTGATGCTCCATGCTTGTTTTTACACCATTTGCCTATTGTTTCGTTACACTTAGTGGCATTTTTATGCATTTTCCGGAACTAACCTATTAACAAGTGCCACAGTGCCAGTTTCCTGTTTTCTGCTGTTTTTGTGTTTCAGAAGTGATACACAGGAAATATTCTCGGAATTGGACGAAACAAGTTCCTGAAGTCTTATTTTACCCGGAAGCTTCCAGAGATCCGAAGGAGAGTAGGAGGCGAGGCACCAGGGGCCCACACACAGGGGTGGCGCGGCCAGCCCCTGGCCCGCGCCACTACCGCGTGAGGCCGCCTGGCCCCTCCTCTGACATCGACCCTTCGCCTATAAAGACCCCCCGACGGAAAAAACCTAAGTACCCGATCAGATTTCCAGAACACATCGCGATCCGCCGCCACCGTCGACCCGAAGATCGGGAGGGTCCAGAAGCTCTTCCCGGCACCCTGCCGGAGAGGGGAATCGCCACCGGAGGTCTTCTTCATCGCCATGCTTGCCTCCGGAGCGATGAGTGAGTAGTCTACCTTGGACTATGGGTCCATAGCAGTAGCTAGATGGTTGTCTTCTCCACCATGTGCTTCATGTTTAGATCTCATGAGCTGCCCTACATGATTGAGATCACCGTTATGTAATTCTATGATGTTGGTTTGTTGGGATCCGATGAATATTGGTGTTTATGATTAAGTTGCTGTACTGAATATTATCTTTTGTTATCTCTATGTTGTTTATGATCTTGCATGCTCTCCGTTGTTAGTAGCTATCTTGGCCGAGTAGTTGCTAGTGACTCCAAGAGGGGGTATTTATGCTCGATAGTGGGTTCATGCCTCTATTTCACCTGGGGGAGTGACAGAAACCTCTAAGGTGGTAGATGTGTTGTTGCTACTAGGGAGAAAACAACATTCATATGCTCAAGGGCATATGCTTTGTTTACAATACACACTTTGCTTAATGCAATTATCTGTTGTTCCCAACTTAATACTTTTGGGGTGTTCGGATTGATATCCCCGGGAGTGGATTATTAGTCATAGATGCAGTTGGATGGCGGTCTATGTATTTTGTTGTAATGCCCATAGTAAATCTCATAGTGATCTTCTTGACATATCACGTTTATCTTTATTCTATCAATTGCCCAACTGTAATTTGTTTACCCAGCATGTGCTATTTTATCTATGGAGAGACACCACTAGTGAACTGTGGACCCCGGTCCTATTCCCATCATATTGCTATCACCTGTTTACTTTACTCGCACTGTTTACTTTACTCGCATACTTTTACTGTTTTCCACTCGATACACTCATAACCTTTGTTTCAAGCAAACCGGTGAGATTGACAACCTCATCGTAAGTTGGGAGCAAAGTATTTGTTTGTGTGTGTGCAGGTTCCACGTTGCAGCTAGCAAGCAAAGCTTGGACGAGGCGCCGTATATAAATTGTCCGCTGCTGTCGCAAACTAGCAAGCATCACCTTCAGTCGTCATTGTCTCTCCTCTCCTGATCGATAAACCTTGGTATCTTAACTGAGGGAAAACTAGCCGCTACACTCATCATACCTTCCTCTTGGGGTTCCCAACGGGCTGGTCATCACCACGCACAAGGACTGTCTGCTCCCACGTCAACTTGGCACTAGCAATTGGCGAGTGGTCCACAGATTCCAACATAGGCATCTGTGGAGTGTGGCCGAAGATATCGAGAAGGCTCCCGGCGATGGTGGCCTATCATATCAACATGAAGATGACTCCACAGCAATTCTGGTGTGACCCAGTGAAGGAAATGTGCCAACCAGATTGCGAAGGGGCCAAGCACGTGTTCTTGTGGATGCTGCGGTTGTAGAAGGCATTAAGAAAAGAAGGAAGGAGGTAGTTCATGGAGAAGAAAAAGAGGATGGTGAAGAAAATGAGACTGATCATACCATGTTCCAGTACTGTAGCGATGATGAAGAAAATAGGACAGTGCATCAAGTTCCTCATTTTGATATCGACGATGATGAATAGCTATGGTTTTCAGGTGTTGCATGGTTTGCTGAAATGAACAGCCAGAGAGAAGCATGATCATGACAGGAGGTTGCCAAGCTGTTGCTGTTGTCAATCATGAGCATGATCATGACAGCAGGTTGCCAAGCAGGTTGCCAAGCTGTTGTTGTTGCCAGCATGAAGTGATCATGACAGGAAGTTATCCCAGAGAGAAGGATACCATCTTAGTTTTTGTTGCTTAGTTTTTGTTGCTGAAGTGAACCGATCTTTGTATTGTGTCTGAAGTTTGAACATGTAACTCCTTGAAATTCAGATGCCATTTCTTTTTTGTTGAACATTCAGATGCCATTTCTTTGTATTATGGTCATTATTGAAAATTTAACTCTGTTAAATTCAGGTGCCATTTTGAACTTTGTATTAGTCTGTGAAGTGAACTGGTGTGTTCATATCAAATTTCAGATGCAATCTTTTATAATTTTGCTATGAACTGGAGTGCTATTCTGGCTCTGTGTGCAAAAAATGTTGTGAGGCCTGGGACTCGAACCCAGAAACTCTGGATATGTCAAACTGCGCACTGCCATTGAGCTACTAGACTGGTCTTGCTATGATGATATTGTTAAAGAACTTATATTTAACTTCTTTGTTTTGTACAACAAACTTATATTTAACTTCTTTGTTTTGTCCAACAAACTGCATCTGTTACAAAGAAACTAATGATCATTGCATACAGGAATGCAAATGTAAATTCAGACTTAGATAGTGGCACTTCATAGACTTAGATAATTCAACACATATTTCCATAAGCAGATAGTTCACAAACCAATAGACTTAGATAGTTCACAAACCAGCAGACTTAAGATAGTTCAACACTTCATGATCATTTACATAGTAGGTCTATAGCACCAGCATCACTACCCTTAGAACATACTCTAGAGTACTACTACTTGGCAACTAGCTTAGGTAGTAAACAAAGGCAGCACCTTCCCATCAGCAACACCTACTTTCAAGAACTATCTGGTTCTTGAACCAAAATCAAACCCTTCACATCAGCAGCACCAAAAGCAAACCCTTCCCATCAGTGACGCGCCAATCACTGGACTTTCTTGACAATCAACTTGAGACCGCCTTCTGAGGCGCGACGAAACCAGAAGAGGTAGATATCACCAGGCTTCATATGAAAAGCACTCACCACCTCGCACCAGTGGGTTGTTATCATCGCACGTTTGGCCTGACCCTTGTCCACCTTCATATAGACTACAGCAAGAGCTAGATTCTTGGACAAGACCTGCACATCTCTTCCATCAACAAGATGCTTGTTGAGGTAGGCCTTGCTAAAATTCTTGGAGAAGTACTGCATACATATCAAAAGACATGTGGTAGTCATTTTTCCAAAAATGTTAAGAATAGAAACTATGCATATATATCAGAGCGATGTGGAGTAGACATTTCTTTACCATCTTAGCTTTTGGTTTGTCGATGTACGATTTTGTCATCATGCAGACATAGAACGGTATGTTTGGTGCTGCATTCTTAGCAGCTTGATACTTCAGATATTCAACTTGGGCATCATCCAACTCAACAAGGTTGGCAAACACACAACAGTCATCAAATCGTTCATGTGGTCCGACTATGATGTTGGGACCTTCATATAAGGAATGACATAAGCAAGCAAGTATATTGTAAGAGCAACAGCCTGCATGCAAAGAACAATTACCTCGCATTGTAAGCGCGGGAGGCTGCCTGGCAGCCACGGCGCCAGCACGCCTAGCAGCGCCACCATCACGCCTAGCAGAAGGACCAGCACGCCTAGCAGCAGGACCATCACGCCTAGCAGCGCCACCATCACGCATAGCAGAAGGACAAGCACTCCTAGCAGCAGGACCATCACGCCTAGCAGGCATGACGCCATGGAAGCTAGTAGCAGAACAATCACACCTCGGTATCGAAAAAAGGGACCATTATGCCTAGCGGCAGTGCCGCCACCACGCCTATCATCGCCATCATCGGAACTGAGTTCGCTGACTTCAACCGGCTTCTTCCCCTTGACGACGATGGCCAGATCGTCATCCATGGTCACCTAATAAACATGAAGCACAAAAATGAAACCAAGTACAACTCACAATGTTCAATAAAAAGCAGAGTTCAGACAGCAGGGTAAAAAAAATAAGAATATGTACTACTGGATTCACATTCTGTACACAGTTATTTTCATTTAGTTCAGTTAAACTTCAGCTTGCATTATCAAATGTAACGATAGCCAACAGCAAACATTATCATCTCAATGACAAAGCACTACACAGCTAGGGGGCCTCGATCGATCAATCGGCTCCACAGAACAAAATTAGGTTATAAACTGTACCACTTCACTGAACATTAGCCATTACTCAGAACATTTTGGTCCCATGGCTACTGCAATTTGCAAAATTAAAGAGAAATTCAGTAAAAAAATCCTTTGGGCTATTGGATTTCTGTGAGACAGAGGATCCAGAAATGAAAGCGACGTTGCAGCGCTGCTGCCTCCTGGGATGCTCGCTCCACTGATTTCCCCCGAATTTCCTCTTGCTTTTTCTTTCTAAATTGCTGGAACTATCAACAGCTAAGAGCCCCATCTCCATGGCAGTGATTCTCTCAAGAGAATGAAGCTAGAAGAGCTGAGCGATCGAATAGGCAATGTAACGGCAGGCTTCTGATGGGCTAGACATTAGGATGCATCGAAGTAAAAAAGCTAGAAGGGTTGGCCCTAATAGAGCTCCGCCCCTGCACCTACGACGTCCACTTCTACGCCTCTTTTGCCCTGCTTTCCCTCTTCCCGGAGATCGAGCTCAGCCTCCAGCGCGATGGCCAGATCCGAACCAAGGGGGTGTAAAACGCGTGGGGAATAACAGAGATTTGAGGGAGGGGGGCTTACCCGGGAGGAGGACGGAAGCACCGTCCTGCATAGGAGGTCGCGGCGGTGCTTGGTCCTGTAGAGGAGGTCACGGCAGCTGTGCTCGGTCTCCGACAGAAGAGGTGGGAGTGGGAGAGGCAGTTGTCGGGAGGGAGGAGGGGGACGACAGCCAATATATACTTAGGGTTAGGGTGTGTGTCTAATTTTAGGAAAATTAAAGTTAGGAAGTAAAATGAAAGTAAAATGAGAATTAGTTTTCTATTTGATAAAAAAATGATATTTATCTAATTTTTGGTTTGCTATTTTTCCTATATACCATGTCACAAAGGATGACGCCGCGCGATTAGGGTTAGGGTTAGTGTCCAATTTTAGGCAAATAAAAGTTAGGAAGTATATAAAATGAAAGTAAAATGAGAATTAGTTTTCTATTTGATTAAGAAAAATGTGATATTTATCTAATTTTGGTTTGCTATTTTTCCTAGATACCAGGTCAGAAAGGATGACGCCACGCGCAAAGGTTTCTATTTTTTTAAAAAAAAATTGTTACGCCGGTTTCAAAAAGCGTCTAAAATGGCCAGCGCGATTGATCTTACATAGAGGTGGAATCTTGCAGATGTTTTTGTGGATCTCCAATGAAATAACATCTTTTGTACCTATAAAATATTTTTTCAGAAATTTATGAGCAAACTATAAGACACTTGTAGTTCAAAACATGCTCAGTTTCTGCTAATTCGGCAGGAAGTTGTCTAAATGATTAAAAATAGTCAGAAATTGTTTGGCATGAAATAAATAGGTGAATAGCTCATGAATTAAGGTATAGTAATTTTGAGCGCTGAGGTGGTCCAATTATCAAAGTGTTTTTATCGGTTTCTTTATAAAAAAAACACATTTTTGACACGCGGAAAATAGAAAATTATTTTTCCATTATAGTAAAATGGAAACTTCCTTCATAAACATTGCTCGCCATCACGAGTCGAACTCATTCGAGCAATATGGGATCATTACAACAAATTATCTCATAAAGCTAACCACAAATTTTGGTGTTTGCCCTAGAAGTCATGAACCTTCGTGTAGAGTAGCTCATTTATGGAAACAACTTTTAAAAATATTAGCCATATTTTGAGTTTGCTATTTTTCCTAGATATTAGGTCACAAAGGATAACGCCGCGCGCAAAGTTTTCATTTTTTTTATTTTTTTTTAAATTTGTTACGCCGGTTTCAAAAGCGCCTAAAACAGCCAGCGCGATTGATCTTACATAGAGGTGGAATCTTGCAGATGTTTTTGTGGATCTCCAATGAAATAACATCTTTTGTACCTATAAAATATTTTTCAGAAATTTATGAGCAAACTATAAGACACTTGTAGTTCAAAACATGCCCAGTTTCTGCTAATTCGGCAGGAAGTTGTCTAAACGATTAAAAATAGTCAAAAATTGTTTGGCATGAAATAAATAGGTGAATAGCACATGAATTATGGTATAGTAATTTTGAGCGCTGAGGTGGTCCAATTATCAAAGTGTTTTCTATCGGTTGCTTTATAAAAAAACACATTTTTGACACGCGGAAAATAGAAAATTATTTTTCCATTATAGTAAAATGGAAACTTCCTTCATAAACATTGCTCGCCATCACGAGTCGAACTCATTCGAGCAATATGGGATCATTACAACAAACTTCCTAGAAATTGGAGTAGTGCCAAAATTCTCTCTAGTTTTCTCTAAAATTTTCTCTCTAATTTTTTCTAGTAATTTCCCTCCAATAGTTTCCCTCCAATAGTTTCCCTCCAAAATTGGCAGATCCACTACTCCCGCCAACCCCATTTTTAGATCCACTTTTCAACTGAAAAGACCTAAATGCACTCAGGCATAAAACACCAAAAGCAAAAAAGCAGGGCTATTTCAGACAATTTACGCCGGAGTGGCTCACAGCCACATCTCCACCTCCCCACTCATCCCACGCCATTTCATACAAACCCTAATCGACGCCATTCCCCAATCCACAGCTCCCCACCCATCGCGCGGTGACGCTCGCGCCGACGGCCACACGCGGGTAGACGCTCGCGCCGGCGGCCACAGGCGCTCGCGGCGACGGCCACGGGCGGGTAGCTGCGACAGACGACGAGCTCAAGGCGGGGAGGCGGCAGGCGGCTCTCTTCTACGATCGGCCGTTCAGGCAAGTTCTCTCGGTTCCTCTCCCTATCTCCCCCCACCGCATGTCGTTATAAGGTTATTTGGTCTTGATGGCTGTCCTTCCATGGCGAAGGTTAGGGTTTGGTCCTGTTAGGGTTAAGATTTGCGTTCCATGGTGTTCTAGGGTTAGGGTCTGCTTGCTTTCTTGCCTGCATCTTGCCTTGCTTGCTTGAAGTGTCTGGATTTGCCTACTTGCTGCATGTCCTGATAATTTTAACTCTGATTTACAGTTCAAACTGTTATTTAGGGTATGAATTGGAACTGTGAAACTGATGTTGTTGCCCTTCTAGGGATTAACAGGACTAGGTCTTGTAGCTATGGTACTTTGCTTGCTTGATAATCAAATCTTATCACTTTTCCAACTAGCTTGCTTGGTTTGTGTCATGACTGATTGGATTTACTGTTAAATGAATAAATGCTTTTACTTTAACTACTACATGCATTGTGGTAGTTTGCTGGCTTGCTTGCTAGTCAAATCTTATCACTGTGACTACTAGCTTGCTTGGTTTGTGGCATGACTGATTGGATGTACTATTAAATGAATAAATGTTGTTACTTTAACTACTACATGCATTGTGCTAGTTTGCTGGCTTGCTTGCTAATCATATCTTATCACTGTGACTACTAGCTTGCTTGGTTTGTGGCATGACTGATTGGATGTACTGTTAAATGAATAAATGATGTTACTTTAACTACTACATGCATTGTGCTAGTTTGCTGGCTTGCTTGCTAATCATATCTTATCACTGTGACTACTAGCTTGCTTGGTTTGTGGCATGACTGATTGGATGTACTGTTAAATGAATAAATGATGTTACTTTAACTACTACATGCATGTTAAATGAAGTAGATGCTGTTACTTAAACTACTACATGCTTTGTGGCACTGGCATCTGACCACATTTTCCTTCCAGGTAAGTGGCAATGGATTTCGCAAGTTAACTAGAGCGAAATGCATCTCATCAGCCAAGGGGAAGAAGCGAGATAAAGAGGTGGGTTGCTGTAGTGACGATGTGCAGTGTGCTACTGCATCTCTAATGGTCTCTGCATTAGTAGTAATTATAATTTCATTCTTGCTAGCTGTAGTAGTAGTTGGAATTGTGAAATAGATGTTGTTGCACTTTCTTTTGCATGCTTTACTCGTAATTCAGGCTTTACTAGAGTATCCTTGGTTGTTTACTTGTATATTTGCATCTTGCCTTGCTCCCTGTATCTGATTCACTGTTGTTCTATTTTGTAAGCTATTAGGTCAACTGGACGCCATCAACCTAACCGGCACATATCCGATCCCTCGAGATCAGCAATAACCAAGATGACACGGAAGCAGTTGATCGGTATGTTGCTTACTCCTTATGTTTATGTAATTGTCTGATGTGCTGCCTAGCTTATCCTTGTTATCTTGTGAGTGAAACACATTGCTTTAATATGAATGAATAATTGAGTTGATTAGTCTACTGTAGGATTTAATTTAAAATAGAATTAGATTGAGGAACCATTCATCTAATGGTGACCTTTTCTTCTTCATTTAAAGAGGCCCCTCTCGCAGAATATGACATGGTTAGGGCTAGAACCATGCTATGGAACAATCGAATGTTTCAGTCCCTTGGCATCGGTGCAATAGCGTCGATGCTAAGGAAATCAAATCTTTACTATTGGTTTCGAGTTGGTGGTGAAGCCACCAACTCGACATACATCATTTGAGTGACCAAAATACCCCTCACAGTATACCTCTCACAGTAACACAATCACATGATACAATCACAGACCGGCACAATGCGTCCCTCTGATTAAGCATTCATGACAATAATTGGTGTTTCCTTATTGTAGCCTGTCAATCACGTGCTATTAGTAATTACCAGCCAAATACCTCCAATCACGGAGATCTCAATCACGTCCCAGAGATCATGAATGGAATCAATCAAATAAAATCTCGATCAATCATATTAAATGCGATCTTTCCTTTCTCCATGTATGGAGTTTTTTTAAGCTGAACATATGGAGTTTTTTGATTCGTCGTCCACAGCGAGGCGAGGCATCTGCCGCGGGAGCCTCTTCCGGCGAACGGTGGAAGGAGGCACGACCCCATGAGGGAGTCTCTTCTGTCCCCAGCGGAAGGAGGCGATACTGCACACTAGGGACACTGCGTCAAAAGCGGTCGTGGAGGCCATGGTGCGGACGATGGCCAAGGAGCTCAAGGGCACGCGCATCACGACAAACTGCGTCGCGTTGGGGGCCACGGCCACAGACATATTCTTCTCCGAGAAGAGCGAGGAGACCGTGAGGCGGGTCGCGGAGAACAACCTGATGGAGCGGATCGGGGACGCTGGCGACATCGCGCTGGTGGTTGGGTTCCTCTGCACTGACGCCGCCAAGTGGGTCAACGGGCAGGTCATCCAGGCCAATTGCAGGTACGTCTGATGTGAATTATCAAACTATTGGATGCCCCAGCCATTAGCCATTCTGGCCGGAGTGAACTGATGCTTCTGGCTAGGGGTTGCAGTCTGCAGAAGATCGGAGGAAGGACACGTACTGGTCAGAGACGGAAGGAAGGTTGTGAATTCCAGCTAGGCAAGAGCGGCGGCGGCTGGCGAGGGAAGGCAAGATGCGACGGAGGAGGATTCAGGCTAGCGTTGGACAATAAGATCATGTGATTTGAGAATTTATACATGGACGTGGTGGTATGACGGACGACGCGCCGTGGATGACGCGGCGCTTATCGTGGATGCGATGCTGCCACCAAGTTGTTTCCTGCTGGTTGTCTTACTTCCTATAGTGCTAAGCGGCAGAGAAAGGAGCTCTCCATGCATCCGTAGAGAAGCAGGTATGGGTTGTACTTTTATCATTTGTCAACTGTAATTTATATTTAAAGTGATGTCTCGTAGCAACATACGTGCTATTTTGTACAAAAGTAAGGTCCTTAATTTACGGGAAGTGCAAGTTCAATTTTCTAAACCTCATATGTCAAACAGATCATTATTTTTAAAATAGAGGTAACCCGAGGTCTCCATATCAATAGATGCACACAACATCCGCACAGATGGTTAGGAAGTAAGAGGATGAACAAGCCAAAAGTAGTAACACTAAACAACTATATGCTTATCTCCATGTGGTTGTGATGTTTTCGATAATGAAATTATGTAACTTTCAGATATTTATAGTACATTAGATAAAATCAAATTGAAATATAATTATAGAATTTTAAACTAATAGTATAAATCAACTAAAAATATAATAAAAATAAAGATTGAATAACCATAATTATAAATAAATACAAGAAACAAACGGTTTACATGAATTCAATGATTCTTCTTGTTAATTTTTAACGTTTTATAATCAATGAGCTCGGTTGGGCGGCACCAAATGTAAATAATATTCAATTTTTGCCCACCATCATAACGTGCAATTAAAATCTGGGGATGGAGCATGCATCAAACTAAAATTACAATGGGTGTGCCGACCGTCGTTATAAGTTTGCGCTATTGCAAGTCTATGAAGTCATGAATAGGAGGATGTGATCACATTCGTCGATGATGCCACAAACAAGAAGTGTCATCAAGGATGGTACGCTGAAGTTCCCGGTGCAACGTACGGGCATTTTTCCTAGTGTTGTTCAAGATTCTAGTGCAATTACGTGTGAGGAATCTGGTTCTGCCATGTCATAAGGCGAGAGCTCAGACTACAATCCTAATGATGACAAAGTGATTGATGAAGAGGAAGTTGACAACATTTTAGTGGAGAAGAATGTGAAGGTGCTAAATCTTATCCTATTTGGTGGGGTGGGAATATTTGTGTGCTGTCTTCTTTGTTTTCTTTCATTGTATGCACATGTCTATTAATTCAACTAATGCCATTGTCCTTGATATTTATGCGAGGCCCCGAAGGTTTCTAGAAGGAAGAAGAGTGGTGTTAAGAAGTTAACCAAGAGGAAGCACAGCTCAGTAGCATCTGCTCCAATGCCTCCAGGAAGGGTGTTGGCTGTAGCTCCTGGAGGATCAAAGAGACTGTTGGAAGTTGAGGAGACTGCAACTCAAGTCACTAGGTCAAAGGTGGTGAATGTGACAAACCATGAAGAGAGACAGCTGGACATGGATCGAGGAAGTTCACCCCCAATGGACGATGTGTTGCTGCCCACGGATGAAGCTAGCACTGTTCATAAGGACCTCACCCCTGTTCGCATGGAGCGCACTCCTGTTGCAGCTTCTGTGCGCAGGAATCAGCCACTAAACTCTGATGTTTCTCCTGAACATCCTGAGCAGACTATAGATGATGATGAAGAAGGCAAGTTCCTTTTAACCCATGCATGAGGTTAATTTTCTAATTGCAAGCAATGCATGCACGTTTTGTAATACTGTCATGACTCAGTTGATGTTTGTATGCATCATTTTCAGGGATACTTGATGTTGTCAAGCATAGCAAAAGAAAGGGCATAGGGCTTGAAAAGATGACAAAGGCGCTGGGCAGCAAGGTTTCAATCCAAATTCATGAAGGGCTGAAGCGTCCCGAGAATCCTGTGCATGCTGCAAAACTGGCGACTGAGGGTGGCGTCATAGCAAGAAGTCACACACCAGTTCTTCCTCATTTCAAGGACTACAAAAAGATGCGACTCTTGTGAAGAACTACATCAGCAAAGTTATTGTAAGCTCGTTAGCTTGTTGTTTTTTTAGCTTAACATGTTCTTTATTTCTGTTTCACCTGCTATGTGATCCCTAATTTTGTCCCTGACTTGTTTTCTGTAATGGTAGGCAAACTTCGATGTGGACCCTGGTTTGGAGACCGTAAAGACCGCATGCATGGATATGCTGCAGAAAATAACAAAGAACATACGCTACTGGATCAAGAAGAAATATTTTGACAGCGTAAGCGCAAATCAGATGAGCATCAAGTCTCCGGTGCCAGGCTTGTTGGATGCTGAATGGCGTGGCCTAAAGGAGATGTGGACTTCTGAAAAACACCAGGTATGTCTATACATGTTCCCTCGGTCTTGTTTACATGTACATACTTTGATGTATCTGCTTGTGTATTCATGTTGCTACTGTATATCTTGCTTAAATGTTCTTGCTCAGCTATCTTGCTTTGATGCATCCGTGACATCTTGTTTACATGAAGTTGCTCATTGTCTTATCTTCTTATACACATGTAGTGTTAGCCCATGGTTACAGTATGTGTAGCTCAACATGTTTTTAGTAACTTATATACTTCTCATTTTCAGGAAACTTGTATAAAGAACAAGGAGAACTGAAAGAAAGTCAAATTTCAGTAAAAAAAACTGGTTCGCGCTCCTATGCAGCACATATCTTTGCCACTGTAAGAACATTCTTGTTTTTCTTTTGGCCTAAGTAACTTTTGTCTTGCAAGCTCATGGTTGGTTGTTGCTGAATAACTTGCAGAAGGAGGAACGCAAAGTTGAAAATTTGACTGTAGTTGACCTCTTCAGGTGCACACACAACAGCAAAAAGAAGGGTTTTTCGAAGCCAGTTCAGAAGGCAATAGTAAGTCACTCTTACACCATTTACTTGTTTGGCTGCTACTGTTCTTGCTAGGATGACCAAGGTGCTCAACCCCTTGTAAGATCTTGATGCTGCTGCTGCTCCATTTATTTTGCAGACTCTGTAATTGTTGTTATTGTACTGAAATACTAAATAGTTAAGTTATCATACTCTGTAGATGATTTAATATCTCTCCTTGCTGCTGTTGCATTTACTATGTAGAATCTTAATTGTCCTTGCTGCTGCTCTATTACTATGTACATAATTTGCTATTTCTCTTGTTTATGCTTTTGTTTCACTCTGATGTTATGTACAGGCTAAAATGGAAAGTATGATTGCTGCGCTAGTACAAGAAGGTGAGGAGCCAAAGTCTGATGCTGACATTGTTGCCGAGGTGCTTAAGAAGGAATGCCCTTCAAGCACATTCTTGATGAATGTTGGACTGCAGTCAATCTCAGCTAGGAGCAAGTCTTTGAAGTCAAGTGCTGTTGCAGTTGCAGAAGTAACAGACTTGAAGGGGAAGCTTGAGAGGTCTGAAATCCAAGGCCAAGCTATGCGAGAAGAATTGGAGAGTCTCAAGAAGAAGTCTGAGGAAGCCGAAGCTGCCCAGGCTGCTCGCGACAAAGAGCATGAGCTACTGCGCAAGAAGGCTAAAGAAACTGATGCTAAGCTTGCTCGCCTGTTGGAACTGCTTGGAGGTTCTTCATCTGGGAACTAGTGGCTGTTCTCTTTGTTAGGTGATTCGTTTTTTGGAATTTCTGTGAGCTAGTTATGGGAACTAGTGTCTACTTTTTGGAGATGATTCAAGTTTTGCTAGGAACATCTAGCTTGTTCTGGGAACTAGAGTACTTTTTGGAGATGATTCAAGTTTTGCTAGGAACATCTGTGAGCTAGTTCTGGGAACTAGAGTTCTTTTTGGAGTGATTCAAGTTTTGCTAGGAACATCTGTGAGCTAGTTCTGGGAACTAGTGGGTGAGGACTAGTTCTGAGAGCTAGCTCTGGAAAACTATGATGTGCTGGCTTAACTGATGTAATGAGCTGTGATAATTTGTATGCAATAAGCTGTGATAATTTGTATGCAATAAGCTGTGATAATTTCAGTTATTGATATGTTACGTCCTTTCCTATGATCTGAAAAGAAAGTAGTTTTGAACTGCCTTAAAAATCATACCAAATGGAATTTTGACAGGCTGCCTAAATATGCATGGGCTGCAAAAAGGCCTCGACCCAAATACGATGCATCAGATAACTGGGCTGTGAAAAGAGCCACGGCCCAGAAAATTAATGGGCATATTCTAGAAAAAAAATATTATTAAATTTCGAAAATTCAAAAATAATTAGACACTAAAAGGTCCAAAGGCCTAAATGGAATGGACCGTAAAAAGGCCAAGGCCCAAGAGAAAAGGACGGTTAAATTGTCAAGGGTAAAAAAAAGGCTAACAAGGTTGAAAGTTAAAAGGCTAAAAGTTTGGGCTCGGCCCAAATGTAAGACTATCTGGACTGGGCTGAATTCAAATTACGACCAATTTATTTGGTCATAAAATCCGCCACGTAGGATTGGCCACGTAGGATCCGACGTGGCCTGGCAGGACTGCTAATGACCAAAATTTTGGTCATAGAATCTATGACCGTTAACATTGGTCATAACCCTTTATGACCAACCCTAAAAACTAGGTCATAACATCCGTTAGTGACGCTCCACTGATGACCAAACGTTTTTGTCAAAAAAAGGTCATAAATGATAAACTATGACCATCTAGTGACCAATATAGAGGGTCACATGTGAGCAAATTTCTTGTAGTGTTAGGTTTTTCCTGTCGGGGGTTCTTTATAGGCGTAGGGGCAGCGTCAGAAGTGGACCAGGGGCCCCTCACCATGGGGCGGCGCAGCCAGGCCCTGGGTCGTGCCCCTGGTGGTGAGGCCGCCTCCTGGCTCCTTTCCGTCTCCTCTTCGGTTCTCTGGAAGCTTCGGTAAATTTCTGGATGTTCGGCTTTTGTGTCATTCAATTCCGAGAATATTTCCTGTGTAACTTTTCTAAAACACAAAAACAGCAGAATATAGGGAACTGTCACTGTGGCATCTCGTTAATAGATTAGTTCCGGAAAATGCATAAAAACGCCACGAAGTGTAACGAAACACTAAGCAAATGGTGTAAAAACAAGCATGGAGCATAAAAAATTATAGATACGTTTGAGACGTATCAGCATCCCCAAGCTTAACTCCTGCTCGTCCTCGAGTAGGTAAGTGATAACAAAGAAATAATTTTTGAGGTGACATGCACCTACACAATCTTGACCATATATGCAAGCGTTGTGCGCTGGGATCAAAAGAACTTAAAACATGGATATGAAAGATATAATATTGATAGAAGAAACTTAGCAACCATGTTATAACATGAAAAAGAACACAAACGAAAGATCATGAAAATGAAACAATGAAAGTCAAACGTGTGTTCAAATCATATGGAAAAACATACAAATGGTTTTCAGCTTGTCCTTCATGAGAAAGCAAAACATCAATGCATAGGACACCTTCAAGTTTAAGAGGGCGACTAGATACAAATAATTTAAGAACAAATGAAACCAGCATCATGAGTCAATCAATGAAAACTTTGGGACAATGCACATTATACTCAGAATGACAACTATGCTCTCTTAGACGGTGCATAAAGATAAAAGGTGGTGACTCAACATAAAAGTAAAAGAAAGGCCCTTCGCGGAGGGAAGCAATGATTGCGAGTTTTATAAACCTTCAAAAATTATGGTACTTACTAGATTTGAGCTCTCATTGCCCCCATCATAGGCATCTTGAATGGTTAGAGTTAATGCGAGTACAATTATGAAGCATATGCTTGACAAATCATAAGTTGAAAACCTCATGTCCCGTGAACTACGAATACCCAAACCTCATGCTACTCGACTTAGAGTCCCAAGCAGGCTCTTGTCATTGTAAATATATGTATCATCGAGAACCGCCAACGGGGTACCTCCTGCCAGATGACATGGAACAAGCCCACATCAAAATGACAAGATAAACAGACAGTGAACACCTCGACATCTCTTTTATTTACCATTGGTATAGCTTTTTATTGTGAGATGCGTTGTCGAATGTCCACTATGGGCATGCTGTAAATTTCCACCATGAATGATGCATAGCTTAGATTAGCGGCCCAGGCATTTCCCTAACACATATAAAAACTCCATGATCCCACAAGATTCCCAACTTATTTCACATCGCGAGTATCCATAAACAAAAGATCACGGTATCAACTCAAATGAAAGATAGTGCAATGTTGAAAGCTTGCCCCATGACAGCATGGCTGGGCTAATTTCCAACTTACAACTTGCAAGCATAACAACTTAACATAAGAGAGCCACAATGTCAAAATTTTAAGAACGAGAAAAGTAAAGTGTGCCATCAGGTTCGTGAGAGCTTTACTGACCAATTTTTGCATAACACCAAAAAGAGTTTAATTTGAAGGATAGATAAAAGCAAGTCAAATGTACTTTGGAATAGCAAATTGCTAATAGGTATGTATGGTGGATACTTTGGAACAACTTGGTTTTTAGGAGTTGGATGCACGAGTAGATCTCATACTCAGTACAAAATGAGGGCTAGCAAAAGACTGGGAGCGACCAACTAAGAGAGCAATAACGGCCATAATCATGCAGTGCGACAAAGCGACATTAAAAGAAGCATAAGATGGCATCAAAAGTCAAAAACTAAATGATCATAGAGGCAATGGCGAGTTTTTATGAGTCTAACATGTGTGAGCATGCGCCAAGTCAACCCAAATAAAGCATCAAGGAGAAAACCAAAATAATGCTTCCAAGTAATTAAAACAACGCATGATTTTTTCAAAGACTCATTAAGCAATCTCAGTCATTTGAGACAAGTCATGCTACAGCAAAACCACTAAGCATACTATCAAAAAGACATCAAGCACGACATGCAAAAGCCTAGGCCGCAGTCTACACAAGCTCCTTTTTTACCACTTTTTGCATAAAGTTTTTTCTCTTTTCCAACACCATTCGAACTTTTTTAAACAACTCTTTTAATGAAAACCAACATGGACCAGAGTTCAAAACACACCTTGATGTAAAAATATAACAAGATATGAACACAAATCAAGGAAAAAATCGAAAACTAAACGCAGTTCTAGAAAAAGAGAACACTCGTTGAAACGATAAGAGTGAAAAATAGAGTGTTCTTGGCAAATTAAAAGCAAGGCAACTTCTCCAAAAGAAATTTGTTGGGGTCCAACCATTTATTGCAGAAAACAAAACTAAAGAAAACTGAAAACTAAAACAACTGACGCTCCAAGAAAAACGCATAGTGCATGAAGCAATAAAAATATAGTGTGTTGAAAGGTGACCTAAGTTTTGCCGATGAAGAAGGGGTGCCTCGGGGGCATCCCCAAGCTTTGACGCTTGTACCTCTTGGATATTTCTTGGGGTGCGTGGGCATCCCCAAGCTTGAGCTTTTGTCCATTCTTCAACTCATCTCATCATTCTCCAATCCCTACACTTGAAAACTTCCTTCATACAAAACTCAACACAATTCTATTAGCGACATTGATACGTCTCAAATGTATCTATAATTTTTTATGCTCCATGCTTGTTTTTACACCATTTCCCTATTGTTTCGTTACACTTTGTGGAACTTTTATGCATTTTCTGGAACTAACCTATTAACGAGTTGCCATAGTGCCAGTTCCCTGTTTTCTGCTGTTTTTGTGTTTCAGAAGTGATACACAGGAAATATTCTCGGAATTGGACGAAATAAGTTCCTGAAGTCTTATTTTACCCGGAAGCTTCCAGAGATCCAAAGAGGAGTAGGAGGGGGGCCACCAGGGCCCCACACGCAGGGGTGGCGCGGTCAGGCCCCTGGCCGCGTGGGCCCCACGTGAGGGCGCCTGGCTCCTCCTCTGACATCGCCCCTTCGCCTATAAAGACCCCCCGACGGAAAAAACCTAAGTACCCGATCAATTTTCTAGAACACATCGCGATCCGCCGCCACCGTCGACCCGAAGATCGGGAGGGTCCAGAAGCTATTCCCGGCACCCTGCCGGAGAGGGGAATCACCACTGGAGGTCTTCTTCATCGCCATGCTTGCCTCCGGAGCGATGAGTGAGTAGTCTACCTTGGACTATGGGTCCATAGCAGTAGCTAGATGGTTGTCTTCTCCACCATGTGCTTCATGTTTAGATCTCATGAGCTGCCCTACATGATTGAGATCACCGTTATGTAATTCTACATGTTTGGTTTGTTGGGATCCGATGAATATTGGTGTTTATGATTAAGTTGCTGTACTGAATATTATCTTTTTTTATCTCTATGTTGTTTATGATCTTGCATGCTCTCCGTTGTTAGTAGCTATCTTGGCCGAGTAGTTGCTAGTGACTCCAAGAGGGGGTATTTATGCTCGATAGTGGGTTCATGCCTCTATTTCACCTGGGGGAGTGACAGAAACCTCTAAGGTGGTAGATGTGCTGTTGCTACTAGGGAGAAAACAACATTCATATGCTCAAGGGCATATGCTTTGTTTACATTACACACTTTGCTTAATGCAATTATCTGTTGTTCGCAACTTAATACTTTTGGGGTGTTCGGATTGATATCCCCGGGAGTGGATTATTAGTCATAGATGCAGTTGGATGGCGGTCTATGTATTTTGTTGTAATGCCCAGAGTAAATCTCATAGTGATCTTCTTGACATATCACGTTTATCTTTATTCTATCAATTGCCCAACTGTAATTTGTTTACCCAGCATGTGTTATTTTATCTATGGAGAGACACCACTAGTGAACTGTGGACCCCGGTCCTATTTACATCATATTGCTATCACCTATTTACTTTACTCGCATACTATATTGTTTTCCACTCGATACGCTCATAATCTTTGTTTCAAGCAAACCGGTGAGATTGACAACCTCATCGTAAGTTGGGAGCAAAGTATTTGTTTGTGTGTGTGCAGGTTCCACGTTGTAGCTAGCAAGCCAAGCTTGGACGAGGCGCCATATATAAATTTTCCGCAGCTGTCGCAAACTAGCAAGCATCACCTTCAGTCGCCTGTCTCTCCTCTCCTGACCGATATTAAACCTTGGTTTCTTAACTGAGGGAAAACTAGCTGCTATACTCATCATACCTTCCTCTTGGGGTTCCCAACGGGCTGGTTATCCACCACGCACAAGGACAGTCTGCTCCCACGTTAACCACACGCCATCACACGCAGCAGCTACTTTTCTGGCGCCGTTGCCGGGGAGGAAGTAGAAGACTTCTGCGAGGGGAGTTTTCGCACACACATCCTTTACTTTGTTATTGCTTTGCTTTACTTTATTTATTTTACCTGCATTGCTTTTTATCAAAAACCCAAAAAAATTAGAATCCTTGGTAGTTGTTTTTATTTGTTTACTTTCGTTTTGCTGAAATGGCCAATCCTGAAAACACCAAGTTGTGTGACTTTACTAGCACAAACAATAGTGATTTTATCTGCACTCCTATTGCACCACCTGTTCCTACTGCAAATTTTTATGAGATTAAGCCTGCTTTGTTGAACCTTGTTATGAAAGAGCAATTTTCTGGTGCTAGTACTGAAGATGATGCAGCTCATCTCAACAATTTTGTTGAGCTATGTGAGATGCAGAAATATAAGGATGTTGATAGTGATATTATTAAGCTCAAGTTGTTTCATTTTTCTTTGAGAGGAAAAGCTAAAGATTGGTTGCTGTCTTTGACTAAGAATAGTATTGATTCATGGGCTAAGTGTAAGGATGCTTTTATTGGTAGATACTATCCTCCTGCTAAGATTATATCTCTGCGTAGCAATATTATGAAATTTACTCAGTTTGATAATGAACATGTTGCTCAGGCTTGGGAAAGAATGAAATCTATGATAAAGAATTGCCCCACTCATGAACTGACTACTTGGATGATTATCCAAACTTTTTATGCAGGACTGAATTTTTCTTCAAGAAACCTACTTGATTCAGCTGCTGGAGGCACTTTTATGTCCCTTACCTTGGGCGCTGCATCAAAGCTACTTGACAACATGATGGTAAATTATTCCGAATGGCACACTGAGAGAGCTCCACAAGGTAAGAAGGTAAATTCTGTTGAGGAAACCTCTTCCTTGAATGATAAGATTGATATCATTATGGCTATGCTTGCTAATGATAGGACTCATGTTGATCCTAATAATGTTCCTTTGGCCTCTTTGGTTGTTCAAGAAGAGCATGTTGATGTGAATTTCATTAGAAACAATAATTTTAACAACAATGCTTATAGGAACAATTTTGCTAGTAACAATTATAGGCCGTATCCTTCTACCAATGGTAATGGTTATGGTAACTCTTATGGTAATTCCTACAACAACACTAGGGCCGCGCCCTCCGAGCTTGAGGTAATGCTCAAGGACTTCATCGGTAAGCAAACTGCTTTTAACAAGTCTGTTGAGGAAAAGTTAGGAAAAATTGATATTCTTGCTTCTAAAGTTGATAGCCTTGCTCATGATGTTGAACTTCTAAAATTAAAAGTGTTTCCTAATGATGTGAAAGAGAACAATGTTTTTGCTACCGCTAATGCTATTCAAGTTGGAATTGATGAAAATATTAGATTGTTAGCGGAATTACATGCCAGGTGGGAAAGAGAATATGAGATGGCTAGAGAAATGAAGGTATGTACCATTACTACCTCTGATGATTTTGCTCCTGATGTTAGCAATCCTCTTACTTTGATTGGGGTAGAGAAAACTCCCACTCCTTGTGTTAAAAAGCCTAAAACTGCCAAAACTTTTTCTCAAAAGAGTGCTGAAATTTTTCGGAGTGTGGGAGATGATAGCTCTATTTCTTTTAATGATTTTGATGTTGATGGCTGCAATATATCTAAAATTATTTTGTTCTTGCAAAAGATTGCTTTGATTCCCAATGCTAGTTCCTTAAATATTGCTTTTACTAAGCATATTACCAATGCTCTCATAAAAATTAGGGATGAAAAGTTGAAGCAAAAAGCTTCTGTTCCCAAGAAGTTAGAAGATGGTTGGGAACCCATCATTGATATGCATGTTAATGGTTATGATTGACATGCTTTATGTGATCTAGGTGCTAGTATTTCTATCATGCCTAGAAAAATTTATGACATGCTTGATTTACCACCGCTTGAAAAGTGTTATTTTGATGTTCCTATTGCTGATGTTGCTAAGAAGAAACCTTTGGGAAGGATTAATGATGTTCTTATTGTGGTTAACAATAACCTTGTTCCCGTTGATTTTCTTGTTATGGACGTTGAATGCCATGCTTCATGTCCTATTATTTTGGGAAGACCCTTTCTTCGAACTGTAGGTGCTATCATTGATATGAGGGAAGGCACTATCAAATATCAATTCCCACTAAAGAAAGGTATGGAACACTTCCCTAGGAAAAGAAAGAAATTACTTTTTGACTCTATTATTAGAGCAAATTATGAGCTTGATGCTTCATCACTTGATGTTAATTGATTCGCAATTTTTGCGCCTAGCTCAAAGGCGTTAAAGAAAAGCACTCTTGGGAGATAACACAATGTTTTCTTTTCAGCACTTTTTCTTTTTTTTGAGTCTTGGAAGTCATTACTACTGTAATGACCGCTCCTTATCTTGTTTATTTTGTTTTTGTGCCAAGAGAAGCCTCTAATTTGAGTGAGGTAAAGATTTGGGGATGTTGCTGTCCTGAAACTGTTTTCGGTGCTGCACCGCAAAAATTCGTATAAATTCTCTGTTTATCTTTTGGACCTGCGATTTCTTGTGCATATGCCCCAGGTTATATCCAAACTTTTGTTAGTTGAATACTTTTTGATATGAGCAACAGAAAACGCCTGAAAAATTCGACCTTTGTCAGCTGTTCAGTTTTGACAGATTTCTGCCAATATTTGTGTTTGCCACTTTATCGCTTTCTTTTGAGTTCTTTTGATCACGGAACTTTTTGGGAGGTTGCTACAGTAGTATTTGCTATATATGTGGTAGTTTTGAGTTGAAACCTGAAGCAAAAAGAGGGTTGATTATATGTTATGCTTACACTAATGTTGCTAATAGAATTGTGTTTAGTTTTGTATGAAGGAAGTTTTCAAGTGTAGGGATTGGAGAATGATGAGATGAGTTGAAGAATGGACAAAAGCTCAAGCTTGGGGATGCCCATGCATCACCCCAAGAAATATCCAAGAAGTACAAGCGTGAAAGCTTGGGGATGCCCCCGAGGCACCCCTTCTTCATCGGCAAAAATCAGGTCACCTTTCAAAACACTATATTTTTATTGCTTCATGCACTATGTGTTTTTCTTGGAGCGTCAGTTGTTTTAGTTTTCTTAGTTGGTTTAGTTTGTTTGTTTGCTGCAATAAATGGTTGGACCCCAACAAATTTCCTTTGGAGGAGATGTACTCGTTTTCATTTGCAAAGAACACTCCGTTTTTCATTCTTACAATTTCACCGAGTGTTCTTCTTTTTCTGCTGCTGCTTTTGGTTTTCTTTTTCGCCTTGATTTGCGTTCAGACCTTGTCATATCTTTTCATCAAGGTGTATTTTTGCCTCTGATCTTTATTGGTTTTCATCAAAAGAGGTGTCTTTAAAAATTTCAAATGGTGTTGGAAAAGAGAAAAAGCTTTGTGCAAAATAGTGGTACAAGAAGGAGCTTGTGTAGACTGCGGCTTAGGCTTTTTCATGTCATGCTTGATGTATTTTTGATAGTATGCTTAGTGGTTTTGCTGTAGCATGACTTGTCTCAAATAACTGAGATTGCTTAATGAGCCTTTGAAAAAAATCATGCGTTGTTTTTATTGTATGGAAGCATTATTTTGGTTTTCTCCTTGATGCTTTATTTGGGTTGACTTGGCGCATGCTCACACATGTTAGACTCTTACAAAGTCGCCAATAGCCTTCATGATCATTTAGTTTTTGACTTTTGATGCCATCTTATGCTTCTTTTAATGTCGCTTTGTCGCTTTGCATGATTATGGCCATTATTGCTCTCTTAGTTGGTCGCTCCCAGTCTTTTGCTAGCCTTCGCCTTGTACTGAGTATGAGCTCTACTCGTGCATCCAACCCCTAAAAGCCAAAGTTTTCCAAAGTGTCCACCATACATACCTACTAGCAATTTGCTATTCCAAGTAAATTTGACTTGCTTTTATTTTCTCTTCAAATTAAACTCTTACCAGTGTTATGCGAAATTCGGTCAGTAAAGCTCTCACGAACCGGAAGGCACACTTTACTTTTTCCTGTTCTTAAAAATTTGACATTGTTGTCTCTTATGTTGAGTTGTTATGCTTGCAAGTTGTAAGTTGTATTCTAGCCCATCCATGCTGTCATGGGGCAAGCTTTCAACATTGCACTTCTTATATGAGTTGATATCGTGATCTTTTGTTTATGGATGCCCGCGGTGTGAAATGAATTGGGAATCTTGTGGGGATCATGGAGTTTGTATATGTGTTAGGGAAACGCCGGGCCGCCAATCTAAGCCATGCATAATTCATGGTGGAAATTTGCAGCATACCCATGGTGAACATTCGACGACGCATCTCACAATAAAAAGCTAAACAAAAGGCAAATAAAAGAGATGTCGAGGTGTTCATTGTCTGCTTGTCCTGTCATTTTGGTGTGGGCTTGTTCCATGTCATCGGGCACGGAGGTACCCCATTGGCGGTTCTCAATGATATGCATATACTTACAATGACAAGAGCCTTGCTTGGGACTCTAAGTAAAGTAGCATGAGGTTTGGGTACTCGTATTCACGGGGCACGAGGTTTTCAACTTATGATTTGTCAAGCATATGCATCATAATTGTTCTCGCATTAACTTTAACCATTCAAGATGCTTATGATGGGGTCAATGAGAGCTCAAAGCCGGTAAGTACCATAATTTTTGAAGGTTATAAAACTTGCAATCACTGCTTCCCTCTGCGAAGGGCCTTTCTTCTACTTTTATGTTGAGTCACCACCTTCTTTCTTTATGCACCATTAAGAGAGCATAGTTGTCATTCTTAGTGTGATATGCATTGTCCCAAAGTTCATTGATTGATTCATGATGATTGGTTTCACTTGTTCTTAAATTATTTGTATCTAGTTGCCCTCTTAAACTTGAAGGTGTCCTATGCATTTATGTTTTGCTCTCTTTGAAGGACAAGCTGAAAACCATTTGTATGTTTTTCCTTATGATTTGAACACATGTTTGACTTTCATTGTTTCATTTTCATGATCTTTTGTTTGTGTTCATTTGCATGTTTACAACATGGTTGCTAAGTTTATTATTGTCATGATTATATCTTCATGCCCATGTTTTAAGTTCTTATGATCCCAGCTCACAAATGCTTACATATATGATCAAGATTGTGTAGGTGCATGTCACCTCAAAAATTATTCTTTGTTATCACTTACCTACTCGAGGACGAGTAGGAGTTAAGCTTGGGGATGCTTGATACATCTCAAATGTATCTATAATTTTTGATGCTCCATGCTTGTTTTTACACCATTTGCCTATTGTTTCGTTACACTTCGTGGCACTTTTATGCATTTTCCGGAACTAACCTATTAACGAGTTGCCACAGTGCCAGTTCCCTGTTTTCTGCTGTTTTTGTGTTTCAGAAGTGATACACAGGAAATATTCTCGGAATTGGACGAAACAAGTTCCTGAAGTCTTATTTTACCCGGAAGCTTCCAGAGATCCGAAGAGGAGTAGGAGGGGGGCCACCAGGGCCCCACACGCAGGGGTGGCGCGGTCAGGCCCCTGGCCGCGTGGGCCCCGCGTGAGGGCGCCTGGCTCCTCCTCTGATATCGCCCCTTCGCCTATAAAGACCCCCCGACGGAAAAAACCTAAGTACCCGATCAATTTTCCAGAACACATCGCGATCCGCCGCCACCGTCGACCCGAAGATCGGGAGGGTCCAGAAGCTCTTCCCGGCACCCTGCCGGAGAGGGGAATCGCCACCGGAGGTCTTCTTCATCGCCATGCTTGCCTCCGGAGCGATGAGTGAGTAGTCTACCTTGGACTATGGGCCCATAGCAGTAGCTAGATGGTTGTCTTCTCTACCATGTGCTTCATGTTTAGATCTCATGAGCTGCCCTACATGATTGAGATCACCGTTATGTAATTCTACATGTTTGGTTTGTTGGGATCCGATGAATATTGGTGTTTATGATTAAGTTGATGTACTGAATATTATCTTTTTTTTATCTCTATGTTGTTTATGATCTTGCATGCTCTCCGTTGTTAGTAGCTATCTTGGCCGAGTAGTTGCTAGTGACTCCAAGAGGGGGTATTTATGCTCGATAGTGGGTTCATGCCTCTATTTCACCTGGGGGAGTGACAGAAACCTCTAAGGTGGTAGATGTGCTGTTGCTACTAGGGAGAAAACAACATTCATATGCTCAAGGGCATATGCTTTGTTTACATTACACACTTTGCTTAATGCAATTATCTGTTGTTCGCAACTTAATACTTTTGGGGTGTTCGGATTGATATCCCCGGGAGTGGATTATTAGTCATAGATGCAGTTGGATGGCGGTCTATGTATTTTGTTGTAATGCTCAGAGTAAATCTCATAGTGATCTTCTTGACATATCACGTTTATCTTTATTCTATCAATTGCCCAACTATAATTTGTTTACCCAGCATGTGTTATTTTATCTATGGAGAGACACCACTAGTGAACTGTGGACCCCGGTCCTATTTACATCATATTGCTATCACCTGTTTACTTTACTCGCATACTATATTGTTTTCCACTCGATACGCTCATAATCTTTGTTTCAAGCAAACCGGTGAGATTGACAACCTCATCGTAAGTTGGGAGCAAAGTATTTGTTTGTGTGTGTGCAGGTTCCACGTTGCAGCTAGCAAGCCAAGCTTGGACGAGGCGCCATATATAAATTGTCCGCAGCTGTCGCAAACTAGCAAGCATCACCTTCAGTCGCCTGTCTCTCCTCTCCTGACCGATATTAAACCTTGGTTTCTTAACTGAGGGAAAACTAGCTGCTATACTCATCATACCTTCCTCTTGGGGTTCCCAACGGGCTGGTTATCCACCACGCACAAGGACAGTCTGCTCCCACGTTAACCACACGCCATCACACGCAGCAGACATTAGTGTAAGCATAACATTGAATCAACCCCTTTTTGCTTCTGGTTTCAACTCAAAACCACCACATATAAAGCATATACTACTATAGCAACTTCCCCAAAATTTCCATGATCAAAAGAACTAAAAAAAAGCGATCGAGCGGCAAACACAAATATTGGCAGAAATCTGTCAAAACAGAACAGCTGACAAAGGTCGAATTTTTAGAGGGTTTTCTGTTGCTCAAATCAAAAAGTGTTAAACTAATGAAAGTTTGGATATAACCTGGGACATATGCACAATATATCTCAGGTTCAAAAGATATACTGAGAATTTTCATGAATTTTTACGGTGCAGCACCGAAAACTGTTTCAAGACAACAACATCCCCAAATCTTACCTCACTCAAATTAGAGGCTTCTCTTGACACAAAAACGGAATAAAAATGATAAGGAGAGGTTATTACAGTAGTAATAACTTCCAAGACTCAAATAAAAGAAAATGAACTGAAATTAAAAATATTGAGTTATCTCCCAAGAGTGCTTTACTTTAACGCCTTTGAGCTAGGCGCAGAAAGGTGGAAATCAAGTATTTTCGAAAGAAGCATTAAGATCAACTGTTTCCTCAAGATCACCACTTACCACACTAGGCACTTTAGAGGTTCCCGAAGATGATTCAACCTGCAAGTCACTCTTAGTTGACCTAAAAGTCTTACCAATCTTAAAAACATGCTGCGGTTTAGGCATAGACACCTTGGGAACATACATAAATTTTTGCTCTTTTCCAACAAAAGCTTTCTCCTTCTTAAACTTAAGAGAAGAGAAAATTAAACTTAAAGTTTCCATAGATTCCTCAGGTTTCCCAATCCAAAGGTTTTGACTATCAAGAGTAGTGCTAGCCTTTAAAACGGTGATTCTCTTACCGATACTTTCTATCAATTCATTAACACGGCTAGCATTATCAAGGATATTTGGCAAACTTTTTTCTAAAGAGCTAAGCTTTTCTAAAACTTCCTCCAAAGTGACCTCAGTTTTAACAACATGAATAGGTGGTACTCCCACTAAACTTTCAATTAAAGTGCATGCTTCAAGAGCGGGAGTACCTAGAAAATTATCTCCTGCAAGAGTATCAAGAACATACCTATTCCAACTAGTTATACCAACATAAAAATTTCTAAGGAGGATCGTGGTAGAATGCTTCTTCGTACACCTATGATGAGAATTGCTAATATGGTACCAAGCATCTTTCAAACTCTCTCCCCCTTGTTGCTTAAAGGTACGAACTTCAACTTCAGGATTACTCATTCTAACAAAACTAAAAGCAAGTAAATAAAAGCAACTATAAAGGAAACTAATTTTTGTGTGTTTTTGATAAAACGAAACAAGTAAAAGTAAAGTAAAACTTAAAACAAAGTAAAGGATGTGCGTGCGAAACTCCCCTTGCAGAAGTCTTCTTTTTCCCCGGCAACGGCGCCAGAAAACTTGTTGATGGCGCGGTGTTGAATAGTGCCAAAAGACTTGATTGCGTTTGTTGATGAAGTAAAATGACCGGCCAGTTGGAAACCCTAAGAGAAGGTTTGATGAATATAGCAGCAAGTTTTCCCTTAGTTATGAAACCAAGGTTATCAATCCAGTAGGAAAAAGCCAATACTCCAGAAGGTGATGCTTGCTAGCTTCGTGACAGCTCCGGACAATTTATAGGGCGCCTCGTCCAGTGCTTTGCTTTGCCAGCTGCAACGCGGAACCTGCACACAACACAACCAAATACTTTGTTCCCAACTGACGATGAGGTTGTCAATCTCACCGGTTTGCTATAAACAAAGGAATTAGCGCATCGAGTGGAAAGCAATAGTAGTATGCGAGTAAAGTAAACAGTGCGAGTAAAGTAAACAGGTGATAGTAATATAAAGGAAATAGGACCGGGGTCCACAGTTCACTAGTGGTGTCTCTCCATAAGATAAAATAACACATGCTGGGTAAACAAATTACAGTTGGGCAATTGATAGAATAAAGACAACGTGCATATGTCGAGAGGATCACTATGAGATTTACTCTGGGCATTACAACAAGATACATAGACCGCCATCCAACTGCATCTATGACTAATAATCTACTTGTGGCGAATCAATCTGAGAACTCCACAAGTATTAAGTTGCAAACAACAGATAACTGCATTAAGCAAAGTGTGTAATGTAAACAAAGCATATGCCCTTGGACATATGAATGTTGTTTTCTCCCTAGTGGCAACAGCACATCTAGTACCTTAGAGGTTTCTGTCACTCCCCCAGATTAAATAGAGGCATGAACCCAACTATCGAGCATAAATACCACCTCTTGGTGTCACTAGTATCTACTCGGCCAAGATAGCTACTAACAACGGAGAGCATGCAAGATCATAAACAACATAGAGATAACATAAGATAATATTCAGCACATCAACTCAATCATAACACCAATATTCATCGGATCCCAACAAACACAACATGTAGAATTACATAACGGTGATCTCGATCATGTAAGGCAGCTCACGAGATCTAAACATGAAGCACATGGTGGAGAAGACAACCAACTAGCTACTGCTATGGACCCATAGTCCAAGGTAGACTACTCACTCATCGCGCCGGAGGCAAGTATGGCGATGAAGAAGACCTCCAGTGGCGATTCCCCTCTCCGGCAGGGTGCCGGGAAGAGCTTCTGGACCCTCTCGATCTCGGGTAGACGATAGCGGCGGATCGCGATGTGTTTCTGAAAAAATGATCGGGTACTTAGGTTTTTCCCGTCGGGGTGTCTTTATAGGCGAAGGGGTAGTGTCAGAAGTGGACCAGGAGGCCCTCACCATAGGACGGCGCGGCCAGGCCCTGGGCTGCGCCCCCTGGTGGTGAGGCCGCCTCCTGGCTCCTTTCTGTCTCCTCTTCGGTTCTCTGGAAGCTTCGGTAAATTTCTGGATGTTCGGCTTTTGTTTCATCCAATTCCGAGAATATTTCCTATATAACTTTTCTGAAACACAAAAGCAGCAGAACAGGGAACTGGCACTGTGGCATCTCGTTAATAGGTTAGTTCCAAAAAATGCATAAAAACGCCACGAAGTGTAACGAAACACTAAGCAAATGGTGTAAAAACAAGCATGGAGCATAAAAAATTATAGATACGTTTGAGACGTATCACTAGGCGGTGGAGAAACAGGAAATGCGCAATACAGGTCTGAATAGTGCGAGGATAGGAGGGAAGAGCTACCGAAGCTGCTCCCAGTTGCCCTTCATCTCCATTGACACCATGTCCTTTAGAACCATGATGAAGAGGGAGTAGTTCATGCCGTGGGCCCTCTTTTAGCCCACGTGACATTTCCTGTTGACTTTTTCTCAAGAGTCTTCCATTTCCCAAAAAATAATGTGACAAAAAGATTAGGTCCGTTTATCGTCCAGAAGGTTCTGAAAGTTTAAAAACAACACGAAAACAAGGATATGTTTTGCGGTGTTAAAACCAAATGAAAGGGCATTGTTTAGAAAATCCTCAGATTCAATGGAAAACAAGTCTAGGTCCTCATCAAACTACCAAATAACTAAGAATATGACCTAATAAACAGAAAGATCATGGATGCATTTTACATGCAGCAACATCCGACGCCTAGAATTAGCCTGAGCAAAGTTTTGCATTTACCCCCTTAGTTTCATAAAACCAACCCGCAGTCCCGACTTCTTCACTTAAAAAAGGGTGTATATGACATTAGCACTTTGGAGAGGGTATCGCATAAAAAACTTCAACCCTGCGTATAGAACAAATACACTATTGCAACAAAAATATCGCAACACTAACAAGAAATCAAGATCGACCTCAACAAAAAACTATGTGTTTACAACATGTTAAGAAACATCTGTTCAGTACATATTGATTTGCCATCAAATCACCAACTATTTCAACAAAAATCACAAACTTCCAACATTTTAAAAAGCATGTAAGACATCATAGAAAATCCAAGAAAACACAAAATTGTAGCAAACACATAGAAAACATTGAATCATGTCGTGTGACATAAGATAACAAAAGGCACACACCTTTGTTACAATTTAGAGGCACATTTGGAACATCTAATTTTTTTGGGGAAAGCACTTGTAGCAAGCACTTGAAAAATCTTGCAACATCTCACGTATGCCTTCACAACAAATCTTGTATAAGTTTGACAAAAATTTAAGCATAAAAAAATCCAAGAAAACACAACTTGTAGCAAAGCCTAGAAAAACATTGCAACATCTCGCTTGTGCTTTCTCAACAAAAAAATATATGATTTTTGTTACAATTTTAGATGCATGTTCAACATGAAAAAAATGCAAACACATAAAATTGAGCTAGAGCAGCGACCTCGTTGTATCGTGCTTCGCCTCCGTCCATTTGGTCGCCTCTGCTCTCTCCCGCGTTCAACCAATAGGTGCAAAATCTCTGCCCCATTAACCCTTAACTCTTTACGCAAGGGATCGAGCTAGGGTGCCAATAATCACAATCATTGTTCTTGTCCGCGCCACCACCAGTCACTGTCGCGCTATTTTGCCACCTCAAGCCTCAATTAGCTCGGATCCCAATTAGAAGCAGCTCTGGCTGGCGAAGGCAAAGGAGGGTGATGTCATGGTGGTGGTGGTGGTGGTCGAGTAGGCGACGCGCTATGGTCGGGAGCACCTCGTTGGCACCACCATGTCCATAATGAATCACAAACGGAGAAGTGCGGGCTCAACATAGAGTAGTGCATTGTGGCCCTCAGAGCGGCGCGATGGCTTCCGCAACAAATTCATGGTTGAAAATTCCGAAGGGAGGGGGAATTTGGAGACGGGATGTACCAGTCCCCATCGCCCAAGGCGCCATAATGATTGCATCAAGCGGGTTCCACTAGTAGGAAAAAGCTTATTAGTGGTGTTCTAAAAATGAGGTTGGTGGCGTTTGGGCGGCCCACCACCAATCTAGTGCCACTGGTAACTGTTACTGGTGGAAACTCCACCATTAAGTCTGTACTGGTGGCATGCCAGTGGAATGCCACCAATAAGTCCTACATTGATGGCGTGCCAGTGGAACGCCACCAGTAAGTCTTACCCCGGTGGTGTTCAATTTACGCGCCACTATTAGAACACGTCAATCGCCACTGGTTCCCTTAGCAGAAACAACATTTTAACTTGTCGCAACAACATTTCAGCATATTCCACTGTCATGGCGTGTCTATGCACACATACTAGGGTCGCATGCAATGTTTGGAGGGATTCTGACACTTCAAAACTCCTTCTCCGATGAAACCTTAACCAGTGGGCCCCAAATCGTCTACCCCTTGAAATTGCTATGAATGGGGATTCACCAATGGACATTTCTATGGATTTGTGTTTGCGTGGGGATTAGGAACATGAAAAACTAAGTTTTGGGTAAGTAGGGAACAAGACTTTTCTCTTGAGCCATACATCATGTTATAGTGTGGATCCAAGTAACGATGGCGTTCAACCTACACCAAACGACGCTACAAGTCTAGGTTCTAGTGGCGTTATAAGTTTTCAAATGTCGCTACTACGTGGAACCAAAAAGCTAGTCTGGGCAAACACAATGGTGGCGAATATAATTTCCAAATGCTGCTACTATTGATAGGATTGGTGGCGTTCCCTTTTTTCGAAGCGCGACCACTAAGTTTGTCCCGGTTGGATCTATGGGTCCTACTAGCCATGACTTTTGAAATATGTGGCACTCCACTACTAGAATTACTGCTACAAGGGTTTCCTACTAGTGGTCAGTGTTGCACTGGCCTCCTAGGCACAACATATTCTGATCACAAACTTGCATGGGCTGCGAGAACCGCAGGGTTCTCCATCCAGTCCCTCGGGGTGCTCTGGCTAAACCTCGGTCGGCACCAGCCATCCCATGAGGAGTGGCCTGTTCGGGATGTAGCCCCGCTACTATAGCTTCCAGGAATCAGAGGTGGAAGAAGCTCATAGCCTGGTCGCACCTTGCTCGGGGGAGGAGAAGCTGAGTGATAAGGGCAAGGTTCGTCGGTGAGGCAAGGGGCAGGAGAGGGCTTCAGTGCCGAGTAAGGGATGCGGCGGTGCCACCATCTCAAGCTCCGCTCCATGAATGGGGGGAGGTCGTAGTCATTACTCCTAGGTAGGAGCGATGATCACTCCGTCCGCGTGCGCACCTATTGGGCCAGACCAGGTAAGGTCTTCTCTTTTTTCTATAATTTCTGAAACAGTTAGGTTAAAAAAATTAGGTTTTAGGAAAAAGGTTATACAAACAAACTTATTTGATTTTAAGCAAAAAAAACTTTTTGAGTTTTAAAAAATGTTCATACACCAAAAATGTTCAAATTTGAAAATAGTTCAAACATAAAAATGTTCAAACACAAAAAATATTCAAACACAAAAAATGTTCAAATGTGAAAATTATGTGTTTAGGATTCCTTGAGGACCTTTGTCAGCTCGTCGTTCTATCTGTCGGGATGGAACTTTCCCTTTCGAACCTCGGCGATTGTTGTAACAAGGGCTTTCTGGGGTTTTGAATCTTTTTCTTTTCAAATAAGTTTCCTGTTTGCGAGTCATAGTCATCCTCATGCCCAACTAACCAATTTCTTGTCGTCTGGGGCCAATCATGTTTTGCTGGATGATCCCTTGAGCAAGCATGGTTGCCTCAGCTTTGTCCCACTTAGGCACGGCAGTCGTGTGGCCACATGAACCCATCGTATGGTGATATATCTTTTTTGCAGCATTTTCCTTATTATTTGACCTCCTTTTCTTACACAAATGCATCCCAGTGATCCCGCAGCTTCTCTAGTTTGCCAGTGAATTCTGGAGCTTGTTTACTGGTCTTGAGATACTCATTGTATAATATTTTCTTGTAGTTATTGAATTGTGTGGCCATCTTCTTTAGATCTCACTGCTTGACTTTTGATGTTATGGCCTTTATGAGCTCATCAACCTCCAAGAACGGTAGGGTGAAATGTGCGATTGCCAAAGCGTATTTTTGGCTCTGTCGTTGACAAAACTAACTCCAGCTACCTTTGGCTTATTCCATTCTTGAATGCTAATCGGGATGTTGTCCCTGACAAGAACTCCGCATTGAGTAACAAATTCATTTGTGTTCTTTTTGGGAAGCAATGGATCGCCATCTAGAGAGACTTCCTCAATCGTGAGATGCTCATATTCGCCCATCCGTTTGACCGGGCCTCGTTTCGTTGTAGAAGATTCACCAGAGGTCTAAAAGAAAATATATTTGTTAATATGTATCAATTAATGCATCATCGTCTAGTGATTCTAATATACCTCGTCAGACTTTGTTGAGGCCGGTCCAACATTTTGTGAGCCATCATTGCAATCAATGCTTGTTTGCGCTTTGTCTCTTTTTCTACCTCCATTCTCTCACGGGACTCGTTTAGAAATTCTGAGCCGTCTCCTGCTCCATCGTCTTCTGCTCCACCGTCTCCTGCTTAATCCCTGTGTATAAGAGCGTACATTGCCTCTTCACCTTCTCTGCCACCGAATTCCATATCTTAACTAATACAGAAGAAAGATTAAAAAAATTACCTTAACATAACATTATTCTACTTCTATTTCTATAGCAAATAATCCTATGCAACGATACTTAACATAACATTATTCTACTTCTATTTCTTAACATAACATTATTCTATTTCTATTTCTATAGCAAATAATTCTTAAGATAACATTATTCTAATTCTAAAATTCTAATTAAAATTTTAATTCAAAAATTCTAATCCTAATTCTAAAATTCTAATTCTAATTATAAAACTCTAACTATTCCCCTAAAATAATTCTGATTAGCCTAATTATATGGAACTAATTCAACTTATATTTCTAAAATTATAAAATTCTAATTCTAGTTCTAAAATTATAAAATTCTAACTATTTTCCTAAAATAATTTCACAAACCCTAATTATATGGAACTAATTCAAATTATATTTCTAAAATTCTGATTCTAATTCTAATTCTTAAATGCTAAAATTCTAATTTTAAAATTCTAACTATTTCCCTAAAATAATTCTACTAACCCTAATTATTGGGCCTAATTCTATTTTAAAAATGGGCCTAATTTCCCTAAACTAATATTTCTACTAATTCCCTAAACTAATTTCTACGAATTCCCTAAACTAATATGAAATTCTAATTATTTCCCTGAACTAATATTTCTACTAATTCTATTTCTATTTAAAAAATGTTCCTAATTTAGGGAGAGGAGGCGGTGGCTCACCTGGCCGGAGAGGAGGCGGCAGGCTCGGCGGGCGTCGTGGCGCGCTACAAGCTGGCGCCGGGGCGTCGTTGACGAGCGGGCCGGTGTGGGCATCGGCGGCAGCAGGGCTGCGTGGGTCCGGGGTGGCGGCGTGCGAGCGGCTCCGGGCGGTGGCGGCGGCGTAGAGTAAATTTGGGATTTGGTTACCCTTTATCCATTGGTTAGGTTAACCTAACCTAAAAAACAGCCCAATAGATCATATGGTTAACCTAAAAACAATCTAGGCCCAAACGGTTCATCCCCTTTCTTCCAAAGGTTAACCCCGCAGGATGCCTCCCGAACGCCTCCAGAGTCCCGAGCGCCGCCTGCCACCCGCCCGCCCGTCCGACGAGCCCCCCTCTCGCCCGTCCGACGAGCCGCCCTCCCTATCTCCCGTCCGACGAGCCGCACCTCCGCCGACAACCTGTCCTTCCGTTTCCCAGATGTCCCGACCTCATGTCATCCCGCCGGTGGCCTCCGCAAGTCCGCAACAGCGACGACTTCACCGGTAGGCGGTGGTGCGACGGCCCTTATCTCAGTGGCCCTGTGCTCCCTCCTCCTGGATCTTGGACCGTACCGTTGGCTGCAGCCTTCTCCGGTGAAGCTACGGGCGCTCCTCCGGCGGCCCTTCGTAATGCTTTTGTTCCTCTAGGCAAGTGTGTAGTGATAATTCAGTTTCACTTCGATCTTCACCCTTAGCAGCCAAACTCTGAAATCTGAATATCTCTATTCATTTTTTAGTACTCTACTCCTTCCTGTAACATTAGTCTTGGTTTTGGATCGAATTGTTTTGGGCATACCGAGTAGTGAGTGCCATGTTCCGTTCAGAACCCCCGACAAGACAGCTAAAGAGAGACATTTACTGAAATTAGCAGAGAGGGACAAACCTGAACCACATGTGAATAGAGTGTTGGGCTTACCAGCTAGAATCAATTTAATGTTCAATCAGCATGATTGTTACAATGCTGCTCATAATAGCCTGCAATAGTTTTCATGCTCAGGCTAGAACTACATGGGAACGAATTCAAGCCAACTTGTATTATCTTGTGTACCGTCTTTGAAGGTAAGGGCGCTTTAAAAACCTCTTATGTACGATTTGAAGGATGTATATCATATATAGACAATATCAGAATTGACAAGTGTGGTTCGACCCTAAATAACCAACGGTTAACCATTTTAAACATAATAGCCTAATGGTTAACCTATATTAACCCTTTATAAAAAAATGGTTAAATAGGTTCGAATCCAAAACATAAATAGTTAACCAAATCCCATCCTTAGCGTAGAGCGACGTGTGGGCGATAGGGCGCGACGTGGGTCGGCGGCAGGGCGGCGGCAGAAGGACATCAATCGTTGATTGCGGCTAAAGAAAGAGGAGGGAAACTTCCAAAATAGGAGCACTACGGAGAGAACAAGAAGTAGAAACAACTGAAACAGACATGGGCAGGCCTAGGATGGCAAGCGGGTGTGCAACGCGAGCCTCCCGCGCCATTGTCGACGGTGTATGGAATTTACCATGCTATCTACCCCAAGTCTCCTCTTCAACCGTGTGATGCTTGCCAACATGACAAACTAGCTTTACCTTTCTTCTGTTTCTTCTTTAAAAAATTGATATAAACGTCCTAACGTGATTTTATCATGCTATGGGCGCCAGCTCGTTCCAGCGGATTAGTTTCTGGCTTCCTGCCTTACCCGTTAAATGATTGAGTAAATGGGTGTTTGTTTGAGTTTTTTTAGCTTTCCACTAGAAAAAGCAGGTCAATCAAAAAAAAAAGGGTGCTTTGGTTGTGGGCTTTTACAAATCCAACACCAGAAATACACCGTGCGAGCGAAGCACCTGGAAACGTGCTTCCCGCAGCTTTGCCGCTCAAAGCCCAAGCGGAGACTGTCCTTATTGCTTTGCCTATTTACGAAAGACTGCCACCGATCCCTCCCTCATCCGCGTCTGTCCGTGTCTCTGTTCCTTTCTTTGACTGTCGTTAACCGAGCCGGAGCTGGACCTGAGAATCTCAACTGTCTTTTGTACGTGTACTAGTACTAGCTCAAGTAAAACTGAATCAGTGTTTTGCTAATTGATTTAAACTGAATCAGTGTTTTGCTACTACCTACTAGTACTAGCTCAAGTAACACTCGATCATACGATTGATATGCTGTTTGATTTAAACTGAATCAGTGTTTTGCTACTACCTACTAGTACTAGCTCAAGTAACACTCGATCATACGATTGATTGGTTTATGCTGTTACGCGTACAAAGTTGGCAGTAGTACATGCGGAAAGTACACAACGGATTATTTTTTATATACACGCAATGGTACATGCATGCAAATATTTCTGCTACATAAATTAGCAAATTAGCATAAATATACTCTTATACACTTATACCATGTGACATAGCTTTATTTGATAAATTATTTTATGTCTTTACTATTGTGTATTCATGGTATTGTATACTGACCGATCCACTTATATACTTCGACCAACAATTATACATCTTCTCGCTATAGGGGTATTTCAGACAATTTATAACATACAGCTAGACAGCCAGCAAAGTTGTCAAATAGTGAAATTTAGAACAACAGCTTTCTCTGCACAACAGCTTTCCCTATACAGCAGCTTTCCCTTCACAGCCAGCCACATACAACCCAAACAAACAGGCCCTAAGTAGCCCGCGGTGTTGAAGCCCATAAAGTCGTGCAAGTTTTACCTAGGCGACTAGTGTTTCTCAAAGAAGCAGAAGCATGTACTGGTGAATAGGGACTACGACTAGCTCTTCAATGGTCTGGCATAAACCACTTCTGACGGAATTAAATTGCTAGGATTTTATCTAGTCCGATTAGTTTCCTGATGGATTGATGAATGAGATGGCTTGCAAAAGAAAAGAAAATGAGAGCTCTCCAATGCGGTTTTAGAAGGCTCCAGCGATGGCCACTAAGGTGTTCCATATATCAAAGGGCGGGATGCCGACCGTATGGAGGATTAAGCTTTGAAGATGTTGTTGTTGTGTTGTCGATCGACTGTCATATTGGCATCACTGTGGCTTCACTCTGCTGTTGTTGGCTGGCTTTGAGAAAATATATAAATATGGAAGTGACTAGGTCTCAATCAATTAATAATTAGTTTAGTTCTCGGTGAGTTGCAATTCACTTGCAACTTTCAATTAGCTTGAATCATGAGGCAATTAAATGATCACGAAAACTCCGTAACTGCAATTTACTTGCAATTGGAAAACACTCAGTTAAAATCTATTTGCAACTCGCAAGACACGATGCAAATTTAATGATCATGAAGTCGACCGAGATCTAAGCTAATTCTAATCGACTAAAAACTTCCAAAACTGTATTAATATAGCTAAAAAAATTAACTTGATTTATTGAAACCCTAAATATGGGTTGTAACGCAGCGGTATTCGCGGGTCAATAGAGTATCTCGCGATTTCGACCCCTGGCCATCTCCTTGTTTCCGTGAATGTCATTTTGGATCGATTAGAATGGAAAATTTTATTCTCAAAACCCAAAAAATACATGCATCCAGTGGAAATTGATCCGGTGACCTCGAGCACTCAGCCATGCGGTAACTCGCTGTAAGCTGCAGATACAACTTATTTATCTACACTTGGGCATTTAAATTAAAAAAATCCTATTTACTAAGGGGGTAAACACGCTTACTGGGCGGTAACCCGACCAGTAGCCAAAACCTTGGTTGCAATCCACTTACAACCCTCGATTAGCTCGAATCATGAGGAATTAAATTATCAGAAAAAAATTCTTCAAGTGGAATTCATTTACAATTGAAAAAACCACAATGTAAATTTAATGGTCATGGAGTCAGACCGAGATCTAAGCTAATTCTAGTTGAACAAAAAAACTAGCAAAACGGAATAAATATAATATAGCTCAAGAATTTAATTTGACTTGACTGAAACCCTAAATATAGGTTACACAATGCCGCAAAATAAATACAGATTACGGAAAGTACCAATTAATTTGCTAGCTTCTAGCTAGCGACGAAAGAAAACGGCACGCAGAGAGAGAATCAGTATAGATCCATCCATACATGCCCGGTTGCCGGCACCACGATCTGATCCGACGATCCTATATATCATGGGCGGCTGCGGCTGCGGCCGTCGCTGAAGAGGCTCTGCCAGAAGGTGCCGCGCGCTTCATCCAGGTCGACGCCGTTGGCCCACGCTCTCCGGGCCTCCTCCGCGTACTGCTCCCGCCGGCGCGACCACTCGTCCTTCTCCTCCATGAGGCCCTCGAAGACGCGTGGGATGAGCTTGCCGGCCGGCCACACCAGGGCGATGGGGACGGTGACGAAGAGCAGGAACTCCTGGACCCACGGCATCCTGGACAGACTTGATCGACGCCGCCCCGATCCAACCGGTGATGCGGTTAACGTGATATCTGGTAACTCTATGGTTGCGCGGACGAATACGTTTGATTTAAGTCTGGCGTGGAGTCTATACGATACGATCCGTTCTTTCTTGCTGCTTAGGCTGTGTACTTGTCGTGCACAAAGGGTTGAGTCCCAGGTCTTGATTAGGAACAGGATTTTGCGAAAATTGCCAAGATATGGTAGAGTAGGAATCCCTTGTTTATACGAAACCTTGGTTCGTATGATTTTCTCCTTGCACAAATAAACGAAATAATTCTTTGGTAGCACGTAAAAAGAAGTTCACATAGAACTAAGCAATGGGTAAACGTTTCCAATGTCAGGAAAAAATTGCACGCATGCTAACAAACCGAGTGGTTTGATAGATTTATTTATTCTAGATTTATTTCCTGATATTATGAGCATGGTCTTCGCGTCTTTCGGTTTCATTCAACATCATTGCTGTCGTGGTTTCGTCAACAGATCTGCCATAGAGGTAGGGGTATGGCGGTTTGTGGAAGGGGGTGAACACAGAGGAGCGATCCAGGACGGTGGTAGCACGAGTTTACCCAGCTTCAGATCCCGCGACGGTGGCGAGATCCTACGTGCTGCTATAATTCACTATATGGCAACAAGTGCTCGATTACAATGATGAGGTTGGCTGTTTCGCTATGCGATTGGCCGTATGACTAAAACGTCTAACCTTGCCTCAAGGGCTGCTCCACGCCGGGCTTATAAGGGCGCCTGACGTGGGCTACACGTTGGTACTGGAGCGGATACAACTTGGAGTCCTAGACTAAGTACTATGCGTGTACATCAAGGTAATCCGCCATGGGCCGTCTCCGGATCCGCCATGGGCCTGCCGTCAGTAATCCGCCAGGCCTGTCTGAGGATCCGCCATAAGCGCGTGCATCCAGTACCGCCGTGTCAGCTTCAGCAACTGGGCCGCCCGGTATGGCGAATCCGCCATACCACCCCTGATGGGCCACCCTGGCTTGCTGATTCAGGACTACGTCGCTGGTATACCTATTTGGTATATCCCCAACAGTAGCCCCCAGGGAACTTCAAGATTGCCATCTATATCCGCCATGCATGTTCTTGGTGAGTCATTTCCGCCATAGCTCTTCTTCTCTTCTGTGCTCGGATGGCGGTCATCTTGATGTTCCTTCTTCCATCTATTAATCCGCCGTAAATAACGGATCAAGCGACGTAGTTATCTTAGCGAGATTTTCGGGATCCGTTGGATCATACCGTTGAAATCCGCCGTAAATTTTGGCACACAGTTCCTTCTAGGGCAAGACTTACAGCGCATGCACTGTTTTCACCAAGTTACTTTTTTACCCCTGGACACGTGTCGCCAGATTAGGGTTTCTGCGATCAGGATGAACGGTGGTGATGGCGGGCACGAATCTCGAGGCCCGGGGTCTATATATACCCCGGCCTCTCACCCCCGGCCGGTCACCCCTCATTCGCCCCCGTCGCATTCTCTCTCCTCAGCGCCTCCACGAGAGCTTCACCATCTCCGACGAGCCACCGCGGGAAATCCTCACCGCCGGCGACATTTCCGCCGGAACAGCTTGCTCAGGCACTTCGCAGGTTTCTCAGCGGAATCTTCCTTTCGCTCAACGCCATGGACGCCAGTTCACCATCCCGCCATCATTCCGAAGCCGAGGAGGAGGATTCTCCCCTTCAACAGTCAACTCAGGGAACACATCCGACAATGGCGGATTTGGACCCAGAGGACACTATGTCCGAGGCTGAAGAGGAGATGGCAGAAGCAAACCCGGATGATCCCGCAGACAAGGAAGCGGATGGCGAGGCAGAGGAGGGAGGTGCTGAGGACGAGGAAGAGCAGATCCCCCAGAACCTCCATGGGTATTGGCAGAAATCCCATGTTAAGGATTCTGATGTCCAGGCCATGGAGGGCGAGGGCACTGTGGCTCCTCAGGCTGAATCCGGATGGCGGACTGACTTCAAGGCCCCAGTGCCTACTCCTAACCCCTCCGAGATCGTGATGCTCAAATTTCACGTGGAGAGGGGTCTCAGTATGCCTCCATCTCTTTTCTTCACTAATCTTCTAAAGTTCTATGGATTGCAGCTCCACCACATATCACCAAACAGCCTGGTGTCTGTGGCGGGCTACGCAGCTTTGTGCGAGGGATACCTCGGGATCCGCCCTAGGGTAGACCTCTTCCAACTTTTCTTCTCCGTGCGGGCCAATTATGAAGATGACGGATCCCTTCGAACCTGCGGAACGGTTTGCTTTCTTCCACGACGGTCGAAGGAATACCCTTTCATTATGCCTCTGGATTCCGCCATCGGATGGAGAGGATCCTGGTTCTATATGGCGGATAAGCCTGCGCCATCTCAAGCCCACGGCCTTCCTCCCTTTAAGAACGTTCCTGCTGAATCTCGCGACTCCTGGACAGCTGTCAACGATGAGTCCGCCACTCCCTATGTCAAGCTCTTGGCTCGGCGGATTGCCAGGCTATCTGTGGATGGCTTGAGAGGGATCGACACCATCAACTGCTGGATATCCCGGCGGATTCAGCCACTCCAACACCGCGATCGCCTGATGCACGAGTATACTGGTGCAAATGATGGCATGCGTTGTTCGGACCAGGAGCTGGACCCTAAAGTCATTGAGAAGAGCATCCGTTCCCTGATGAAGTCTCCTAGGAAGAAGCCTTTGAAATTTGGCATGGCTATGTTTGAGAATGGCACCTGCCCTTCGGTAAGTTCCCTTTCCGCCATAGTATCACATAATATCTTTATATTTCATAGGACATAACATTTTTCTTCTTATCAGCTCAAATCGCTTGGTCCTGCTCACTTTGCCCATCCCCTTCGCTGCTCCAACCTCAAATCTGCCGCTAAGGAGGAAGTTGTTCACTCTAGCGGAAACAAAGAGGAGATGGCGGGGAATATGGATGATACAGCCCATACGACCCAGGAGAAGGTGGTTCCCAAGAAACGGGCTGGTAGTGGAAAAACTCGCGGTGGTGGCGGGAAATCTGCTGATTCCCGTCGTTTCGAAGCTCAACGCAGGGCGGAGTTAGAAACGCCATCCGAGAATACCGCTACCATCAATCTGCCCAAGTCAAGGTAATCTTTGGACACCCTTCTTCATTGTTTGCTGCTTTCCATCTCTAATCACCTTTTTCTCAGAAGAAAGAAGCCTACTGTCAAGGAGCCATCCTCCAAGCGAGCCAAGCCCTCCCCTGCCGCTATCCCGCTCACCCCTGACGCACCAACTCCCTCCTCTGTTCGTATCGATATTGATATGGAGGATGCTGGTGGTCAGTTTGACCCAATGCCAGAAACCAACCCAACGACTGAAGCTGCGGCTAATGATGTCGTCCAAAGCGAAAAGGCTTCTGGCTCTCAGGGTCAAGTGGCGGATACTCCGTTGGGGGGCAGTTTATACTGGAGACAAAAGCAACTTGAGGGCGTCAATCTTATTTCTAGCCAGGAAGATGCCAGCAACCAGCTGTCCAGCGGCATTGCCGCTTTTGTTGAGAAAACAGCGACTATGAAGAAGGTATGTACTCCCAGTAGCCCCCGAGCGCCATGGCGGATTTCGAAATTCGATCCGCTATGGAGCTTCAAGAGTGACCCCTGTAAGTTTTTGAATAGCACAGTCCTCGAGCGCTGGTAGTTTCACAGTGCTCTATAGAGAACTTTTATTTTTAAATTTCATACTGAGTAGCCCCCGAGCGTTATGGCGGATGACTATCTGTCATAAAGCTCTTAGGAAGACAAAAAATCAGTATAAGTAGCCCCCGAGCATCATGGCGGATTCTGTCCATTATGATGCTCTAAGAGTGACTAGAAAATCATCCTGAGTAGCCCCCGAGCGTTATGGCGGATTCTTATCCGACATAAAGCTCTAAGAGTGACTAACACTTAAAAAAAATTGTCAGAACTAAAAGAAGGTGGTAGAGGACCTGGTCCAGGTCGTCAGCTCGCAAGAGAAGGAGCTGGCGGAAAAAAGCGCTCTGGTGGTGGACTTGCAGCAGCAGCTTGAGAATAGCGGTAATTTACCTTAACAAGTTTGTTTTCCTTTATGCTTATTCAATCAATGCTGAGCTGACAAAATTCCGCCATGCAGATGCTGCCAAGCTCAAGTCCACACTTGAGGGAGTGGAGAAGGGCCACGCCGTTGCGATGGATGGGCTGCAGCAGCAGCTCCAGAAATCTCTGGCCACAAACACCTCCCTCGTAGAGCAGCTGAAGGACCAGGAGCGCCAGGGCAAGAAGAAGGACAAGGAGATAGCGGACCTCCGCAAAGCCGCCGCTGATTTTGAGAAGCGGCGTGAAGGCTTCAACGAGCTCCTCCATTACTTCCAGGACAACCTGCTAGGTACCATTCCTACTTATAGCGTAAAGTTTTTACCAATTTCTGCTATGCCGTGCGTGACGCATCTTCTTTATCCGCTATGCAGTCGCTTTGGGGCAGGGCGAAGCGGATACCGCCGAAGGCGTGCGCATGGCCACCGACGCAGCAAAGAAGGAGGTTGATGGCCTTCTCAATGCTGGTCGCCAAGCGTGTGGGAGCCTGCAGATAGCGGGTTCTTCCAACCTCTTCGCCATCGCGCTCACCCAGAAGCTGCTGCTAGTGCCAGGGCTGGAGGCGGACTGGAAACTGTCCTCTGCTCGGGGTGGTGCCAGAACAGCTTTGACTTTGGCGAAGGCCCACTACCCCGAGATGGATCTGGACCTGCTCACCTCCGGCATCCCGGAGAGCGGCGAGGACGGTGCGCCGGTGGACGAGGCCGCCATCCGGCAGAGCGTGCTTGGATATGATCAACTGTGTGCCCTTGGCACTCAGTTGAATGTATACTACGAAGCATACGATCTGCCAGGGTCGCCAAGACATGCTTCGGCATCAGCCTCTGCGGCTACTGCGGGCGGTGATGGCGGTGATGAGGTGTCCTCCAAGGTTCCGCCATCTTCATGAGATGTGCCCTGCAATATGGCAGGAAAAAATACTTTGTATCAATTCGGCCCCTGAGTGGGTCTGTAATTCAAACTTAAACTGCGTGTGAATGTTTGTGCACTGTGACTGATCTGCTTGTGGCGGATCAGTTGAATGCTTTTGAACTCTTGCAGCTTGTTTTTTATGAAGTGGTTTAATTGCGCGAAGAAACTGCCAGGCCTAGTTTTATGCAACTTGCAGTTTTTGCCATGCCCAAAAAACAACACTTTGAAAAAATTTCACGCGTAGGATTATGCGATCCGCCATCCGGCTTTCTGTGCTTGACTTTTCGTGAGATGGCGAAATCTTCGCACGAACAATCCGCTAGGGCGACGATACTTAATAGCAACCGTCCAAAACCCTAAGCAGATGGCGGCTTAGATCGTCAAAAAGTCACTACTCTGGAATCCACACAGAAAACATCGAATGAAGATCAAAACATAAAGAAGCTACGCGGACCGCTGATACGTCTCAAATGTATCTATAATTTTTGATGCTCCATGCTTGTTTTTACACCATTTGCCTATTGTTTCGTTACACTTAGTGGCACTTTTATGCATTTTTCGGAACTAACCTATTAACAAGTCGCCACAGTGCCAGTTTCCTGTTTTCTGTTGTTTTTGTGTTTCAGAAGTGATACACAGGAAATATTCTCGGAATTGGACGAAACAAGTTCCTGAAGTCTTATTTTACCCGGAAGCTTCCAGAGATCCGAAGGAGAGTAGGAGGCGAGGCACCAGGGGCCCACACACAGGGGCGGCGCGGCCAGTCCCTGGCCCGCGCCACCCCCGTGTGAGGGCGCCTGGCCCCTCCTCTGACATCGCCCCTTCACCTATAAAGACCCCCCGACGGAAAAAACCTAAGTACCCGATCAGATTTCCAGAACACATCGCGATCCGCCGCCACCGTCGACCCGAAGATCGGGAGGGTCCAGAAGCTCTTCCCGGCACCCTGCCGGAGAGGGGAATCGCCACCGGAGGTCTTCTTCATTGCCATGCTTGCCTCCGGAGCGATGAGTGAGTAGTCTACCTTGGACTATGGGTCCATAGCAGTAGCTAGATGGTTGTCTTCTCCACCATGTGCTTCATGTTTAGATCTCATGAGATGCCCTACATGATTGAGATCACCGTTATGTAATTCTATATGTTTGGTTTGTTGGGATCCGATGAATATTGGTGTTTATGATTAAGTTGTTGTACTGAATTATATCTTTTGTTATCTCTATGTTGTTTATGATCTTGCATGCTCTCCGTTGTTAGTAGCTATCTTGGCCGAGTAGTTGCTAGTGACTCCAAGAGGGCGTATTTATGCTCGATAGTGGGTTCATGCCTCGATTTCACCTGGGGGAGTGACAGAAACCTCTAAGGTGGTAGATGTGCTGTTGCTACTAGGGAGAAAACAACATTCATATGCTCAAGGGCATATGCTTTGTTTACATTACACACTTTGCTTAATGCAATTATCTGTTGTTCGCAACTTAATACTACTGGGGTGTTCATATTGATATCCCCGGGAGTGGATTATTAGTCATAGATGCAGTTGGATGGCGGTCTATGTATTTTGTTGTAATGCCCAGAGTAAATCTCATAGTGATCTGCTTGACATATCACGTTATCTTTATTCTATCAATTGCCCAACTGTAATTTGTTTACCTAGCATGTGTAATTTTATCTATGGAGACACACCACTAGTGAACTGTTGACCCGGTCCTATTTCCATCATATTGCTATCACCTGTTTACTTTACTCGCACTGTTTACTTTACTCGCATACTATATTGTTTTCCACTCGATACGCTTATAATCTTTGTTTCAAGCAAACCGGTGAGATTGACAACCTCATCCCAAGTTGGGAACAAAGTACTTGTTTGTGTGTGTGCAGGTTCCGCATCACCTTCAGTCGTCGCTGTCTCTCCTCTCCTGATCGATAAACCTTGGTATCTTAACTGAGGGAAAACTAGCCGCTACACTCATCATACCTTCCTCTTGGGGTTCCCAACGGGCTGGCCATTCACCACGCACAAGGACAGTCTGCTTCCACATCAACTTGGCACCATCAGTAATTTCCTGGCGCCATCAACAAGTAGCAGCTTATTTTCTGGCGCCGTTGCCGGGGAGGAAGAGAAGACTTCTGCGAGGGGAGTTTTTCGCATACACATCCTTTACTTTGTTTTATTGTTTTGCTTTACTTTATTTATTTTACCTGCATTGCTTTTTTATGAAAAACCCAAAAAAAATTAGAATCCTTGGTAGTTGTTATTTCTTTACTTTAGTTTATCATGCTGTTCCCTAAGTTCGTTCTGGAGGACCTCTCTGTAGGTAGTGGTTCGATTATTGGCAAAAGTAACATTGAGGAGTTCTTTAATCACATTAGTATGCATGAGGAAGTTGAGGAAAAGTCTTGGGTTGAGCTTGCTCCTAGTATTGAAGTTGCTTCTGTTTATTTAATTGACATGTTGGAAACTAGGTTTGCTAGTCTTAATCCTTTTATGCAATATATGTTCCTTAAGCTTCATGAAATCAAGGATCCCGAAAAGAAAGCTTAGGAAAGTTCTTAAAGATGTCGTTATTGAAGCTAGGAAAGTTCTTAAACGTTTTAATAAACTCGGTTCACCTATAACGGTTATTAGTACAAATGACGACGGGGCCGAGATACCTATACCTTGCAAGCTTTTGGGATTGAGTGAAGCTTTCGAAAATAATTTTGACTGGATTTGTCCTGAAAATCTTTTTGATGAAAGTAGTGTGCCAAAGCATGATCACAAAGGGTCTTCAAAAACTTATGTGGATGAAATACAATGCCTTATTGACAAGACCTCTGCTGTTGATCTTAATGCTTCATCACTTGATATTACTTGATTCGCAATTTTCTGCGCCTAGCTCAAAGGCGTTAAAGAAAAGCACTCTTGGGAGATAACCCAATGTTTTCTTTTCAGTACTTTTTCTTTTATTTGAGTCTTGGAAGTCATTACTAATGTAATGGCCGCTCCTTATCTTATTTATTTCGTTTTTGTGCCAAGAGAAGCCTCTAATTTGAGCGAGGTAAAGATTTGGGGATGTTGCTGTCCTGAAACTGTTTTCGGTGCTGCACCGTAAACAATCGTATAAATTCTCTGTTTATCTTTTGGACCTGCGATTTCTTGTGCATATGTCCCAGGTTATATCCAAACTTTTTTTAGTTGAACACTTTTTGATTTGATCAACAGAAAATCCCTCAAAAATTCTACCTTTGTCAGCTGTTCAGTTTTGACAGATTTCTGCCAATATTTGTGTTTGCCACTTTATCGCTTTCTTTTGAGTTCTTTTGATCACGGAACTTTTTGGGAGGTTGCTACAGTAGTATTTGCTATATATGTGGTGGTTTTGAGTTGAAACCTGAAGCAAATAGAGGATTGATTATATGTTATGCTTGCACTAATGTTGCTAATAGAATTGTGTTTAGTTTTGTATGAAGGAAGTTTTCAAGTGTAGGGATTGGAGAATGATGAGATGAGTTGAAGAATGGACAAAAGCTCAAGCTTGGGGATGCCCATGCATCACCCCAAGAAATATCCAAGAAGTACAAGCGTCAAAGCTTGGGGATGCCCCCGAGGCACCCCTTCTTCATCGGCAAAAATCAGGTCACCTTTCAAAACACTATATTTTTATTGCTTCATGCACTATGTGTTTTTCTTGGAGCATCAGTTGTTTTAGTTTTCTTAGTTGGTTTAGTTTGTTTGTTTGCTGCAATAAATGGTTGGACTCCAACAAATTTCCTTTGGAGAAGTTGCCTTGCGTTTTCATTTGCCAAGAACGCTCTAGTTTTCACTCTTATCGTTTATCGATGCGTTCTTCTTTTTCTGCTACTGCTTTTGGTTTTCGTTTTCGCCTTGATTTGCATTCAGATCTTGTCATATCTTTTCATCAAGGTGTATTTTTGCCTCTGATCTTTATTGGTTTTCATCAAAAGAGGTGTTTATAAAAATTTCAAATGGTGTTGGAAAAGAGAAAAAGCTTTGTGCAAAATAGTGGTACAAGAAGGAGCTTGTGTAGACTGCGGCTTAGGCTTTTTCATGTCATGCTTGATGTCTTTTTGATAGTATGCTTAGTGGTGTTGCTGTAGCATGACTTGTCTCAAATAACTGAGATTGATTAATGAGCCTTTGAAAAAATCATGCGTTGTTTTTACTGTATGGAAGCATTATTTTGGTTTTCTCCTTGATGCTTTATTTGGGTTGACTTGGCGCATGCTCACACATGTTAGACTCTTACAAAGTCGCCAATAGCCTTCATGATCATTTAGTTTTTGACTTTTGATGCCATCGTATGCTTCTTTTAATGTCGCTTTGTCGCTTTGCATGATTATGGCCATTATTGCTCTCTTAGTTGGTCGCTCCCAGTCTTTTGCTAGCCCTCACCTTGTACTGAGTATGAGCTCTACTCGTGCATCCAACTCCTAAAAGCCAAAGTTTTCCAAAGTGTCCACCATACATACCTACTAGCAATTTGCTATTCCAAGTAAATTTGACTTGCTTTTATTTTCTCTTCAAATTAAACTCTTACCAGTGTTATGCGAAATTCGGTCAGTAAAGCTCTCACGGACTGGAAGGCACACTTTACTTTTTCCTGTTCTTAAAAATTTGACATTGTGGTCTCTTATGTTGAGTTGTTATGCTTGCAAGTTGTAAGTTGGATTCTAGCCCATCCATGCTGTCATGGGGCAAGCTTTCAACATTGCACTTCTTATTTGAGTTGATATCGTGATCTTTTGTTTATGGATGCCCGCGATGTGAAATGAATTGGGAATCTTGTGGGGATCATGGAGTTTGTATATGTGTTAGGGAAACGCCGGGCCGCCAATCTAAGCCATGCATAATTCATGGTGGAAATTTGCAGCATACCCATGGTGAACATTCGACGACGCATCTCACAATAAAAAGCTAAACAAAAGGCAAATAAAAGAGATGTCGAGGTGTTCATTGTCTGCTTGTCCTATCATTTTGGTGTGTGCTTGTTCCATGTCATCGGGCATGGAGGTACCCCATTGGCGGTTCTCAATGATATGCATATACTTACAATGACAAGAGCCTTGCTTGGGACTCTAAGTAAAGTAGCATGAGGTTTGGGTACTCGTATTCACGGGGCACGAGGTTTTCAACTTATGATTTGTCAAGCATATGCATCATAATTGTTCTCGCATTAACTTTAACCATTCAAGATGCTTATGATGGGGGCAATGAGAGCTCAAAGCCGGTAAGTACCATAATTTTTGAAGGTTATAAAACTTGCAATCACTGCTTCCCTCTGCGAAGGGCCTTTCTTTTACTTTTATGTTGAGTCACCACCTTCTTTCTTTATGCACCATTAAGAGAGCATAGTTGTCATTCTTAGTGTGATATGCATTGTCCCAAAGTTCATTGATTGATTCATATTGTTGGTTTCACTTGTTCTTAAATTATTTGTATCTAGTCGCCCTCTTAAACTTGAAGGTGTCCTATGCATTTATGTTTTGCTCTCTTTGAAGGACAAGCTGAAAACCATTTGTATGTTTTTCCTTATGATTTGAACACACGTTTGACTTTCATTGTTTCATTATCATGATCTTTTGTTTGTGTTCATCTGCATGTTCACAACATGGTTGCTAAGTTTCATATTGTCATGATTATATCTTCATGCCCATGTTTTAAGTTCTTATGATCCCAGCTCACAAATGCTTACATATATGATCAAGATTGTGTAGGTGCATGTCACCTCAAAAATTATTCTTTTGTTATCACTTACCTACTCGAGGACGAGCAGGAGTTAAGCTTGGGGATGCTTGATACGTCTCAAACGTATCTATAATTTTTGATGCTCCATGCTTGTTTTTACACCATTTGCCTATTGTTTCGTTATACTTAGTGGCACTTTTATGCATTTTCCGGAACTAACCTATTAACAAGTCGCCACAGTGCCAGTTTCCTGTTTTCTGCTGTTTTTGTGTTTCAGAAGTGATATACAGGAAATATTCTTGGAATTGGACGAAACAAGTTCCTGAAGTCTTATTTTACCCGGAAGCTTCCAGATATCTGAAGGAGAGTAGGAGGCGAGGCACCAGGGGCCCACACACAGGGGCGGCGCGGCCAGCCCCTCTCCCGCGCCACCCCCGTGTGAGGGCGCCTGGCCCCTCCTCTGACATCGCCCCTTCGCCTATAAAGACCCCCCGACCGAAAAAACCTAAGTACCCGATTAGATTTCCAGAACACATCGCGATCCGCCGCCACCGTCGACCCGAAGATCGGGAGGGTCCAGAAGCTCTTCCCGGCACCCTGCCGGAGAGGGGAATCACCACCGGAGGTCTTCTTCATCGCCATGCTTGCCTCCGGAGCGATGAGTGAGTAGTCTACCTTGGACTATGGGTCCATAGCAGTAGCTAGATGGTTGTCTTCTCCACCATGTGCTTCATGTTTAGATCTCATGAGCTGCCCTACATGATTGAGATCACCGTTATGTAATTCTACATGTTTGGTTTGTTGGGATCCGATGAATATTGGTGTTTATGATTAAGTTGCTGTACTGAATTATATCTTTTGTTATCTCTATGTTGTTTATGATCTTGCATGCTCTCCGTTGTTAGTAGCTATCTTGGCCGAGTAGTTGCTAGTGACTCCAAGAGGGGGTATTTATGCTCGATAGTGGGTTCATGCCTCTATTTTACCTGGGGGAGTGACAGAAACCTCTAAGGTGGTAGATGTGCTGTTGCTACTAGGGAGAAAACAACATTCATATGCTCAAGGGCATATGCTTTGTTTACATTACACACTTTGCTTAATGCAATTATCTGTTGTTCGCAACTTAATACTACTGGGGTGTTCGGATTGATATCCCCGGGAGTGGATTATTAGTCATAGATGCAGTTGGATGGCGGTCTATGTATTTTGTTGTAATGCCCAGAGTAAATATCATAGTGATCTTCTTGACATATCACGTTATCTTTATTCTATCAATTGCCCAACTGTAATTTGTTTACCCAGCATGTGTTATTTTATCTATGGAGAGACACCACTAGTGAACTGTGGACCCCGGTCCTATTTCCATCATATTGCTATCACCTGTTTACTTTACTCGCACTGTTTACTTTACTCGCATACTATATTGTTTTCCACTCGATACGCTTATAATCTTTGTTTCAAGCAAACCGGTGAGATTGACAACCTCATCGCAAGTTGGGAACAAAGTACTTGTTTGTGTGTGTGCAGGTTCCGCATCACCTTCAGTCGTCGCTGTCTCTCCTCTCGTGATCGATAAACCTTGGTATCTTAACTGAGGGAAAACTAGCCGCTACACTCATCATACCTTCCTCTTGGGGTTCCCAACGGGCTGGCCATTCACCACGCACAAGGACAGTCTGCTTCCAC